>CM060105.1:50378893-50978893 GCA_030522415.1 Channallabes apus
ATTAAGGTCAGTGTTCACGACGCCACCATAAGAAAGAGACTGGGCAAAAACGGCCTGCATGGCAGATTTCCAAGGCGCAAACCACTTTTAAGCAAAAAGAACATTAAGGCTCAGTTCAATTTTGCTAAAAAACATCTCAATGATTGCCAAGACTTTTGGGAAAATACCTTGTGGACCGATGAGACAAAAGTTGAACTTTTTGGAAGGTGCGTGCCCCGTTACATCTGGCGTAAAAGTAACACAGCATTTCAGAAAAAGAACATCATACCAACAGTAAAATATGGTGGTGGTAGTGTGATGGTCTGGGGTTGTTTTGCTGCTTCAGGACGTGGAAGGCTTGCTGTGATAGATGGAACCATGAATTCTACTGTCTACCAAAAAATCGTGAAGGAGAATTACCGGCCATCTGTTCGTCAACTCAAGCTGAAGCGATCTTGGGTGCTGCAGCAGGACAATGACCCAAAACACACCAGCAAATCCACCTCTGAATGGCTGAAGAAAAACAAAATGAAGACTTTGGAGTGGCCTAGTCAAAGTCCTGACCTGAATCCTATTGAGATGTTGTGGCATGACCTTAAAAAGGCGGTTCATGCTAGAAAACCCTCAAATAAAGCTGAATTACAACAATTCTGCAAAGATGAGTGGGCCAAAATTCCTCCAGAGCGCTGTAAAAGACTCGTTGCAAGTTATCGCAAACGTTTGATTGCAGTTATTGCTGCTAAGGGTGGCCCAACCAGTTCTTAGGTTCAGGGGGCAATTACTTTTTCACACAGGGCCATGTAGGTTTGGATTTTTTTTCTCCCTAAATAATAAAACCCCTCATTTAAAAACTGCAATTTGTGTTTACTTGTGTTATCTTTGACTAATAGTTAAATGTGTTTGATGATCAGAAACATTTTGTGTGACAAACATGCAAAAGAATAAGAAATCAGGAGGGGGGCAAATAGTTTTTCACACCACTGTATGTATATATAAGAAATCAAAGAACATGAGTCAATAATGTCCAAATACAAATCCAAGGACAGATTAATACTATATAGGTGCCTTTATAATCTACCTCACTCACTCATCTTTACATCGCTTTATCCTGTATTCAGGGTCGTGGGGAGCCTCGTTAGGGTACCCTGGACAGGGTGCCAATCCATCGCAGGGCACACACACTACAGGCTATTTGGGAATGACAATTACTGTAGCCTAATCTGCAGGTCTTTGGATTGGGAGGAAACCAGAGTACCCGAAAGAAACCCACCAAGAAGGGAGAACATGCAAACTCCATGCACACAGAGACGGGAATGGAGCCTGGATGGGAATCGAACCCGGACCCTGGAGGTGCAAGGCGATAGTGCTAACTACTTCACTGCCATGCCGCACTGTATAATCTACCTTTCATGCTAATAGGATTCATGATACAAATTGGCTAAGCAAAGGCAAAATGTAAATAGATATAGTCTGACTGTTTTTCTTCCAATCATTCACCATCCATTAATCTATTGGTGTTTATATTTTATTCAACTAAAAAAAAGGTACAAATGCTTCCTTTAAAAGATAATGAGTAAAAGTAAAAAAAAAACATAGAAAGAAAATAAAATACAGTTATTTTTTAAACTGAATTAAGTATAGTATGTACTTGTAAAATTAATAGTCTTTCACTAGATAATCCCAAGTATTATTAACAACAAAATATGTTAGATTATTAATTATTAAAAAATTATTTCACATTTAACATTAGACTAGAGTAACATAGATAAAAAAAAAAAATTAAGTCAAAATCTGAGTCTGATCTGAGAGTGAGAGAGGTGCGATATTATGGTCCAGGACCTGTGATTTGTCATAGTTTATTTAAGAGGCAATGAAGTTGAAGATTTATTGCAGACTGTAGTGATTATTGGTGGATAATGTCTGGTGCAGGTGAACCCAACCAATGCTTCATTAAATCTAGATGCAAAAAAATAAAATAAAATTATAAATAATAACAATAATATACTACCTATATAAAATATTTTCTACAATTAATAATTGTACCAATAAATACAAACAATGTCTACAATTTAAATATCAGTCAGATATAAAATAATATAATTTGCAAAAGTAATGAGCAAAATCAAAACACATCAACTGACAAATAATATGAGTAAACTCTTTAATATAAATTAAGCAATGGAAACAAACCAAGAACACAGGCAAGCAAAATTGTTTGATCAAATGCATCATTTTATCACGAAATTATGAAGTTATCACTACTACCACACTATGTAGGAATGTGTTATTTTCTTACTAACATGTTCATAAGTTCATAAGAAGAATACAGTTAATAAGAGAAAAAAAAATACCTGCACACGTTCCTCTATGGAAAAGAATGTCATCCACAGCCACATCTGACTTAGCATTGTGTCCTCTGCGTCCTTCAAATAAAATCTAAATGCAAAAGAATTTTGTTAGGAGTTTTAAATTAGCCAAATAGTCTTACTTATTAGTAATAGTAATAGTAATACTTAATAGTAATACTACTTGTAAATAATATCTGAACAGACGGACCCTGAATTTGCCATGGGGTGTGATGTCCACTAGAGCCTGAATCCAAACATCCCCCTGGTTTTCTCTCCTTCTCCAGACCTCCTGGGCCACATTCCCATGCAACAGATAGACACTCAGCCCCATAGTCCAGCTGGAGCCATACATGTGGTACCAAAACTGCAGACACTGAGGTTGTACATCAGAGCATTCCTCACTGAGGAGACGTGCTGTGTCTCCATGGGTGGCACTATCACCCTCAATGTACAGGTAGTAACCAGCTGGTAATGAAGAGATTTAGGAAAAAAATATTTTAAAGATATTGATATTGAATATAATATTTGTTAAAAAAAAACAAGTTAAGTACAAATACTTTTTTTTTCATAAAATGGGAAATGATACTTTCCCACTTTGTCTCAAGATTTAGACAAAGTATACACTACATTAATTTCAACAAAGTCCCAACCTGTCCAAGATTAAAATATATATATATATATATTTTAATATAAAATTATGTATGAATCTATAATTATTAAATAAATAAGGATGCTTGCTTCCTGTTGTGTGATCAGATGATGGACCAGTCATTGCTGTGGGTGTTGGACCACTGAGTCTTGTCCAGTCAAAAACATCCGTTCCTAACTGACTCCATGTGCACAGGTTGCTGTCAAAATTGCAGTCGAATGTGCACACAGGCAAGAATGCAGATTTTGTTGTGGAGCTGGTGCCTGTACTAATAAGGGTTTGCTTTACAGGTGCAGTTGAAACTGTCTGATGGTTTATTAAATCTAAGGTACACAAACATGAGAGCATTAATTAAAACAATAATTATTACTCTGCAAAAATTCTTTCATAGAAGGATGGAAAATTGGATTTCCTACATAGAGAACATTTTAATATTTTTTTTATTGGAATGCAGCTTTGGCAATATTATAAGGTGATGAATTAAGCCACCTTCTGGTTATATAAAAACCTTTACTGCGTTTCCTACCAATCTTGAATATGACTTAAAAAAAAGCACCTGAACAGCGTCTTCTGTGTATAGTGACATCATCCAGAGCAACATCTGACCATGCATTGTCTCCTCTGCGACCTTCAAATACAATCTAAAAAAAACAAGACACATGCTAGTAAGTATACAAGGCAAGTGTAGTGACCAGACAACAGTAATCAGTTACCTTCATGTTCAAAAGTTATGACTATAGTGGATTTTTTAGGTGGTTGTGAAAGTGATATACTATATATATATATATATATATATATATATATATATATATATATATATATTTTTTTTTTTTTTTTTTTTTTCTCTTTTTAATAAAAAAGCCATCTGATTGTAGCGGGTACAACCTTGGCTGAATAACACCATATAACTTCTTTCACTTTGCCATTTTGCTTCTCAAAAATAAAATAAAAATGTGGGCAATGTTAAGTACCTCTCCATGTTTTCTGCTGAAATGCTGTTTGGTGTTCTCCAAACATGGAACTGGGCATTAATATACTGGACAAATAACCTCACTTTGGTCTCATTTATCCATAGAACATTTGTCCAGAAGTCTCATAGTTTGTTCAATTGCAGTTTTGCTTCTGTTGTGCTTCCATGTTCATTATAGACAGAAGAGGCTTTTATCTGGTAACCCTTCCAAACAAATCATACTTGTTTAGTTGTCTTCTAATTATGTTGTCAAGTACTTTAACATGCCCAATGAGGCCTGTAAAGTCTGAAATGTAGCTCTTGTGGTTTTTTGTATTACGCTGAGCATTGAACGGTCTGACCATAGGAGGAATGTAGTGGGACATTCATTCCTGGGAAGACTGACAACTGTATTGAATACTTTAGACTTGTGAATAGTTTTTCTCACTGTAGAATGTGGAATTCCATATTGTTTGGAAATAGTTTTATAACACTTGTTTTATAACACCTGTGCAGCAATAATTGTTTCTCTAAGACCACTGCTTGTCTGAGGTTGTATTTGGCAAATGTTGAAAACCACTATAATAAAGTGATTTTAGTATGCTTTTACACAAAAAAACACATAGAAATAAAAGAGGGGGTACTAACTTTTGGACATGACTCTATCTGTGTGAAATTAAAATATATAAAATGCCCCTTCACACTTTTTTCAAAATCTTGTTATTTGCCTTAACTCTACAATCTTCATTAATATCATATTAACTATAT
This sequence comes from Channallabes apus, assembly GCA_030522415.1. NCBI lineage: Eukaryota > Metazoa > Chordata > Actinopteri > Siluriformes > Clariidae > Channallabes > Channallabes apus. Next base: position 50,383,587 of record CM060105.1, read on the forward strand.
TTTTAGTTGCATTTGTACAAATGTTGATCATGTGACAGATAGAACAAACATTAATACAAATGCATACAATCACTGCAATTAACATGTTGCTCGACTGACCTTAAATTTGTCTTGTGGTGTAATGTCCACTAAAACCTGATGCCAGACATTCCCCTGGTTTTCTCTTTTTCTCCAGATCTCCTGGGCCACATTTCCATACAAAAGATAGACAGTTAGACCCATAGTCCAGCTGGAGCCATACATGTGGTACCAAAACTGCAGGCACTGGGGTTGTACATCAGAGCATTCCTCACTGAGGAGACGTGCTGTGTCTCCATACGTGGCACTGTCACCCTCAATGTACAGGTAGTAACCAGCTGGAGGTGTACAATGAGGGTTAGGGACAGGCATACTAAGTGAAATATTTTTAATATACACAATCTACTACTGACAAACATTTTTGCCCTATTTTGTTTGGTAACAACTTATCCTACTATAAATGCTATTAGAATACTAACTTCCTGTTGTGTGATCAGAGGAGGGACCAGTCATTAATGTAGAAGTGGAGCCTTGGTGTCTTGTCCAATCAAAAACATCTGTCAATAACTGAGTCCATGTGCACAAATTGTTGTCAAAATTGCAGCTTATTCTGCAAACAGGTGATAACGCAGATTTCCATGGTGCCAGGACGTTTCTATGATCAGGCATGACTATAGTGAATTTTTTAGGTGGTTGAGAAGGTGTAGTCGCACTGCTGACTGTAGGGATTACTACTGATATCTCTGGAACTGGTGAACCAATTGTTTCTTTTATAAAATCTGTAAAAAGACATATTGTTTAATATGAATAATAATTACAATTAAATGCTATATAGTTATTTTATGCATTGTCTTCATGTTGTTTAACTTTAGAAAAGAAGTTATAGAATTTTACTCAAGATGCTGGATACTATACACGACCGTTCAAAAGTTTTACATCACTTTCTAACTCAATGATCGTTCCTGATTTTTATTTCTTTCTACATTGTAAAGGAATGCTAAAAGCGTCCAGAAATGCATTAATCTCCTTTGAACAGTTGATATTGAGATGTTTCTGCTACTTATGCTCTGTGCAGACTTCATAATGCCTCTAATCTGAAGTGCTGTTAATTGGTCATTTTTCAGGCTGATAACTCTAAATGAACTTCTCGTCTGCGGCAGAGGTAGGTTTTGGTCTCGCCCTCCTGGGATGGTCTTCATTAGAGCCAGTTTCATTATGGTGCTTGATGGATTTTGCAAAGGCACTTGACAATACTGTTCTTGCAAGAAATATTACATAAAGGCTGACCTCTGTGTCTTAAAATAACAACTAACTGTTGTTTTTGTTGTTGTTACATAATTACCTAATTCCATAATTGTTATTTTATAGTTTTGAAATACCCAGTATTGTTGTAGAATGTAGAAAATAAATCACTAAACAAAAACAAAGATATTTGCAAGTGATCTAAAACTTTTGAACGGTAGTGTATATAGGCAGAATTTAGAAAAAAGATTTGGATGAAAATCATAATTTAATTTCCAGACAAATTTAAATGACTTGCTTTTTATGTATGGCTTTATGATTGTACTTCTAGCCTTGAAACCTAATGTTGTTTATAGTAAAAAAAGAAAAGCACCTGCACAGGGTCCTCTGTGTACAACAATGTCATCCAGAGCAATATCTGATTTTTCACTGTGGCCTCTACGTCCTTCAAATAAAAGCTACAAACAAATTTAAATTTTTTGGCATTTTTAATTTATAATGTCTTTACCCAACAAGGTCTTTCAGCTACCTAGAAGATGTAGTATTTTCTTTTTAAGCCTTTACTTATTACTGCTTTTTTTTATTTACATTTTTGTTCTATTAAAGTTTGCATTCTAATGATACTGTATTCAGAGATTGATTAAGAAGCATGGTACATTAATATAAAAAAAATACTTTAATGTAAATAATAGCATTTCTAAACAGACTGACCCTAAATTTGCCATGGGGTGTGATGTCCACTAAAGTCTGAATCCAAACATCCCCCTGGTTTTCACTCCTTTTCCAGATCTCCTGGGCCACATTCCCATGCAACAGATAGACAGTCAGACCCATAGTCCAGCTGGAGCCATACATGTGGTACCAAAACTGCAGACACTGGGGTTGTACATCAGAGCATTCCTCACTGAGAAGACGTGCTGTGTCTCCATGAGACGCACTGTCACCCTCAATGTACAGGTAGTAACCAGCTGGTGATGAAGAAGTTGAGGAAAAACATAGTTTAGAGATATTAATATTGAATTTACTACCCTTTCTTAAAACATTATAGTGCAAATACTATATATATTTTTTCATAAAAGGGTAATGCCACTTAATAGGTCTTAACTTTTAAGCAAAATGTATTGTATACTACAGTGATTTGAGCACAAAGTCCCAAACTGTCTGCACAAGTTTTTTTTATGTATTTTAATAAAAAATAATTTATTAATCTTGTTAAATAAATAATGATGCTTGCTTCCTGTTGTGTGATCAGATGATGGACCAGTCATTGCTGTGGTTGTTGGACCACTGTGCCTCATCCAGTCAAAAACATCAGTTGCTAACTGACTCCATGTGCACAGGTTACTGTCAAAATTGCAGTTGAATGTGCACACAGGCGAGAATGCAGATTTTGTAGTTGGGTTGGTGCTGATTATTGTTGGCTTTACAGGTGCAGGTGATAGAGTCTGATGGTTTATTAAATCTATAGTAGACAAAATGAAAGCATGAATTAAAACAATAGTAGTGGTACTTATGGTGAACAAAATTACATTTTGGAAACTGAATATAGTCACATTCATGCGTTATGTTATATTTTTCAATTACAGGACATCCACATTTACAATGAGCATATTTTAGACAATTTTATACAGTACATTATAAACTTCATATATTCTACATAGAAGCATTCAAAATTGTGTTTCTCACAAAGTAAACATTACAGATTAAATAATTTTAGAAACCTAAACTTACTTATTAAATAACCTGAAGTAAGGTGACTTTTTAGAGTCCGCCTATTGCAACATTATTCTTATATTCACCAAACTTACATTCAAACTTTAAGTATCTTGCTGTTTATACTGTATAACACATTTACTGGGTTTAACTTCAATCTTGACCAGTAATGATAGTCCATATTAATAAAAGAAACACACCTGCACAAGATCCTTTGTGTATAGTGACATCGTCCATAGCCACATCTGACCTGGCATTGTCTCCCCTGCGTCCTTCAAATAAAATCTATAAATGAGACACATTTCAGAGCTTGTTTACCAGACAAAGCTAATCAGTTAACTGGAATAAATTTAAATACGTGAAATGTTATTTCTCACATTTTCATAGGACACAACCTTGCCATTTACCATAACTCTCCATTCTCCTTTAACAGCATAATAATGAATAATTAATTATTTTAAACAGGGATATAACAAAGTAAACATATAGTGTTTCAACATACACTTTATAAACCCTTCTAAACCCCTACACCTCGCATAATTAAAGGTATTCTGATCAATCAGCCGATATTTACTTTTACAGAGAAACAGGTTGTTTCTCAACTGGCCAATTACATACTGTAAACTAATACTATTGTGATGACGCAAAATATATTACAGTCAGAAGTCACATCAACATGCTATTGCCAATCTGGGAATATTACCAAGTCTCCTTAAAAGACGTCTAATCTTCAATATGCAAGATTTTTCTAAAACAAAACCACAAAAAAACGCTAAAACGTTAACACAAACCTTATTCGCCACTTAAGAACAACGCACCATGAATAATTTTAGTATGAAAAGTTATCTGCAATGTAAGCAGCTAAATCTAGCCCTCATTGAACTACCTATAGCAGAAGCCCTCTAAAAACTCGAGCCTTACTCTGCAGAGTGTCAAAAGGCATAAACTATAAAAATAAATAAAGTTTCCATCAGAAATTCTGATCTGTATAAAGAAATGTCTGCCCTCCCTGCTTAATAATAAATAGCCATGATTGGCTTGTGAAATGCAAAATGATTAATGGCTTTGTTTAAAATGTTCGTTGTTTGTTATTTATTGAACTGGCCTTTTCAATGTTCTGCAAGTTATAACCACTAAGTATAATGGCACAATCACATTTTAGATCAGCATTTTGGAATTTGTGAGAGCCCTTTGATGGTAGTTTTAAGAATGAAAAATATTTGCTCTTTAGTTAGGCATAGGCTATTCTATTGGTTTCATTTTCTTTATGATCTACATGAAATAAAAAGAGAATAAAATATGTTGCATATGTTACCTTCCAATAAATAAAAGTTTTTAATTTACAGTATGATACTTTCTGAGATCTTAAATATACAGTACTTTACAGTACTTCATTGTTGTTGAGAACTGTTATTTGTTACTGCTATAAATGGTAAACAAACAGAGCATTCTACATAAAAAGAACACTTTAAATGGCAGATACTAGTAACTCCCACACAATTGTGATCAGCAACGGTGATCGGTATTGACTGATTTTGATTTCTGTGATCGAGGATCAGTGATTATTTTATTCACATTTCCCTTTTTCTAATGACCATTGTTAAACGCTCTATATAAATAAAATAAAATTGATTGGCCACAAAAACTGATTGTTTTAGCCCTCAAATTATTTATATTTTTAGTATAGACTGTGCAACATTTATTAAATTCAGAGCTGCAATTTAATTAAAAAAGAATTGCAATTCAACACATGCAAACACAGCAATTAACATGTTGCTCGACTGACCTTAAATTTGCCTTGTGGTGCAATATCTACTATAGCCTGATGCCAGACATTCCCCTGGTTTTCATTTTTTCTCCAGATTTCCTCGGCCACATTTCCATACAAAAGATAGACAGTTAGACCCATTGTCCAGCTGGAGCCATACATGTGATACCAGAACTGCAAACACTGAGGTTGTACATCAGAGCATTCCTCACTTAGGAGACGTGCTGTGTCTCCATGAGTGGCACTGTCACCCTCAATGTACAGGTAGTAACCAGCTGATATTGGAGAAAGAAATGGAGCAACAAATATATCTTTTTTGGTAATGAATTTCATGTATGCTTGCATATGTATATGTGACATAGGGATTTTCAGTTACTTTAAAAGTAATTTAAAATGCTAACTTCCTGTTGTATGATCAGACAATGGCCCAGTCATTGACGTAGGGGTGGAACCACTGTGTCTTGTCCAATCAAAAACATCTGTTACCAGTTGTGTCCACATGCAAAGATTGTTGTCAAAATTGCAGTTGACTCTGCACACTGTCAAGACAGTACATTATTATTGAGTCAATTTTACATACTGCACATACAATGTAAACAATAAAAAAAGAAAATAGTGAAATCAAACATTTTTCCCTTTCAAAGGCTACACTCGATACTGTGTGAAAACGCTACAGGAACATCTTTTCGTGTTGCCGGTTGTGAAGCATGTGTGTATCAAACACACCAAATTTTGGCTCATATAGCCTCGGTCAGGTGACGTCATCTGATGAGACACACCTGCAGGTTATAAACCGGAGGAGTAAACCGGAAACATTCCTCAGATCTTTTTGTCTTCAGAACCGCATTGTGCGCGTGTGTGTACAAGCAAGTTAATAGCAAAGAAAAGTGTTAACTCAGCGATAAGTTTAAAACTAGATGTCCATCCCCTTGCGACAATTTCCTTTCGGAGGGCAATCTCCACATTTTTTGCTTTGAGTGTTTGGGCGAAAAACACGCTCTCCTTGGACTTCAAGAAGACTGCGAACACTGTGATCTTCTTTCCATGAAAGTGCTTCGCGCGCACCTCACGTTCTTTAGTGAACCACGAGCCGCGCTGCATTCCTGAGGTTCACAAGCCGATCTAGCCGAGGTGCGTGAGACGGATTCTCCTCTCCTTTCTCTCGCCCTCTCTTCCGATCGGGAAGTCTCTCCTTCCACTTCACAAGCGTGCTCCGGTGCTTCTCGTGAGTGTGTAGAAGAGACTCGTTCTATTGCTTCTGTGGAAATGGAAGTAGCTACTGTACCTCAGATATGGAACAAAAATCCTGCCAAAAGTATTTGAAATAAAAAGCCTGTTGAATTCCACAAATGGAAAAAAAAAACAGCACTGCAATTAACAGTGCTTGCATTTTAATGCATTGTATTTACATGCTTGCATTTTTATGCGCTGCATTTTACCATGGTTAAAATTCGCTTCCGAAAATTCAGTGGTTCAAATACGACAGAAGAAATTCGCTTCCAAAAATTCAGTGGTTCAAATACGACACATCAAATACGACTGCACATCCGGGAACTGCAGGAAAAGCAGTAGGATTACCGATCCAAGAAGCCTTCTGCTGTTAGACGTCTTCACCAGCAGGTGGTGCTTTGAGTATAAACATCTTCATCAACAGGCCTTTGCACATAAAACAATAAACACTGCCTTGTGCAAAGTGAAAGTGAGTTGCGCGTGCGGCTTTTTGATCAACGCTGAACCCATACATGAAAAGAACATAATAATAATAATAATAATAATAATAATAATCAAAAGAATAATAATCATTGTGATTTTAGCTGTATATGTCCAGCATTGAATTATTATTTAATTATTAATAATTAAAGCTGCTCACATTGCGCGCGCTTTCACTTTAAAAAAAAATGCAGTGTTTAATCATCCAGTATATGTCGCCTCTCTTTATGATTGATAAATATTATGAATGAAGCAAAGCTGCTTGTGTCGGCTCATATCCAGAGCATTTTGATCAAAGGGGAGATGAAAAGTAAAAGTGTGTACCAACAACACAGCACAATGCATGTGTGAATGGCTGAAATGTAGTTGTGAATAAATTTTTTATTGAATGTAAAATGTTCCCGTGAACCAGCGTGTGCGCTCTTTCACTTTGCCGAGTTTTTATCTAACGTCAGATGAACGTGCGCGCCGATATGAGAGATAAGAGATTTCTCTTTCCCAGAAATACAACAAACACAAATTTATACGTGTTAAATAAGCGCAGTCTTTATATAGCTTCTGTTTGTATTGGTTTATTGTTATTATAAAAGAAATTACATTTAAAGACATCGAAATTTTAATATAGAAATGTTACTGTACGTGACGAGGTATGGAGAGCCGCACCACGAGATGTTTTAATGGTTATAAGAGCCCTGACGCAGGGCTTTAGAGGGGATCAACGGACATTGGTGGGGACCTATGACTCCACCCCCCCCCATCCCCTGCCCCACCCACCAACACCCCCACCCCAACTCCGTCCATGGAATGCATGTTTTTTTAATATGCTGCAAAATGCAAAATCACTTTACATTAATGCTTCGATAGATATTAATGCACTCGAACGCTCTCGTTAACAGAAATAAACTGCTGACATATTTGTTTGACATCAATATTGTCCAGACTGTTCTGGCGGACATGGCATACAGCAGCATTGTTCAATCTCATTTGTGTCATTGTTGATGCAGTCAGTGAATGCATTTTAAAAACTATTTGTGTGAAGTGGATTGTCTATTGGTGAACTGTAACAAAATTCTAGCCATGGCAATATTAGTACTGTATGTACTATATCAATTTCTTTCACAAGACTAATTTCTGACAAACAGTCGTCATTAGATTAGGAGACTGACAGGGATCATATTTATACTTTTAGATTTAGCTGTTTAATCTGCTGTTAGTGTTAAGTCCGTATTCACAGACTATAGCCTGCCCTGCTATAACGAATGTGCGTCAAAGGGGCAAAAAATAAAAAACAAAAAACACTAGCATTAACGTTAACTGTTGTCGTTACTTTGATGGACTTTAATGGATTCACTAGCGAACTTGAAGTGACTTTCACTTTTCTTTGAAAAAAAGCTCCTTATGTCCAGTTTTTTTTTTTTTTTTTTTGCTGCCGCCTCCTCACATGTATGTCACCCAACACACCTTCTTGCACGGGAAAAAAAAATCCACTGCATTTGGCGCTGCTTGTATCTGAATGCAGCCATAGCCTATCACATGATAGCAGGGAAAGGAACAGCCAATCAAAATGTTCATGTGTTTTGGGGGCGGGAGGACTCAAGGAGAGAACGTGATTTATCCCTTTCTGCGTGTCTAGGTTAATGTTGACAGCACGATTTAAAATTTTTTATTTTTTTTAAGTGGATTAAATTATTGGTGGGGACATTTCAATGATGGGAGGGTATTGGTGGTGACACATCCCCTCCGTCCACCCTAAATCTACGCCCCTGTGTGAGAGTACTTGTGATACGCACGGGAAGACCTTCCCGTTGGGAGATGGCGTGGGATTATTAATTAAGGAAACTTAAAAGGAAACAAATGAAAATTTGTTACATTTGTTAAATAAAAAATTTTCTGGATTCTACATTATAAAATTTACATTGTTACTGTTTTTAATCCCTGGAATGCAATTTTTCTTATCATAACATGCATTGTGGCGGCGCGGTGGTGTAGTGGTTAGCACTGTCGCCTTGCACCTCCAGGGTCTGGGTTCGATTCCCCGGCCAGGCTCGATTCCCGTCTCTGTGTGCATGGAGTTTGCATGTTCTCCCCATGCTTGGTGGGTTTCCTCCGGGTACTCCGGTTTCCTCCCACAGTCCAAAGATATGCAGGTTAGGCTAATTGGCGTTCCGAAATTGCCCGTAGTGTGTGATTGGGTGTGTGAGTGTGTGTATGTGTGTGTGCCCTGCGATGGATTGGCACCCTGTCCAGGGTGTACCCCGCCTAGTGCCCGAAGTCTCCTGGGATAGGCTCCAGGTCCCCCGCGACCCTGAACACAGGATTAAGCGGTATAGAAGATGAATGAATGAATGAATGAATGAACATGCATTGTATTGTTATTAATCACTCTACACTGTTTAAATTACTCTACAATGTTTTAAGTTCAGATTTGATTTAAAAATAAATAAATAAACCAAATAAAATTATTCCATTTGTATTTACCCTTGTAAAATGATGGGTTGTGTATTGAGCAATTAAAAACAATACAAGGCATGTTATGATAAGGAAACTTTCTATCTCTTCCATTCCAGTGATTAAAAAACGGTAAAAATGTTAATTTTGGAATCCATAGACACTTAGTGGTCCGAGCACAACGCAATAATCTTTGTATGATAAAATGACTTGTGGCATGAATCTACACGAAGTGCTTCAGTTTCAAATAATCATTCAATGCTGAACTTAAACAGCAAAAGAACATGATAATAATAATCAAAAGTATAATATTGTTCTTTTTGCTGTTTATGTCCACCATTTAATAATTAATTAATTAATTAATTATCAATAATTAAAGCTGCTCACATCGCGCTCACAAAAAACCTACATGCGTAGCTTTTCTAATTACTCATGATAAAATCTAAAGGCTCACTGTGTTAACATTTACTTTGCTTAAATTTGATCCTAATAAGATTTTATGTAATTTAAATTCTACATTTGTACTGTAATTTTAATACTGTGATTATGAATTTGTTTAACTACTAAGATAAGAACTAAGATCAAAAGGCTGATAAACGCGTGCGCAGATATGAGCAGATTTATCGATAAAACTACAGACATGAAATGCAACAAACACAAAAATAATATTAGTACTGAAATAGTACACAAAAAAAATGCTGCGTTTCTGTAAACACATCGTTGGGTTGTTTATGTTGGGTCAAAAAAAAATTGTGGTATTTAATAGCATTCAGAATCAGAATCAGAATCAGAAAGAGTTTTATTGCCAAGTACGCTTGCACGTACAAGGAATTTGTTTTAGTGACGGAGCTCCCAGAACAAAAAATACAAATGACAAGACAAAAACAGCATGACGCAAAAAAAAAAAAAAAAAGAAAAATTTTTTTTAAATGGTTGACATCAAATGGAGTACGATGTGAGATACTTTTAAATAAGTTACATCAATATCTGAAGTCTGTGGTATTATACAGTATATTGCACAGTGGTGTTGTACACAATATTGCACATATATTTATTGACCGTTTGAATGATGGTTATCTGTTAAGGAGGTAGATTGCCTGGGGGAAAAAACTGTTCTTATGCCTGACTGTCCTGGTGTTCGGTGCTCTGTAGCGTCGACCCGATGGCAAAAGTTCAAAAAGAAGGTGGCTTGGGTGTGAGGGGTCCAAAGTGATATTCCGTGCCCTTTTCTTCACTCTGGATATATACAGTTTTTGCAGCGTGGGCAGGGGAGTGCCAATAATTCTTTCAGCAGTCCGAACCGTCCTTTGTAGTCTTCTGATGTCTGCTTTCGTAGCTGAGCCAAACCAGACAGTTATTGAAGTGCACAGGACGGATTCAATGACGGCTGAGTAGAACTGTGTGAGCAGCTCCTGTGGAAATACAACCTCTGGTGGGCCTTTTTAACAATGGAGTCAATGTGAATGTCCCACTTCAGGTCCTGAGAGATGGTCGTGCCCAGGAACCGGAATGACTCCACTGCCGTCACAGTGCTGTTCATGATGGTGAGTGGGGGAAGTGCAGGTGGGTTTCTCCTGAAGTCCATCATCTCCACTGTTTTGAGCGTGTTTAGCTCCAGTTTGTTGTGACTGCACCAGACAGCCAACTGCATTCACTGGTTTTAATACTATTCTCAGCAAAAAAAGAAACGTCCTCTGACTTTCAACTGTTTTTACTTTCAGGAAACTTAATGTGTAAATATATGTATGAACGCTAAAAGAGTCAACACCATAAGACATAAACTAAAAATGTTTCACAATGTGGCCCTGAATGAAGGGAGGCTCAAAATCAAATGTACCAGTCAGTATCTGGTGTGGCCACCAGCTGCTTGAAGTACTGAAGTGCATCTCCTCCTCATGGACTGGACCAGATTTGTCAGTTCTTGCTGTGAGATGTTACCCCCCTCTTCCACCAAGGCACCTGCAAGTTGTTGTGGCCATCCTGTACCTGTCACGCAGGTGTGATATTCGGATGTACCCATCCTGTGCAGGTGTTGTTACACGTGGTCTTCCACTGCGAGGATGATCAGCTGTCCTTCCTGTCTCCCTGTAGCGCTGTCTTAGGCGTCTCACAGTGTGGACATGGCGATTTATTGCCCTAGCCACATCAGCAGTCCTCATACCTCCCTGCAGCATGCCTAATGTACATTCACGCAGATGAGCAGGGACCCTGGGCATCTTTCTTTGGGTGTTTTTCACAGTCGGTAGACAAGTCTCTTTAGTGTCCTGCGTTTTTAGAACTGTGACCTTAAATGCCTACTTTCTGTAAGCTGTTAAGGTCTTAACGACCATTCTACATGTGCATGTTAATTAATTGATTATGGTTAATTGAACATGCATGGACAACATTGTTTAAACCCTTTACAATGAAGATCTGTAAAGTTATTTGGATTTTTACAACATTATTGTTGAAATACACAGTCCTGAAAAAGGGGCGTTTCTTTTTTTGCTGAGTATATATAGTAGTTATTCAGTTACCGATTTTTCTACTGACTTTATTTGACATACTGACTTTATTTAATTTATTTTTAAATAAATAGAGCTACTGCATTATGTTAGACATCCTTAATTTACATTTTCTCCTAATTATATGTCCACAAATACTTTGATAACATACACTTATCAATTTATCAACATACACTTATCAACAAGTATCAAGAATGTGCATTTCATATGATTGTCCATATGAATGTCAAATATGAGACACACACACAAACTCTCACCGTGCATACACATGAGAAATGCGTGTGGACACACACAAACTCTCTGTGCACGCACACACAATCTCTCCATTCGAAAACAACGCGAGTAGCCTATATATAGTACATGTATTTAACTTTCAATTGATTCTGGTACTACTGCAGTACTACTGCTTTTATGTACTTTATTACTTTTATCTACTTCATGCTCTGGGATTCCCACAGCAGCATACTATGGAAACTTGCTGGAATGAAAAATAAAAGGTAATTGTGAGTTTTTATCTCATAATTCTATGGAAATCCAAATCGCTACTTATCTCACAATTTACTATATATTTGTTCTCAGAATTGGAAGATTAAATCATCTTGGCACATGCACATGTGGTTTGTAAAGGCCTGTTGATGAAGACGTTCACACTCAAAGCACCACCTGCTGGTGAAGACGTCTAACAGCAGATGGCTTCTTGGATCGGTAATCTACTGCTCCCGGATGTGCCCTCGTATTTGATGTGTCGTATTTGAACCACTGAATTTTCGAGAGGGAATTTTAACCATGGTAAAATGCAGCGCATAAATATGCAAGCATGAAAATACAATGCATTAAAATGCAAGCACTGTTAATTGCAGTGCTGATTTTTTTCGTTTTGTGGAATTCAACAGGCTTTTTATTTCAAATACTTTTGGCAGGATTTTTGTTCCATACTCAGAACGCTCCTCTAAGGAGGATAGAGAGTATGACGAGCTGCTTGAAGTGATAATGCGTGCAGTCGAGCGGCTGCACATTGATTGGCCGCAGGAGCAAGCCTTCCCCAAACATTCTAAATTAGAAGACAGATTCCTGTCGAGTGGCCAGGAGATGGAGCCACAAGGCCGCTCTCTCCCCTTTTTTGACAATCTCCACGACGAATTAACTCGTTCTTGGAGCAAGCCTTACTCATCCCGCATTTTTGTACCATCGACTTCATTTTAATGAGAATATAGTTGATGCCCCAGATAAAAGAGACGCTCGCGGGCTATCTTTCTCCTGGGACATCCTCCTCACTAAAGAAGCCAACACTTCCCTCCAAGCCATGTAGACTTTCTTCTACCCTGGTAGGAAAGGCTTTTCAAGCAGCAGGTCAGGCCGGCACTTCATTGCACACCATGGCAGTCTTGCAGGCGTACCAGGCTGATCTACTAAAAGATTTGAGCACCAGCGGCACCGTGAATGATAGAGCATTCACAGAATTACGCCAGGCTAGTAACTTGTCTCTTCGTGCGACCAAGCCCATCGCCCATTCTATGGCTTCCCTGGTGTCCGCAGAGAGGCACCTGTGGTTAAACTTGACGGGCATCAAGGATAAGCATCGAACATTCCTCCTTGATGCCCCTGTCTCACCTTCCCGCCTGTTCGGCGACGCTGTTACTGTAATTCCGTCGCCACTAGGTTTTGGGAAGTCAGGCTATATGAACAGGCCTTCGGAAAATTTCTCCCATGCCGTGCTCAAGAGTCGGGACTCGACCTTACGCCCTATTAGTTTAAAAAAATTTTCCCAACCAACTTTGATTCGGAAAACTTGCCCGGTGCTCAGATATTAGGTTATTAATTTTCAGTTATTTTGATTATAAATTCACTTTGAAACGATATAACAAGGGGTACCATCGCAATTATTCTACCTTTGAAGTGCCCTACGAAAGCATTATTTATGCCGGTTGGAACACCGGGCGAAGAAAATGTGAGTTTTCAAGAACTCTTTGTTAAAACATACATTTGTAGTAGTATGTTAGAGGTTTTCACTTATAATGAATGTTATCTGTACTGTTCACGTATTCAAGATATACAGTGCACAAATTTATACACTGCCATAGTGTAAGCCTATTTAAAATATTACTCAATATATATTCAATGAATGTACCCAAATAAATCAACAACAATGGAATAAATAATGTGGTTTTGTGTTGTGCTGTGCTCTCAGACACAACCCTCGAATTTTATCCGGGCTTGGGACCGGCACCGCATCCAGTGGCTGGGGGGTTTGGGCACTGGCTGGGAATCAAACCCGGGCCTTCTGCATGGCAGGCGAAGCACCTACCACTGAGCCATCAGTGCCCTTTCTTAGAAGTAGAATATGGACTGTTCATAGGTTTTCATAATAAAAAAAAAGCACTTACAGTACATATACAAAAAACACTATTTTACTACAGTATATTACAAAAGAGTATGTTTGGACATCAAATAGTACATTTTATTTTGTACTTTTTAGTGCAATTTCCTTCAAAAAAATTTTTTGTCAGAATTTGACACTGTGTGTTTTAATTTGGAGAAAAGCAGGATTTTATTGTTTCCCACCTCCTCCAAAAGAACTGCAAGCTCTTTTTTTTTTTTTTTTTAGAAAATTGTGGCTTTCGTGTCTTTTTTTCACGTCACCTCTCATTAAACCATGGCTGTATGTCAAAGGGACTTAAATAGAAAATGATCTTAAGTAAAATAGGTAACAGGTGTTCACAACACAGTTCCAGCATTTTCAAAACCCATAATTCCTTTGTATTTTACTTGTACTGATGTATCAATACCAAATAAAAAATGAGTTCAAATGAAATATTGAAAAATGAACAATGTTGTGTTTGTGAGGTTATTACACTACTTCTACGTTACGTCATAGCGAAAGCGCATTGAATGCGAGCCGAAGAGAAAAAAATCTCTATGGCACTACTCCGCCATTGTATCGAAGAAGAAGAAGAATGACAGATTAACCAACATGGTCCTAACAATGGAAGTGCGACACAGGTACAGATGTCACCATTAAAAACGCACGTTTCGAGAAAAGGGATCCCGTGACTTGCGTGCGTGCGGGAAGCTGTGAAAATGCCCTTCATTACCTGTAAGGGGCAGTCGTGTTTCAGTCTGATGTATTGTGTGTCTACTGAAGCCGAAAATGTGTCCAAATTAAACTGCGCATGCGTGTTTGGAGACGCTGTGCCCGCGCTGTGGATCAGTCGGTTGTGGATCATCACGGAGGTACTACATGGCGTGGCTGTTTGTCGTGTTCGAGGTAAGTTTACCTTTCTGTTTTGGATGTGATTCTCGCTTTCATGACTCCCAATTAATGTTCATCTTAATCTCAGGACGTACAATTAGCAATTTCAGTTTTTAATAGTGTGAATATTCACAAAACACCGTTTTCGTGTAAAAACCTGAACCTACGGAGCCCCCCAGGGGTCCTGTGGTAAATAAAGAAATAAAGAAATAAAATAATAACGAACCGAGCGCGCGGATTAATGAACCGAGATGTGTGTTTCTTACCCCCACCCTTCGTGAAAACGGCGTGTTCAGAGAAAGGACCGCCAGTGAGATGCCATTTCTGAACAAACTGAGTCGTGTGTGTTAAAGCATTAAATGGTAAAAGAGCACTAGCAATAAATGTTTTTTTCTGAATCCGAATTTTATTAATAAGTTACAAGTTAAATTTCAACTGTAAAGAACCTGTACATATGTTCATACAGTATTGACAGCAACTCTAATTTGTCTAAATCGCATTGCAGACAAGAAAAAGAAGTAGAGTCATCCTGTGACCTTGCATGCTTAATCTTTCCACACATGATTCTTGCTTCTCACTTTTTCCTTAATCTCCGGTTCGGTTAATTCATGTCTATTTATGATCTAAAAAAATATATAAAAACATATGATCTTTTTGAGTTATGAGTTGTTGTTTTTTATTATTCATAAGACAACCTTTCAGTTTTGTAAATATTCTAGTTATAGTGTGTTAAGTCTTTCTTAAACGGTTTTGAGAATTAGACCATCCAGCTAAGATCAATATTATTAATATTAAACATTTTTATTTCTATTTATTCTATGTTTTGCTGGAGAAATACATTTTAGGCAGAGACGTCTCGGTCTTGTTAAATAGTTTTAAACCCCTCAATTGTGCCAATTCCCCCATCCGAAACCGGTTTGATAACTTCACACCTATCAAAGGTGAGAAGAGGGACTGAGCTGTAACTGAGCGCGCTTTCACGTTGTATATACTGTACACACACACACACATATACAGGCACGTATATTTTCTGTGTATGTGCGTATGGAGCCCTGTCTTTGCCCCTCAACAATAAAATGTAACTATTAATCTCAATTTTGCTAAATAAAAGGATCTGGCTTGCATCAGTCACATGCCTGCCATTAACCAATGCCCGCCCTTGAGGGCAGAGCGCGCTCGTTACGAGCTGGGTACGAGCACGCAAAGTGCACGCGCATTTTCTGCAGGCTGGGCGGTGCGGAGCTGGAGGAGAAGCAGGCAAATTAACTGGAAGGTGCAGACTGTAACAAAACAATAAATAGGGTGTACAGCGCACACTATAGTCTATAACAACAAATGAATTGAAATAAATGAGGGTGCTGTTTGTGCAACAGCACGCTAACATTACAGTACCTGTCCTTTTATGAACTGCACAAGTAGTGGTGGTCAAGAACTGCTAGCTAACTGGGTAAGTAGTTACAGGGGGGTTTGTAACCCTGTGTCTACCGTTTTAGGGAACATGTTTAGTTTTAAAGTAAGTTACAGTTTTATTTCACTAAAAGCCATCTAATATGGATATCCACATTATTATGGATTATTATATTTATGATATTTAAAAAATACAGTTTTTAAAGAAAATATATTAAGTAACAGATAATATTAGGTTTATATTTCAAATTAGATAAAATGCTGATTTTACAGCAGTAAAATTATTGTATCTCTACAGTTTAAACATTTAATAAGGACTGCATGTGCATGTTTGTGTGTTTTATGTGTATAGATTCTTAAAAATTATTACTAATAATATAATAATCAACAGCAACATTGTACGCCATCAGGTAAAACATAGGCTACATTTGCTTTGCATTGTCCCGACCTGATGACAGTCATACAGTATGATGCAATTCCATATTAGATTCATTATGAATGCGATTTGTTGTTATTCAGCATGTTCTATCTTTTTTAACTTTGAGCACCCACCCCTTTAAACGTCTCTGCACGGCCCTGCACATACACACACACACATATATATATATATATATATATATGTATATATATATATATACATATACTTTAACCCGAGAGCGCTGATTCGTGTTGCTCTCCCTCACTCTCTCTCCGGTGTCTTAGACAGACAGAGGCTTGGGCTTTGCCTGTGTCTTCTCCAGCGCACTTTGTCTTTGGCACTGACACCTTTTACTGGTGCGACCGAATGATCAGAGTGTCGCGGTATCACGACCCGGCCCATTCTGAACAGCTTATGCGCGGCTCCGTCCCTCGCGCGAGCCGCGTCATTACATACATATCCACAAATACTTTAACAACATACACTTATCACGAATTGCATTTTATATGAATGTTACATATGAGACACGCACACAAACACATACTTATATAATATATGCACATACAAACACATACACATTGTTAATTCATGTCTTCTGATGTTGTTGACTCATTTTTACGTTTTAAATAAGACATGTTGGCATATTCACGAATCAGGACATTCGCATAGTTAACACTATCAGATAGCCTACTATAAGGAAATTTAATTAATTTCAAGACCATTTAAACCGCGGCATGGCCATGTCTTTCATTATTTTGTACCTGTTAAGACATTACAAAAACTATATAAGAAACTTTTAAAGCACGAATTTGGGCATCTCATTTCATCATTATGAAAATAACATGAAGCACATATACACACATTCATTATGAAATATCTGTCGTAAAACAAAATAAAATTCATGTTTGCTACAGCATTGGAAACAATATTGTTTTAGGTTAACGGTTAACCTTATACACAATTCATTTGTACTTGGTTCGGCTTTTAGATAAAGTCATTCCATGCGCCATCTGGCGGATATTCACTGAAGCACAACACATTTATTTTAAATTCCTGAATATTGCCTCCGGCAAGTCGCGGCACGCCACGCGCTAAATTGCGGCCTCTCGCGAGAAAACACGCGCAGTCTTAAAAGCGACATCTGTAGCTCACCAGGTTCTGCTTTGGGCACAGGACAAGGTCCTGTCCCTCAGGGCGATTTACATTCCGGGGCACATGAATGTGGGAGCAGACTTACTGTCCAGACAAGCTGTGACACATGGGGAATGGAGACTCCATCCTCCAAGTAGTCAGTGAGATCTGGGAAAGATTCTTTACAGCAGAGGTGGACCTCTTTGCCTCCCAAGAGACAGCACAATGTCCCCTCTACTACTCTCTGACTCTTCCAGCTCCCCTGGGTCTGGATGCAATGGCCCATACGTGGCCCAAATTACGCCTTTATGCGTTTCCTCCGATAGCTCTGCTACCGGGAGTCCTGGCGAGGGTCCGTCAACAGCGTTTGCGCCTCTTATTGATAGCGCCCTGTCGGCCGACCAGAGTGTGGTTCTCGGATCTAATATCTCTCCTCGACGGCTCACCATGGGTGATTCCAGTGAGGAGGGATCTTCTGTCTCAGGTGCAGGGGACAATATTTCATCCCCGGCCTGAGCTTTGGACCCTTCACGTTTCAACTAAGTCAAGCTGGTTTTCCAGCCAACGTAATTGAGACTATTCTAAGTGCTAGGGCTTCCTCCACTAGAAGAGCTTATGCCCTCAAATAGAATGTATTTGAAAGTTGGTGCATGACGAAGCAGGTAGACCCAGTCCACTGCCGAATTGTTTCAGTGCTGGAGTTTCTGCAGGAAAAGTTGTCCTCTGGCTTGTGCCCTAGTACTCTCAGGACGTAGGTAGCCGCTATTTCAGCCTGCCACGTTCTGATTGATGGAGTTACTGTGAGAAAGCACCCTTTAGTTGCCTGTTTCATTTGTGGAGCTAAACGGTTGAAGCCACCCACTAGAGCCACTGTCCCTGAACCACTAGAGTCAGTGCCTGCGCCATTACCTCTCTGAAGAGGACTGGAGATCTGCACGCCTTGTCAGTCTCCCCATCCTGCCTAGACTTTGCCCCTGGGCTAGTCAAGGCCATTTTGCATCCTCACCCGAACTATCTTCCGAAAGTTCCATTCTCAACCATGCACCCTGTTGTTCTTGAAGCTTTCTGTCCTCCCCCTTTTACAGCTTCGGAGCAGGACAGACTTCACTTACTGTGTCCAGTACGTAAGTTAGAGCAGCTTTTTATATGCTATGGGGGCCGCAACTAGGGGGGCGGTCGCCACTACACAGACCTTTTCACACTGGGTGAGAGATGCTATTGCCCTCTCCTATGAGGCGCGTGGGCTCACTTTGCCTCTAGGAATTAGATCTCATTCAACCAGCGGGATTGCCTCATCTATTCCGCTGGCAAGAGGTATTCCCCTGCAGCAAGTGTGTGACGCGGCTGGTTGGTCCTCTCCGCACACATTTGTTAGATTTTATAATCTGGATGTTCATGCTACTCTGGACTCACGGGTCCTCGAGTCAGCCTCCCAGATATAGTTCTGAGACCTTCTTGCACACGCTACACAAACTTGGGGTCCAGACACTTGCAGTGCGGCGGCGTTGGTATTCTCGATCCCATAGCGTTTTCACGCAGCATCGAGTGTAGCCTTTGAAAGAGAACATCTCGGGTTACTTTGCTGTAATACTGTTCCTTGAAAAGGCGGGAACGAAATGCTGTGCTCCAATGCCGCACTGCCTACGTGACCGGACGTCCCTTCAGACAAAATCGATCTGAGGAATGTTTACTCCTATTTATAACCTGCAGGTGCCTCTCATCAGATGACGTCACCTGACCGAGGCTATATAAGCCAAAATTTGCTGTGTTTGATACACACATGCTTCACAACCGGCAACACGAAAAGATGTTCCCGTAGTGTTTTCACGCAGCACCTTATTCCCGCCTTTTCAGGGAACAGGGTTACAGCAAAGTAACCCGAGATGATTTCTACTGGTTACTATTGAAAATCTTCCACAAGATATTTCATTTTACTAAATAATAATAATAATAATAATAATAATAATAATAATAATAATAATTAGTAGTAGTTTGTGAATGAGTATAGCCCTTTACCTGGGTTAGAAATAGATAGGTTTCCACTGGTTGGCAATGATATGTCATGTTCTGGCATCACACTAACTGCACCACATTTTCCATGCACTATGGTAACATCATCCAATGCCACATCTGACAGAGCATTTGAACCCCTAATGCCTTCCACAATAATCTAAAAAAATTAATAGCTTCTTTTGGAGTCCATTTGTGAAACATTATTTAAATAGTTAAAACACCATTGAGCAGTTTATTTTAATGCAATATGTATTTTAGCATAAAACTGTAAATATATTTTACAGATTAAAATTTCTGTACATCTAATACCTACCTGGAATTGTCCCATTGGGTTGATCTCAGTTTGGGCTAGGTGCCAGTGGTTACCCTGATTGTTGGTTTTAGACCATATTTTTGTGGCATGGTTCTCTTCCAACAGGTAAACATTAAGAAACATAGATGATGCCCAACCATACATGTGATACCAGAAGGTCATGCACTGGGTGCCCAGAGTATTGCACACTGGACTCATCATTCGTGCTGAGTCACCATGGTAGACCTCATCACCCTCAATATACATGTAAAAGCCACCTGAAGTAAACCAAGTTTAAAATAATGTATTTAAAGTAACACTTCACCAGGGTCAAATGTGTTCAGGAAGAATTATACTGTATAAATGGAGATCACTTAACACTGTTTAAAACTGTTAATATGCATGGTAGAAATCACAACTATGTTTAATAGTGAAAGTAAGAGCACACACATAATGTGACAAGAACTCACAGGATTAGGACTAAACAACTGTGTAGCCATAAGAAAACCACTTGATATTGAGACTTATCAGAGAACAAAAACACTTAAATTTACTAGGGAGTATAAATATTGGACTTTAGAGCAATGAAAAATGGTCATATACTATAAGGTTTGATAAGTCCAGCTTGAACCGATTCCTGGGTCATGGGCATGTCAGGGTAAAAGCAAGGCAAATTAATCAATGCAGCCATCATGCATAATGCCCACTGTAAAAGTGTTATGATCTGGGGTTGCTTCAGTTTGTTAGGTTTAGTCTCAGCAATGGTATGTGACAATAAAATGAAGTGTGCTGACTACCTGTATGTACCTAATGACTATTTTATCACATCTAAGGACTTTTTATGGAACAGGTATATTCCAAGACTTAAAGTGTGAAAAAATGGTTCCGGGAGAATTAGGAATCAATTTCACACTTGAATTCGCACCACACTGTGCATGATATCAAAGCTATGAAATCTTGGTGTGTGCAACTCATTTTTACAAAGCAGGGGGAAAAAATTCTTTCTTTAAGTGAAAGTTTTTTTTTACAAGCATCTTCAACTAAATTGTCATTAACTTTACACTATATTTTGAATTTAAATTCATGACAGCAAAATAGTTTTTAGACAGCTTTTCACCTCCTGTAGTGTGGTCACTGGTTGGGCCAGTGAAATTAGATGGTGTTGGTCCAGAAAATCTTGTCCAATCAAAACTATCCTGGATTAACTGTTCCCATCCACATTCATCCCAGTCAAAGTTGCAGCTCCATGGACAACCTGTGTACTCCAAACCAAGACCAATTATTTGCCATGCTGTTAACTCACAGAGAAATAAATTATAGCGCAGGCACACTCATGGCTTACTTGGTTTTAAATTTGAGGTGGTGGGTTGTGATGGTGTTGAAGTGGTTGGTTCTGTCACTGGTGGTTTAGTTGGAATATCTACATGATAAAGGAGGTGACAAATGGTCACAGATGTCATACAAGGATTGTAATGTTATTAATATTTTAATTTCAAGGTACAAATTCATTTAAAGAGTCACTGACAACAATGCTTTGACATACTGAAAAAATAATCCAAAATGATTAAGTAATTATGTACCATTTATGCATAAAGACCAGGGCTGACCAATTTTATTACCTATAAATCTGAATGTAAATGTGTCATTATATTTGTCAATCCAGCCACCATGTTGTGTGATATCACTGTGGAAAAATGGGAGCTTAATCCAGATAGGGTTTAGTGTACAAACAATGGAGATGGCAGGGAGGATTAGAAGGAATTTTTTTTTGTTTTGTTTTGTTTCTGAAAGCTCATATGAATATGGAAACTCAGATATAAAAAGAAAAAAAATCAATTTGAACCATAAACCAAGAGGAAATCATAGATGAGAGATACATTGAAAAGTGAATTTCTAGCTTATACAGTACATGAGAGAGCAGTGTGTGTGTTGTGTGTGTGTGTGTGTGTGTGTGTGTGTGTGTGTGTCTGTCTGTTTGTCTGCATTATGAGAACATAGAAAAATAATAGAGCAAAAGTAGAAAAATAAAACACCTGTATATGTTGTTCCAAGCCTGCCTCCCTTTTTCTCATTCCTTCTGAACCAAGATAGTGACCATTTAACAAATCTGAAACAACTCAACAGAAATGGGTTCAAGTGTCCCAGACACCTAATTTCAGTTGAACTCTCTCTCTCTCTCGGCACATGTGCTGAGTTTGGCGAGAACTGCTTTGAGTCCTATCACTAGTTCTGTCACATGTACTATCTAGACACACTACTATTTTAGAAATGACATCATGGCTACACAAATTCACAGGTTATGATATGACTGTGCATCTGTGTTACTATGGGATCTTTTCGCTACAGATGATCTTCAAGGAGCTAGCCCACTTTAGAAAGTTTGCCAGCCCCACGAGAACCATTCCACCTGGATATAAGAGCTCCAATATTAAACATGTCATTTTGGAGACTAATTTTAATGGTTTTAAACATTCAGGAAGAGACACATAATTTTAAGTGTAAAGATGGCAACAGCAGCTTTCTACCTCTTTGCCACCTCTGAACAGCTGAGGTGTTTTGAGTGTGGAGACATAAAGCATAAAGGGCTGAGCTGTGTGCACAGTGCTGCACACCTGGGGAGCCAGTAGGTGATTCCAGGCTACAGCAGCAACAAAAAGACAGCCATTGGAAAAACACTGGTGAGCCGGAGTAGGCCTAAATGACTTCCAGAACTGCAACACAATGGAGTTAGAGCTAAAAGCAGTCAGTGATGAACACTATAACACCACAAAAAAAACACAGCACCCAATATGTTAGGCATGAACATGCCAAATACTGAAAAGACCGCAAGTCCTGCCACATGCGGTGACACATGGCGCATATGGCAGGGCTTACAAGCCATTACCCACTACAGGACGACATCACCTGTCTGTGACCGTGACGACTCCCTTCCAGATGCGCTGAACAATTTCTATGCTCGGTTCGACAGGCAGAACGACGTGACGGCGAGGAAGACCACCCCTCCTCTGAAAAACCAGGTGCTGTGTGTCACTACAGTTGATGTGAGGAAAACTCTACGCAGATTCAACCCACGTAAAGCTGCTGGACCAGACAACATCCCAGGCAGAGTGCTCAGAGAATGTGTAGAACGGCTAGCAGATGTTCTCACCGACATCTTCTACATCTCTCTGAGCAGCGCCGTTGTTCCCACATGCATCAAAGCCACCATCATCGTCCTCGTGCCGAAGAAGTCTTCTATGTCTTGTCTCAATGACTACCGTCCCGTTGCACTTATACCCATCATCATGAAGTGCTTCGACCCTGCTGCCCCTCTCACTGAACCCACTGCGATTTGCGTACCGTCCTAACCACTCAACGGACGACGCCATCTCCACTACACTCCATCTTGCCCTCACACACTTGGACAATAAGGACACATACGTTCGAATGCTGTACATAGATTTCAGCTAAGCATTCAACACGATCATCCCCCAACAACTGATTGGAAAGCTGAGCCTGTTGGGACTGAACACCTCCCTCTCTAACTGGATCCTGGACTTTCTGACCGGAAGGCCTCAGTCAGTACGGATCGGGAACTGCACCTCCAGTACCACCACACAGAGTACTGGGGCCCCACAAGGCTGTTTGCTCAGTCGCCTGCTGTTCACGCTACTGACTCACGACTGTGTAGCAACACACAATTCGAATTACATCACCAAGTTTGCTGATGACATGACCGTGGTGTGTCCCATTCGCAAGAATGACAGGTCAGCGTACAGATAGGTATTGAAGAGTCTAACGGACTGGTGTAAAAACAACAACCTGTCTCTGAATGTTGACAAGACAAAGGAGATGGTTGTTGACTTTAGGAGGACATGAAGCGACCATTCTCCACTGAGCATCAACGGCTCCTCTGTGGTGATGGTCGAAAGCACCAAATTCCTGTCACGCTCTCAGTGCGGCGCGCTGATCAAAGACCGCTTCCGTCTGTTTACATTCCTCTCTCACGCAGTCATGCTCTTTGCTACGCTGGCTTGTTTTCCCACGCTGTCATCTCTCCTCACACGCCCCCGTACCGCACCGCCGGCACACCAGTTTCTCATCCGGCGCTGATTTCTCCCGGCTTATAAGGAGGCGCAGCGCGCGCGCTCGCCGCTGGATTATTGTGTGTTGTATGGCCGCAGCTTCTCGCGTTTATGTTCATGGTAGTCACGTTGTCAACCTCGCCTGTCTACTCGTTTTTGCCACTCGTCTCACGATTCGGATTGTTGCTATTTTTGGATTTAACGGCTTCGAACTCTCGCTTTCGTTTCCCGACTATGGCACCGGCTCACGACTCGGCATTGACGCCCCGTTGGCGGATTTCACGACTCAGACCCACGCTCATGCTCTCTGGACTACAGCACATCTCCACGTCTCAGCAGTAACTCCGCCCACACGGATTCCGCAGCCTCAAGCTGTCACAGGCACGCCCCTATGGAGCTCAACCAAAGTCACTCTCGTCCTGCCTCTGCACCTGCTCCTGGATCCCTCCATCAAGCCCAAGATTCTCACAAGATTCCAGCCACTCATGGATCCAGCAGAATTGGACAGAATGAGGCAAGCACCAGGAAAAACCAGGAGGAGCTCACCACCACCAGGCAGACACTAGCTGAAGTCACGGCCCGCATGCAGCACCTCCAGATGCCTATGGCATGACCCCAGAGCTCCTGCGAGAACCACGCCTACCAGCCCCCCCACCTGTAGATTGTTCTTGTCCCAATGTTCGCTGATCTTTGAACTGCAGGCCTCTACCTTCTCTTCAGAAAGATCCCGGATCGCCTACGTGATCACGCTCCTCACCGGAAGAGCCCGGGAGTGGAGTACAGCCCTTTGGCACGCTCGCGACCCATGCTCAGGATCTTCGAGGACTTTTCAGAGGAGATGAGGAGAGTCTTTGACCGCTCTCACGTCGGCAGGGAGGCCGGAACCAGGCTACTGCGCCTTCGCCAAGAATCATGCTCCGCTTATGATTACGCCATTGAGTTTCGGACACTAGCCGCCTCGAGTGGATGGAACGACAGAGCCCTAGCAGATGTTTTCCTAAGGGGTTGTCAGAGGCACTCAAGGACGAGCTAGTCACTCGCGAACTTCCCTCGGACCTCCACGAACTTATGGATCTAGCAGGGAGGATTGACTCACATCTTCGTTCCAAACGCCCTACCCGGAGCTCACCCTCCGCTAGAGGATCACCCCCTCTTAGGGCACCTCACCCATCTTCCCCCCCGTCTCTGAGCAATCAGGAGGCGCCCATGCAGCTGGACGGAACCCGCATCTCCGAACCAGAGAGACGTCGCCGCCGCCTGGAGGGAGCCTGTTTCTACTGCGGCAGTTCAGACCACATACTCAGGAACTGCCCGGTAAAAAGTAGACGCCCTCCAGTCAGATTGGGAACCCTAGAGGGCGTTACTCCCGACAGACTCCCAGAACAGCGCCCCCTGCTGTCCGTAACGTTAATTGTGAAGGGCCAAGCCCACCCAATTCAGGCTCTCGTGGACTCCGGCTCCGACCGGAACCTGATCAGCGCCGTTACTGTCAGGACTCTCGGGATCCCCTGCTCACCCCTGAGCACCCCGCTTACAGTCCAGGCCTTAGATGGGAGTCCCCTCCCGTCCATCATGCACCGAACGCTTCCACTCACTCTAAGGTTGTCAGGAAATCATTCTGAGGAGATCTGTCTCTTCGTTATAAGGGAATCTCATGCCACCCTGGTCCTGGGCCGCCCCTGGTTAACTCTCCATGGCCCCCAGATTGACTGGACCAAGCTGGCTATTACGGGCTGGAGCCACTCCTGCGCCACATCATGCCTTCGCTCCGCACATCACTCACCCCATCCAAACCTGAGGAGACTCTGGACATCTCCAATGTCCCCACCGAGTATCATGATCTCAAGCAGGTCTTCAGCAAGATCCAGGCCACGTCGCTTCCACCACATCGACCGTATGACTGCCCAATCGACCTTTGCCCAGGATCTTGCCGCTTATACTCCCTAACCCACCAGGAGAGAGGCATCATGAACACCTAAGCCACTGAAGCCCTCGCCGCAGGAATCATCCGCCCGTCCTCCTCCCCTGTGGGGGCAGGGTTTTTCATCATGAAGAAAAAAGATGGGTCCCTACGCGCCTGTTTTGATTATAGGGGTCTCAATGAGATCACCGTAAAGAACCACGACCCACTTCCACTCATGACCACCGCCTTTGAACTTCTCCAGGGGGCTGACATATTCACCAAGTTAGATCTACGCAACGCTTATCACCTGGTCCGTATCAGGGAGGGGGACGAATGGAAGACAGCCTTTAACACCCCTATGGGACATTATGAGTATTTGGTTGTTCCCTTCGGCCTGACCAACGCCCCCGCCGTCTTCCAATCCCTCGTCAACGATGTTCTGCTTGACTTTCTCAACTCTTTTGTGTTTGTCGACGACATCTTAATTTTCTCCCAAGGCCTGGAGGAACACCGGAACATCAGGTTCGTCAGGTTCTACAGAGACTCTTGGAGAACAACCTCTATGTCAAGGCAGAGAAGTGCGAGTTCCACACACCCTCCACCATTTTTTTTACATTTACATTTAGGCATTTGGCAGATGCTCTTATCCAGAGCGACTTACATTTTCATCTCATTATACAGCTGAGCAGTTGAGGGTTAAGGGCCCACCAGTGGCAACTTGGTGGTTGTGGGGTTTGAACCTGGGATCTTCTGAACCATAGTCCAATGCCTTAACCACTGAGCTACCCCTGGCCCACCACCTCCTTGGGCTTTGTTATCTCCCCTTCCAGGATAGAGATGGAACCATCCAAGGTCCAGGCAGTCTCCAAGTGGCCCACCCCAACCTCACGACTAGACCTACAACGGTTCCTGGGCTTCGCCAATATTTACCGCCGCTTCATCCGGGGTTACAGTTCCGTCGCCGCCCCACTCACCTCACTGACCTCCACGAAAACCCGTTTCCATTGGAACACAGAGGCAGAGAAGGCCTTCGCTGAACTTAAGATGAGGTTCACCTCTGCTCCCATCCTCACTATCCCCGACTCTTCTCGCCAGTTCGTGGTGAAGGTCGACGCCTCCAACACCGGTGTCGGGGGCATTCTCTCCCAGCAATCGGCCCATGATAATAAAATGCACCCTTGCGCTTACTACTCCCATCGCCTATCCCCGGCCGAGATGAACTACGATGTGGGAGACAGAGAACTATTGGCCATCAAGCTGGCTTTGAAGGAATGGAGGCATTGGCTAGAGGGAACTGAGCTCCCATTTTTGGTATGGACAGACCATAGGAATCTCGAGTACCTTCGTTCCGCCAAGAGACTCAACGCATGGTCAGTGTTTTTCTCACACTTTAACTTTGTTCTCTCCTATCGGCCAGGCTCAAAGAACGTTAAGCGAGATGCCCTATCACGCCAGTTTCCCTCTTCTAAGGACTCCACGCCAGGCAACACCATTTTACCCCTCACCTGTCTCATCGCAGCCCTGAGATTAGACATCGAGACCAAGGTCCAGCAGGCCCTGACCCAAGAGCCCGGCCCAAGCAATGTACCCCCAAATTGCCTCTTCGTCCCTGCCCGTCTATGTTCTCAGGTGCTGGAATGGGCCCATGGTTCCCCTTTGTCCTGTCACCCAGGAGCCGCCCGGACCCGCTTCGTTACCCAACAGCGATTCTGGTGTCCCACACTAGGAAGAGATGTCTCCAGGTTCGTGGCAGCCTGCGACATCTGCACCCGAGCTAAAGTTGACAACCGACCATCGGCCCGCCTTCTCAGACCCCTAACCGATTCCCCGCCGTCCATGGTCCCATATCTCGGTCAACTTTGTCACTGGTCTGCCCCTGTCCGATGGCAACACCTGCATCATGACGATAGTCGACCGCTTTTCGAAGTCTGTGCACCTCGTCCCACTCCCTAAGCTGCCCTCCGCCAAGGAGACTGCGGAACAGTTAGTCACCCACGTATTTCGCCTCCATGGTCTTCTGACAGACGTTTCAGATCGTGGCCCTCAGTTTACCTCTCGTTTCTGGGGCATGTTCTGCAAACTCGTCGGGGCGACACCCAGTCTATCGTCTGGGTTTCATCCTCAGTCCAACGGACAGACCGAGCGGATGAACCAAGCGCTAGAGGTTTCCCTCCGCTGTATGACTTCTTGGGACTCGACCACCTGGAGCAGATTTCTCCCTTGGGTCGAATATGCCCACAACTCTCTGCCCTCCTCGTCGACAGGCTTGTCCCCATTCCAGTGCTGCTTAGGCTACCAACCTCCTCTCTTCCCAGTTCAAGAATTAGAGGTGGAGACTCCATCAGCCCAACACTTCTTCCACCGCTGCAAGCAAACGTGCCTATGCGCTAGACGGACACCGCACCAAGGCCCCCAGATACCGTGTAGGGGATCGAGTCATGCTCGCCACGAAGGACATTCCCCTTAAGACACTTTCGCGCAAGCTCTCCCCCCGTTTCATCGGCCCCTTCACTATCACCAGGATAATCAACCCATGCGCAGTCCGACTTCTACTCCCCTTGTCCATGCGACGGATCCACCCCACGTTCCACGTTTCCCAGTTACGACACGTCATAAATTGTCCATGGACCAATTTAACCACATTATAATTTTTTATTTATTTATAGAGGTTGTTTCTTGTTCCTTGTTGTACTGTAGGTTGTTCCTTGTTCCTGACCATCTCAACTGATCTTGGAATCTGCATTTTATTTTTTGAAATGGTTTTAAGAGATATTGACTTGTGTAAATCCACCATATTCTTTTCAGATAAGCCCTGAGCTCCTTGGGCTTTCTTATTACACTGTGTGCTGAAAGGTTGAAAGGTAGAATGATCAGAGGCCTTGGGCTTGGTGAATACATTTTTTTTCAGGATTCAACACCACTGAATCAATAATCTAAGTGGATATACATTACCATTTAAAAGTTTGGGGTCACTTTCTAACTCCATGATCGTTCCTGATTTTTCTTTCTTTCTACATTGTAAAGGATGCTGAAGGCATCCAAAAAATGCATTAATCTCCTTTGAACAGTTGATATTGAGATGTAACTCTAAATGAACTTCTCATCTGCGGCAGAGGTAGATTTTGGTCTCGTGCTCCTGGGATGGCCTTCATGAGACCCAGTTTCATTTTGGTGCCTGACGGATTTTGCAAATGCACTTGACAATAATGTTCCTTCAAGAACTATTACAGAA
Organism: Channallabes apus; assembly: GCA_030522415.1. NCBI lineage: Eukaryota > Metazoa > Chordata > Actinopteri > Siluriformes > Clariidae > Channallabes > Channallabes apus. The sequence goes on from CM060105.1 coordinate 50,412,700, forward strand.
AGGCTGATCTCTGTGTCTTAAAATAACAACTAACTGTTGTTTTTGTTGTTGTTACATAATTAGCTAATTCCATATGTGTTATTTTATAGTTTTGAAATCCCCTGTATTGTTGTAGAATGTAGAAAATAAATCACTAAACAAAAATAAAGGAATTTGCAAGTGACCCCAAACTTTTGAATGGTAGTGTACTGTATGTATATTTATTATTCTGTATGCGTAATTTTGACCATGTGTTCACTGAAGAAAAAAATCAATAGTAGTCAAATAGTTTTCACCTATTAAATATGTATGTTGTACTGTATAATTATAAAGAGCAAAAAGAGCAAATCATTGACAGCATAAGTTGTCTATGCTGACTGAGTATATGTAAACTTCTGACAGCAGCTGTATAGATGCACTCTGGGCCACTTTCTCATTTACTTATAATTAATAAATAATTACATACAAATAATTTCATTTCATTTGTTTATATACAATAGAAGACATTTAATCAATTTGTTCTTCTGCAAGGACACCTTATTGTATTTGTTCTTCTGTGGGGAAATCTCAAAGGGCACTTGTGTTTTTTTCTGCTTTTTTCTACTGTGGGATTACCTTAAAGGGCAGTTTATTGCATTTGATAACATAAAGGCAACTTATAAGACACTTAATCATGTTTACTGTGGGGTACCTTATAAGGCACATTATTGTATTTACCCAAATGTACTGTATGACCTTACAGTGAACATTATCATTCTCTCAGGGCACTTGATCATGTTTGATCGGTTATAGGAACACCTTAGAAGGCAAGTGATCATGCTTGCTCTACTATGGGAATACCTTAAGAAGGCATTTATCGCCTCCACCGCCCTAACCCTTGAGTCTTCCAGGGTGTACATTATAATTTAATTAACTTACTGTAAGCTTACAACCAAATTTTGGCATCTTTGTATTATGCATAGTTTTTTTAACAATCATGTAAATACTTTATAAACAAAATTATTTATAAACAATCTACTAAATACATAAACAAACTAAGATATTTATTTAAATTTACACTCACCACAGACTGTGTCCTTCCACCAGTCTCCCAAAAACACCTCAGACACTTCACAGGCTGCCACATAATTTTTTAGAGAAGTGCATAGCTGGGTTTGTTCCCCCCTTGAGGTGCAATAGTCTTGTACACAGCTGTTCACAAAGACCTGAGGAGGCACGAACCAGTGGCAGGCTTTAAAGACATCTCCAAACAGCTTACTACACTCCAGAAATCCCATGCTCTCCAACTCAGGTGAACATTTGGGTTGACTTTGAGAACCATTAACACATCTGAATCAAAGAGTCAGTAAAAGAGAATCTTGTAAACCGCACACAAAGAACAATTGTTTTACTTTTGCAAGACAATTTGTAATATCTATATATATATACATTTTATACATATCCTGTGTAAAAGTTAGGGCCCCCTAACTTTTAATTTAACTTTTTAATTTTATGTATGGCGGCACGGTGGTGTAGTGGTTAGCACTGTTGCCTTGCACCTCCAGGGTCCGGGTTCGATTCCCAGCCAGGCTCGATTCCCGTTTCTGTGTGCATGGAGTTTGCATGTTCCCCCCGTGCTTGGTGGGTTTCCTCTGGGTACTCCGGTTTCCTCCCACAGTCCAAAGACATGCAGATTAGGCTAATTGGCATTCCCAAATTGACCATAGTGTGTGAATGAGTGTGTGTGTGTGCTCTGCGATGGATTGGAACGGAGACTCTATACTGAGACACGTGACATTAGCTAGACCTTTAGGGGCGCCAGCGGCAGTGGTTAGGTGTATCCCGGGAGCCAGAGCACCGGACATAGCAGGTAATCTTAGGGCTCTAGGACAGCATAGGTTCTCTAAGATAGTGGTACATGCTGGAGCTAATGATATACGCCTTCGTCAGTCAGAGGTTAGTAAGAATAACTTTACAGAGGTGTTTAAATTAGCGAAGGCGATGTCCGATGAAGTAATATGCTCTGGTCCCATCCCAATGAGACGTGGCGACATAGCTTACAGCAGGTTATGGTCGCTGAACCGCTGGATGTCCAGGTGGTGCTCCAAAAATAATGTGGGCTTTATAGATAATTGGAAGACCTTTGAGGGCAAAGCTGGCCTGTTAGGGCGGGACGGTGTCCATCCCACTCGGGAAGGTGCTGCTCTCATTTCCTGTAGTATAGCTCATAGTCTCAGTAGAGGTCTAGTTAATCGGTGACAATCCAGAGCCCAGGCCAGGGAGCAGACAGACAGGTTAAACCAACCGTCTGCTAGCTGCATAGAGTCGTCACTCAGGGTTCACCTTATTGAGAATGTGTCTGTTCCCCGATCTAAGCAAAAATGTAGAAAGACCCAGAAAGTCTGTTTCAATAATCTAATTAACATAAAGTCCACAAACTCCGATCATACTGAATGCGCAGCCGGCACCTCTGATCTGAAGCTAGGATTGTTAAATATTAGATCTCTCACATCAAAAGCAGTTATTGTTAATGAAATTATCACAGATCAGGCGTTTGATATACTCTGTTTAACTGAAACATGGGTTAAACAGGACGAGTATGTAGCTCTAAATGAAGCTAGTCCTCCTGGATACAGCTACATACACCAGCCTCGGTTAACTGGTAGAGGAGGAGGCGTCGCAGTTATTCATAATGATAATCTGTCTATCGTACAAAAACACCGACACAAATTTAACTCATTTGAAATTCTATATAGTAACATAAGTGTATTTAAGTATATTAAATCAGCTCAGTCGATTCCACTAATTATAATTTACAGACCTCCAGGACCGTATTCTGAATTTCTTAGTGAATTTGCAGATTTCATCTCAGACCTGGTCATTTCTGTAGACAAAGTGTTAATTGCTGGAGATTTTAACATTCATTTTGAGAATCCAGAAGACCCTCTGAGAACAGCATTTATATCCATACTGGACTCCGTAGGTGTAAATCAGTGTGTAGTAGGACCCACTCATAAAGCAGGTCACACTTTAGATTTAGTAATATTCTTCGGATTAACTATAAGAAATGTGTTCACAATTCCACTGTCTGAAATTATCTCAGATCACTATCTTGTCTCCATTCAAGTGTCTCACAGTGATAATGTACGCACAGTACCGCGCTACCGTATTAAACGTACATTCACATCAACTACCACACAGAGTTTTATCAGTAATCTCCCAGAGTTACCAACTTCGATTAGGCCACCGTCTGACCCCACAGAACTTGATCAGGCGACTGAATATTTAGAGTCGACACTTCGTTGTACCTTAGATAATGTAGCTCCAGCTAAAAGAAAAATTATTAGAGATAAGAAACTCGCTCCCTGGTATAACGATCACACGCGCACTTTAAAACAGACTGCTCGGAAATTAGAGCGTAAATGGCGTCAAACTAAATTGTTGGTATTTCAAATAGCATGGAAAGAGAGCATCCTGAACTATAGGAAAGCTCTTAGTGTAGCTAGATCAACGTATCTCTCCACTCTTATAGACGAAAATAAAAATAATCCTAGATTTTTATTTAATACCGTAGCCAAATTAACCAGAAATAAGACCACTACAGAAATCTCCACAACATCATGCAATAGTGAGGACTTCATGAACTTTTTTAATAATAAAATTGTAAATATCAGGCATAAAATTGAGGCTTTGAAACCAAACAATGTAATTGATACTGATGTTAACCTAGCCATGTCAGATTCAAACCTAGAATACTTTACTCCTCTTGAAGAGAATGAACTAATTTCACTCATCTCTTCTGCAAATTCATCAACCTGTATATTAGATCCTATACCGACACATTTTCTTAAACAGATAGCACCAGTAATAACAGAACCGATGTTGAGAATAATTAATTCCTCACTCAGCATTGGTTATGTTCCAAAATCTTTTAAAGTAGCAGTTATTAAACCAATAATTAAGAAACCTGACCTCGACCCCTGTCAGCTGTCCAATTACAGGCCAATATCAAACCTCCCCTTTATCTCTAAGATTCTGGAAAAGATAGTAGCGGAGCAGCTATGCTCATATCTACATAGAAATGGCATACATGAATTGTATCAGTCAGGATTTAGGCCTCATCACAGCACAGAAACAGCACTCGTTAAAGTAGTAAATGACCTCCTATTGGCCTCTGATCAGGGTTGTGTAACTATGCTTGTATTACTCGACCTCAGTGCAGCTTTTGACACTATTGATCATGCTATTCTTCTTCACAGATTAGAAAATTTAGTAGGAATTAAGGGTACAACCCTCTCCTGGCTCAGATCCTATTTGACCGATCGTTATCAGTATGTAGACTTAAATGGTGATTATTCTGCATGTTCTCTAGTGGAGTTTGGCGTTCCGCAGGGTTCAGTTTTAGGCCCACTGCTTTTTTCCCTTTACATGCTTCCTCTGGGCAACATAATCCGTAAGCATGGTATTAGTTTTCATTGTTATGCTGACGACACACAGTTATATGTCTCAACAAAACCTGATGAGAAAAACCATCTTACTAAAGTTGAGCAATGTGTTCAGGACATAAGAAATTGGATGCTAATTAACTTCCTTCTGCTTAATCCGGATAAGACAGAAGTTCTAGTCATAGGACCGCATACAGCTAGAAGTAAAATCTTAGATCACACCGTAACTTTAGATGGTCTTTCTGTTCCGTCAAGTGCAACAGTAAAAGACCTCGGCGTGATTATAGATTCCAGCCTTTCATTTGAAGCTCATGTAGATAATATCACCAGGATAGCATTCTTTCACCTTAGAAATATCGCCAAAATAAGAAATATATTGTCGCTAAATGATGCAGAAAAACTAGTTCATGCTTTTATCACTTCTAGGTTGGACTATTGTAATGCCTTACTGTCTGGTTGTTCAGTTAGGTGCATAAACAAGCTTCAGCTAGTCCAAAATGCAGCAGCGAGAGTCCTCACTAGAACCAGAAGATATGAGCACATCACCCCTATCCTATCTTCACTGCATTGGCTCCCTGTGAAATTTCGCATTGATTTTAAAATACTACTCTTGACATATAAGGCATTAAATGGTCTCGCGCCGCAGTATCTGAGCGAACTGCTAGTGTCTTACGATCCGCCACGCCTACTTCGGTCAAAGGATGCAGGCTGCTTATCAGTACCGCGTATTATGAAAACTACAGCTGGGGGCAGAGCTTTTTCTTACAAAGCCCCAAAATTATGGAATAGTCTTCCAAATAGTGTTCGGGACTCAGACACAGTCTCAGTGTTTAAGTCTAGGCTAAAAACCTATTTATTTAGCCAAGCATTTTTATAAATAGATTTGCCATAAGGTAAAGGAGCAGATCTGGGGGACTCATGGACGTAGAGTAATGGTGAACTGGTATGTTTAGATGCTGTCTTCCTCAGTCTCATTTGATCACTCAGGTTTGTTGACGGTGAGGTGATTGTTTGCTTTACATCTCAGGGAGCCCTCATGTTTGTGTTTCCTTCTGGCTCTCCCTTTTAGTTATGCTGTCATAGTTAGTCCTGCCGGAGTCCCTGCTTGCACTCTACAGTAAATATACATTCACATTAGACATTGTGACTGTGACCATACCTAATTGCAATCTCTCCTCCTCTTCTCTTCCTCCCCCTCTTTCTCTTTCCTCTCTCCCCCTGTCTCCCCCTTTCACTCTTTCTCTCTCTCTCTGTCGAGCTATACATGTGGTTCCTGAGCTGCCAGTGATCCAGACTCCCTCTGCCCTCCGGACCTGTCTGATCCATCCTGGTGCCCGGTTTCTGGTTGGAGGTCTCATCGCATGGATGCCCCGTGTGTCTCTTTAGGATGCGTCTGGTGTCTGGGGATGATTCTCTATACTTAGAAGATGGTTCTGGCCTCGACTGGTGTGGTCAACTGTTTCTCTGAGGACTTGACAATTCGATAGTTCAGGACTGGAACTTTCTACAAGTCTATCTGAGTCTCGAATAACTACTGGACTCCATTTTACATCAAGTATTATAACATCAATTAACATCAACTATTATAGCTGAACCTAACACTTAACATTGTATAAATGCAGATCATTTCCTGCTATCTGTTTCACCCAGATGAGGATGGGTTCCCTGTCGAGTCTGGTTCCTCTCAAGGTTTCTTCCTATTACCGTCTCAGGGAGTTTTTCCTTGCCACTGTCGCCCTGGGGCTTGCTCGCCAGGGACTATCTGAACATTTTGATTCATACACATTCACATTCCATACAAACTTAAATAATTCTTTTGATTGTGTAAAGCTGTTTTGAGACAATGTCAATTGTTAAAAGCGCTATACAAATAAAACTGAATTGAATTGGCACGCTGTCCAGGGTGTACCCTGCCTTGTGCCCAGAGTCTCCTGAGATAGGCTCCAGGCCCCCGCGACCCTAATACAGGATAAAGCGATACAGAAGAGGAATGCATGAATGAATTTTATGTATTTTTGTGTAAAAACATAATAAAACATTTCTGATCATAGCAGGTCTTAACAAACAACAACATATAACCTTTTCACCTTTTTCACCTATGTCATTATATAGATGACAAAAATGAAGCCAAAAAAACAAAACAAAAAAGAACATGTGTACATAGGCAATAGTACTCCCTTACTGCACCTTGCCATGCGGCCAAAATTCCTCCATAATCATGTGAGTCTAATATGAAACTAAAATCATGTGTAGAGCTGCTTTGCGACAATGACTTGTTGAATGAATTGTTAAGAGCATTATACAAATAAAATTTAATTGAATTAATAAAATAATACAGGAAACTATTTCTTCAAGTTATTGCTGCTGAAGGTGGATCTACAAGTTATTGAATCATGAGTATTGGCCACATTTTTTTTTTTTGCCTTCATTTTTGCCAGTGAAAAAAGTTGTATGTTGTTGCCAGACTGAGGTTGCATTTGCCTAATACTAAGATCCACTATGATCAAATAATTTATATTATGTTTTACACAAAAAATGAATTAAACATGGGGGTACTAACTTTTGCACAGGACTGTAGCTCTTATCAGTATTCCGACACATTTTTGATGCATTTATTTTGAGCCTGTATGTTTTTTTTAGTCATACTTAAGCTTAATTTGGTTAAATAGCTGCTTACGGCCAGCCTGTGTCATGAGTATTCCAACTATTAGCAAAGTCATGTGGATATGGCACTATACTGCCTTCAGGTGTCAAGAAGTCATCAAACTGGCTTCCTGAGTAGGTGCCACATAGGCCGCACATCCTGCCCTTGTGCCTCTCATCTACTTGCACAAAGAGCCGGTCATTTCCATTGAATAGGAATCTCAAACCAAAGTTTGTTTCCACTATCACATATGGACCTATTTTGGACACTCTCACTAAGTTGCTGTGTAAAAAAGGAAGAGTAATTTGACCTCCATTCACCTGCATAAACAACAAAAGAACATAGAAATAAGTTAATAGCCTGTGGAGCTACAGTGACAGGACAGCTTATACAGTCAGGTTTATTTGGACAATGTTACATTTTATTGTAATTATACCTCTGTATATCACCACAATAGATTTGACATGAGTATGTTTAAACAACAGCAACAACAAAACAAACAAACAACCAAAAAAACTACAGTGTTTTTTACGATGGGCATTTAATTCAAACTCATGAATTAAGATGTAAAGGGAAGTGACATTTTTAGAAGACTTCAAGTACAGTATGGTTATAAGACACTTTGCCACAGTAAAAAAAAATGGAAGAGTGCAAACTTTTTAAAGAAGGCTGGCTTAGAGCCCACTGCAGTCATTCCCATGAACATTCAGGTTAAGATTTTCTGACATTACTTGTCTCTGTCCCACATCTCTGTCTCGTACATCTAACTTTATTTTTGTCTTATGTCCAAACAACATATCTATGTTTTGTTGTGCTTCCTTATTCCCTATATGGTAATACTTCCTTCCTTTGGCTCACTGGAAACCTTTTGTCCCATCAAACAATTATTCTTCATTGAATTTATTTTAAAACCTATCATTTAGTGGAAAGATTGAAAATCAATAGATAAATTGTTGGCAACTTGTGGAAGAGCCACATCTGTGTGAACTGTACACACAATCATTCATGAATACTGCTCACTCATTACAGAAACTCTGCTGGGAGTTATTGACACATACCCTGTACAGTCCTGGCTCCTGCCCAAGTTCTTACAACAACATGATTGGGCCATTAAAGAAGTTCCTGTGAGGCCAGCATTTCAGACATGAAGCAGGCAGTCTGATCATGGCTACATTTTACCAAAAAAAAACTTTCTACTTTGATTGTATCTAAGCACTACTGAAATGTTGGGATACGTGCATTAGTGTATTAGATAGTATTTACTGCCATAATTCTGGTGTTCTGGTATTCTGCACAATGAAACGTTCTGGTTTGACTTGAACACCCCTTACAGAGGTGGAAAGAGTAATAAAATTTTGTACTCAAGTACAAGTACTGTTACTTCAGTGAAATTTTACTTAAGTACAAGTTAAGTTACCATTATAAAAATCTACTCAAGTAAAAGTAAAAAGTAGCTCATTAAAAAATTTACTCAGAGTAAAAGTTACCGAGTTACTTTTTTATTTTTTTAACAGCGGGGGTAGGATGAGGCATTCTAGCGTAGTTCAAAAAAGATGAGCAGATATAAATCTCAAACTAGTTGTTTTTAACTGAAGGAACACCTTTGCATAATAAAGCTGTTGTCTTTCTTGTGCCTGAAAATCAAAGTGGTCACTTAAATATGGTGTTACGTCCCAGTCTAGGGCCAAACAGCAAAAGAATGGTTCAGGGTTCTATTTTAAACTGTATGGAAATGGTGGCATATGGCAGAAAGAACTAGATCCAATCATTAACTGATGAAATAATGATGCTTGTATACACACACACACACACACACACCAGGAGGAGGAGGAGGATCAGATTCAGGGTGGACAAAATAATAACCAAAATGGTATTTATATTTAGTAGCTAGATTACCTGCAAAAAAAAAAAAAAAAAAAAAATAATACAGGTACCTTCCCGGACTCCCTAAACCAAAAACAATGAAATTATCTACAAATATATACAAAGACCAACCAAACCAAAGGGACAAAGCAATAATCAAAGTCAATTGGAGGCAAAAAGTCAAAACCGGAATACACAACCAAATATCAAAACGCCAAAATCACAACCTCTTTCCTCTTTCCCGCGTCTCTCTCCGGTTTATCATTAGTCGCGCTAGTCGATGACGTCACTCTTAGGGTGGAAGCGACCGTGTGGAAGGTCAGGTGATGCCGATGTCAGAAAACCTGGAGTGGAGTCTGGAGCGGCGCGCGACCAGGACATGATACACACACGCGAGCGCAACGGAGCATTTATACACAGCATAATATTTTTTTTATTATTATTTTATCATTTTCATTCATTTATTTTTTTACTCAGTAACGAATATGATTTAAAATGTAGCGAATTACAATACTTCAAACAAAACGTACTTAAGTAAAAGTAAAATTACAGATTTTGAAAACTACTTTAAAAAGTAGAAATACACAAAAAAGCTACTCAATTACAGTAACGCGAGTAAATGTAATCCGTTACTTTCCACCTCTGACCCCTTATACATATTCCCTTGATATTCATAAGCTTAAAATGATTTAGACAATTTACTGATAAGCATTATAATTGTAAATTAACATTTACAAGGACAAGTCTAATTTTGACACAACATTTCAAAGATTAAGTTCAGAATTGTGGGAGACAGCCCACATTATGAATTGCCTATGAATTAGCCATGAAATCATCCATGTGTTAGTTATTTCTTATGTTCTTTATGATCGTTTCATACTTTGAACACTCAGAAAAAAAATGTCTGCCACACCTCGTAACTTGCTATAAATGTCAATACTTAAAAACAAGCCTCTTATAATTTGTTAAGACTTGTTTTTGGAAGGCCTTATGCAGTCTTGTGTATATGCACTTTTGTCAAGGTTTTTTGCTCATGGACCATGTCTTGTCAGCTTACATGTTAACTATAATCTTTGCTGTGCAATGTCGCGTAAAAACACATGATGATCAAACCAGGCAGTTTTTATCCCGAGAGCATTCCACTTATTGAATTTTCACAGGAATGACCTTAGTGGGCTCCAAGACCTCTAGCCTTTGTGGCCACCATTCATCACCGTATTGTACTTTAAGTCTTCAGTAAATGTCAATGGATTTTAAACCTTCATTCATGAGATATTTCATCACATGTCCCTGTGTGTCTTGAACACCCCTTAACATAACATAATCTAAAGAACAGTACTCACATGAACCAGATTATTTTTTCTAATTGCAAGGTGAAAGCCATCCACAACCAGAGCCACAGAGTTCAGAGATGAAGATGTATAATTTCTCAGCCCCTCATTCCTCACTGTTAGTGTGAAGTGAACTGCATCAGCAATGCATGTTTTAGCAATGGTATAGTTGCAGGTTCCCTGGAATGAATAGGCTTTGCCATCAAAGGTGATGTAATGGGTATCCCCATAAACAGTGCATGTCACTGGGCTCGAAGGAAAGCATCCTACTGCTCCATTTTTTTCTTTACAGACATCACTGGCCAGACAAGAAGTAGCTGAACACTCAATATTGCCATGGCCTGCACATGTGCACAGCTTCTCACAGTCACCTTCCATAAATGTCTCGCTTCTCTAAAAGTTTCACAAATGGAAGAGTTGTAACTGCAGAGTTAAAATAGTGGTCATAACAGTTACTTTTCATTATACACAATTTATTTTTGATTAAGTTGTGTGATTGTGTTACAAAGTGTGTTTATTTAAATTCATTCCAGTTCAATGTGTGGTGCTAATTTATTTCTGGTGTGTCTCCATATTTACCTTATAGTGTTGTCCATCCACCCAGCACCCACATTCTTCAACAGGTACACAGCTTCCTCCACTTAGCAGGAAACCGTCATCACAGTCGCATCTCTCTTGACATCTTCCACAATCCTCTGTAGCATCCAGGATAGAGCAAATGGCAGGGTGGTCTCCGGAGCAGGCATTATAGTGGCTGTTAGTACCACAAACCAGAGCTAGAATAGAATAATTGAAAACATATGAGTAATCATGGCATGTGTAAGGGTTCGCCACTAGAGGGAACTGTTTGTTTTTTGTAGTTTTGGTTTGCAGACTCAGTTTCCCAGAAGGCACCTCGGTCAGGTGATGCGGGAGCTCACCTGATCCGAGGCAGATCATTAAAACTTCTATAAATGGCTGATTAGTCTGGGAAACTGGGTTGAGCATTGATAGATTATAATCACTGTCATGTAAGCAATATTAAACAGAATTTACGTTCTGTTTAATATTGGTTAACAGAGGCTCACGTGTTGTAATTGTTATATGTCTTTTGAGTTCAGTGTATGTGTGGAGTTGATTCGGTGTTGTGAACTGTTGTGTTTGGTGTTGCTAGCCTTTGAGTGTCCCCTAGCCTAGCCTTTGAGTGTCCCCTAGCCTCTGTACTTCTGTGTCCTGAAACCCTAGTGTTGTATGTTTAGCTATTAGGTAAGTGTAGCTATGTGCATGACAGGCTAAAGATATGCTTAGCTAGATGTATGTGTAGCTGACTGCCAGGGTTAGCTAATAACCATGTTCAGCTAGTAGCCATGTCTAGCTGATTGCCATGTCTTTAGCCTGAGTCCTGTCTCTTGTCTCTGGTCCCGTCTCTAGTCCCTAGTCTGTGTCTCTAGCCCCTGTCTCTAGCCCTAAGCCTGAGTCTCTAGCCTGTGTCTCCAGTTTCCAGTCTGTGTCTCCAGTCTCTAAGTGTCCCTCCGTGTCTCTGTGCCTGTCTTGTTCCGTGTCAGCTCCATGCCTATAGCCTATGCCCTGTATGTTTCGCCATAGAGCCTATGCAATGTATGTCTAGTCTTGGAGCTTATGTGTTGCCATCAGTTGTGTCAAAAGTATTCACATTCATTACTTGAGTAGAAATATAGATACTAGGGTTCAAAAATACTTCTTTAGAAGTTGAAGTATCAACCCAAGCTTTTTACTTAAGTAAAAGTTTAAAAGTACTGGTTTCAAAACTACTTAAAGTATAAAAGTAAAAGTACCGTGAGGGGCGACAAAAGCATTAAGGTCTCGCTTTCTGATCATGCGATGGCGGGGGGAGGGGGGGGCGTTGTGCGCGTTCTTATCATGCGACCGGGGTGTGGTTGTTGTGCGCGTTCTTATTATGCGACCGGGGGGGGTTGCGCGTTCTGATCATAAAAATAGAGTAACGAGGCTATTTGTAAAATGTAAGGAGTAGAAAGTACAGATAATTGCTTATAAATGTAAGGAGTAGAAGTAAAAAGTCAGCTGAAAAATAATTAGTAAGTATAGATACCCAAAATTTCTACTTAAGTAAGGTAACGAAGTATTTGTACTTCGTTACTTGACACCTCTGTTTGCCATAGAGCCTATGCACTGTATGTCTAGTCTTCGAGCTTATGTTTCGCCATAGAGCCTATGCATTCTATGTTTAGTCATAGAGCTCATGTGTCGTCATGAAGTCTCAATCGTGTGTCATGTCCTAGAGCCTCTGTTTATAGTTGAGTTTGTTCCTTTGTTGGTTTGGTTTCTTCTGTGTTCATGTTTTATTTTAATTAAAGACACTTTTGTTTAAAAACACCCCTCTGCGCCTATGCCTGCCCGTTTGTGCCCACGGCAACTACAACAGCCAATACCACCCCGTTCCTGACAGCATGTTTAGTTTATTAACAAAATATTTGTCACTAGCAGCAGCAAACAGCATTTAATATGCATATCATTGTAGTTATGAATTTCAAAATGGCCTGATATTAAAAAGTGTATGTGTATATGTCTGTTTCTTTTACAGTTTTCTTTGAGAGGAAGAAAAGTAAAATATTAAGGGACGTACAACAATGAGTTGCAGTTCTCCAGCCAGCCACAAAAAATCCAACCTCACTGCAGGACTTTTCAACTGCCTTCAGGACATTACAAAATACTTTTCGATCTCCTTTACTGATACACATCTTGGATATACAGCTCCTGAAGAGGCTTGATGTATCAAGAAAAGATGAGCACTTAGAAAATGGGCCATTTTGGGACAGCAGAACTCCACAGAACATCTTGTTTGAATATTCCATCTCTTCCATTTCTGTACACATGCTTTGTACAGTGGGGTCTTGGCAGAGGTAATTCTGCCCCAGAATCTCGGTGTCGTTGACCAGATATCTGTCTGGCATGGTCATATCATCATCCATTACATTGTTAAAGTTGCCACACATGCCACAGAGTTTGTCTGAGTACTGGATCGGTATGGTGACCTGAAGGACACCAGATTTGGCAAAGGAAATGGACAGGTTGAAGTTTGTCTGAAGAATCACAGCCGGTCCATGGCCACTTATTTTTATTGTGTTTTTAGCTAAACTCAGAGGGAGATTTCTCCAAATCCCATTTACCTACAAAAAGAGTAAGAGAAAAATATATTTTTTGCTTATTGATCATTTTGATGGGCTCTAGGCAACAATTTATGCCACATATTAAATAAAGATTTAATTTTATTTTGCCTTTTGACATACAGTAATAGCATTTCAGGTATGAATGTTTAGTTGAGTCACTTGCAGCAAACTGTAGCAAGGACAAAAAGGGTTCCGCTTTTAGTTAAAAAGATTGTTGAATATGCATAAATTTGAGTTTACAGCCTCCCTCTTAACCAGGTTAAGGTTAACTTGGTAGTGGACAGTGCCTCATAATAGTACATATATGCACTGTGTTTGCTTGGGCATCAACTGACTGCTGCTTCAATCAGTTACATATTTATGGTCTAATTTACATAAATACATTTTTTAAATTTTGTCTAAAACAAAATTCACTGGCTGGGTTAAAACATGGCCTTAAAATTGTCAGAACAAATAAGCGGATGTCACTGCCTGAGAAAGAAAACACAAACATCAAAAGAGTTTTTTTTTTTTTAAACCCTTTAACATTAAGAAAAAAACCTTTATGAAAGAAAGCTGGCTAACCAAGAAACTGTGCCAAGAGGGTGGTTGTTTTATTCCACTTCAAATGGCTTTGTGCTTTGTTTCCCAAGTAAATTATTTGGACACAGTAATCTTCAGTCTGCATTGACAGCAGGTTATAGTGACTGGAAAAAAAAGATTGCCATGTTTGCTTATGTTAAATTCTGTGTTGATGCTGGGAGAATTGAGTCAGGCCTAAATTCACAATAGGCTAAAACAGGCTGAATCGCAAATAAGATTTAATAGATAGAAATTTTGATTCAAGAAAACAGAGAAGAAATCATTCTAAAGGTACTGCAGAAATATATGATTATGACTGTGCTGTTGTATGTTATTACTATTATTATCTTCATGGCTTTTACTTGTTTTATTTGAAATTTAACTCAGCAGTATGTTTGTGTCTCTACAAGGATGCTGTGATTTTGCTTCATAGGGTGGTATGTACTGCTGCAGTCGTTGCACCTGTTGGTTTAGAAAGGTAAAAGTAACTTTTTTTTTTTCTGCTGCACTGTTTATAGTAAAGGAGGTCCAAATTTGTGTCTCAAAAAGACCCAAAAACTAATACATTTTAAGATAAGTTCGCACTATATCAAAACGTGGATAACTTAAAAGGGTTTCAAAACTATCACAATGTACTGTAAATGTCTATATAAAAGCAGCAAATTGACTCACCATTATTTTTCTTTTGTTTCTTCTTGGCAGCATCACTCTTAGACTTTGTATTTTCACATTCACCTGCTGTATTTGGAATGTTGATGAGTTGCCTATTTGCTCATTCTTCACCTCTATTAAAAAATCTGGAAGCAATCCACTCTCATCGCACACCTCTGTCAGTACATGGGTACAATGACCCATGAAACAGGATTTGACCCCATCAAATGTGGTATATTGCAGGCCACTTGTAACTGTGCAGATGCCAGATGTGAATGAATCACTTGACTGTTTGGATTGCATTGTCTTACTGCAGGGCTGACCATCCTCACAGGCAATTTGGGCACAGGTCAGCTGACTATCAATACAAGTGCACTGGGTGGATTCATCTGTCCAGAACCGAGTGCCTGTCTGACACTGAGATTCTGAAGTGAAGTGGTGAAAACACTGATTTAACATACATTCTTTTATACACAATATAAACAATTTCTTTGGGTAGTAAAATTTTGTCATTGCAATTGAGCCCTCCTAAAAAAGCTATTATTTGTGAGTTTAAAAATTTCAATAACCTTGCAATGTGCTTTAAAACAAATAGTTGTTTTATCGGCTTGTGTAACACCATGTTAATGGGTGATTAGTATAATTACAGATCCACTTACCACACTCGCCCCGCTGTACTCCAATCCTGTCAAAGACAGTTTCATCCATTCCTTGTTTTATTATAAGTTCAAAAATAATCTAAAAGAAAGAATTTGTTATGTAATATACATAAATAAACCCATTCATATAAAATGTAATTACATGTAACAATGTCACTAAGCTTAAACCCTAGCAAATCACTAATTATTTTTGTATTTTGCAAAGGAAAATATTAATAATAGACAAAGTAATCCTATTACATATTCCTGGTCAGAAAGCAAACAAAAAACGTAAAATGCTTACTGCAATAAGAAGGGTTAATAAATAAATAAATCAATACATAATACCTTGACAGAAATCTCTGAGTAACTCAGTGGAATGAGCACCTGCCTCCAGGTGTGGCCCTCGGTTTTCAGAGAGCTCCAGATTTGTGTTAGGAGATCATCATCACTTAGCAGGACTCTCAGTTCTGAGCTGTCATTCCCTGGTTTGTAATACCAGAATTCAAGACAAATGTCTCCAGAAAGATGTAGAGCCTCTGTCTTTAGCCAGGTTTCAGGGCTCATTGGATCTCTTGAGAGGTAGAAATTCTCTGAAGTATACAATGCAGTGAACAAAATGAACAAACAAAGTTTGTGGTTTCCATTTTCTGTAAAAAATTTTTAGTACCACTGGTAATTAAGTTAGACCTGCACCATGAATTAAATAAAAATATTGAGTGAAATTGACGTTATGAGAAGTTATGTGCCAGACTATGTCACATCACTTTTGCCCTCGAGGTGGGGATGGCTATACATGTCATGTCTGAACAGATTCAATAAACTCGATACCACTGTAACGCTGTACCAACTGCAATGCACCTACAAGCAGACAAGATCCTCAAGAAACAGAAATTAACGTCCAATAAAGGAAAGTAGACTATGAAAACTGAACCTTCAAAGAGAAATGGACAGATGCAGGAAGTTTAAAAACAGTTTGTCTATGTTCTGAAACCATGGTGCTAATAAAAAGCAGTAATGTGAAGCTCCATTATGACATAAAACACGGGTCATTAGTCAACATCTCTTTATCTCAGTCGGTGATCCCCACATGCTTCAAAGAGTTCATCATTGTTCCTGTCCCGAAGAAACCTCATCCTGCTTTCCTCAATGACTATTGCCATGTAGCCCTCACCTCAGTAGTGATGAAGTGCTTTGAGCGCCTGGTCAGAGACTTCATCATTTCTTCAATACCCGACACACTGGACCCTCTGCAGTTTGCATACCGTCAGGACCGCTCCATGGACGATGCAATCTCTCATCTACTCCATACATCACTCACTCACCTGGACACTAGGAAGGGGAATTATGTTAAAATGCTCTTCATCGACTACAGCTCTGCATTTAATACCATAATTCCCTCCACACTCACCACCAAGCTGGAGCACCTGGGACTCAGCTCATCTATGTGTCAGTGGATCTCCAATTTTCTGACTGGCAGACCACAGGCAGTAAGGATGGGCGGGCATGTCTCAGCCTCACTCACTCTCAGCACTGGAGCCCCCCAGGGTTGTGTTCTGAGCCCCCTGCTATACTCTCTGTACACCCACGACTGCGTGGCCACTACCAACTCCACCGCCATCATCAAGTTTGCTGACGACACTGTCGTGGTCGGACTGATCACCAACAATGATGAGTCGGCCTACCTAGAGGAGATTGGAAATCTGGAGAACTGGTGCCAGAGGAACAAACTCCTCCTGAACATCAGCAAGACAAAGGAACTGATTGTGGACTTTAGTACAAAGCAGGAGATGAACTACCAGACTATCATCAACAAGAGCCCAGTGGAGAGAGTGGACAGCTTCCGATACCTCTGTGTTCACATCACGCAGGACCTGTCATGGTCCTGTCACATCAACACCGTGGTGAAAAAGGCCCAACAGCGTCTCTACCACCTCAGACGCTTGAGAGACTTCAGACTGCCCTCTAAGGTGCTCAGGAATTTCTAGTCCTGTACCATAGAGAGCATCCTGATGGGTAACATCACGACCTGGTTTGGAAACAGCACCATGCAGGACAGACGAGCTCTACAGAGGGTGGTGTGATCAGCTGAGCGCATCATCCGCACCAAGCTACCTGACCTGCACTCGATCTACAGCAAGCGGTGCTGAAGGACCTCAGCCATCACAACAATGGACTGTTTTCTCTGTTGCGGTCTGGGAAGCGATTCCGCTCCCTGAAGGCCAATAGAGACTGAGGAGGAGCTTCTTCCCACAGGCAATAAGGTCTCTCAATCACACCACCGCACAGGATTAATAACATATTTTTAAACTTCCATCATTGACGAGAAAATCATGGACACATTCATACACACTTGCACTACATATTTATATATCTGGACCATTGCACAAGACACTTTAATAAGTCACTTTTTATGTATATTTGCACAACCACTGCCACTTTCAAATATTTCTATATTTTGTAATATTCTTTATCGTGCCCTTATTTCTACAGTTTATTTTAATAGTTACATTTATTTTCTTTAGTATTTCTTTTTATTCATACTTATTCCTTACACAAGTTTTTATTTTTTATTTAACATTTTTAAGGTCGCTGGCCGTCGTACAAGCATTTCACTGCATTTTGTACTGTGTATGACTGTGTATGTGACAAATAAAATTTGAATTAGAATTAAAATACCTGAACTGAGAGCCCAGTGTTATACACTAAAATGCTCCTCTGACACGGATTGCCCTCCTACATAATCTATATAAAATAGATTTTACAATATAATTGTATCACACAAAACTGGCTGGACAGAATTGAATATTTTGTTTAAAGTTTGTTTAAAGTTTAACCTGCACCATAAGTGAAATCAAAATGTTGAGTATAAGTCTATACATAACTGTAACTGTTATAAACAGTTACAGTATGTGGCGGATTTAATAATCTACTTTATAATCTACTTCCTAAATGTCAACAAACAGCTGCACCAATAGATATGAATTAGAAAAGCCAAACTGAATTTTTGGGGGGATTACTTAATATTTTCCCCATTTAAATAGTTTTCTCATTTCTCATTATTTTTGCTTGCCTCAGTGGCATTGGAAAAATAAGCAATTTTGCTTTAAAAATAAATATGAAAAACAGACAAAAAAAATTCTAAATATTACTTGATGCCTGAACTTCTACAGTTCTTTAGCAACATTATCAGAGTTCATGGACAGATGCCACATAATTGCTTCTGTGAGCTGCCACTATGTTTAAGAATGTAATTATATGTCATTTTGGCCAAATCAGACAGTGCAAATCTAAATTAATTCAAGGAAGAAATCCTTTATAAATCTTTTCTAATTTAAAATGTGTATTTATAATTTCCTAGCAGTAACATGCCATTTTTAAACATTTGTTATATTCAGAACAATTAATAATATTGTATGTTCATGACTATTAATATATAATAGTGTATATGCACATTAACAATAACATGAACATGTTTATGAACATTAAACTATTGAACTCAGAGTACCCAAGGGTATGTTCATATAAATCATACATTAATAAAAGTATTTAACACATCATGTATTAACGTGATTCCAAGCATAAATAAGCTAATTAAAGTACATGAAGTAGTTGCTAAAATATTAGTGTCATACGGTGTGTCATGATCTGCACAGTGGTGAATATATATAGCATTTGTCGAAAATGTTTTTGCAAGAAGGATGTACCGTGACCCGCTTGGCTTCTGATTAACCCCTGTGCATTCCAGTTACAGAATGGTGACTGATCACTGTCAAAATCACAGTTTGTAATATAATCTGAAACAAATACAAGCAGTGGGGCAAAAATATATTAGGAGATGAAGGGAAAAACAAACCAGAATTTATTTATTTTTCTGTCAAATTAATGACTACGTCTTAAGACAAATATATCAGAAGGTAAACAACAAAGTATAAAGGTTAAAGTCTAACCTGCATGTGCCCTCCAGTCAGGAAGATTAATTGAAGGTTTTCTTTGAGGGAAAAATGCAAAACCATATTTAGTACAATTATCAATAATTTTTTATATTTATTACATCGTTGTATAAAATGTTATATATAAAAAAAACATACCTTAATGATGCTTCAGTAATCATCAAAAGTATGCAAAAGTAAACTATTAACAGCAGGTAAAGACATGTATGCCTAGCCATTGTATCACTTTTTAGAAGTTTACTGCTTCTATTTTAAAAACGAGCAATGGTCATTTTTGTCGTTGGCTTCTGGTATTTTACGCTTACTAACGAGTTTAGAAGCCAGTGATGTATCTTTCAACTGAAGAAGTGTGCTGGGGCAAGGTTTATGAGCCTATCTGATGTCATGGCTTGGCTACAGCTTACCGTAAAAAAGAATGATCATAATAGTAATTGCCTCTCTAAACACTTATCTGGTTATCCTTTGATGCAATTACGCAAAAGGGTAGTTTACTATACCTCTGGTTATGATCCTACAATTTAGTCCTTATCGTTCTATGATCCATGACTGTGCATACTTATCTAACTCACTTTTACTGTAAAAAGCAATGTTACTGCTGGAGTATTGACAGAGGCAGCAGACTCAATAGTGTACTGTACTTGCCATTTCAGTAAACTTAGACACTGAGCTTGGTTCTTCACTTCTTAATCGGTATTGCTAGTAGAACATATTAACTTGACTACTCCACTTTCATTCCATTTTCCAATTTGCCATCTGGCACATAAATGCATTCTTAGTTAAGAAATAGATGTCACATTTTAAATGTAATCAAATATACAGTTGTGGGCACTGGGCCTAAGTGGTTAGCCCTGTTACCTTTCACCTCCAGGGTTGGGAATTTAAATAATCTGGTCTTTATATGTATGCAAGTACTCCCTGTGTTTTTCTGGGTTCTCTCTTGGTAATCTGGAATATAATATGACCAAAGGATTTTCAGCTGGGTGTCAGTATAAAATAAAGAAGTTATTTAACTAGTGATAGATACTTATTACACTATACAGTACATGTATTTTGTATTCATTTGGTTTGGAGATGTAAGCAGTTTTATTACTCAGATTAATTAAGAAATAGATGAATTACTGCAAATGTATTGCTTCAATAGATATGCTTGTTATGAATGCATGAGATTTGGAATGGTTAACACATACAGTAGCAGTGTGTTATGTTTAAAATTAATTATTGCATCATGTGTCTGATATAGTTCAGAATTCTTTACTGGAGAGGAGAGATACCACACAGCAAGCTTACTGGTGGCGTCTGATGGTCTCTGTTTATTGCCAGAAAGAAAGCATATTTAAACCTTTGAGCAGACAACCTGTCACGTACGCCCCACACATCAAAAGAACTAAAGTCATTAACATTTCCTGGGTGGAACAAAGAGAGGACATTATATGGAGATCCTGGAGACAGTTTATGGAAAACAAGCTAACAATCTCTTGTAACAATCAATAGGAAGTACTAACATACAAGGAATGAGAACGTGCAAAAATGGGAATTGTTTATAGAAATTTGACTGAGGACAAAGAGAGATTTCAAAGATAGAGGAATGGACAAGTTCACACCTTAACATAGTGCCATTCACACTGAATTATCACCTTGTTGATAAGATCAGAAGAGTTATAAAATAAAACAGCCAATAAAGATTGTTATGCAAGAGTTTCTTATCTGTAGTTTGGTTTATGTTGTAAGCACTCAGGAAGTGTTTCTGCTTGTGTATGACCTGTGACATAAAACAGCCTTCCAAACCCTCACCTTAATAGCAGAGTTTGGCTGTATTAAACCTTTTTCACAGCTCTTTCTGTTTGTTGGTGAATATATTTTACCACATATGAAATTGATACCCAGATAGCAGAACAACATTGAATCATCATTGAATCAACATTAAAGCATCAACCAACTTGTCATTGAATCAATGTTGAAATTTAAATGTTAAATGTTGATTTTTCATCAGGTTTGCACCTTGAAATAATGTTATTTCAATGATGAAAAATAGATCAAGATGGGCATAAAATCAATGTTTGTTCAACTTAAATTCAATCACTTATTTTACATTGAATCAACATTGAAGCAATTATAGTTTAGTCTTGCTTTATGTACAGCAAGATTCTATGACAGTAAATCATGTCCGTTTTGATTTATTTCTTTAAATCAGAGACCATGTAGTTTTTAAACAAAAAGTCAGTAACTCAACATCCTTCAGTTTACATGTAAACATTATTTATTTATGCTCCATACCCATTTAAACAGGAAGTAACATCACAATTACAATAAAACAACTATATAATAAAATACACTACAACTTACACACAAATTATTATAAACTGGATGACAAAATGACTTTTTAGAAGAGATTGTTAATTCTGAATTCATAAAACAGAATCTAACTGCCAAGAGAAGAGACTGGAAAACCATAATATAAAAATGGCAACCTGCCTCAGCAAAATTCAGTCAAATGCAAATAGAAACAACCAAGTCAGAAACATAACAGATGGCTGAAACATTATTCGTAAGTTGAAATGTATTTACTCAGCAAAACAGACAATAAGACAGAAGTCTGAACTTATGGTTTTCCACCACGAGCAATTCCCCCCAGCCGTTCTGGGGCATAACGAAGCCATTTCTGAACTGTTGAAGCAAAGAAACTCTGTGGCCTCCTTTTTTTCAGCTTTCAGCTGTTGTTGTTGTAGTGCATCTAAAGAATGAAAAACAAATAAAAGGTTAGAACTATACAATGCTCTAAAAACTTGGAGTGGTAGTTGTTTATGAATGACAGAAGGTGGGTCCTAAATTTTTGGAAATGTGACTTTTACAAATGTACAGATATACAACATATGTTTTGAAATGTCCTACAATCTTCCATAGATACAATGCACACATTAGATTTTTTTTATATACAGGTCCTTCTCAAAAAATTTGCATATTGTGATAAAGTTCATTATTTTCTGTAATGTACTGATAAACATTAGACTTTCATATATTTTAGATTCATTACACACAACTGAAGTAGTTCAAGCCTTTTATTGTTTTAATATTGATGATTGTGGCATACATCTCAAAAAATTAGCATATTTCATCCGACCAATAAAAGAAAAGTGTTTTTAATACAAAAAAAGTCAACCTTCAAATAATTATGTTCAGTTATGCACTCAATACTTGGTCGGGAATCCTTTTGCAGATTCTTGTGTCTTGCGTCTCTCAACTTTCTCTTCACAATATCCCACAGATTCTCTATGGGGTTCAGGTCAGGAGAGTTGGCAGGCCAATTGAGCACAGTAATACCATGGTCAGTAAATCATTTACTAGTGGTTTTGGCACTGTGAGCAGGTGCCAGGTCGTGCTGAAAAATGAAATCTTCATCTCCATAAAGCTTTTCAGCAGATGGAAACATGAAGTCCCCTCCTTGAACCACCACCTTATCGTGGTGGAGGGGTTTGCGTGTCCCAATGATCCTGGGAGCTATGTTGTCGGGGGCTTCATGCCCCCGGTAGGGTCACCCATGGCAATCTGGTCCTAGGTGAGGGAACAGACAAAGAGTGGTTCAAAAGACCTCTTATGACGAGTACAACCATTGGAAAACGTTTTCCCTCGCCCGGACGTGGGTCACTGGGGCCTCCCTCTGGAGCCAGGCCTGGAGGTGGGGCCCGATGGCGAGCGCCTGGTGGTCGGGCCTGCACCCATGGGGCCCGGCCGGGCACAGCCCGAAGAGGCAATGTGGGTTCCCCTTCCCATGGGCTCACCACCTGTAGGAGGGGCCAAAGAGGTCGGGTGCAGTGTGAGCTGGGCGGTGGCAGAGGACAGGGGCCTTGGCGGTCTGATCCTCGGCTGCAGAAGCTGGCTCTAGGGACGTGGAATGTCACCTCTGGCGGGGAAGGAGCCTGAGCTAGTGTGTGAGGTTGAGAAGTTCCGGCTAGATATAGTTAGACTCACCTCGATGCACAGCTTGGACTCTGGAACCAGTCTCCTTGAGAGGGGCTGGACTCTCTTCTACTCTGGAGTTGCCACCGGTGAGAGGCGACGAGCAGGTGTGGGCATACTTATTGCCCCCCGGCTCGGGGCCTGCACATTGGGGTTCACCGCAGTGGATGAGAGGGTGGCCTCCCTCCGCCTTCGGGTGGGGGGACGGCTCCTTACTGTTGTTTGCGCTCATGCGCCAAACAGCAGTTTGGAGTACCCGCCCTTTTTGGGGTCTCTGGAGGGGGCACTAGAGAGCGTCCCTCCTGGGGACTCCATCGTTCTGTTGGGAGACTTCAATGCTCACGTGGGCAATGACAGTGAGACCTGGAAGGGCGTGATTGGGATGAACGCCCCCCCCCCCCGATCTGAACCAGAGCGGTGTTTTGTTATTGGACTTCTGTGCTCGTCACGGATTGTCCATAACGAACACCATGTTCAGGCATAAGGGTGTCCATATGTGCACCTGGCACCAGGACACCCTAGGCCGCAGTTCCATGATCGACTTTGTGGGCGTATCGTCGGACTTGCGGCCACATGTCTTGGACACTCGGGTGAAGAGAGGGGCGGAGCTGTCAACTGATCACCACCTGGTGGTGAGTTGGCTTCGTTGGCGGGGTAGGATGCCGGTCAGGCCTGGTAGACCCAAACGTATTGTGAGGGTCTGCTGGGAACGTCTGGCAGAGTCCCCTGTCAGGACGAGCTTCAACTCCCACCTCTGGCAAAGCTTCAACCACGTCCTGGGGGAGGTTGGGGACATTGAGTCCGAATGGACTATGTTCCGCGCCTCCATTGTCGAGGCGCCCGACCGGAGCTGTGGCTGTAAGGTGGTCGGTGCCTGTCGCGGTGGCAACCCAAGAACCCGTTGGTGGACACCGGCGGTGAGGGATGCCATCAAGCTGAAGGAGTCTTACCGGGCCTTTTTGGCTGGTGGCACTCCGGAGGCAGCTGATGGGTACCGGCAGGCCAAGCGGAATGCAGCTTCGGTGGTTGCTGTGGCAAAAACCCGGGCGTGGGAGGAGTTTGGGGAGGCAATGGAGAATGACTTCCAGACGGCTTCGAAGAAATTCTGGTCCACCATCCGGCGTCTCAGGAGGGGAAAGCAGTGCACGGTCAACACAGTGTATAGTACAGTGCACTGCTGACCTCGACTAGGGACGTTGTGGGTCGGTGGGGGGAGTACTCGGAAGACCTCCTTAATTCCACCAACATGCCTTCCGATGAGGAAGCAGAGTCTGGGGACATAGAGGTGGACTCTTCCATCTCTGGGGCCGAGGTCGCCGAGGTGATCAAAAAGATCCGTGGTGGCGGGGCCCCGGGGGTGGATGAGATCCGCCCGGAGTTCCTTAAGGCTCTGGATGTTGTAGGGCTGTCATGGTTGACATGTCTCTGCAACATTGCCTCTGGACTGGCAAACTGGGGTGGTGGTCCCCCTCTTCAAGAAGGGGGACCGGAGAGTGTGTTCCAACTACAGAGGGATCACACTCCTCAGCCTCCCCGGGAAAGTCTATTCAGGGGTCCTGGAAAGGAGGGTCCGTCGGATAGTCGAACCTTGGATTCAGGAGGAGCAGTGTGGTTTTCGTCCAGGTCGCGGAACAGTGGACCAGCTCTACACCCTTAGCAGGGTCCTGGAGGGGGCATGGGAGTTTGCCCAACCAGTCTACATGTGCTTTGTGGACTTGGAGAAGGCATTCAACCATATCCCTCGGGGAGTCCTGTGGGGGGTACTCCGGGAGTATGGGATATCGGATTCCCTGGTAAGGGCTGTCCGGTCCCTGTACGACCGGTGTCGGAGCTTGGTCCGCATTGCCGGTAGTAAGTTGGACCTGTTTCCGGTGAGACTAGGACTCCGACAGGGCTGCCCTTTGTCACCGATCCTGTTCATAATTTTTATGGACAGGATTTCTAGGCGCAGCCAGGTCGTTGAGGGGGTACAGTTTGGTGGGCTCAGGATTGGGTCACTGCTTTTTGCAGATGACGTTGTTCTGTTGGCCTCATCATCCTGCGACCTACAGCTCTCACTGGATCGGTTCGCAGCCGAGTATGAAGCGGCTGGGATGAGAATCAGCATCTCCAAATCTGAGGCCATGGTCCTCAGCCGGAAAAGGGTGGAGTGCCCTCTCAGGGTTGGGAGTGAGATCCTGCCCCAAGTGGAGGAGTTTAAGTATCTCGGGGTCTTGTTCACGAGTGAGGGTAAAATGGAGCGGGAGATTGACAGGCGGATCGGGGCAGCGTCTGCAGTGATGCGGGCTCTGTATCGGTCCGTCGTGGTGAAGAAGGAGCTGAGCCAAAAGGCAAAGCTCTCAATTTACCGGTCGATCTACGTTCCTACCCTCACCTATGGTCATGAGCTGTGGGTAGTGACCGAAAGAACACGATCGCGAATACAAGCGGCCGAAATGAGTTTCCTCCGCAGGGTGTCTGGGCTCTCCCTTAGAGATAGGGTGAAAAGCTCAGTCATCCGGGAGGGGCTCAGAGTAGAGCCGCTGCTCCTCCGCATCGAGAGGAGCCAGATGAGGTGGCTTGGGCATCTATTTAGGATGCCCCCTGGACGCCTCCCTTGTGAGGTGTTCCGGACACGCCCCACTGGAAAGAAACCCCGGGGAAGACCCAGGACACGCTGGAGGGACTATGTCTCTCGGCTGGCCTGGGAACGCCTTGGGATCCCCCCGGAAGAGCTGGAAGAAGTGGCCAGGGAGAGGGAAGTCTGGGCATCCCTGCTGAAGCTGCTGCCCCCGCGACCCGACCTCAGATAAGCGGAAGAAAATGGATGGATGGATGGAAACATGAAGTGCTCCAAAATCTCCTGATAGCTAGCTGCATTGACCCTGCCCTTGATAAAACACAGTGTACCAACACCAGCAGCTGACATGGCACCCCAGACCATCACTGACTGTGGGTACTTGACACTGGACTTCAGGCATTTTGGCATTTCCCTCTCCCCAGTCTTCCTCCAGACTCTGGCACTTTGATTTCTGAATGACATGCAAAATTTGCAAACTGTAGCCCATTTCCTGCACACGCCTGTACACGGTGGCTTTGGATGTTTCTACTCCAGACTCAGTCCACAATCTTCCTCAGGGCCCGGTCACTTCTTCTCGTTGTGCAGCGTTTTCTGCCACACTTTTTCCTTCCCACAGACTTCCCACTGAGGTGCCTTGATACAGCACTCTGGGAACAGCCTATTCATTCAGAAATTTCTTTCTGTGTCTTACCCTCTTGCTTGAGGGTGTCAATGATGGCCTTCTGGACAACAGTCAGGTCGGCAGTCTTACCCATGATTGCAGTTTTGAGTAATGAACCAGGCTGGGATTTTTTAAAAGCCTCAGGAATGTTTTGCAGGTGTTTAGAGTTAATTAGTTGATTCAGATGATTAGGTTAATAGCTCGTTTAGAGAACCTTTTCATGATATGCTAATTTTTTTAGATCAATATTAAAACAATAAAAGGCTTGAACTACTTCAGTTGTGTGTAATGAATCTAAAATATATGAAAGTCTAATGTTTATCAGTAGATTACAGAAAAGTTTAAAAAAAAATTTTTTTTTTTTTAATTTTTATAGAACTTTATTAATCCCGGAGGGAAATTGCTCAATTTTCACATATCCCAATTAGGAAACTGGGGTCAGAGTGCAGGGTCAGCCAGCTTACGGAGCAGCGCCCCTGGAGCAGATAGGGTTAAGGGCCTTGCTCAAGGGCTCAACAGTGGCAACTTGGCGATGCTGGGGTTCGAACCCCCGACCTTCCGATCAGTAACCCAGTAACCCACAGCCTTAACCGACTGAGCCACCACTGCCCCAAAATAATGAACTTTATCACAATATGCTAATTTTTGAGAAGGACCTGTATATAAAAAAAAATCTAATGTGTGCATTGTATCTATGGAAGATTGTAGGACATTTCAAAACATATGTTGTATATCTGTACATTTGACATTCGATATATGTCGAAACTACATCATTACACAGGCTTCCGAACAACATTAATATAAAAGACCAGTGACACGTCAGCTTCAGCATCTTTCACACAGCCATTCCATTAAACTTTAAAAATGTACATTTGAAAATTTATTTATGACATTATTTTTGACAGCATTATGATTATTTATTAAAACTTCAAAACTTCAGACAACAACAATAAGTGCCACGAGGTTATTTGCAACACTATATGTTCTACAAAATAGAGGACTACACACCTTACAGAAGATGAAAGGTAGGATTAAGAAGTGAGCAAGTGATGAATTAGTATTATAGGTCCCAAGCAGATACAGTAACAATAATGGGTGCCCTACCTTATGCAGTCTCCATTGATGGCTAATAAACATTGATACAAGTAGGCTATGGTTAAAGTGGTGAACTTATAAAGTCTGAAATGTTTTGTTTCCCCTTCTCAACGCATTATGAATTTACTCACCAATAATGGCTACCTTTTTAATTTGGTCAAGTCTCCAAGTCGAAGGTGCCCAGCAGCAGATTCCGTACCATGGCAGTAGCAGAGTTGGCAAGGCGGGCTGCTCTCCACGCTTCTGCCTGGCAAAACACCCCAGAGCCCTTTATAACTTCAATCTGAAAAATAATTTCACATCACAATATTAATTTATTGGCAACTTTTAGAAACTTTTCATGTTTCATACTGATTCTTATGTTTAGCTTCCCAATAATTAATAGGATTTTATGTATAAATGTAGATTAATGAAAAAGATACATGCAGGGTAAAACTGCAACAGGAACAGTACAAAATAAAAACTGAAAAAAGATGGACATTCAGAGTAAAACAGTGTAAGATAAAAAAAAACTGTACAAAACATACATGCAGGGTAAGCAATGGTGGGAGCAATGTCCAAGCAGTGTAGAGAAATATTTCTGTACAACTTCATTGTTTTGTGCTGTGTAGTGTAGTATAGTAGTGTAATAGCTGATCAGAGTGATCAACTCCCCATGTGCTGGTTGTACGCAGTCACAGGACATGGAAATGTCCTACATAAGGCAGTATTTTAGCCACCTGGAACTAGCTTGTTTGTGCTAAATAACATTACTGATAGCAGTGTTATAAGCTAACCAAAATGGAGCCAAATACACATTAGCAACCATAATCTAAAGCCATCCAAAACAAGGTGAATATAAACATCTGTAAACTACATAAGGCATTAGCTTAGCCACCGGGAAATATCATGTTTGTGCTACATGAGGCAGCATGTTAGCATGATTTACTTAAACTATATAAATGGCATTGAAAGCCAATGTGTCACACAAGCTGACAAGAGCTAGCTGTAGTGAGGAAAATATTTACTAATATTAGTTTAATATTATCAGAATAAGAGTTATATAAGACTTAATAACTTACCCAGTGTAGCATGGGTCTATTCTCTGTTCAAAATGCTCCGGTTCGGCGTCGGAGTCACACAGTCTTCTTCTGAGGGTAAATGTAAGCTCCTCTCACTTTCCAGAACATTATGAAGAGTTTCCTCGGATGTGTAAGCGCGCGCCATCTTCCAAAACGTGCAGAAAACTCACTGAATCGGAGTATTTTCAAACCTGTCTCTCTGTGTTCGTTTTTCATGCCGGTGTCCGGGGGCGTGGCCTAGTATGTAAATTACCCGGACTGATTTCCGTGTGATTGGCGTGTGGGCGTGACCTGCCTCGGGTCATTAGCATATAAGTGCGACAGAAATTCTGTGCCTCTCCTTGGTTTCATACGGATTACATAAACTGAGAATATTTGTTTTCAATGTGACTTGCATCATTTAAAAGTAGACACTTTAAGCTTTCTATAGATATATTTCTCATTTCAGTTAATTTTAGTGACGTGTTTCAAAAACATTTTCACGGAGACTGAGGTTTCATATATGTGCATATGATAATAATAATAATAATAATAATAATAATTCAGTTTTATATAGCGCCTTTCAAAATACCCAAGGTCGCTTTACAGTATGAGGCGTGTGTAATGTAATCATGTACGTGGGAGAGGGGGGGACTAGAGGCCAAAGGCCTCTGTGAAGAGATGTGTTTTGAGGTACGTTTTGAACAGGGGTAGTGAGGGGGCACACTGGACATGAGGGGGTAGCTTGTTCCAGAGATTGGGGGCAGCTACATTAAAGGCTCTGTCGCCAAAGGTCTTGAGTCTGCTGCGGGGGACGATCAGCTGGCCCTTAGAAGAGGATGGCAGGGACCTCAGAGGGGTATAGGGGTGAAGGAGATCAGTAAGGTAGTGGGGAGCCAGTCCATGGAGAGATTTGTAGGTGAGGAGGAGGACTTTGTACCTGATGCGGGATTTGATGGGGAGCCAGTGAAGCTGTTTGAGAATGGGAGTGATATGGTGCCAGGGCCTAGTGCCTGTTAGAACCCTTGCAGCAGCATTCTGGACATATTGCAGTCTATCCAGGGCTTTGTTTGGCAGACCTGACAAGATGGCATTGCAATAGTCCAGACGGGAGGAGATGAAAGAGTGGATGAGGGTCTCTGTTACTGAAACAAAGAGTGAGGGCCTGAGTCTGGAGATGTTCCTTAGGTGATAGAAGGCAGATTTGGTAATTCTTTTGATATGAGACTGAAATGATAGAGTAGGATCCAGGATGATGCCCAGATTGCAGACTTCAGGGGATGGAGTGATGGAACAGCCATCCACATCCAAGTGGAGGTCCCCAACCTTCCTAAGCAGTGGTGCCTGTGCCACCACCATGAGCTCCGTTTTGCTGCTGTTTACTTTGAGAAGATTGGTGGTCATCCAGGTTTTAATATCTTGTAAACAGTGGACAAGAGGCATTGGGGGGAGTTGGGCAGAGGGTTTGGTGCTGATGTACAGTTGTATATCGTCAGCGTAACAATGAAAACTGAGTCCATGAGAGCAGATAATTTGTCCTAGAGGGAGCATGTATATGGTGAAGAGAAGGGGGCCAAGCACAGATCCCTGGGGGACCCCATGATTGATTGTTGTTGTGGAGTGTGAATCTTTCAGGGTGACGTATTGTTGCCGGTTTGATAAATATGACTGAAACCAAGAAAGTGCTGTATCGGATAGTCCAGTGAACTCTGAGAGCCGTGTTAAGAGGATGGTGTGTGAGACTGTGTCAAAAGCTGCTGAGAGGTCCAGTAAGATGAGGATGGTAATAAGGCCATTGTCAGCAGGAGTGAGGAGGTCGGTTGTGATTTTGACAAGGGCAGTCTCTGTACTGTGGTGGGTTCTGAAACCAGATTGTAAAGGTTCAAAGAGCTCATGGTGGGACATATGCTGTTGGAGTTGGGCGGCCACTGCTCTTTCCAAGATTTTGCTCAGGAAAGGAAGGTTGGAGATGGGACGATAGTTATTTGGGTCATCAGGGTCCAGACCAGGCTTTTTCAGGGTGGGGATGACAGCAGCAGTCTTGAGGCTTGACGACACCTTACCAGATTCCAGGGACGTGTTGATGATTGTCATCATAGTGTGGCAGAGAACAGGAAGACATGATTTAACCAGTGAGGTAGGCATGGGGTCTAACTTACAGGTAGATGACTTGGCTTTGGACACCAGGTCGGTGACCTGGTCAATGTCCAGTGTGCTGAAGGAGGAGAGGTTGTGCTGTGGCGGGCAGGCAGCAGGGATGGAGATGTCCTGCACTAGCTGGTGGGCACCAGGAGGTTGAACTCCCTGCCGTTGTGGAGTGGGAGATAGAGTTGTAGACAGGAGCTGTTGGTGGATGGCGTCAACCTTGTTTTTGAAAAAGTCCTGGAACCTAGAGCACAGATCAGCAGCATCAGATGGCTGGGGGGTGTCAGGAGGACGAAGAAGGCGGTTGATAGTAGAAAAAAGCTTTCTATGTTTAGAAAGGTCCTTGGACGCCTCGAGATGGACAGTGAGGCCGGATTTTTTGTGGAGTCGCTCCAGCTGACGACCAGTTGACTTCATAAGGCGGAGCTCGGGGGTGAACCAGGGAGCAGGTCGGGAGAAAGAGACTGAACGCGTGACTAGAGGGGCCACAGAGTCCAGACTTGTGGAGAGAGCAGTGTTGTAGTGTTCCACCAGGGTGGCCACTGAGAGGCCAGAGACGGGAGCAGCAAGGTGAGTTTCTAAGGCACTGGAGAGCAGGGGCAGGCACACCTCTTTGGTCTTCCTGAAGGTGATGGTCTGTACATGGCATTGCCTGAGTAGGGGCAGAGGAACAGAGAACATAACAGCATGGTGGTCTGATATGGCCAGGTCCGTGCACTGGAGGTGTAATGGTGATGTGCCAGTGGTGCACACCAGGTCCAAGGTATGTCCTTTGATGTGGGTGGGGTCAGGCACATGTTGGGTGATGTTAAAACAATCCAAAAGTGACAGAAAATCAGCCGCAAAAGAGCAGCTGCCAGAGTCCACATGGATGTTAAAGTCACCTAGTAGAATGGTAGATGGGGACATGGGGCAGACGGTGACAAGCAGCTCCGAGAGCTCAGGGAGGAAACAGGTGGAGGGTTTGGGTGGTCGGTATACAAGGACCACTTGTAGCTGTGCAATCCCAGTCAGAGCAAGATGGAGACACTCAAAGGATGAAGCATTGACAGGATGTTCTTTGACCAAGATATCAGAATTGTGTATAACAGCAAGTCCACCACCACGACCCAGGCAACGAGGTTTCGTATGTATGTGTAGCCAGCTGGGGTAGCTTGATTGAGACTGATAAAGTCCTGCTGGCTCTGCCATGTTTCAGTTAAACATAGAAAGTCTATTTTTTTTTCTCTGTAATAATGTCATGGATAAGTAGCGCTTTATTGTTTATGGATCTGATATATCCTCATATACTGTATGTGGGCAATTAGGATTAGTTTTTTTTTTTTTTTTTTTTTTGTTAGTTCTTAGTTATTGCCTTGATAATAGAAAATATGAGCTAGGCATCATGTATGACAGTTGCCAAAGTGAGATATGAGCTAAAATGACCAGATTCTGCCATAGGAGACATATCTTGTATGTACATATAGGGCTTATATGTGGATATAAAGAAGCAATACAGGAGACCTATATGGCCTGTATATGCACATATATGCACCTCAATGTTGCCTACATGTGGCATATATACGCATATATGCAGCATATATATTATCATACATATGCATATATACTGCATATAGGTTTCATATATGCGCATATATCCTCATATACTGTAGGTGCGGTTATATGCGCATATATTCTGCATATAGGTTTCTTATATGCGCATATATCCTCATATAGGTTATTTCCATGTGAGGCACGCACGCTGCTCTGGGTCAGACACAGACAACGGGAAACAGGAAGTAAGCTCTCAAACAAATGCTTCCCAACAGAATACCGTAGGTCGCATCGCCAAAATCTTTCACTGTGAGTGTCAGGAACTTCCAGACTACAACAGATTGAATTCTCATGCCTGTAGGAGTGTATTATACTGACGTGGCGACAGTGTAAAAACACCCTCCGATGTCAAATGCGAGCCGAAAATTGAGTCCTTTTGAACGGCAAACAGGAATTAAGCTCTCTAGACAGCAAGGTAAATACACTAGACAGCAAGGTAAATACACAAAACTTACCGTCAAATTATTTTTTTTCCTCAATAACAATAACTATATATATATATATATATATATATATATATATATATATATTTTTTTTTTTTTTTTTTTTTTTTTAAGCACCATGGCAAATCTCTCGTAGTCAACACACATGCATACACATTTTATAGAACTGCACTTAGTTAATTTAATTTGCCTTACATTGTTGAATGAGGATGGGTTCCAAAACCAAAAATCAACATTGATTCAATGTTTGTCTTTTCAACACAGAAAAGCAATGAATTATCAACATTGATTCAACATTATTTAGCATTGAATAATCAACCTCAACCAAAATGATGATTCTGATGAAATTTCAACATTGAATCAATGTCACCTTGCTATCTGGGTAATGATTAGCATCTGCTAGTTTAATTGGTTAATCATACACCCAACTTTGATCCTATATACAGTAATCCTTGACTTTGAGCAAATGTGAAAGTGTATTGCAAGAGCCAAACGGGTTCAAAGCCAAACGGTAGTCACACCAAGTACTGATTTGATTTAGATTTTTCTTCTGTTTTCTCAACTTGAATTTTGTGATTTAAAATTTTTTGGAAAGCATGCTTAGTTGATAACATTTCTTCACACCTGCCTAAACCTTTTGCACATTCAATCATGTTCTCCCTCTTTCAATTATAGGTGTTAGTGTGTAAAAACATAATAAAAATCGTGTGATCCTTAAGTCAAATACAACCTACCATCAAACAACAACATCTTTTTTTCACCATGTCATTACTTACAGTGGTGTGAAAAACTATTTGCCCCCCTCCTGATTTTTTATTCTTTTGCATGTTTGTCACACTTAAATGTTTCTGATCATCAAACACATTTAACTATTAGTCAAAGATAACACAAGTAAACACAAAATGCAGTTTTTAAATGAGGGGTTTTATTATTTAGGGAGAAAAAAAATCCAAACCTACATGGCCCTGTGTGAAAAAGTAATTGCCCCCTGAACCTACAGTAATAAATGGTTGGGCCACCCTTAGCAGCAATAACTGCAATCAAGCGTTTGCGATAACTTGCAACGAGTCTTTTACAGCACTTTTACAGAGTTTGGAGGAATTTTAGCCCACTCATCTTTGCAGAATTGTTGTAATTCAGCTTTATTTGAGGGGTTTCTAGCATGAACCGCCTTTTTAAGGTCATGCCACAACATCTCAATAGGATTCAGGTCAGGACTTTGACTAGGCCACTCCAAAGTCTTCATTTTGTTTTTCTTCAGCCATTCAGAGGTGGATTTGCTGGTGTGTTTTGGGTCATTGTCCTGCTGCAGCAACCAAGAATCGCTTCAGCTTGAGTTGACGAACAGATGGCCAGACATTCTCCTTCAGGATTTTTTGGTAGACAGTAGAATTCATGGTTCCATCTATCACACCAAGCCTTCCAGGTCCTGAAGCAGCAAAACAACCCCAGACCATCACACTACCACCACCATATTTTACTGTTGGTATGATGTTCTTTTTCTGAAATGCTGTGTTACTTTTACGCCAGATGTAACGGGACACGCACCTTCCAAAAAGTTCAACTTTTGTCTCGTCGGTCCACAAGGTATTTTCCCAAAAGTCTTGGCAATCATTGAGATGTTTTTAGCAAAATTGAGACGAGCCTTAATGTTGTTTTTGCTTAAAAGTGGTTTGCGCCTTGGAAATCTGCCATGCAGGCCGTTTTTGCCCAGTCGTGAACACTGACGTTAATTGAGGCAAGTGAGGCCTGCAGTTCTTTAGATGTTGTCCTGGGGTCTTTTGTGGCCTATCGGATGAGTTGTCTCTGCGCTCTTGGGGTAATTTTGGTCGGCCAGCCACTCCTGGGAAGGTTCACCACTGTTCCATGTTTTTGCCATTTGTGGATAATGGCTCTCACTGTGGTTCGCTGGAGTCCCAAAGCTTTAGAAATGGCTTTATAACCTTTACCAGACTGATAGATCTCAATTACTTTTGTTCTCATTTGTTCCTGAATTTCTTTGGATCTTGGCATGATGTCTAGCTTTTGAGGTGCTTTTGGTCTACTTCTCTGTGTCAGGTAGCTCCTATTTAAGTGATTTCTTGATTTGAAACAGGTGTGGCAGTAATCAGGCCTTGGGGTGACTACAGAAATTGAACTCAGGTGTGATAAACCACAGTTAAGTTATTTTTTAACAAGGGGGGCAATCACTTTTTCACACAGGGCCATGTAGATTTGGAGTTTTTTTTCTTTCTTAATAACGTAAACCTTCATTTAAGAACTGCATTTTGTGTTCAATTATGTTATCTTTGACTAATAGTTAACGGTTTTTGATGAGTAGAAACATTTAAGTGTGACAAACATGCAAAAGAATAAGAAATCAGGAAGGAGGTAAATAGTTTTTCACACCACTGTATTTATCACAAATAAAGCTAATAAAAAATAAGAAATTGTGAAGAAATGCTAAAGCACCATCCATTATTCAATAGCTAGTAAATCCACCTTTATCAGGAACAAGTTGAAGGAATCATTTCCTGTACAGCTTTTTCAGTCTCTCACATCATTACAGACGAATTTTGGCCTTTTCTTCTCTATGATGTTGATTGAATTCAATTCAATTCAATTTTATGTGTACAGCGCTTTTAACAATTGTGATTGTCGCAAAGCAGCTTTACACAATCAAAAGAATTATTTTAATTTGTAAGGAATGTGAATGTGTATGAATTGAAATGGTCAGATAGTCCCTAAAGAGCAAGCTGAGGGCGACAGTGGCAAGGAAAAACTCCCTGAGATGGCAATAGGAAGAAACCTTGAGAGGAACCAGACTCAACAGGGAACCCATCCTCATTTGGGTGAAACATTCATTCATTCATCTTCTATACCGCTTTATCCTGTATTTAGGGTCGCGGGGATCTGGAGCCTATCCCAGGAGACTCAGGGCACGAGGCAGGGTACACCCTGGACAGCGTGCCAATCCATCGCAGAGCACACACACACACACACTCATTCACACACTATGGTCAATTTTGGGAACGCCAATTAGCCTAATCTGCATGTCTTTGGACTGTGGGAGGAAACCGGAGTACCCAGAGGAAACCCACCAAGCACGGGAAGAACATGCAAACTCCATGCACACAGAGACGGGAATCGAGCCTGGCCAGGAATCGAACCCGGACCCTGGAGGTGCAAGGCAACAGTGCTAACCACTACACCACAATGGGTGGAACAGAGAGCAGGAATTGATCTGCAATCATACTGTGTGTGTTACTGTACAGTAGGTGGCAGGCAGTTCAGCATAACAGTTGATGTTGATTGATGTTAATATGAAGTCCAGGTAGTTATTGTAGACTCAGGTAGACTTCCAGGAAACAGCTGTCAACATCAGTCGAGGCCTGAACCGTCTTCATGGTAGAATGAACCCGTCTGAAGACACACAAGGCATCCCAAGAGACACACGGGGCATCCATATGACGAGATTTCCAACCAGAAGCGGGTCACCAGGACGAGTCAGACAGATCCAGAGGGCAGAGGGAGTCTGGATCACTGGCGGGTCAGGAACGACATGTGTAGCTCGACAGAGAGAGGGAAAGAGAGAGAGGGGGAGAGAGAGAGGGGGGGAGAGAGAGGGGGAAAGAGTAAATGAGAGGGGAGAGCAGAAGAGAAGGAGGGATAACAGTTAGGTATGGTCACGGTCACATAATATATAAGGTGAATGTATATTTAGTGTAGAGTGCAAGCAGGGACTCTGGCAGGACTAATTATGACAGCATAACTAAAAGGGAGAGCCAGAAGGAAATGAGGGGTTCCTGAGATGTAAAGCAACCAATCACCTCACCGTCAACGAACCTCAGTGATCAATGAGAGTGGGGAAGACAGCATCTAAACATACCAGCTCACCATAATACACTATGTCCATGAGTCCCCCAGATTTGCTCCTTTAACTAAGGGAAATCTATTTACAAAAGTGCTTGGCTAAATAAATAGGTTTTTAGCCTGGACTTAAACACTGAGATTGTGTCTGAGTCCCGAACATTAATTGGAAGACTATTCCACAACTTTGGGGCTTTGTAAGAAAAAGCTTTGCCCCCTGCTGTAGTTTTCATAATACACGGTACTGACAAGCAGCCTGCATCCTTTGATCAAAGTAGGCTGTAAGAGCCATATTGCATTTGTTATGAATTTGTTGTTGTATTTATTTATTTTATTTTATTATATTTTATCCTACTCACTAGTTAAGCATTAAGCATTGATTTGTTAGTTAAGTGTTCACTTTTGACAATCGTAGGTTGGTCTGTGACGTTCCACTATTACACGTTTTTGTATGACTATCGCATGAAAGAAGGCTCAGTTCTTGATGCGGAATTGTGGAGACACAAGCTTTTGACCGTAAGCTAACGTAATTACCGTAATCTAACATAAGCTAAAAGATACAACAAACATATTGTTGTAAATGTGACTTACAGATACAGCGATTGTGTTGTTGTAACTACAGTGGATTTACTCAAGACAACTGTACGAAGTGTTGAATCTTTGATGCTGGAAAAATAAACGAGAGACAAAGAGATCATCGGACTTCCATGTTGTGAGTGAAAATTCAAACTAAAGATACGCGTCAAAACATGTGTAATAATATGACCGCATGAACACAAAGTCAAAAGCTTTCTCCGTCGTTCAAGTGACAATTGAAAACGAAACCGAAAGAGACTTGCCCATTTTTTAACTTCACCATGTCAAACAACGAGGATAACGCTGCCAGCACCAAGCTCGAGAGCCAGAGGGCGCTCATTGATACGAACAGACAAGAGAGGCTTAACAAAACGCTGGAAGAAGAAAAGGCAAGTTGGATCAACTGTTTGTAATGTCCAATGAAGTAGAGACGCTTATGAACAATGTATGCATCCTAGTTGAAACTAAGTACAGCTCGAAATACAAACAGCTGATAAGAGAATTTTCTAGGAGCAACGTTGATGTATCATTGTGCATTGTGCAAGATGAACTCGACCATGATCAGGACACCTGTTTTATACGCGAAATGCAACGCTGCACAGCATTTATGGCAAAGGTGGATCGCTGGATAGCAGACACCAAGGGCCACTCTATGACGTCTCGAACATGCAACGACGAAGTCTCGTCAGACGACAGCGTGTCACAAGTGGCGGCGGCTGAGCCACAAGGAAGATTAGCGTCGGCAGCATCCAAAAGGTCCTCGACGTCTGCAGCATCCTCATCTCGCCGCAAAGCAGAAGCCAGCAGGGCAGCTCTGCTGGCCAAAGCAGCCACCCTGGACGAACGGCTTGAGTTAGAAATGGAAAAAGCACATGTTACGTTCCCCTCTAGTCTAGGGGTGGAAGAGAAGTAACAAAATTAATTGAGATAGCAAACTTTCATCTAAAAACCTGAATACAATGTTAAATTTGCTTTTCCCCTGTCCCAACACTCCAAAAAGATCACACTAATCTCAAATGTAAAACAAAAGATTTTATTTACAAACTCAAATATCCAAAACGGGGAGCAAAACAAACTTCAGGAGGGAACAAGGCCAAAATAACAAACATAATAGTTCTAACTTAGTTTTAAAGAAAGTTAGTTAACCTCACAAAAGAAAGTACCAAATAAACAACAGAAGTCTTACCTGGCTCCCTTACTAAATTAACACATGAGATAAAGATGATACAAAAATAAATGGCGTCCTCCTCCCTACTGCTCCAGATAAAATAAGTAAACAAAACAAAAGAACTCAATTTCAAGAAAAGATTAGGAACACAGGGATTAAAGTGAAAAAAAAATCTTCTGACTGAACTTTTTTCAGGCCGAGCCATATTCCTTTAACAAACACTTTATTTAAATAGTCGAGACCAATAGCATTAGGGGAGATTAAACCGCTTTAATATTGCCAGTTTGCATATTTTAAAAGCTATTTGTAATCTTTGAAAAAAAAATATACCTTGACAAATAATCAACCATCTACCACATATCTTTTCAGTGCATGTTTTTATTTATCTTATAACACCAATGTTTTGTGAAACTCTTAATAATTAACAGAAGAAAGTAATAGCACCACCATTAAATTCCAAAAAGTGCTTTTTCAGTGCATGTTTTATGTATCTTCGTTTTCAGCTTAGATGACAAATCGGATTTCCAGTAAGCAGCAATGCCATGTGTGCAAGTACGTTTACACTGCCAGGTCTCGATGCTTAATTTCGATTTGTTGCCTATATCTGATTTTTCTGACCGTCTGTTTACACGTTCTTTTAACTATGACTCATATCCGATTCACATGTTTACACTCGCCATACCATCTGAAACATTGCGCATACTTAAAGGGAGGTTCTTGCGCTACACACTAGCCAAGAAGGATGAAGGTGAAATATGCTTAACACTATCTCTGCTATATATGCAAAGTTCGCGCACCATGGTTTTAAAACGGAGGAGGAGAAAAAAAAAACGGCATAATTGCAGCCTGCACATATGCTTTATTCATCAAATACTGATTTAATGTTATTTAGCCCAAATAAGCATTAACACAAGGCGTGTGTGTTGGAGGGGGGGGGTCTTTTCCTTTTCCATGTCACCTGCGATGTTATCATTCCACACACGCTTCCACCGGAGAATAACATTACGTCATTAAACCGCGAAGAAGTGGCAGTTTTAATGACGTACAGAACACAATGCCTCAGGAAATCCGATCTGTCTGTTTACACGACAATCACATTAGCACATATCTGATTTATATCCGATTTATTTCCACATATGAAGGAGGCCTGAAACCGATCTCGAAATATCGGAATGCATGCGTTTTTTTCCTGTTTACACGCACACTGTTATATGTGTCACATATGAGCAAAAAAATCGGAATTGGGTCACATTTACCTGCAGTGTAAACGTAGCCATAGACAATCTTGAAAGTGCACTCTTGTCTTTGACAACTGATTGCATTAAATTAACTAGTGGTTGTGAGACTGTGACCGACAGGTCATGCTCCGCTATGAAAGAACATAGGCGCACTTTTACATCGCGCACACAGTCGGCCACAGATGCGTGAATCTCCGTTGTGGTTCTTGTCGCACCAGACAGGGAGCATGTGTACTGTAGAGCACGAACGGCAGCATTGTGACTAGCTGCTGACTGATGGCGAGCTCGCACTTTTTTTTGCCATTATTGCCATATTGAAGTTTCCTGTGGCATACTGTGCAGAGACACCTACCTGGATGTTTGATTTTTTTAGTCCACGATTTTTTTTTGCCATTCTCCCCAATTTCGATAATCCAAGCCCATCTCCATTTATTTATTTTTTACACTTTTATCAATCTCCGAAACATCGGAGCCTTCCTGCATTAAGTATGTCCATGCTATCTTAAATATAGTTATACCTCAGCCTGACATGTAGTTCTTCAAAACTAAACCAAAACCCGGAGTGGATTCATACCGGAGCGATAACAAAACGCTTAGAGTGGAGAGAGGAACGTGCATTCGCTCCACTCCAGGCTTTGATCACATCCTCCTCAGCAGGCTGCAGTCTTTCCTTAATTTAAGACCCATGTAAGCCTATATTTAAAATTATGAAAAGTGAATTTTAAACATTAAGGACAGGCGGAACAGTGTGATTGACGGAAATCCGTCGTAACGACGGAGAACTTTAATCCCTGGGAACAGGGCTGTAGCAATGACAACTGGTGAAGCAAGACTTAGCACAGGCTAACACCTTAGCACAAACAGCATTAGCAATAGCACACAAGCTAATGTCTAAGGCAGGAGAAAACAATAGTCTCTGGAGAGCTGATCAGAAAGCAGGAGGGCACCCTCTCCTAAGCTACTCTGCTCTACTCTACTCTGCCTGTCCACAATACTCCCTCCTCGCGTCCTTCAGGTGTCTGTAGCCTTTAACTCCACAGAGCTCTCCTCGTTAGCCAATGTGGATCCAGCGGTGATTGGTGCAATTAGGCACAGGTGACCTACACCAAGCTGGCAGTGTGGTAGACGAGAAAACAAAAGGAGAGAAAAAAAACACCAAAATACTGTAGCATGACAATTCATGTTTACAATATAATATAAACATAAAATAAATACGTCAGAGGACGTAACACACAACTAAAGGTAAAAAAGGAAAGGTTGGAAATCAAAACGGCGCTCGCGATGTAAAATGCCGAATTAAGAGTGCTTCAATATCAAGATCGCGAAGGACAACAGCCTGCAACGGAGAGCGCAGTTAATGAATCGAGCAGCGCGTACCAGAGCAGCGCGTACTTCCCCAACCCGGAATATGACAGCCGACGGTAGTCGTTAAAAGAGAGCTCAGTCAACGAACCGAGCAGCCTGCACTGTCCAAACTCGGAATATAATGAATTTTATGAGCACAGTGCGTCGACGGGATATCACGAACTGCCACCACGTCTCGAGGCAGCCCTTTAAGTGTGCCCTTTAGTGTCAGACCTACAATGGCAAGTACCCCAAGAAAACGTCCTACCCAAGACAATGATTACTTTCGTCAGGGTTCCGATACAGCACATTCTCAAATGCCAACGCCCTACAGGGCAGCCTACTCAAGCGTGCCCATAAGCGCAAACCCACAAATGACAAGTACCTTAAGAGAACGTTCTACCCAAGACAATGAATACCTACAGGTCT
The DNA here is from genome assembly GCA_030522415.1 of Channallabes apus. Classification (NCBI taxonomy): domain Eukaryota; kingdom Metazoa; phylum Chordata; class Actinopteri; order Siluriformes; family Clariidae; genus Channallabes; species Channallabes apus. The sequence goes on from CM060105.1 coordinate 50,453,985, forward strand.
TCGATACAGTACATCGTCAAATGCAACGTCAGACAGAAATCACAGAAATGCTTGCGAAGAGCCAAATGCAATCCTCCTTACCTCAGCGCAATATTCCCACATTTTATGGAGACCCGCTAAAGTTCACATCCTTCATGTTGTCCTTTGAACGCTTGGTCGAATCCAAAACTGACAATGACATCAATAAGCTGTCCTATCTTGAACTGTACACCACAGGGGAACCCCAAGACCTTGTAACGAGCTGCATGCACATGCCAGATGGTTATGCAAGAGCAAAGAAACTGCTATACGTGTCTCCTGCACACAAAGCGTCGAATGGCATTCCACCAGGAGTCTGTGTCCAGTGACTGCGCAACTTCAATGTGCACAGCTCTTGTTGTAAGACAAGTAAACAATACGCCATATCTTTTAACATTGCTCCTACCTCATTTGACCTCGAAGTGTCCAAAATAGTCTACTCCCACGTTAGTAGGGCGTTATTCTATCACGTGGCAGTTCTGACATTTTTTTGTTCACTGGTTTTAGCTGTAATCCTTGTACATGTCACACAACTGGAAAGCAACTTTCTCACTAGGCAGTTAGCAGTCGGAATCCAGTATTTTTGCTGCAATTGTGAAAGCATATAATTTCTATCACAGTGTCCAACCTTTTCATGAATGTCTCTTAAGATTAACGTTGTAATGTGTGACTCTTTAGGTATAATGACTGGGTGTTTAACATGCTCAGGCATTGCAGAACAACCGAGACGTCCTCCAACTCTCAGCAATCCATCCTGCAGTACTGGGTCCAGTTTAGACAGACAACTGTTTCTTTTTATGGCTACATTGCTTTTTTGCAGCGTGGAAATTTCCTTTTTGAGCTTTGCAGCTGCATTACCCTTTTGCAACGTGGAAATTTCTTCTTTGAATTTTTGGCTTTGGATAAACTTAATGACTGCGTTTTCTGCTATTGTTAAGTCCTGAATTGTTAGATACTTTTAATTTTCTGTCTTTGGGTTATCTAAGTGTGTCTTGACCCTTTCTGGTTTCTGTTTGAGCATGTCTCTGATGCGAAGGATCCAAGCAACAGATCTATTTAACTTGTGCCAGTCAGAGTGATAATTAATCAGTTTACTCACTACGTCTGTGCCTTTTGTAGTATTCACGATATTCACTGAAGCTGAGAGCTTAATCTCATCATCGTTTTCTTTTATCGACATGTCATGAATGTTCTCAGGCCATTTACACTCTAGTTCTTTGAGAAAGGAGGGACCATGGATCCAGTTGACGTTTTCCATGAACTTTTCACAGGATACCGCCCTGGACGCAGAATCAGCTGGGTTTTTTGAGGTATTGACGTACCTCCATTGCTGTGGCATGGTTAGCTCTCTTATAGTGGCAATTCTGTTGGCCACAAAGGTTTTGGTTATCAATATATCTCAAAACAATTGTACTGTCAGTCCAAAACATAGAGTCCAGCAATTTCAGTTCTAGTTGTTCTTTCAACATTTTGTCATTTTTCACAGCGACCACTGCTGCAGTCAGTTCCATGCACGGAATAGTAGTCTGTTTAAGGGGTGCTACACGAGAGCTCCCCAACTTGCTATACTGAACTCGGACAGTTGGTGCAACTCTTGCAGCCAGAATTTCCATCTTTTTACAAGCTGCCCGGGAATGTCGTCATCCAATGCCAGTTTTTCTTTGTATAACTGCTGCATTAAAATTTTAGCTGGCAGTATAACAGGTGCGAGGAAACCCAAGGGGTCATAAATTGAACTAGTGATTGACAAGATACCTCGTCTTGTCACAGGTCGTTCTTTTAAACTAATCTTAAACTTGAACATGTCTGAATTGATGCACCACAACACCCCTAGAGTTCTCTCGACAGGGAGTGCATCTTTACTCAGATCTAAGTCTCTCATGTCTTTGATCATTTCGCTTTCGGGTATGGAAGTCAGTAGGGCATGACTGTTGCTTACCCACTTGGTGAGGTTGAACCCTCCACTTGCGCAGAGGCTTGTGAGATCGTTGTATAAGGCGACTGCTTGCTCATGGCTTGAAACAGACTTCAAGCAGTCGTTGACGTAAAAGTTTTTGAGCACTGTGTTAACTGCCACAGCAGGTGCATTGCTGCGGTTTTCTTCTGCTGTCTTTCTAAGGGCAAAGTTAGCAACGCTAGGAGACGACTTTGCACCGAACAAGTGAACTACCATCTTATACTCAAGTAGGTCTTGGTTCACGTCTCCGTTCGGCCACCATAAGAAGCGCAGCAGATCTGTGTCCTTTTCAGGGACTCTCACTTGATAGTACATGCTTCCACATCTGCCATCATGGCAACCGTCTCTTGTCTAAAGCGTGTGAGCACGCCGATGAGTGAATTTGTTAAGTCTGGTCCTTGTAGGAGCTCACTATTTAGTGATACTCCCTGGTAGCTAGCAGCACAATCAAAAACCACCCTCAGTTTATTCTTTTGAGGGTGATACACGCCATGGTGAATTATGTACCACACCTGGCCATCATGACAATTTAAGTGAGGTATAGGAACCCTGACTGCATAACTCTTTCTAAGCATATCATTCATGAAGCTTGTATAATTTCGTGAAAGGAGCTGTTATTATTGAATTTTCTTTTGAGGTTTAATGCGCGCTGCGTGGCTTCACTTCGGTTATTGGGCATTTGAATGACTACCTTTTTAAGTGGGAGGCCGATGTGGAAATGATTATAAACTGCAAAGAGTTATTCACAGAGTCTAAAAACTGATTGTGATGATAAGGCCGAGTGGTCACAGGAAGACTAATTCGTTCAGGAAAGTTCTGGTTGAACTGCTGTATCAGCATTTGTTCTACGCTTTCAATGGAGGTTCTATTGACTGTGACGCTCGCCGGTTCATTGTCTGTCATGTTGTCCTCGATATCCTCTGGAAGAGGTCCGTTCAAAGTCCATCCGAGGGCAGTCTTTACTGCGTACGGCCCGATGTGCCTGCTGTTAATCACTTGCTATGGTTCCAGGAGCTTATACTCTCTATTGCCTATAAGAATTTCGATTCCAGCGTTAATCTGGGGCAACTTTACATCACTAAGATATGGCCACTTATCAATGTAATGTTTTCCACCTTAGCTGGGATGCTCTTTTGTGCAAACACTTTGGGAAGTTCGACAAAGGTGTTTTCGTCCAGAGTACTAATCTCCAAATCGGTCCATAAATGCATACACTTCTATTATTCTGTCACTGTGCTTGGACTTTATGTTAACCGGTACTATGGGGAGAATACAATTATCTCCAGCCCCAGTGAGGGCATTTATTTCGTAACTCACTGTAGCAGGCGGTTCATTTTGAGTTTCAGTTTCGTCAGCCCTTGCGGTTGCCTGGGCCGTGTCTGTGTCTCGCACTGCTATGTGCAGCATGCGTGGATGTCTCTTTGAGCATGACAGGCATGTGAGTTGTTTTGTACAGTCCTTGCTCAAATGTCCCTTTACTAAGCATCCATAGCAAAATCCATTTCTTTTTAAAAAGTCTACTTTATCTTTATGTGCCTTATCGTTAAATTGGCGGCACTCATCTAAGGAATGGTCTTTCTTACAATATGCGTGTAAGAGCCATATTGCATTTGTTATGTAAGATGAATCTGCAGAATTTGTTGTTGTGTTTATTTTATTCTTTTGTTTTAATTCATTTCATTCTACCTTATTCTATTCATTAGTTAAGAATTAAGCATTAAGTTTATCACATAAGCCATAAGCTCTGAATGTGTTAGTTAAGGATCCATTTTGACAATCGTGAGTTGGTCTGTGATGTCATTCCACTATTACAGATGTCGCCATTAAAAATGCACGTTTCGAGAAAAGGGATCCCGTGACTTGCCGCGGCTGCGTGCGGGAAGCTGTGAACATGCCCTTCATTACCTGTAGGGGCAGTCGTGTTTCAGTCTGAAGTATTGTGTGTCTACTGAAGCCGAAAATGTGTCCAAATTAAACCGCGCATGCGCGCAACCGCCCGCGCTGTGGATCAGTCGGTTGGGAATCATCACGGAGGTACAACACGGCGTGGCTGGAGCTGGAGTTTGTCGTGTTCGAGGTAAGTTTAGCTTTCTGTTTTGGATGTGATTCTCGCTTTCATGAGTCCCAATTAATGTTCATCTTAATCTCAGGACGTACAATTAAGTACAAAACACCATTTTCGTGTAAAAACCTGAACCTACGGAGCCCCCCAGGGGTCCTGTGGTAAATAAAAAAATAAAAAAATAAATAAATGAAATAATAACGTACCGAGCGCGCGGATTAATAAACCGAGATGTGTGTTTCTTACCCCCGCCCCGAGTGAAAACGGCGTGTTCAGACAAAGTTAGACAAAGCCAGTGAGATGCCATTTCTGAACAAACTGAGTCGTGTGTGTTAAAGCATTAAATGGTAAAAGAGCACTAGCAATAAACGTTTTTTTCTGAATCCAAATTTTATTAATAAGTTACAAGTTAAATTTCAACTGTAAAGAACCTGTACATATGTTCATACAGTATTGACAGCAGCTCTAATTTGTCTAAATCGCATTGCAGACAAGAGAAAGAAGTAGAGTCATCCTGTGACCTTGCATGCTTAATCTTTCCACACATGATTCTTGCTTCTCACTTTTTCCTTAATCTCCGGTTCGGTTCTGGTTTCGGTCTGTTCTCATGAGTTGTGAAGCGAGAGGAACAAAGTATAAATATTGTTCATTTGCTAAATTAAGTGTCATGAATTTTAATTGAATATCTATGTATTTTTTCACAGCAGTTTGTGACTGAAAGTGTGTCTGCATCTGACTTCAGGAGTTTCCTGACCAACGTATCTAACGGTCATATTTAAAAATCATAAAGTACAAAACGTTTCTGTTGGTGTTTAATTTTGTAAGTTACTGTTTTCTCGTTTTTGTATAAATTAATCAAATGTTTGCTTGTTATTAAATGTATTTTTTATAAAAAAAATAAATAAATGAATCTGTTTTATTATTAGCTGAGAGTGTGGTTTATTTATTATCATATTTGGTCATTGTAACATGCATTAGGGAGCATTATCTCTGCGACGTGTGTGTGCTATCTGGGAATGAATTACCTTTACTTGATTATTTTAAATAAATCAAATTTGTGCATTAAATATAATTATGTAACTTTTACTTGATTTCTTTGATTGTTAATTTAATTAAGTAGATTTTACCTGACAATTACGGGTGAGTTTTACTTAATATTGGAGCAATAAAATTTACTTAAGATCTATGTGTGCAAATTGTTAAGAGGATTTTATCAAGTAAATCTTACAAGTTCTTTTTTTTTCAGTGCATGGGTGAACACGATGATTTAAGAATTTAATTAAGCAATAATAATATATATATGTGTGTGTGTGTGTGTTTACCGTATAAACTTTTTTCTATGTACGGGTACAATCAGACAAATGTAACCAGAAAACAGCATATAACTTTAAACTTACATTGATTAGCAATATAAACAACACACCTATGAGGCTGGACAATGGAATAAACTGTGTGGTTGCCAATAATATTAAATATTTATCTGTTGATTCTTTGACAATACTGCTGCTTTTTGTTGGAAACTGGCAGACATGAAAAATACTTTAAATAAATTTAAAGGGGACGATGGGCTAAAGCCCCCCTAAAAATGGCCTAGCGATGCCCGTGTATATATAATGAAAATATGTGTAAAGAAATTGTAATTTATATATTCGCGTTTAAAAAAAAAACATTTTAATGGTTAGTGATTGTTGCAGACATTCACATTATTTTTTGGGGAAGAGCTTGGCTTGTACAGGCTACTCATCAGCAGTCGGCGCCCAAAGGAGCAGATCAAAGGAGCAGTTATCGGCTGACACATAGCCGTCTGAGTTTGGAGACCTACAGAACCCCCACTGTATTATAATGCCTCTTCTCACCTTTCATTCATGATTGCGCTGATGGGGGAATTCGTAGAATTGGGGGTTTTAAAAACAATTAACAAGGCCGAGTAGACGTCTCTGTCTAAAATGTTTTTCGCCAGCAAAACACCTCTCTCTCTCTCTCTCTCTCTCTCTCTCTCTCTATATATATATATATATATATATATATATATATATATATATATATAAATTCACAATCACATTCCAGCTCTTATTCCCAGCCGTGGTCAAATAATGGATGAAATAATTATTCAATGCTGGACACAAACATGAAAAAAAACATGAAAAGCCCTAAGCACTTTATTGCTTTTCATCGTGTTTTTTGCTGTTTGTGTCCAGTGTATATAATATATATATATATATATTTTTTTTTTTAGATCATAGACATGAATTAACTGTATAGTTAATTCATAGTTAATTCATGTCTATTTATGATCTAAAAAAATATATAAAAACATATGATCTTTTTGAGTTATGAGTTGTTTTTTTATTATTCATAAGACAACCTTTCAGTTTTGTAAATATTCTAGTTGTAGTGTGTTAAGTCTATCTTAAACGGTTTGGAGAATTAGACCATCCAGCTAAGATCAATATTATTAATATTAAACATTTTATTCTATGTTTTGCTGGAGAAATACATTTTAGGCAGAGACGTCTCGGTCTTGTTAAATAGTTTTAAACCCCTCAATTGGGCCAATTCACCCATCCGAAACCGGTTTGATAACTTCTCACCTATCAAAGGTGAGAAGAGGGACTGAGCTGTAACTGAGCGCGCTTTCACGTTGTATATACTGGAAAGACACACACACACATATATAGGCACGTGCAGAGGGGGGAGGGCGGCGGGTGAGCACCCGCCCCTTTCCTCCAGGATTGCCTCCTTTTTTCTGTGTATGTGCGTATGGAGCCCTGTCTTTGCCCCTCAACAATAAAATGTAACTATTAATCTCAATTTTGCTAAATAAAAGGATCGGGCTTGCATCAGTCACATGCCTGCCATTAACCAATGCTCGCCCTTGAGGGCAGAGCGCGCTCGTTACGAGCCGGGTATACGAGCACGCAAAGTGCACGCGCATTTTCTGCAGACTGGACAGTGCGGAGCTGGAGGAGAAGCAGGCAAATTAACTGGAAGGTGCAGACTGTAGCAAAACAGTAAATAGGGTGTACAGCGCACAATATAGTCTATAACAACAAATGAATTGAAATAAATGAGCGTGCTGTTTGTGCAACAGCACGACAAACATTACCTGTCCTTTTATGAACTGCACAAGTAGTGGTCGTCATTAACTGCTAGCTAACTGGATAAGGGGGTTACAGGGGGGTCTGGAGCTCCGTTTTAGGGAACATGTTTACTTTTAAAGTAAGTTACAGTTTTATTTCACTAAAAGCCATCTAATATGGATACCCACATAATTATGGATTATTATATTTATGATGTAAAAAAAACACTGTTTTAAAAGAAAATAATATTAAGTAACAGATAATATTAGGTTTATATTTAAAATTAGATAAAATGCTGATTTTCCAGCAGTAAAATTATTGTATCTCTACAGGTTAAACATTTAATAAGCACTGCATGTGCATGTTTGTGTGTTTTATGTGTATAGATTCTTAAAAATGATTACTAATTAATATAATAATCAACAGCAACATTGTACGCCATCAGGTAAAACATAGGCTATGTTGGCTTTGCATTGTCCCGACCTGATGACAGTCATACAGTATGATGCAATTCCATATTCGTTATGAATGTGAATTGTTGTTATTCAGCATGTTCTATCTTTTTTAACATTGAACACCCGCCCCTTTAAACGTCTCTGCACGGCCCTGCACACACACACACACACACACACACACACACTATATATATATACAAACCGGATTCCAAAAAAGTTGGGACACTAAACAAATTGTGAATAAAAACTGAATGCAATGATGTGGAGATGGCAAATGTCAATATTTTATTCAGAATAGAACATAAATCACGGAACAAAAGTTTAAACTGAGAAAATTTATAATTTTAAGGGAAAAATATGGTGAATCGAAATGTCATGGTGTCAACAAATCCCAAAAAAGTTGGGACAAGGCCATTTTCACCACTGTGTGGCATCTCCCCTTCTTCTTACAACACTCAACAGACGTCTGGGGACCGAGGAGACCAGTTTCTCAAGTTTAGAAATAGGAATGCTCTCCCATTCTTGTCTAATACAGGCCTCTAACTGTTCAATCGTCTTGGGCCTTCTTTGTCGCACCTTCCTCTTTATGATGCGCCAAATGTTCTCTATAGGGGAAAGATCTGGACTGCAGACTGGCCATTTCAGTACCCGGATCCTTCTCCTACGCAGCCATGATGCTGTGATCGATGCAGAATGTGGTCTGGCATTATCTTGTTGAAAAATGCAGGGTCTTCCCTGAAAGAGATGATTAGATGTGTTCTAGAACCTGAATATATTTTTCTGCATTGATGGTGCCTTTCCAGACATGCAAGCTGCCCATGCCACACGCACTCATGCAACCCCATACCATCAGAGATGCAGGCTTCTGAGCTGAGCGTTAACAACTTGGGTTGTCCTTGTCCTCTTTGGTCCGGATGACATGGCGTCCCACATTTCCAACAAGAACTTCGAATCGTGACTCGTCTGACCACAGAACAGTCTTCCATTTTGCCACACTCCATTTTAAATGATCCCTGGACCAATGAAAACACCTGTGCTTGTGGATCTTGCTTAGAAATGGCTTCTTTGCACTGTAGAGTTTCAGCTGGCAACAGCGGATGGCACGGTGGATTGTGTTCACTGACGATGGTTTCTGGAAGTATTCCTGAGCACATTCTGTGATTTCCTTTACAGTAGCATTCCTGTTTGTGGTGCAGTGTCGTTTAAGGGCCCGGAGATCACGGGCATCCAGTATGGTTTTACGCCCTTGACCCTTACGCACAGAGATTGCTCCAGATTCTCTTAATCTTCGGATGATATTATGCACAGTTGATGATGAGAACTGCAAAGTCTTTGGAATTTTTCGCTGGGTGACACCTTTCTGATATTACTCCACTATCTTTCTGTGCAACATTGTGGGAATTGGTGATCCTCTACCCATCTTGGCTTCTGAGAGACACTGCCACTCTGAGAAGCTCTTTTTATACCCAATCATGTTGCCAATTAACCTAATTACTGTTAATTGGTCTTCCAGCTCTTTGTTATGCTCAAATTTACTTTTTCCAGCCTCTTATTGCTACTTGTCCCAACTTTTTTGGGATTTGTTGACACCGTGAAATTTGTAATCAACATATTTTTCCTTTAAAATTATACATTTTCTCGGATTAAACTTTTGATCTGTCATCTATGTTCTATTCTGAATAAAATATTGACATTTGCCATCTCCACATCATTGCATTCAGTTTTTATTCACAATTTGTTTAGTGTCCCAACGTTTTTGGAATCCGGTTTGTAGTTAATTCGTGTCTATTTATGATGGAGACAACTTTTTACGTTTTAAATACGTAAAACCTCCGCTGCGTGTATTCATTCACAGGCTGCAGCACGCGCACAGAGAAAAAATAGGAGACTGTGATTTAGGAGTGGATTGGAGAGAAGAGAGCTGTTCAGTTAAAAAAAAAAATCTAAAAAATATATAAAAACATATGATCTTTTTGAGTTATGAGTTTTTTTTTTTTTTAATTTAAAAACCTTTCAGTTTTGTAAATATTCTAGTTATAGTGTGTTATGTTTTTCTTTAGGTTAAACGGTTTTGAGAATTAGACCATCCAGCTAAGATAAATGTTATGTAGTTGATTGATAAAATCTGGATTAAGGATGTTTTATTTTATTTATATAATTAGTATTTTTCATCTTCCCCCCTGAGGGATTGCCACCTTATTGTGGTCAGGGGGTTTGCGTGCCTCAGTGACCTTAAGAGCTATATACCAGCAGGAGCTTAGTCTTTGGGGGTGGGGGTGCATGTTGAAAGGCAGACTATTTATGTCTTTATAATGTCTTCTGATGGTGCTCAATGTTACGTCTACACCAACAGATTTCAGATGGCGGTGTATTTCGCGACTGGTGTATTTCATTGTCCTGATGTCTTGAATCTTACTGATCCAAGACATCAGGACTTGAAGAATGAAGCTTACTGATCTTGGTCATTTTTAAATGCTTCTACTGTACGTGTGGATGGACTGTATTTATCCTGGCAATGTATGTCATAGTGATGTGGAAAGTGAGAATCTGATCTGTGCATGGGCGTCAACTCGCACGTTCTGTAATGTTCCATTGTCTTTTAGAGCCCATTACTAAAGCATTCGCTAGTTATCCAGCTGATATGCATGTTAATCTGCATTTGAAAAAAGGATTAAAAGTGTGCAAAATCAACCTGAATCTCTCTAAGTAAGCAAATCAAAGATAAATGAATAAATAGCTTTCAATTGTATTTCAGCATAGTAAAAGTACCCTAGCATGAGTCAATGTATGTAGATGGCAAATAAAGTTCCCGAAAAAAATGCAGGAAAATGTTTTCCATACTCATAATAACTAACTTGTTCACATTACACTTGTTAAATTGAAAGCTCATACTGTAAATTGGTGAGCCTATCACTTTCTACTGAACAGCCACAACTCCGAAAACATTAAAGAAATTGTTCACCCCCCCCCCAAAAAAAAATTATCTGTCATTATCCCTTCAATAAAAGCACCACACTTACCCGACACTGTACATCTGATTGACCCTACTGAAAAAATATATAGCACTGGCTATATTGAAGATTAAAGGCTATATTAAAACAATTGAAGTAATCTGTCACACCTAATATTTTAGCATTGACGTAATGTAAATAAACCTTTTACTCTAACTTAAAATTTTTCATGTAGTTCATGTAAACTAATTTCTGAAGGTGAAACAAACCAATTTTTTTAAGTTGTTCTAAATCTAAATAAATGAGTTGGCAATATTACTTAATGTAAATATTCTACTAAATCTAACCTGAAATTATAAACTTGATATAAATCACTTTTGAATGGTTGAGCAAATTACCTTTTTTTAAGTTGCATCAAATAAAGATTTAAGGCATTCATAATTTAAATATAAAAGCATAAAAAACTTTATTACATATTGATTTACACTCAAAACACATTTCTTTATATAAACATTTATTGTGGAATGAACATATTTTCATCCAAAATGTTAACATTATACATTTAGAAAAAAAAAAATCTTAAACACCAACAGTCATTCAACACTGCTAACTGAATTTGAAATTGAGAGGAAAAAAAAAAAAAAAAAGATGTCTGCATTTATCCACAAATAAAATTTTGCAATGGGTACATTTTGTCCTTGTCAAACCTGCTGAAGAGGAACCAAACTAAATACTCTGCGACTAAAATAAATTACTCCATAAAATTACAAATAGTAACACTCAACCTTGCAACATACATTTATTAATTGGACTGAAAAGAAAATTAGAAAATGTACCTGAAACAAAATCAGCAGAGGTAAAACAACTTGGAACATTCATGTGCGACTGATGGAAACTCAATAAGTCACAATCCCAATTTCCTGTGAAGTTCTGCCTGAGCTTCATCTTTCTGAACAACCTAATAAAAGAAAGGATATTCGTTAGACAAGTTGCTCCATTTGGCAAAACAGTGTCTGATGTATGCATGTAAAATCACTTAATGCTCCCTATGAGTGAAAAAAACACCTTGGATTATGGTGCAGCATGATAAATGTAACTAGCTCAATGAATAGGCCAAAACAACTGACATACATATACACACACATTATGTATTAATGATAAAGTTCATCATTTTAAGTATTAATATAAACTTGAGTAACATCCACTTCTTAATTCATAGGGTTTAATATGATGTTGGGCTTTTGCAGCTATAACAGCTTCTGCTCTTCTGTGAATTCTTTCCACAAGGTTTAGGAGAATGTATGTAACTAATGTTAATACATACTGATAAAAAAAAAATAAAAATAAAAAAAAGGTTGTAGGCTGCAGCTGATAAGGCCAATGACCTCATTTCTGTCAATATGAAGGGGCAGAGGTAGTTGTATGGTTTTTGGATGTTGGTATACTGATTGGAAGCTCACAGGTTCAAACCCCAGCACCACCAAGCTGCCACCAGCCAAACAAGGCTAAGTTATCAATTCAGTAACATTTTTCAGTCCTAAGGATGAAATGCTTCATGAACAAATGCTTACCAGTGCTTAATCAGCTGGTCCACATCTGCCACTCAAATACACCATAAGACATTTCAGGAGATAATCACCTCCAGGCTCTAGGGATATAAAAACAAACATAGTATTGTTGGTTATGTTAGGCTTGAAAAGCGTGATAAAATGAACGTGGCAGACATTGAAACCTGTATTCAGACAGCATACACTAACCTGTGAACAAGTTAAACTAAAGAGTTTTATTCTGCTAGTTATGTTTTAATTTAGTGCATCACAGCCAACTTGATGTGGATGCCTTGCTCAGGTCCTGTGGCTTCCATTCACAATATTACATTTGACACCAAGCTAATTTCTGCTTTTTTGAGCGCGTACATACCAGATCAAAAACTTGAAGATGAAGATTATATCTCTGGTCTTCTCTCTGACGGGTTCCTCCCTAGTTTCTGATGATCTCAATTAGCTTGTAGTGCTGCTTGTCCAAGGAAACCAGTAATCTTGCTTGAAGTGGAGCAGATATAATTCTCGGAAACTCATTACTGATCTTAAAAAAAAAAAAGGTAAAAACAAAAATTGGACTGGCTCAAGTTCTTATGTTAGCAAATTACAGTGTGTATAAAGTATAGAAAGCAGTATGGGTAAAATAATGCCCTTTCAGAAAAGCTAACAGACCTGTAAACACAAAAGTGCATAAAGATTATGTTTACTTTTAAAGTTATTTCATGACATCGTAATGGCTAAAATGTACTTGAAGTAACGTTAAATCAACATGTCAAACTTATGCCGATATTTATATACTGATACGGTTAAAAACGTGTGATAAAGTGTCACCAGTATGTCAGGAACATGTGCTAAAGCCCCGTTTCATACGAGGGAATATAGTTTTAGTGATATTACATTACTTACACATTAGCAAGTCCAGAAGGTTTTAAGAATAACTATAAATACACTACAAACAGCATTCACTCCAAATTAGCTTGTTCTATGTTTACGTCACTTTCCTATTAATTTTATTACTTAAATATAATTATTTTCATGTTATTCGGCGCCGCTGACTTACTGTAGAAACTCCGGTGTTTTTGAAAATCACCACGTTAGTTAGCTAATGCTAATGCAGGTAATATAGGTGTTTTTAGCTACAGTAGCAAACACGGACACAAAACTCAATCTACAAAGTAGTTGTTCCTGACATAAACCATGAATTTGCTCATAGAAGAGAAACATTTAACATAGAAACGACACGAGTTTGCTTTCTTACCTGGTTTAAAGGAATTTTCTTTGAGAAACTCGGGCCGCCAGCAGGACGTTATTCAGTCCGTGATAATGCTGCGTCATGAGGTCATGTGACACATGAGGTCATGTGACACGGTGAACTTTGGTTTGAAGCAGAAATGTCCTTTTTGAATGGATTAGATTTAAGTTTAACCAGGAGCTTTAACTAACAGTAACTGAAATACAGGTTCTGATATCCTTCCTTACTTGTTTCAACGTCATGCTCCGGTTTGAGGCGGAAATAAAATTATACCGGCAAAACTACGGTTTAAAGACTGCGCATGCGCAAATCACACTCTACCTAATAAAAGTGCCTTGATCAAAATGAAATATTTCACTTTGGTTCCCTGCTGTAAATAGCATTCAACTAAAGTAAAAAATAAAAATAAAAAAAGATTCACCCATAAGCATAAATTAGACACTTTAGTTTAAAAGAGCAAATAATTTTTTTAACTAATGGAATGAGAAAAAAACAAATTAAACGAACGATAGCTAGGTTTACTTTTTTCAGTGACCTGTCCCTCAGTAATTTCTGTCTCCTTTGCCTGTGTTTGATAATATGAAGCACATATACACTCATTCATCATGAAAGATCTATTATAAAACAAAATAAAATTCATGTTCGCTTCAGCACTGTTCATCCGCGTCGTTACATTCATTGTTGTACTTGGTCCGGCTTTTAGATAAAGTCCTTCCATGCGCCATCTGGCGGATATTCAGTGAAGCACAACACATTTATTTTAAATTCCTGAATGTTGCCTCCGGCAAATCGCGGCATGCCGCGCGCTAAATTGCGGCATCCCGCGGGAAAACACGTGCAGTCTTAAAGGCGACATCTGTACATGTATTTGTATGACTATCGTATGATAGAAAGTTCAGTTTTAGATGCGAAAGGCTATGGAAACACAAGCTTTTGACCGTGAGCTAAACGCAATGAGATAGATATAACAAAGCTGTTGTTATAAGGTAACATTGAACCATTCGATACAGCAACAGTTGTTGTAACCACAGTGGATTTACTCAAGACGACTGTATGAAGTGTTGAATCTTTGATGCTGAAAATAAAATACCAAGACAAAGAAATCATCGGACTTCCATTCTTGTGAGTAAATGATCAAGCCAAAGCTACGCGTCAAAACTAGTGAAATAACATGACCGCATCTACAATGTGCACGGTTTAGTGAAGGCGCTAATAACTAAGGCACCAGCATTCTTTGTTGCAATCGAGTCTTTAGAATTTTTACCAACCTGTCTGACCTCGGTTGCAAAGCTGACCATGGCCTTTCCTTCCCTTCTTGGTTTGGGTCCTTAAAAGGTTGTGTGACCGTGTATCATATCGCTGGTCGGCGTCCAGATCAACGAAATGCGGCTTGGAGTATAGTCTTACTGGTCGACGAAGTCCACTAGCTGGGCGCACTTGGCTCTTTTCTTGTTGCGCTCGTAATACTGGTGTTTGTGGACATTCCACCTGTCGAGCAGCTTGTGGGGCAGTTTTGTGAGAATGTAATTCAGTTTCTTTGCTCTTGCATCTGGCATTTGCATGCAGCTCGTTACAAGATCTTGGGGTTCCCCTGTGTTGTACAGTTCAAGATAGGACAGCTTATCAATTTCATTGTCAGTTTTGGATAGGACCAAGCGTTCAAAGTGAACTTGAGCGGGTCTCCATGAGACTTGGGAATATTGCGCTGAGGTAAAGAGGATTGCATTTGGCTCTTCGCAAGCATTTCTGTGATTTCTGTCTGACGTTGCATTTGACGATGTACTGTATCAAATCCCTGTAGGTATTCATTGTCTTAGGTAGAACGTTCTCTTAAGGCACTTGACATTTGTGGGTTTGCGCTTATGGGCACGCTTGAGTAGGCTGCCCCGTAGGGCGTTGGCATTTGAGAATGTCCTGTATCGAAACCCTGATGTAAATAATAATTTTCTTGGGTAGGACATTTTCTTGGGGTACTTGCCATCGTAGGTCTGACACTAAAGGGCACACTTAGACGGGCTGCCTCGAGACGTGGTGGCAGTTCATGATATTCCGTCGACGCACTGTGCTCGTAAGAGTTATTATATTCTGAGTTTGGACAGTGCAGGCTGCTCGGTTCGTTGACTGAGCTCTCTTTTACCGGCTGTTGTCTTTCGCAATCTTGATGTTGAAGCACTCTTAATTTAGCATCGTGCATCGTGAGCGCCATTTTGATTTCCACCCTTTCCTTTTTTATCTTTAGTTGTGCTTTTTCCATTTCTAGTCGTGCCTTTAGTTGTGCCTTTTCCATTTGTAGTCGAGCTTCCTCCATTTCTAGCTCATGCAGTTCATCCAGGGTTGCTGCTTTGGCCAGCAGAGCTGCCATGCTTGCTTCTTCTTCACGGCAAGATGAGGAAGCTGCAGACGTCGAGGACCTTGTGGATGCTGCAGACACTAAGCTTCCTTGTGGCTCAGCTGCCGCCACTTGTGACACGCTGACGTCTGACGAAACTTCGTCATTTCATGTTCGAGATGTCATAGGGTGGCCCATGTTGTCTGCTATCCAGCAATCCACCTTTGCCATAAATGCTGTGCAGCGTTGCATTTCTGGTGCAAAACTGGTGTCCTGATCATGGTCGAGTTCGTCATGTACTGTATGCACAATCGCACATCAACGTTGCTTCTAGTAAATTCACTCATCAGCTGTTTGTATTTCGGTCTGTACTCAGTTTCAACAGTAACCAGGTTGCATACATTGTTCATAAGCGTCTCTAATTCATTGGACATTACACTCAGTTGCCTTTTCTTGCTTCCAGAGTTTTGTTAAGTTCTTGTCTGTTCGTATCGATTATCGCCCTTTGGCTCTCGAACTCTGTGCTCGCAGTGTTATCCTCGTTGGTTGACATGGTGAAGTTCAAAAAGGCTGGAATCATCGCGGACCGACGCTCACCTGTCCCAGGTAAATTCTCGGCGTGAGAATTCTCCTAAAACCTCAACCCTGCTCATGCTGGCACGAACGACACCAGACGGAGATCCTAAAGAAGGACTTCAGGAGCCTGGTTGAGAAGGTCCGCAGCACATCACCCACGACAAGGATCGTCGTATCTGGACCGCTAACCACATTTCAGCGAGGAATCGAGAAGTTCAGTAGATTATTTGCCTTTAATGAATGGTTACAATCTTGGTGTCAACAACAGAAATTACCCTTTGTTGATAACTCGAATGTTTTCTGGGAGTGTCCTAGGCTCTACCACACTGAGTGCCTGCACCCTAGCAGAGCTGGAGCAGCAGTCCTCTCTGACAACATCTCCAGGACACTACGAACCATCTGACTGGCGGTAAGTCATACCTTAGATTCCAATCATATTAGCCACATCACAACTGACCATACTGATAGACGCACACACATAGCTTGTCCTATAGAAATTGTTTCTGTTCCCCGAATAGTGAGAAAAAAGAATAAATTTGTTAAATTTGCCGGAAACAATCTGCTAACCATAAAGCAGAAAAAGGCCAAATAAGTAATCAAAATCTACCTCTAAAGTTTGGACTTCTCAACATTAGATCCCTTGCACCTAAAGCACGTATTGTTATTGAAAAGATCTCAGATTATTGCCTTGACGTATTCAGTCTCACCGAAACCTGGCTTAAACCAAATGAATATATTGGTCTGAATCCGTCAGGATATTTCTATAAGTATGAGGCCAGTGTAATTGGTCACGGTGGTGGTGTCGCCACTATCTACAATGATATACTCACTGTCACTCAGAAAATAAGGCACAGGTTTAATTCATTTGAAGTGCTTATCATTAATATTGCACTCAATGAAATACGTAATAAACCCTTGCTATATTTTACCCTGGCCACCGTGTACAGACCCCGGGGCCATATGTCGATTTTCTTAAAGAATTTGGACATCTGCTATCAGACCTATTGGTTAACTCTGACAAAGTGTTGATAGTAGGAGACTTTAACATTCATGTAGATGATGCTAACAACGCTTTCACAAGCCACCTCAATTAGTTCGGACTGGCGCACTTTCTTCATTAAAAACAAAGTGCCCTCCCTGGCACCCTCAGGAGGTCAGTGTTCATGCTCCGGTTATCTCCTGTCGTGGTCCTAACCCCTTCTAACCCCCCCCCCCACGTCTATCCGAACTACAGTATTATCGGGTCCTTCCATTTGGCCTAGCTCTGTCACCCGCACATATACAAAATGCATCCGTATTTTGTATGACATAGGCAACTGGCTGATTCTGGCTCAGTCGCAGAAGCTAGCGATCCAACAATGGGCATGTCGTCTTAGCTCATCATGATTCTTTAGGATTGAGACTCAACGTCATAAAAGCATTCTCTTTCCTGCTCAGAGTACAACATATTTGGGTGTCACGCAGGTGTCTCCTGCGCGTGTCGAATCCATTTCCAACACCCTGTAGGAAACCAAGCTAGGCCAGAAAGTGACTGTTCATCACTTTCAGGGATTATTAGGTCTCATGGTAGCTGCATCCACGTTAATACCTTTGGGCCTGCTGCACATGAGATCGTTTCAGTTGTGGTTAAAGGCAAAGGGATTTATCTCAGGGCCAATCCCCGGAGGCAATAAGGGTTACGTGCCAGAGGCTTCGTACCGTTTTCTATGTGGTTCAGACCCCGGTTTCTGACTTTGGGTCCCACTCTATGTGCGTTTTTGTCATCGTGAGACGCTAATGACAGACACTTCCCTCATGGGCTGGGGTTCGCTCTTAGATGGCCGTCCAGCCCAAGGGAGCTGGAGAGGCCATCTTCTCACGTGGCACATCAATTGCCCCGAACTGATGGCTTTATTTTTGCCCTGAAACACCTCCTCTAGCAGTTGACACCACCATGTCCTAGTGCGGGTGGACAACACTACGGTAGTCTCATACATAATCGCCAGGGTGGACTGTGCTCACGCCGCTTGAATAAGCTAGCGCACCAGGTTCTGCTTGGGGTACAGGACGAGTTCCTGTGCCGCATGGCGATGTAAATTCTAGCTAAAAGCCAACAAATATGGGTTACGCGCCCAGGTGGCTTCGTACCCTTTGTATGTGATTCAGACCCCGTGCGTTTTTGTCGTCGCGAGACGCTAACGACAGACGCTTCCCTCACGGGCTGGGGTATGGTCTTAGATGGCCGTCCAGCCCAAGGGAGCTGGAGAGGCCATCTTCTCGCGTGGCACATCAATTGCCCTGAACTGATGGCTTTATTTGGCCCTGAAACACCTCCTCCAGAAGTTGAGGCTACGATGTCCTAGTGAGGGTGACCAATATGACGGTAGTCTTGTACTGTACATAATCACCAGAGCGGACTGTGCTCACGCCGCTTGAATAAGCTAGCGCACCAGGTTCTGCTCATCTATTGCCCTGGCAAGAGGTGTTCCCCTGCAGCAAGTATGTGATGCGGCAGGTTGGTCCTCTCCGCACACATTTGTGAGATTCTATAGTCTGGATGATCATGCTACTCCGGGCTCACGGGTCCTCGAGACAGCCTCCTTTGTGCGCACACGCTACACAACCTTGGGGATTCAGACACTTGCAGTGCGGCGGTGTTGGTATTCTCATTCCCATAGTGTTTTCACGCAGCATTGAGTGTAGCTTTTGAAAGGGAACGTCTCGGGTTACTTAGCTGTAACCCTGTTCCCTGAAAAAGCAGGGACGAGATGCTGCGCTCCAATGCCTCACTGCTTGCATGACTGGACGTCCTTTCAGACAAAATTGAGCTGAGGAATGTTTGCGGTTCACTCCTATTTATAACCTGCAGATGCACTCCATCAGATGACGTCACCTGACCGAGGCTATATATGCCAAAATTTGCCGTGTTTGATACACACGTTTCACAACCGGCAACACAGAAAGATGTTCCCATAGCGTTTTCACGCAGCATCTCGTTCCCGCTTTTTCAGGGAACAGGGTTACAGAAATGAGCAAGCAAAGCTTCTGGAAAATACAAAAGCTGGTATAATTTGCAACATCTTGAACCTGATGACAGTGATGGGCAAAAGGAACCAGCAGATTTATCATGTGTTGATAATCTTAACATTGAATCACCTGTTAGGAAAAGTGATGTGCATATAACAAAAGACTTTACATTTGATGTGGCTAAGCTGGATGAAATCATGAATTGGTATAAAAACAATGTTTTTGAAGAAGGTGACTATGTAGGTCAAAAGATGGGTCTGTCGTCTCAAAGAAACTCCCAATGGCATTGTGCCCAAGGCACGACTTGTAGCTAGAGGTTTGTAAGAACTTAATATTCATGAGTTGCAGAAAGATTCCCCAACTTGTGCTTCTGAGTCCCTTAGACTATTGTTAGCAGTAGTCTGTCAAAACAAATGGCACATCCATTCCATGGACATCAAATCTGCTTTCTTACAGGGCATGCAGTTGTCCAGAAAAATCCATATCCGGCCTCCTGCTGAAGCAGAAAATAAAAATATGGAAACTCAACAAGTGTGTTTACGGCCTTGCTGATGCATCACTGTATTGGTACAATAAGGTGAAAGAAATCATGCTGAGTACAGGTGGTAAAATGTGCAAAGTATGTTCAGCAGTATTCTACTGGTTGGATGAGCAGTGCAAGGTTACTGGAGTACTTGCATGTCATGTTGATGATTTTCTTTGAGCAGGCTCACAAACCTCTCAAAAGATGTGATTCCTACGCTTAAGTCTGCATTTCAGGTGGGGTGTGAGGAACATGAACATCTCTGCTATGTAGGAATGGACTTTGTTATTTTTAATGGTGTAATTCATGTACATCAGCATAGCTACATTGAAAACGTACAGCCAATTCACCTGCAAGCAGTGCGTGCCCTGCAGAGAGATGCCTCTGTTAATGAAACTGAAAAAGAACAGCTTAGGTCAAAAATTGGACAAATATTGTGGGTTGCAAAACAAACCAGACCAGACATCATGATTTATGTAAGCAGATCGGGGTCAAATATAAAAGATGTCACAGTTAATTCAATTCATGAGATAAATAAGGACTTAAATCTGAAAAAGTCACTCTCAGGTTTCAGCATTTGGGAAACAACGATGCTCTGAATCTGACAGTTTTCAGTGATGCCTCCCTAGGAAATCTTCCTGTTGTGGGTACACAAGGGGGAATATTAATTAGTCTCATGGGAGAAGGAGGGAAGTTTTCTCCCCTCTTCTGGCAGTCTAAGAGAATTAGACGTGTGGTGAGGAGCACTCTGGCATGGGAAACTCTACCCCTGTCAGATGGAATAGATAATGCTATCTTTCTGGCGACCCCCTTTTCAGAGCTTACTACTGGAAATGCTGATCTGAATGCTCCCCCTTTGGTCTGTGTGACAGACAATCACTCTCTGTTTGATGCTCTTAAGTCAACAAAACAGGTCACTGAGAAATGACTTAGACTGGAAATAAGCAGTATAAAGGAGCTCATAAAGAGTAAAAAATAAAGAAGGTTCTCTGATTGGACACAAAAAATCAACTTGCTGATTGTCTTACCAAAAGGGGGGCATCTGCTCTCATGTTATTAAGGCCTTGTTCACACGAGTGTTAAAATTTAGCGTTTTTCTGCTGTTCGTAGCGTCCAGTGAGCGCGGATGAAGCTCTGAGGGTTTTCTACGCATAGGAGTCAATGAGAGTGTTCACACGGGCTTTGGTGACGTGCGTTTGTCCGGCTGTGCATTTATACGGCATTAAAAAAACGTTGTATTCAGCTTTTTCTTGGCATTCAAATCCCAACGAACGCAAGGAAAGCGCGTCTAGTTCGTTTTCTCCGTATCCATTTTTCGCTTCAGAGGACTGGATATATCCCATGATCCTACATGCTATACATGATAAAAAAAAGCAAAAATAAAATGCTTAAAAAATAAAACTTGCGCGGAAATGTTTGCATTTCTTCATAAACCACAAAAACTTCCTTTAATCCGATGTTGTGCAGACAGAGGGTGAACCCAGTAGCGGCGGTGATTTTTTTCTCTCTGATTTTTTACATCTTTTTTATATATTCTATAAAAATATAATAATTTAATTAGAATTTTTAAAACAAGAACATTAACACTAGAAGTCCCAGAGAGCAGCCACTTGGCTTTTCTCCCTATAAAACAGCCGAATGGCTGGAAGGCTTTTAGCTAATATCCTTAACCACCTGTGAACCGATGCTTTTGTTATGTAAACAAGGTGGGGCCATGCTGAGCCACTTCAAGGAAACTTGTGTTTCACTTTGCCATCTTAGGGAGAAATCAACACACATGGGTGTTTTTCCTTTGTTGCTGAGATTTATTAATAAAAACAGTACAAAATAAAATAAAAAACAAACCAACCATTTGTACACTGCCATGGTATCTCTAGTCTGCATTTACCACATGTGTATCTGTAGCAGTGAGCACATTGCACAGTGGCATGATGGTTCTTGCATTTGTGTTTGACCTGACACATGGCTCTTTTTCCAGGGCTAGGTGTGGAGGGTTGTGTCCGAAGCAACTGTTCTTTTCTTGCCTTTTTCCCAGCCATATGAGAGTTAGCCAACTCTCTTGCAAGCTCTACCAGGAAGTCCACCCGTCTTTCCTGCATCCCAGTGCATGCTTGATAAAGCACATGTGCATTTATTGCTGCCGTGTTCCTGTGCGGAAAGTGTACTCCCGCACCATCTGGTCCATCACATCCACGCCACACTTTGTGGTGTTGTAAAGGGTGACAGTGTTTGGCTTCCTTTTGGTGGTATTTACCAGTCTGAACCACGCTGTGCATGCTGCTAAGAATATAGACGGTCTTCTTCCGTTTGGCCGCATACGCCGTCAGTGTGGCAGCAGTGGTTGAAAACACCTACGAAATAAGATAAATTGTTATTTTCATAGCACTTTTACACACAATGACACACTTAGACGTGTTGATTCTACAAATTGGAAACACATAAACATAGAACCACAAAAGACCTGCAACATACCTGAGTGGTGAATTCATTGCGATCTGCGTGTCTAGCAGATTGAGGAATTTCCCAGCGAATCTTGTTGACTGTGTCGAGGATGGTGGTTTTCCGTCTAAGAAGTTTTTGCGCAAGTGACAGCGATGTGAAGAAATTGTCCGTGGTAACATTTCTGCCCTTTTCTAGGAATGGTTCTTTCAGTTTCATCACTTTTTTCAGACAGTCTCTCCCCACTGGGACGATTGGGGTCCTTGCCAAGATATGGGAGGATATTTCAAATGTACTTGGATTTTAGGTCGCAAGCCACCCAAAACTTGTCAGGTTTAGTTGCAATATACTGCAGAAAACAGCACCGAGTCTTTGACAGGAAAAGCTGTTAATCAACGGTGATATGTAGACCAGGGTTATAGGACATGATGCAGTTGGTGACAAATGATGCCCACACACTGGAAATTGCAGCGAACTTATCAGTCTTTGCTCGATCACTGCGGGTGGACCTGTCATCAAAGCGCAGGTGTCGCATATGATGTCTTGGAAGCGGTTTTGCGGCATAGTTCCAATGATCTGTGGGTTTGCCAGGTTTGCTGACCAGCAGTCACGTAGTGATGGAACCTTACAACTAGGGTTAGGGTTACTAGCTAACCCTAACCCTGCAAACACACAAAAAGTGGAAACTGTAAAAAAGGTAGAGTAGATACTTCTGTCACTCCCCTCTGCTTTTTTAGTATTTTCCACTTACTTGTTTGAAATGAAATAGGAAATAATATGAAATAAAATATCTTCCTAAATAAAAAGATACAACTAGGGTTTGGGTTACTCGCTATCTGCATTTTCTTTCCTTGGAGAGGAGGTTCGTACACCACAGAATTCTTGAGGGCACTGAAGTAGTAGGCTATGTGCAGTGAAATTTTATCCACCTCAGCAGAAAAGGAAGTTCACTGCTTTTAGCAGCCCTCCTTCCCCCACACAAACAAACAGGCCACCAGCAACGATTCACGCCCCCTCACTCCCCTGCAGATTACTCAGGTAATGAACTAATTTACACATGAATTGATGCTAAAAGATTAGCCAAGTTACCTTCCTCTTGACTAAAGGAGGGTTAGAAAAGTCTGGGACTTCTAGTGTTAATGTCTAATATAGCAAAATGGTACATATTAAAAGGAGGCACCTCAAATAAAATGACACGGGCTTTCCAGTTCCCGACACTGCCCCCACAGGTTAACACACAAACTACAATTTGGGCTGCAGGCTGGTGTTAGACAGAGACAAATGAACGCCTGTGTAGAAGTCAATCGAGCACCACTACAAAACGCAACATAAACGTCTAGGACGTTCAGAGCGCGTTCGTTTATCCAAAAATTTAACGCCCGTGTGAACAAGGCCTAAAAGTACTCATTGAAGGGCTATGGTGCTATTGAAAACTTACCTTAGTTGAAAACTGTTAATAGTTTAATAAAAATAAAGGGGCTACATTCCAAGTCTATGCACTTTTAATTGTATATGTAACTACTATTTTGTTCTAACCAACAAACTGTAACCAACTGTAACCAAGGACTTTGTTGCATATGTTTTCCCCTTTATTCTTTTGTTATTTTTGTTGTAAAACAAAAAATTATATGAGTGATTGTTTCATTCAAGTGGATGATTTGTGTACGTAGCCCACCACTGGATGTATCCTTATATAGCCAGAAGGTTTTACGCTTACTAGGGGGAAAAGTTCTATGTTTGTTTGGGCAGTGTGTAGAAAGTTGAATGCTCAAAATAGATTTCAGTAACTTGTATGAAGTCTGAAGCTTGTCTGCCTTTTCAGCTAGGGTGCTCCTAGCGACCTGGTCAAAGCTTTGATTCTGCACATTTTGCATTAGATAAAAAAAAAAAAACATTTTAATTTCTTCTAAAAATGGATTGTTAATTGTTAAAAAAGATATTGTCATTATCTAACATTTTAAGTGGTTAAACCAAAGTATATAGTACAATAACATGTATAACATAAAGAAAAATGAGCAAGTCTTGGTTTATGAGTACAGAGTATCAAGTATCACGCGTGCACTTCTTGTTTTGATGCCGAGCGTCACGTGATTACAACTGAGTCAATGTTTTTTCTCTCTCTTGCGCTGCGGAATTGTGGGTAATCATCTCCCCTGCTGGATCTTAGTGCCCGTCTCTCACTCGTATAATCAACATCCGGGCACACGTGTACTGTTTACTATAACACTGTGACCACATGTGTGCATGTAAAACACATTTTATTTTGTGTTTGTAAGCACGAGTGTACAACGCGTGTACTGTTTCTTACAATACACGTGTGTGCACGCATGTAAAGCAAAAGAAAGTCTCATTAGAGAGGTTAAAGATAAATTAGAGAGGTTAAAGATAAATAAAGTTGACACCGTGCCCCTTCACACACACACACACTATCGCCTTTACGCCCCCACCCCCTCACAGCTTCAGACATACACACACACACACACACACACACACACACACAAACACACACACACTCTGCTCTACACAGAAACATTGCTCTGTCGCGATTCTTTTCAAAGGTAACGTGCATGTGCGGTCATATTATTCCACAACTTTTTATGTGTATCTTTGTTTGATTATTTACTCACAGAACTGAAGTCCAATGATCTTTGTCTCTCCTATTTATTTTTCCAGCATCAAAGATTCAACACTTCGTACAGTTGTCTTGAGTAAATCCACTGTAGTTACAACAACCCAATCGCTGTATCTGTAGGTCACAATCTTAAATCACGCTTACAACAGTATGTTTGCTGTATCTTTTAGCTTACATTTTCTCATGTTGGATCACCTTTTCTTATGGTCAAAAAGCTTGTGTTCTCCACAAGTTCCACGTCTAAAAACTGCTCTTTTTTACAGTGACATAGTCATGCAACTACGATGTGGAATGTGGAATGACGTCACAGACATTACACACAATATGGTTGTCATAAATGGATGCTTAAGTAATAGCTTAAAGCTAAATAAATAACTGATAAACTTGGTGCATAGTGCACAACCAACAAATTACAATAAAATGAAATAAATAAAATAAACACAACAACAAATTCATAAAGTACAATATGGCTCTTACAGTGCAGGTTAATTTGTTTGTTTGTTTCACTTAAAGTGAAAACAAAACAAAAAAACGGTGCCCATATAGGGAGTAGACGATGACAGGTGTGAGTACTTTCATTCTATTTTCCCATTTTCATTTGTGCTCCATACTAAATGAATGAAGCAAAAGTGGCCATCATGGTAAAAATCAAAAGACATCTGACACATGATTTCAAGCCAAAGCTAAAACCTTCACACTGAGCACAAACAAAGCAACCTGCCATCCCTCAGCAGATAGCTAATAAACGTAAGTGTTATTATTCACAAGGACACTCTGGGCCTTTCAACCTATCAGTGATAATGTCATATATTATGAAGAATGGAGAGAGCGAGTCGAGAGAGCAATTTTGTTACCATGGAAACATTGTTTTACTTACCCCATTTGGATTGAGTGTGTGAGTCAGCGAGCAAGTGAGGCTGAATCATTGTAGAAGTTTGTCAATAATTTCCAAGAACATTGTAAACATCCTCCACAATATTCACCTGTTGACCATGAAATGTGTTTATATTAAATATAATGCAAATTTAAATGGTCTTTTAAAAATACATTTATTATAAGGTGAGTCAAAAATATCTGCACTCTAGATGTAGAATTTAATTAACTTTTACTAAAGATATATACATAATTGATGTATTTTTTTGACATAATCTCCTTGCTTTTCAATACACTTTGTCCATCTGTCAACAAGCAAATGTTTTATACTCCGCGTAGAACCATGAATGTACCACTGCCTTCACTTCTTCATCTTAAGTGAACCTTAATCCTCGTAGGGTGCCTTCACCAAACTGTGAAAGTCTAAAGGAGCAAAATCAGGACTCAAATGAGTTTTTCTAACACAAGTTAAATGCAAAAAGGCAAATAATATTAATATTCATAAACTATTAAATAGAATGTTATATGTTATTATTTGTTTGGATTCATTTGGAATACTGTACATTCAAGGATTTCATTACTGAAATTAACTTGCTTTTCATGTAAAAGATTTGAAAACTACTAGTGTATTCTCAAGAAATGAAAGCGAAAAAAAATATTATGGAGAGCTAACATGTTTGCATGAGATAACATTGCTTTAAAATGCATGAACAAAATTTCAATTAATATTCTTTCTTAAATATTACCCTGGCATGATGAAAAGTAATGATTTGCCTGCACCTGACACATTTATAAATGTATGTATAATGTGTATATCAGCTGGTACAGAGAGTTTATCTAATTGAAATTGTAAAGAAAAGCTGAAAACAACAACTTCCACCCTACTCTTCACTGTACATAGTGGTTTACTGTTAAGAATTATCACTTTGCATAGTTAAATTTTGAATTCAGAGGGCACATTCCTTTCAGACAACACTTTTTTTTAGGTCGAATGGGACACATTTGCATTTGTCTGATAAATTACAGAATCCCAGACACAATCACTTTTTTCATATTTCCACACTATAGTGCACTGCTGACAAAACACTGTGACAGTTCTAATTATTCTCCATTGCACATCCATTATGTTTGACATTCTCACTTGATGCACAGCTGTTGCTTGGAGGCTGCATAAAAACCACCCATTCACTCAACAGTCTTCGTCACCTAATCTCTCGATCATGTATGCACACCTGTCTACAGGGACACTATTATATGTAGTCCATCATTACCCTAGTAAGTGAAGTGTGTGAACATTGTTTCATGCTTCCACACCTCTAAGAATGTGTTTATTCATGATTGTGTGTGTGTGTGTGTGTGTGTGTGTGTGTGTGTGTGTGTGTGTGTGTGTGTGTGTGTGTGTGTGTGTGTGAGAGAGAGAGAGAGTCTCAGGAGTGTCTCAGACATTGATGAATGAATTGATGAATTGATGTTCTTGTGTTGGGTGGGTATTAGTGGTCTCAGATTGGATAAACATTATGTCAGGTATAAACACACTTTACAGCTTTCCGAGGCTGAGAGCCACAACAGGACAGCATCTTAAGGCTGTAAATGTGTAAAAATTAACTAGACTCAACTCATGAAAAAGACTAGAATTGAGTGTGGGATTGTGTGTGAGGAAGTACATACAGTATGCATATTTGAAGTGCTGTAGTTTGTATTTGTTATGTGGTATTGTTAGGCCATTTAGAAAAGAATAATGCTGATGAAAGAGCTTTAAATGAGCAGTTATGAATGACTATATTAATTCTTATTCTTATTAATATTCATAAATTAAAAATTCTGCTATCACATTTAAAATCTTCTTTGTCTTTCGGCTGTTCCCTTTCAGGGGTCGCCACAGCGAATCATCTGCCTCCATCTAACCCTATCCTCTGCATCCTCTTCTCTCACACCAACTAACTTCATGTCCTCTCTCACTGCATCCATAAATCTCCTCTTTGGTCTTCCTCTAGACCTCCTGCCTGGCAGTTCCAACCTCAGCATCCTTCTACCGATATGTTCACACTCTCTCCTCTGAACATGTCCAAACCACCTCAATCTGGCCTCTCTGACTTTATCTCCAAAATATCTAACATGGGTTGTCCCTCTGATGAACTCATTCTTGATCCTATCCATCCTTGTCACTCCCAAAGAGAACCTCAACATCTTCAACTCTGCTGCCTCTAGCTCTGCCTCCTGTCTTTTCTTCAGTGCCACTGTCTCTAAGCCGTAGAGCATCGCTGGTCTCACCACTGTCCTGTACACCTTTCCTTTCATTTATCGCACAACACACCTGACACTTTTCTCCACCCATTCCAACCTGCCTGTACTCATCTCTTCACCTCCTTTGAACGCTCTCGACCGTTGACCCTAAGTACTTAAAATCCTGCACCTTCTTTACCTCTGCTCCCTGTAGCCTCACTGTTCCTCTTGGGTCCCTCTCATTCACACACATGTATTCCGTCTTGCTGCGGCTAACCTTCATTCCTCTGCTTTCCAGAGCGTACCTCCACCTCTTCAAATTTTCCTCCACCTGTTCCCTGCTCTCGCTACAAAGCACAATGTCATCTGCAAACATCATAGTCCATGGAGACTCCTGTCTAACTTCATCTGTCATCCTGTCCATAACTAGAGCAAACAAAAAGGGGCTTAGAGCCAATCCTTGATGCAGACCCACCTCCACCTTGAACTCTGCTGTCACACCTACAGCACATCTCACCACTGTCTTACAACTCTCATACATGTCCTGCACCACTCTAACATACTTCTCTGCCACTCCAGACTTCCTCATACAACACCACAGCTCCTCTCTCGGCACCCTACGCTTTCTCTAAATCTACAAAGACACAATGCAACTCTTTATTACCTTCTCTGTACTTCTCCACCAGCATCCTCAAAGCAAATACTGCATCTGATGTACTCTTTCTAGGCATAAAACCATATTGCTCATACAAATTCTCACCTCTGCCCTTAAACTAGCTTCCACTACTCTTTCCCACAGCTTCATTGTATGGCTCATTAGCTTTATACCTCTGTAATTGCCACAGCTCTGCACATCTCCCTTGTTCTTAAAAATCGGCACCAATACACTTCTCCTCCATTCCTCTGGAATCCTCTCACTCTCCAAGATTTCGTTAAACTGACTAGTCAGAAACTTTACTGCCAAGTCT
Organism: Channallabes apus; assembly: GCA_030522415.1. Classification (NCBI taxonomy): domain Eukaryota; kingdom Metazoa; phylum Chordata; class Actinopteri; order Siluriformes; family Clariidae; genus Channallabes; species Channallabes apus. Next base: position 50,482,870 of record CM060105.1, read on the forward strand.
ACTAAGCACTTCCATACCTCCACAGGTATGTCATCAGAACCAACAGCCTTTCCACTCTTCATCCTCTTCAATGCCCTTCTCACCTCACATTTACTAATATTTGCTACTTCCTGCTCCACAATAGTCACCTCTTCTACTCTTTGTTCTCTTTCGTTTTCCTCATTCATCAACTCCTCAAAGTACTCCTTCCATCTTCCCATCACCCTCCTCGCATCTGTCAGTACATTTCCATCTCTATCTTTAATCACTCTAACCTGCTGCACATCCTTCCCATCTCTATCTCTTTGCCTCGCCAACCTGTACAGATCCACCTCTCCCTCCTTGCTGTCCAGCCTAGCATACAAGTCCTCATATGCTCTTTGTTTGGACTTTGCCACTTCTACCTTTACCTTACAGTGCATCTCCCTGTACTCCTGTCTACTCTCTTCAGTCCTCTCAGTGTCCCACTTCTTCTTAGCTAGCCCCTTTCCCTGTATACACTCCTGGACTTCCTCATTCCACCACCACGTCTCCTTGTCCCGTTTTCCCTTAACTGATGATACACCAAGTACCCTCTTACCTGTCTCCCTGATCACATTGGCTGTAGTTGTCCAGTCAACTGAAAGCACCCCCTGACCAACCATAGCTTGTCTCAACTCCTCCCTAAAGACTACACAACATTCTTCCTTTCTCAGCTTCCACCACTTTGTCCTCTGCTCTGCCTTTGTCCTCTTCACCTTCCTCACCACCAGGGTTATTTTACACACCACCATTCTGTGTTGTCTGGCTACACTCTCCCCTACTAACACTTTGCAGTCACTAATCTCTTTCAGATTACAACGTCGACACAAGATTAAATTAAATTCAATTCAGTTTTATTTGTATAGCGCTTTTAACAATTGACATTGTCTCAAAACAGCTTTACACAATCAAAAGAACTATTTAAGTTTGTGTGGAATGTGAATGTGTATGAATCAAAATGTTCAGATAGTCCCTGGTGAGCAAGCCCAAGGGCAATAGTGGCAAGGAAAAACTCCCTGAGATGGTAATAGGAAGAAACCTTGAGAGGAAGCAGACTCAACAGGGAACCCATCCTCATCTGGGTGAAACAGATAGCAGGAAATGATCTGCATTTATACAGTGTTAAGTGTTAGGTTCAGCTATAATAGTTGATGTTAATTGATGCTATAATAGTTGATGTAAAATGGAGTCCAGTAGTTATTGGAGACTCAGATAGACTTGTAGAAAGTTCCAGTCCTGAACTATCGAATTCTCAAGTCCTCAGAGAAACAGCTGACAACACCAGTCGAGGCCAGAACCATCTTCTAAGTAGATAAAATCATCCCCAGACACCAGATGCATCCTAAAGAGACACACGGGGCATCCATGCGACGAGACCTCCAACCAGAAACGGGGCACCAGGATGGATCAGACAGGTCGGAGGGCAGAGGGAGTCTGGATCACTGGCAGCTCAGGAACGACATGTGTAGCTCGACAGAGAGAGAGAAAGAGTGAAAGGGGGAGACAGGGGGAGAGCGGAAAGAGAAAGAGGGGGAGAGATCACCTCACCGTCAACAAACCTGAGTGATCAAATGAGACTGAGGAAGACAGCATCTAAACATACCAGTTCACCATAATACTCTACGTCCATGAGTCCCCCAGATCTGCTCCTTTACCTTATGGCAAATCTATTTATAAAAATGCTTGGCTAAATAAATAGGTTTTGAGCCTAGACTTAAACACTGAGACTGCGGTACTGACAAGCAGCCTGCATCCTTTGACCGAAGTAGGCGTGGCGGATCGTAAGACACTAGCAGTTCGCTCAGATACTGCGGCGCGAGACCATTTAATGCTTTATATGTCAAGAGTAGTATTTTAAAATCAATGCGAAATTTCACAGGGAGCCAATGTAGTGAAGATAGGATAGGGGTGATGTGCTCATATCTTCTGGTTCTAGTGAGGACTCTCGCTGCTGCATTCTGGACTAGCTGAATCTTGTTTATGCACCTAACTGAACAACCAGACAGTAAAGCATTACAATAGTCCAACCTAGAAGTGATAAAAGCATGAACTAGTTTTTCTGCATCAATATATTTCTTATCTTGGCAATATTTCTGAGGTGAAAGAATGCTATCCTGGTGATATTATCTACATGAGCTTCAAATGAAAGGCTGGAATCTATAATCACGCCGAGGTCTTTTACTGTTGCACTTGATGGAACAGAAAGGCCATCTAAAGTTACGGTGTGATCTAAGATTTTACTTCTAGCTGTATGCGGTCCTATGACTAGAACTTCTGTCTTATCCGGATTAAGCAGAAGGAAGTTAATTAGCATCCAATTTCTTATGTCCTGCACACATTGCTCAACTTTAGTAAGATGGTTTTTCTCATCAGGTTTTGTTGAGACGTATAGCTGTGTGTCGTCAGCATAACAATGAAAACTAATACCATGCTTACGGATTATGTTGCCCAGAGGAAACATGTAAAGGGAAAAAAGCAGTGGGCCTAAATCTGAACCCTGCGGAACGCCAAACTCCACTAGAGAACATGCAGAATAATCACCATTTAAGTCTACATACTGATAACGATCGGTCAAATAGGATCTGAGCCAGGAGAGGGCTGTACCCTTAATTCCTACTACCTTTTCTAATCTGTGAAGAAGAATAGCATGATCAATGGTGTCAAAAGCTGCACTGAGGTCGAGTAATACAAGCATAGTTAAACAACCCTGATCAGAGGCCAATAGGAGGTCATTTACTACTTTAACGAGTGCTGTTTCTGTGCTGTGATGAGGACTAAATCCTGACTGATACAGTTCATGTATGTAGTCCACCTGAGTGCTTCTGCCTACGCTCTTATATGTCACCCTATGTTCCTGCCTCTTCTGGAAGAAAGTATTTACTACTGCCATTTCCATCCTTTTTGCAAAGTCCACCACCATCTGTCCTTCTACATTCCTGTCCTGAAGACCAAACCTGCCCATCACATTTTTCATCCCCTCTGTTCCCTTCCCCAACATGTCCATTGAAGTCTGCACCAATCACAACTCTCTCACCACTGGGGATGCTCTGCATCACTTCATCTAACTCACTCCAGAATTTCTCCTTCTCTTCTAACACACATCCTACCTGTGGAGCATAACCACTAACAACATTGAACATCACACCATCAATTTCCAGCTTCAGACTCATCACCCTATCTGATACTCTCTTCACCTCTAGGACATTCCTTACAAAGTCCTCTTTCAGAATAACTCCTACTCCATTTCTTTTTCTATCCACACTGTAGATGCGGTCATATTATTTCACCAGTTTTGACGCGTAGCTCTGGTTTAAAGTTTCACTCACACGACAGAAGTCCGATCTCTTTGTCTCTTGTAGTTTATTTTGTCAGCATCAAAGAATCAACACTTCATACACTTGTCTTGAGTAAATCCACTGTGATTACAGACACCAGTTGCTGCATCTTGTAAATCTCTGACTTTTACAACAACCTGTTTGCTGTATCTTGTAAATTACAGTCTTAGCTTACGAATATAACAACACTCTTGCTGTATATATCCACTTACGGGAGCTTACGGTTACAACAACCTAGTTGCTGTATCTTACATTCTTAGCTTACCGGGAGCTCTCGTTAGCTGACGGTCTAAAGCTTGTGTTTCCGTAGCCTTCCACATCTAAACTGAACTCTCTATCATATGACAGTCACACAAATGCATGTAATAGTAGAATGACATCACAGACCAACTTACGAGTGTCAAAATGGATGCATAACTTAGAAATATAAAGCTTATGGCTTATGTAACAAACTTAATGCTTAATGCATTACTAATGAATAGAACAAGGTAGAATAAATGAAATAACAAGAAATAAAATAAAATAAACACAACAACAAATTCATAACAAGTACGATATGGCACTTACATTCCAGCCCCTAATTGACAGGCATGGAGACTGACAATTAAAATTATTATTTTTTTTTTTGATAAAGCCATGAAATCAAACATTCTTAACCTTCTAAAACGTTTTAAATCTTTTAACTGTGTAATATTTATCTCAGGTGTTTATATTTGCATAGCAAATTTCACAACGTATTACCACACATTTAACAGTCCATTTCACATATGAGGCACAGCTTGTCGATGGGTCTTTCCAGAGTGTTGGTCTTAGTTTTAACTAACACACATCTCTGGGAACACTTTTGTGATTTATCCAATAACCCATGAATTGCTTGGAGAAGACTCATCAGTTATTACCACTATATCTCCAATCGAGAGTTTTTTTTTTTTTTTTTTTAACCATTTTTTGCCATTCCTGGTGCAAGGGCAAGTATTCACGCACCCATCGCTTCCAGAGCAGATCTGATAGGTGCTGAATCTGCTTCTCCCTGCGACGTGCATAGATGTCTTCCTTTTTGACAAATCCAGGTGGCAGGTTTGGCTGTTTTTTCATCAGCAGCAGGTGGTTTGGTGTCAGGGGATCTGTGGGATCCTCCGAGACAGTAGTGAGGGGTCGATTATTCATTATCGCTTCTACTTCACACATGAATGCATGCAGGCTCTTGTCAGTTAATGTTTGTTCTTTCAGTATTGATCTCAAGATCTTTCTAACTGACCTGATCTGTCTTTCCCATATTCCGCCAAAGTGAGATCCAGAGGGCGGGTTAAATGTCCACTGTATGTTCCTTTGCGTGAGGAAGCTTTCAATTTGTGACTGATTCCATTGCTCAATAGCCTCGCGCAGTTCAGTTCAGCGCCTATGAAGTTTGTTCCATTGTCACTTCGCATCACTGACACCTGACCTCTCCTGCTTATAAAGCGTCGCATGGCATTCACACAAGAGTCTGTGTCAAGCGAGTGAGCAATTTCAATGTGCACGACTCTTGTTGTCAGACAAGTGAAAAGTTCGCCATATCTTTTAACGTTACTTCTGCCACGTTTGACCTCGAAGGGTCCGAAGTAGTCTACTCCCACATTGGTGAAGGGTGGATGGTCTGGTATTATTCTGTCGAATGGCAATTCTGACATTTTTTGCTCACATGCTTTAGCTCTAGATTTCCTGCATATTACACACCTGGAGAGAAACTGTCTTACGAGTGAGTTAGCAGTCGGAACCCAGTATTTCTGCCGCAATTCTGCAAGCATGTAATTTCTGCCACTGTGTCCTATCTTGTCATGAACGTCTCTTAATATTAACGTTGTGATATGTGAGTCTTTAGGTACAATGACTGGGTGTTTAACGTGCTCTGGCATTGCGGACCTGCCGAGACGTCCTCCGACTCTCAGCAATCCATCCTGTAGCACTGGGTCCAGTTTGGACAAGCAACTGTTTCTTTTTACAGATGCCTTGCATTTTTGCTGTTTGTGAATTCCCTGTTTGAGTTCTGCTGCTGCTTTATTCTTTTGCAACGTGAGAATATCTTCTTTAAAATTTTGTCTTTGAGTAAATTTAATGATTTCGTTTTCTGCTCTTGTTAGTTCTTGAGCTGTTAGCGACTTGTGATTTTCTGTCTTTGGGTCATCTACTTGTGTTTTAACCCTTTCTGTTTTTTGTTTCAGCATGTCTCTGATGCGAAGGATCCAGGCAACGGATCTTTTTAACTTGTGCCAGTCAGAGTGATGATTAATCAGTTTACTCACTGCGTCTGTGTCTGTGCATTTTGTAATGCTCACAATATTCACTAAAGCTGAGAGCTTAACTTCATCAGCATTTTCATCAAAATTTTCTTTTATTGATGTGTCATGAATATTTTCAGGCCATTTGCACTCTGCTTCTTTGAGAAGGGAGGGACCATGGATCCAGTTGACATTTTTCATAAACTTTTCACAGGATACCCCCCTGGAGGCAAAATCAGCTGTGTTTTCTGAGGTATTAACGTACCTCCATTGCTGTGACTTGGTTGACTCTCTTATAATGGCGATTCTGTTGGCCACGAAGGTTTTAAAACGAAGTGTTTCGTTATCAATGTATCTCAAAACAGTTGTACTGTCAGTCCAGAACATAGAGTCCAGCAATTTCAATTCTAGCTGTTCTTTCAACATTTTGTCATTTTTTACAGCGACCACTGCCGCAGTCAGTTCCATTCGTGGAATGGTGGTTTGTTTCAGGGGTGCTACACGGGAATTCCCCATCATGAATGCACAATGTGTAAGTCCATCAGCGTTTACTAACCTGAGGTATGAGACAGCTCCGTATCCCATTTCACTTGCATCTGAGAAGTGGTGGAGTTGCGCTGTAGCTGTAACTCCGAAGTCGGCTGGTTTTATGCACCTTGCTATGCTGAACTCGGACAGTCTGTGCAGCTCTTGCAGCCAGGTTTTCCATGCCGTTGCAAACTGCTCGGGAATGTCGTCATCCCAGGCTAGTTTTTCTTTACATAGCTGTTGCATTGGGATTGTAGCTGGCAGTATGGCAGGTGGGAGAAAGCCTAACGGGTCGTATGTTGAGCCAGTGACTGACAGAATTCCTCTTCTTGTCACAGGTCGTTCCTTTAAACTAATCTTAAACTTGAACATGTCTGAATCAATGCACCACAGCACCCACAGAGCTCTCTCTATGTGCAGTGCATCTTTACTCAAGTCTAAGTCTCTCATGTCTTTGATCCTTTCGCTCTCGGGAATGACAGTCAGTAGGGCACGGCTGTTGCTTGCCCATTTAGTGAGGTTAAACCCACCGCTTGCACAGAGACTAGTGAGTTCATTGTATAGGGCGACTGCTTGATCATGACTCGAAACGGATTTCAGGCAGTCGTCTACATAAAGTCTATCTGAGTCTCGAATAACTACTGGACTCCATTTTACATCAAGTATTATAACATCAATTAACATCAACTATTATAGCTGAACCTAACACTTAACACTGTATAAATGCAGATCATTTCCTGCTATCTGTTTCACCCAGATGAGGATGGGTTCCCTGTCGAGTCTGGTTCCTCTCAAGGTTTCTTCCTATTACCGTCTCAGGGAGTTTTTCCTTGCCACTGTCGCCCTCGGGCTTGCTCGCCAGGGAATATCTGAACATTTTGATTCATACACATTCACATTCCATACAAACTTAAATAATTCTTCTGATTGTGTAAAGCTGTTTTGAGACAATGTCAATTGTTAAAAGCGCTATACAAAACTGAATTGAATTGAATTGAATAAAAGTTTTTAAGCACTGTATTAACTGCCACAGCGGATGCATTGCTGCGGTTTTCTTCTCCTGTCTTTCTGAGGTCGACGATTTTGCACCGAACAGATGAACTACCATTTTGTATTCAACTAAGTCTTGGTTCACATCTCCGTTCGGCCACCATAGGAAGCGCAGCAGATCTGTGTCCTTCTCGGGGACTTTCACGTGATAATACATGGCTTCTACTGTGCCCTTTTTCTTGAACTTTGTTTTAGCAGGTACTATGGGGAGGATGCAATTACCTCCAGCCCCAGTGAGTGCATTTGATTCGTGACTCACTGCATGTGGTGTATTTGTTGTGTCACTTTCAGTTTCGTTTCTATGGGCGCTCGTAACTGACTGCGCCGTGTCTGGCACTGCTATGTGTAGCATGCTTGGATGTGGCTTTGAACACAATGAACATGTAATTTTTTTGGTACAGTCTTTCCACAAATGACCCTTTGTTAAACATCCGAAACAGAATCCGTTTCTTTTTAAGAATTCTACTTTGTCTTTGTATGTCTTATCATTAAATTGGAAGCAATCGTCTAAGATATGCTCCCCTTTGCAATGTGCGCACGGTTTAGTGAAAGCGCTAACGGCTAACGTGCGAAGCTGACCCTGGGTTTTCCTTGGCCCCTTTGTTTGGGTCCTTGAAGGGATGTGACAGGGGTTTCCATCGCTGGTTGCTGCGTCCAGGTCCGTAGAGTGCGCACTGCTCAGGTGCGCGTTGCTCGATTCAGTCACTGCGCTCTCGTTCGCAGACTGCGCTCGGCTGTTGCATGTTGAGTTGGAAAGGTGAGAGTGCGCGCTGCTCAGGCACGCGCTGCTCGATTCAATGAGTGCGCTCTCGTTCGCAGGCTGCGCTCGGCTGTTGCATGTTGAGTTGGAGAGGTGAGAGTGCGCGCTGCTCGGGCACGCGCTGCTCGATTCAATGAGCGCGCTCTCGTTCGCAGGCTGCGCTCGGCTGTTGCATGTTGAGTTGGAAAGATGAGAGTGCGCGCTGCTCGGGCACGCGCTGCTCGGACGCGCGCTGCTCGATTCAATGAGTGCGCTCTTGCTCTTGGGCGATCGGCTGTCGTATTTGCGATCTTGACGTTGAAGCACTCTTAATTTGGCATCATGCATAGCGAGCGCCGTTTTGGTTTCCAGTCTTTCTCTTTTTGCTTTTAGTTGCACTTTCTCCATTTCTAATTGGAGACGTTCGTCCAAGGTTGCAGCTTTTGCTAACAGAGCTGCTCTGCCGGCTTCTTCTTTCTTTAGTAGGGCTGAGGATGATGTAGAAGTTACAGACTTTTTGGATGCTGCCGTTATCTGTGACGCTCTGTCGCCCGGCGAGACACATTTGCGTGTGCGCGACGTCACAGAGTGGCCCTTAGTGTCCTTGGTGTCCGCTATCCAGCGACCCACCTTAGCTCTGAATTCTGTGCGGCCTTGAGCCTCAGGTGCGCCGCAAGCGACCTGATTGCGTCTGTGTTCGTCTTTATGAGTGTACACAAGCACATTCACGTTACTTCTCATGAAGTTCTCTCTCAGCTTCCCGTATTCGGGTTTGTACTCAGTTTCAACGATGTCTAACTTACGTGCATAGTTCATAGGTGTCTTTAATGCAGTAGACATTGCATTGAGTCGAATTCGCTTGCCTTTTCTTGCATCCAGCGCCTCGTTGAGGTTCTTTCTGTTCATCTCGTGGAGCGCCGTTAGGCTCCCCAGCCAAGTGCTGGGAACGTTGTCCTCGTTGTTCGGCATGGTAAAGTTCAAGGCGCGCTATTCTCTTTTACTTTCGTTTGTTCTCGTTCAAACAGCGAAAAGCTTTTGACTTTGTGTAGATGCGGTCATATTATTTCACCAGTTTTGACAAGTAGCTCTGGTTTAAAGTTTCACTCACACGACAGAAGTCCGATCTCTTTGTCTCTTGTAGTTTATTTTGTCAGCATCAAAGAATCAACACTTCATACAGTCGTCTTGAGTAAATCCACTGTGATTACAGACACCAGTTGCTGCATCTTGCAAATCTCTGACTTTTACAGCAACCTGTTTGCTGTATCTTGTAAATTACAGTCTTAGCTTATGAATATAACAACACTCTTGCTGTACAGTATATATCCACTTACGGGAGCTTACGGTTACAACAACCTAGTTGCTGTATCTTACATTCTTAGCTTACCGGGAGCTCTCATTAGCTGACAGTCTAAAGCTTGTGTTTCCGTAGCCTTCCACATCTAAACTGAACTCTCTATCATATGACAGTCACACAAATGCATGTAATAGTAGAATGACATCACAGACCAACTTACGAGTGTCAAAATGGATGCATAACTTAGAAATATAAAGCTTATGGCTTATGTAACAAACTTAATGCTTAATGCATTACTAATGAATAGAACAAGGTAGAATAAATGAAATAACAACAAATAAAATAAAATAAAATAAACACAACAACAAATTCATAACAAGTACGATATGGCACTTACACACACCATGGTAAAACAATTTGAACCCTGATCCTAAGCTTCTAGCTTTGCTACCTTTCCACCTGGTCTCCTGGACACACAGTATATCCACCTTCCTTCTCTGCATCATATCAACAAACTCTCTTCCCTTCCCTGTCATGGTCCCAACATTCAAGGTCCCTACTTTCACTCCTAAACTCTTGCCTTTCCTCTTCTCTCTATGCTTTTGAACACGCCTTCCTCCTCTCCTTCTTCGACCAACAGTAGCCCAATTTCCACCGGCACCCTGTAAGTCAACAGCACCAGTGGCGGTCGTTGTTAACCCGGGCCACGACCGATCCAGTATGGAAATGATATTTCTGATTTGCATCATTGATTTGGCAAATGTTTTACGTCGGATGCCCTTCCTGACACAACCCTCTGCATTTATCCAGACTTGGGAGTGGCACAAGAAGACACTGCATTGCGCCCCCCCCCCCCATGGTTGCATTGCTATCACACTTAAAATATTAAGGTATATACTTTATGTACTAGGTGTTTTTTAAGTGTAAATAAAAAGATTTAAGACAAAAAATTATAATTTTTACTCAGAATGTTGTCTGTAGCATATTATAATTTGTAATGAAAATTGCATTATCGCTATTAACCCTAATGCACTTTAAAGGGTCAAAAATTACCCATGTTCATTAAACCTCTCAAATAAAACAGTTTAATTTAATCTTGAAAGTCTATTTTGCATGTAGAAACTATTTGTTAATCACCACAAACATGTTGTGAACACCACTTGTGTTATTACAATAAATATTCCATATTCCTGATTTCCATATTTCCTCTCAAACCTGGTTGTTTTTGTACAGATCTGGCCATTAAAAACGCACGTTTTGAGAAAATGGATGCCGCAACTTGCTGCGGCTGCGCGCGGCAAGCTGTGAAAATGCCCTTCATTACCTGTAGGGGGCAGTCGTGTTTCAGTCTGAAGTATTGTGTGTCTACTGATCCGAAAATGTGTAATCTCTCTTAGGCGCCCATCGACAGCAAGCGACAGAGCTCTTAAACGTGTTGAGCTCAAACTGTAAATTCTGATGTATTTATTCTTCATTTTCTTCTCTCCTTCAGTAATGATACTTCTTTGACTGCGCCTTCTCCATTCAGTATTATTATTATTAGTAGTAGTGCTCTGAATTTATTATTATTGTTATTATACTTATTATTATTGTAATGCACCCGCGCGTGTGCAAAAAGACGAAGTACAACAAATAATAAAAAAAATTATAATTTGTGAGACTAAAACATTATTGCTTTATTGTGTTAAATATACACTAAACAATAAACACTGCCTTGTGCAAAGTGAAAGTGAGTTGTGTGTGCGACTTTTTGATCAAAAGGCTGATAAAAGCGTGCGCAGATATAAGCAAATTTATCAATAAAACTACAGACATGAAATGAAACAAACAAATATATATGGTACTAGTTGAATACAACACAACAGCACGCAGAATCCCCGGGCTTTGACTGCGCTTTGTCCATTCATTAGCATTAGTACTACTAGTAGGTTCTGTAAACACATCGTTGGGTTGTTTATGCTGGGTCAAAATTCTGCATTATTTCGGGTACTTTAATCACACTGTTGGGTTGCTTTTGCTATGAATACTAAACGTGCTGCATGAAACTGAAAAAGAAACTTCTCCGTTTCCTCCCTAGACCTTTTGTTCTGGGGTATATGCAGTAAACCCACGGGTGAACATGATGATTTAAGAATTTAAATAAAGACGAATATATACATAAGTGGCATTTTAATTCAAATCCAACATTTTAATGGTCAGTGATTCCTGCACGGGCATCAACTCGCACATTCTGTAATATTCCATTGTCATTCATACTGCCGTTGTTTCAGAGCCCTTTACTGAAGATTTGCTAGTTAGTAAGTAAGTAAGCAGATAAAAGATAAGTGAGTAAATAGCTTTAAATGGTACTTCAACATAGTAAAAGTACCCGAGCATGAGTTTATATAATGAAAATATTATGTATAAAGAAAATCTAATTCATATATTCATATTTAATACAATTCTTGACATTTTAATGGTTAGTGATTGTTGCAGACATTCACACTATTTTTGGGGGCAGGGATTGTCTTGTACAGGATACTTTACCCTGAGCAACAGTCGTTGCGCCGCTGTAACAAGCAGATCAAAGGAGCAGTTATCGGCTTCTGAGTTTGGAGGCCAGGGTCGGTTCGTTGGAAGCACGTTTGAAGGAGAAGATAACATCACAAACACACACACACACACACACACACACAAAAGTGAATATTTTTAAGAAATCTTTAATAAAGTTAGCCTAATACAATATTGTTTCCAATGCTGAAGCAAACATGATTTTGTTTTAGTCTATTCGCTGAATACAACGTGACAGCGTGCTCTGAGGCGACACCCACAGAACCCAAATTACTGAAAAACTCTTCTCACTTTTCATTCACGATAGGTGTGAAGTTATCAAACTGGTTTCGCTTCCATATATTTTAGATTCATTACACACAAACTGAAGTAGTTCAAGCCTTTTATTATTTTAATATTGATGATTGTGGCATACAGCTCATGAAAACCCCAAATCCCCATCTCAAAAAATTGGCATATTTCATCCAACCAATAAAAGAAAATGTTTTTAATACAAAAAAAGTCAACCTTCAAATAATTATGTTCAGTTATGCACTCAATACTTGGTCGGGAATCCTTTTGCAGATTCTTGTGTCTCTCAACTTTCTCTTCACAATATCCCACAGATTCTCTATGGGGTTCAGGTCAGGAGAGTTGGCAGGCCAATTCAGCACAGTAATACCATGGTCAGTAAACCATTTACCAGTGGTTTTGGCACTGTGAGAAGGAGCCAGGTCATGCTGAAAAATGAAATCTTCATCTCCATAAAGCTTTTCAGCAGATAGAAGCATGAAGTGCTCCAAAATCTCCTGATAGCTAGCTGCATTGACCCTGCCCTTGATAAAACACAGTGGACCAACACCAGCAGCTGATATGGCACCCCAGACCATCACTGACTGTGGGTACTTGACACTGGACTTCAGGCATTTTGGCATTTCCCTCTCCCCAGTCTTCCTCCAGACTCTAGCACATTGATTTCCGAATGACATGCAAAATTTGCAACCTGTAGCCCATTTCCTGCACACGCCTATACACGGTGGCTCTGGATGTTTCTACTCCAGACTCAGTCCACTGCTTCCGCAGGTCCCCCAAGGTCTGGAATCGGTCCTTCTCCACAATCTTCCTCAGGGCCCGGTCACCTCTTCTCGTTGTGCAGCGTTATCTGCCACACTTTTTCCTTCCCACAGACTTCCCACTGAGGTGCCTTGATACAGCACTCTGGGAACAGGCTATTCGTTCAGAAATTTCTTTCTGTGTCTTACCTTCTTGCTTGAGGGTGTCAATGATGACCTTCTGGACAGCAGTCAGGTCGGCAGTCTTACCCATGATTGCGGTTTTGAGTAATGAACCAGACTGAGAGTTTTTAAAAGCCTCAGGAATCTTTTGCAGGTGTTTAGAGTTAATTAGTTGATTCAGATGATTAGGTTAATAGCTCGTTTAGAGAACCTTTTCATGATATGCTAATTTTTTGAGATAGGGATTTTGGGTTTTCTTGAGCTGTATGCCACAATCATCAGTATTAAAACAATAAAAGGCTTGAACTACTTCAGTTTATGTGTAATGAATCTAAAATATATGAAAGTCTAATGTTTATCAGTACATTACAGAAAATAATGAACTTTATCACAATATGCAAATTTTTTGAGAAGGGCCTGTATTCAGATTTTGTAAAATAACGAAACCTTTTCCTTCCTTTTGTCCGCATCACAATGAACTGACACTCAGCACGTCTACTGTACTTTCCTTGTTTTAATCTGTAATGTTTAAGTGGAATACATTTTGCTTATGCTTTCTATATGCTTAAATATTCCTTTTTATTTATGGACAGATGTATTATGTTTGATCTGTATTATTGCCAGAGGCGATGACTTTCTGATGGAATATGTCTGCATTTTATCGATAAATCGCACACGTTTATCAACCTTTTGATAAAAACGCTGCCTTTTGTAAAGTGAAACTATGAGCCGCGGGTTCACGCACGCCGATGAACAGCTTTATTTCAGTCATAAATTCACAATCACATTCCAGCTATTCCAGTGACCATTTTCCATATACTGTCTGCTATATTCTATATTTAATAAAACTGTATTGAAACAAAATTGTGTATTTTCCTTATTTAATATTGCTTCCGGAACATTGTTGTCCAAACGTTGTATGTATACGGAAAACAGTGAAACCTAAACACAAACAGAAAGGGCAAATAAAGGAATGTACAAAACATTAACACCTTTACCGTGTTCAAATGATTGAAGAGTTACTGCATTATGTGTCAAGACATGCTTAATTTACATTTTTCTCCTAATTATATTGTTAGGGAGTGCGGTGTGGAGATCTGCACCAAGAGATGTTTTACTGATTATAAGAGCCCTGATGCAGGGCTTTAGAGGGGATCAGTGAAATAGGAGTTGTGAGCGAGGCCGGCTCTACGCAGGGGCAAGAGGGGGCAGCGCACCCTCAAATAAATGTCTTGCTCAACATTCTCAATAAATGTTGAGAAAGCACATGTTAATATACTCACAAAATGAATATATTACAAGTTCATAAAATTTTCTGTGGTAGCGGAAAAATCCGCTGACAAAGGGACACTACATAATACGGTATTAGATTTCCCTCATGTCTCTGTCCCTCTGCTGCGTGTATTCATTCACAGGCTGCAGCGCACGCAGAGGGGAATAGGGGATTGTTGTTTTAGAGTGGATTGGAGAGAAGAGAGCATTTACTATTTAAACAATAACAAAAAAAAAATGACATAATGATCTATTCTATAGCCCATCTGCTTTAAACTAGTTTTTTTTTTTATTTATAAGACAACCTTTCAGTTTTGTAAATATTCTAGTTATAGTTTGTTAAGTCTTACTTTAGATTAAACGTTTTTGAGAATTAGACCATCCAGCTAAGACTAATGTTAGGTCAGTGATTGATAAAATCTGGATTACGGATATTTTATTTTATTTTGTTTTATTTATTTAACTTTTATTTTTCAGTTTCCCCGTGAGGGATTATCACCTTATTGTGGTCATGGGGTTTACGCACGCTAAACTGATGCGTGTCGCTCTCCCTCACTTTCTCGCTGGTGTCTTAGACAGACAGAGTCTTGGGCTTTGCCTGTGTCTTCTTCAGCGCGCTTTGTCTTGGCCCTGACACCTTTTAACGGTGCGACCGAATGATCACACGAAGTGTTGCGGTATCACGACCTGGCCCGTTCTGTAGAGTTTATGCGCGGCTCTGCCCCTCGCGCGAGCCGCGTCGTTACATACGTATCCACAAATACTTTAACAACATACACTTATCACGACTTGCATTTTATATGAATGTCACATATGAGACGCGACTCGCGCACAAACACATACGTATATACTCAGCAAAAAAGAAACGTCCCTTTTTCAAGACTGTGTATTTCAACAATAATGTTGTAAAAATCCAAATAACTTTACAGATCTTCATTGTAAAGGGTTTAAACAATGTTCCCTTTTGAGGCTTCACTCAATGCTGCGTTAGAACGCTTATGGGAACTATCTTGTCACATTGCCGGCCATGAAGCGTGTGTGGAAAAACGCCATTATCTGGCTATATATAACCTCGGTCAGGTGACGTCATCTGATTAGATCAGGTGGAGGTTATAAATACCGGAAAGCCGGCAACAAAACCTCAGATCATTTGTCTTCATGCCGACTTGTGATCGCGTGTGTGCAGCAAGCATTTAAAAAAAAAAAAAAGCCATCCTTAACAGAGAGAGAAAAAAGCAATAAAACTCACCAATAATGGCCGAGTTTAGTGTTTCATGCCCGTGCGGTAACCGTCTTTCTCAAGACGACACTCATAGCCTCTGTTTTGAATGTTTGGGTGAAAGCCACGCTCTCCTTGGACTTGAAGGAGAGTGTGAGCACTGTGATAATCTCCAGATGAAGGTGCTACGAGCGCGTCTCGCGTTCTTTAGGGAGCCACGAGCCGCTCTGCACTCCTGGGGCTCACAGGTTGATTTGGCTGAGGCACGAGAGACAGAGCCCCTCCTTTCTCTCGCCTCCTCCCCGGATCACGCTCTCTCTCCCTCCACTTCGCGAGCGCACTTCGGTGCTTCTCGGGAGTGTTTGGGAGAGACTCACTCTCTTGCTTCCTTTGAAATGGATGTAGCTACCTCAGAACGATCCTCTAGGGATGATAAAGAGTATGAGGAATTAATTGAGGTTATAACACGAACTTCTGGAGTTCCGAACTCCAGAAATTACTGCAGAAGGGAGCCATAGAACAGGTTCCTCCTCCAGATATGGAGTCAGGTTACTACAATCGGTACTTCCTGGTCCCCAAAAAGGACGGGGGTCTGCGTCCAATTCCGGATCTTCGCGGTTTGAACCGCTATCTCAAAAAAACTTCAAAATGTTGACCATAAAAACTATTGTTTCACAAATCCAACCACAGCATTGGTTTGTGACAGTAGATTTAAAGGATGCATATTTCCACATATGATTGGAAATTTTGCCACAGTACTGAGGTTCCTTGAGGTTCGCTTTTGGGGGAAAAGCCTACCAATTTCGGGTGCTTCCATTCGGTCTAGCCTTATCACCCCGCACATACACAAAATGCATGGATGCAGTTCTGGCTCCCTTGAGACTCCAGGGCATCCGCATTCTGAATTACATAGACGACTGGCTAATCCTGGCCCAGTCTCAGCAGCTAGCACTTCAACATCGGGATGTCGTCCTAGCTCATCTTCACTCGCTGGGATTGAGACTCAACGCCACGAAAAGCGTTCTCTTTCCAGCACAAGTGACAACCTACTTGGGCGTCAGGTGGAATTCGATCGCTATGCAGGCACATCTGTCTCCTGCTCGCGTCGAATCCATAAACAACGCTCTGAAGGAAATCAGACTGGACCAAGAAGTGACTGTACATCACTTACAAAAATGTTTAGGCCTCATGGCAGCTGCGTCCATGGTGATACCCTTGGGTCTCATGCACATGAGAGCTTTTCAGCTGTGGTTAAGAGCCAGGGGAGTTCACACGAGAACAAATTCCCGAAGGCGGATAAGGGTTACGAGCAAAGGACTTCGTACCCTTTCTATGTGGTTCAGACCCCGGTTTCTCGCCTTGGGTCCCACTCTAGGTCCGTCTTGTCGTCGCAAAATGCTAACGACAGACGCTTCCCTTACCGGCTGGGGCGCGGTCTTGGATGGCCGTCCAGCCCAAGGGGTCTGGAGAGGCCACCTTTTCGCATGGCACATCAATTGCCTCGAAATGATGGCTCTATTTTTAGCTCTACAGCATTTCCTCCAGCAGCTGAGAGGCTACCATGTCCTAGTGCGGGTGGACAGCACATCGGTAGTCTCCTACATAAATCGCCAGGGCGGCCTGCTTTCGCGACGCTTGAACCAGCTAGCACATCAGGTTCTGCTCTGGGCTCAGGACAAGTTCCTGTCCCTCAGGGCGATTCACATTCCAGGGTACAGGAATGTGGGAGCAGACTTTCTGTCCAGACAAGCTGTGAATCCCGGGGAATGGAAACTCCACCCCGAAGTAGTCACTCAAATCTGGGAGAGATTCTCTACAGCAGAAGTGGACCTCTTTACCTCATAGGAGACTGCACAATGTCCCCTCTACTACTCTCTGACTCATCCAGCTCCCCTGGGTCTGGACGCGATGGCCCATACGTGGCCCAATTTACGCCTCTATGCGTACCCTCCGATAGCTCTGCTCCCGGGAGTCCTGGCGAGGGTCCGTCAACACGGTTTGCGCCTCTTATTGATAGCGCCCCATTGACCGGGCGGAGTATTCAATTCAATTCAATTCAGTTTTATTTGTATAGCGCTTTTAACAATTGACATTGTCTCAAAACAGCTTTACACAATCAAAAGAACTATTTAAGTTTGTGTGGAATGTGAATGTGTATGAATCAAAATGTTCAGATAGTCCCTGGTGAGGAACCCCGAGGGCGACAGTGGCAAGGAAAAACTCCCTGAGATGAGTATGGTTCTCAGACATAATATCGCTCCTCGACGGCTCACCTTGGATGATTCCAGTGAGGAGGGATCTTCTATCTCAGGCGCAGGGGACAATATTTCATCCCCGGCCCGATCTCTGGAACCTTCACGCTTGGCCCCTGAACAGGACCAATTGAGTCAAGCCGGCCTTTCAGCCGGCGTAATTGACACCATCCTAAGTGCTAGGGCTCCCTCCACTAGAAGGATTTATGCCTTCAAATGGAAGGTATTCGAGAGCTGGTGCATGGCAAAGCAGGTGGACCCAGTCCACTGCCAAATCGTTTCAGTGCTGGAATTCCTGCAAGAGAAATTGTCCTCGGGCTTGTGCCCTAGTACCCTCAGAACGTACGTGGCCGCTATTTCAGCCTGCCACGTCCTGACTGAAGGGGTTACTGTGGGAAATCACCCTTTAGTTGCCCGTTTCATTTGTGGAGCTAAACGGTTGAGGCCACCCACTAGAGTCACAGCTACCTCATGGGATTTATCTATCGTGCTCGAAGGTCTGATCGACACGCCTTTTGACCCGCTAGAGTCAGCGCCCGACAAGCTTCTGACTCTCAAGATGGTTCTTCTTATGGCCATCACCTCTCTAAAGAGGATTGGAGACCTGCGTGCATTGTCAGTCTCCCCATCTTGCCTGGACTTTGCCCCTGGGCTAGTCAAGGCCATTCTGCAATCTCACCCAAACTATCTACCGAAAGTTCCTTTCTCAACCATGTACCCTGTCGTCCTGGAAGCCTTCTGTCCTCCGCCTTTTGCGGATTCGGAGCAGGAGAAACTTCACCTACTGTGCCCAGTATGTGCTCTTCAGGCTTATGTCCACCGCACCAGCCAGTGGTGTAAGTCAGAGCAACTCTTTATATGTTATGGAGGCCGCAACCGGGGGGCGGCCAACACCACACATACTCTGTCACACTGGGTGAGAGATGCTATTGCCCTGCGTGGTCTGCGTGGACTCACTTCGCCCCTAGGAGTCAGGGCTCATTCAACCAGAGGGGTCGCCTCATCTATTGCTCTTGCAAGAGGTACTCCCCTGCAACAACTGTGTGACGCGGCAGGTTGGTCCTCTCCGCACACATTTATAAGATTTTATAGTCTGGATGTCCATGCCACTCCGGGCTCACGAGTCCTCGGGTCAGCTTCCCGGACATGAATCTGAGACCTTCTCGGTCTTGTGCGCACACGCTACACAACCTTGGGGTCCAGACACCTGTAGTGCGGCGGCGTTGGTATTCTCGTTCCCACAAGCGTTCTAACGCAGCATTGAGTGAAGCCTCAAAAGGGAACGTCTCGGGTTACTTTGCAGTAACCCTGTTCCCTGAGAGGCGGGAACGAGATGCTGCGTCCGAACGCCGCACTACCATGTGACCGGACGTCCATTCAGACAAATAATCTGAGGTTTTGTTGCCGGCTTTCCGGTATTTATAACCTCCACCTGATCTAATCAGATTACGTCACCTGACCGAGGTTATATATAGCCAGATAATGGCGTTTTTCCACACATGCTTCATGGCCGGCAATGCGACAAGATAGTTCCCATAAGCGTTCTAACGCAGCATCTCGTTCCCGCCTCTCAGGGAACAGGGTTACTGCAAAGTAACCCGAGACGTTTTCCATGCATGTTCAATTAACCTTAATCAATTAATTAACATGCACCTATGGAATGGTCGTTAAGACCTTAACAGCTTACAGAAAGTAGGCATTTAAGGTCACAGTTCTAAAAACGCAGGACACTAAAGAGACTTGTCTACTGACTGTGAAAAACACCAAAGAAAAATGACCAGGGTCGCTGCTCATATGCTTGATGCTCATTAGGCATGCTGCAGGGAGGCATGAGGACTGCTGATGTGGCTAGGACAATAAATTGCCATGTCCGCGCTGTGAGATGCCTAAGACAGCGATACAGGGAGACAGGAAGGACAGCTGATCATCCTCGCAGTGGAAGACCACGTGTAACAACACCTGCACAGGATGGGTACATCCGAATATCACACCTGCGTGACAGGTACAGGATGGCCACAACAACTGCCCGAGTCACACCAGGAACACACAATCCCTCCATCTCACAGCAAGAACTGACAAATCTGGTCCAGTCCATGAGGAGGAGATGCACTGCAGTACTTCAAGCAGCTGGTGGCCACACTTTTGATTTTGAGCCTCCCTTCATTCAGGGACACATTGTGAAACATTCTTATTTTATGTCTTATGGTGTTAACTCTTATAGTGTTCATACAAATATTTACACATTAAGTTTACTGAAAGTAAAAACAGTTGAAAGTCAGAGGACGTTTCTTTTTTTGCTAATTATATATTAAACAGTCACACATACATATATACTACTAACTGCTACATATGAAATGCGCATATATACACAAATTCTCCGTACACACACAGCTGCACAGAGTAGCAAATCAAATTCAAATTCAAATCAAATTCAAATTTTATTTGTCACATACACAGTCATACAGTATGAAATGCAGTGAAATGCTTTTTTGCGACCACAGGGTCGCGACGGCAGCCATTTCCCAGGCGCCATCATAGAAAACAAGGAATCAGATACATTAGGATAACGAGGGGAAAAAAATCCCCTCCCAGACTGTCCTTCGGAGAGGGCAGTGTGGGATCAGGGGTACAAAAAAATACCTCAGCAGCAAGCACAGAAAAACATGTAATCACAAGACATCAACATTGCAACAATAAGGGTACAGGGATAGGAAATGTCCAATGTAGGCAAACAGCTCCAGTCCCTGCAGCTAGAGAGCGCTGGTCCCGATTCCGCCTGCCCACACCGAGGGGAATAAGCACACGAAGGCGTTGGAAATGGGGAAGGCAGAGTGTCTATCTGTAGCTGTTCTGTGAGTGTGTAAGTGCGTGCGTGTCAGTTTGTAAGCCTGTAACATCCCGTAATAGTCTGCGCCAGGTGACCTTGAAGGGGGAGGGGGGTAGATTCCAGAGCGTCTCGTTATCTTGGTCTTCGGGGAGTTGTTATGTCTCCAGCCACTGCCTTGAAATGCAGTAGCTGGAAAGAGAAGGGGCAGAAAAAAAAATTTATATATATTTTCCAGGTTTCGATCAATACCTGCCAATTTCACAGATATTTAATGTCCATCACTGGTCTCCAGGTCCATCCAAATTACGTTGTATAGCTGCCAGTCTCCCCAGATGGTATCCAATTTTCGGTCCATAACCACAGTCTGATTACTGACAGCTCTCGTCACCATTATTTCCCAGCCAGCCAGTCTCTTGGGGTTGAGACTGACTGCTTTTAAGATTTTTCGATATCCAAGTAATCCACCTAATCCAATCAGCAGAATCCCAGTTATCAGAGTTCCGAATAGGTAAATATCTTCAACGTCCTCCAGAGACAGTGTGGCCAGGCACACAATGCGCCACTTCTCCCAACCGTCCATCGTGTATCCAGCAGCAAACGTCCCAGCAGGACAAGTACAGATGTCGCCATTAAAAACCCGCGTTTCGAGAAAAGGGATCCCGTGACTTGCCGCGGCTTTGCGCGGCTGCGTGCGGGAAGCTGTGAACATGCCCTTCATTACCTGTAGGGGGCAGTCGTGTTTCAGTCTGAAGTATTGTGTGTCTACTGAAGCCGAAAATGTGTGCAAATTAAACTGCGCATGCGTGTTTGGAGACGCTGTGCCCGCGCTGTGGATCAGTCGGTTGTGGATCATCACGGAGGTACAACACGGCGTGGCTGGAGCTGGAGTTTGTCGTGTTCGAGGTAAGTTTAGCTTTCTTTTTTGGATGTGATTCTCGCTTTCATGACTCCCAATTAATGTTCATCTTAATCTCAGGACGTACAATTAGCAATTTCAGTTTTTAATAGTGTGGAGATTCACAAAACACCGTTTTCGTGTAAAAACCTGAACCTACGGAGCCCCCATGGGTCCTGTGGTAAATAAATAAATAAATAAAATAATAACGAACCGAGTGCGCGGATTAATACACCGAGATGTGTGTTTCTTACCCCCACCCCGAGTGAAAACGGCGTGTTCAGACAAAGGCTCGCCAGTTAGATGCCATTTCTGAACAAACTGAGTCGTGTGTGTTAAAGCATTAAATGGTAAAAGAGCACTAGCAATAAACGTTTTTTTTTCTGAAGCCGAACTTTATTAATGAGTTACGAGTAAAGAACCTGTACATATGTTCATACAGTATTGACAGCAGCTCTAATTTACTGCGGTAAAGCCAGCCGCGGTTCAGAAAAACACGGTCAAGCCAGCCGCGATTGATTTTAGTGCGCACGCATATTACAGTGATTACGGTAGTTTCATGAACAACACAGAGAGAATGCCCCATATCTGAAAAATCCTGCAGTAAAATAGTTTCATATGTGGTGTGTATATAGTATGGGACGTCCTGAATAAGAACTGATCATTGTTTTTTTTTCTACTTATTAGAAATGGGGTCTTTATACCCCTTTAAAGTGTAATAATGTCCAATATCTCAAAAATGCTGCAGTAAAATTGTTTCATATTTGGTGTGTATATAGTATGGGACGTCCTGAATAAGAACTGATCATTGTTTTTTTCTACTTTTTTTTTTATCATATAATGTGTGTACATTATATGGGCTAAAAACTGACCATGGCGTTTTATACTTACTAGAATTTGTTTTTTCATAGGTCTCTGAAGTGAAATAAAGGCATTTTATTTAACTTTTTTTCCCCATTGTGAACATTTGTTTATTTGACCTCTCTTCCAAAGCAGACGTTAATCCTCATTATAGAAAACATTCATTTAAGAATAACTGCTACTTTTGAACAGTAAAACAAAATACAAATCAATTCTGGTATTTAGAAAGACTAAATACATTATTTTGTCTGTTTTCTACGAATTCTGCTGTAACTTATCTACATAAAACAATTATTTGAATGGTGAATATTTAAGAAAAATATTGTAACAGACAACCGTCAAAGTCACCAATAAATAACACGGATATTAAAGCAGAAATGCAAATAAATAAGCAAGTAAAAATTGACGAGCATGTTGTATTATCTCTCAGTCCTGGGCGTCTAAATGAAAAGCGCTCTGAAAGCGCGTTGTCTCTGTGTCGGTCCTGAAACTACCGTAATCACTGTAATATGTGCGCACACTAAAATCAATCGCGGCTGGCTTGACCGCAGTTCTAATTTGTCTAAATCGCATTGCAGACAATAAAAATAAGTCGAGTCATCCTGTGACCCTGCATGCTTAATCTTTCCACACATGATTCTTGCTTCTTACTTTTTCCTTAATCCCTCGCTGATCTATCTTGTATTTTTCTAACGGTGTCAGAAACTTTGTGTTAGTAGCACTGCTTGACATGCTTGATGCCTTCCTCTTTTGTAATTTGCTTTGGATAAAGGCAAACTTACAAAAGATGAAGAAATGCCTAAATGTAGTTGTACGAATAAAAGATTATGTAATGATACAATGTAAATATTTTCACAGAAACAAAGCGTAAAGATGAGACGTGAATCTGAAGAGGATCTCTTTGATGATTGCCTGGTAAAGCATTGTTTTCTTATTAATTATACAATTTATTAATACCTTGAATATAGTGTTTGTTGTATTGGACAGAAGCATATAAATGCAAATGAATATATAAATATGAGTAATTATTGAACGAATTTTCATGTTTGGACTAACCCTTTAAATACAAATTCAGCATTCATCATAGGATTTCCTGACACTGTAAAGGTGCAGAGTAATCTATGGAGTGTAGCCATCTCATGCCATGTTTTACAATGTTTTAGTGATGCAAGATTATTGCTAAAGCAATTTAACCCAAGTTTAACAATCTGAAGTATATGAAGTGATGGTCATTTTTTATTATCAATTATTTGTATTATTTTTTTTCTCTGTGAAATCAAG
This sequence comes from Channallabes apus, assembly GCA_030522415.1. Lineage (NCBI taxonomy): Eukaryota > Metazoa > Chordata > Actinopteri > Siluriformes > Clariidae > Channallabes > Channallabes apus. Next base: position 50,506,448 of record CM060105.1, read on the forward strand.
TCAGCACGGGTTGAAGCAATTCAGATTTTTTTTTTGTTTCTCAAAATAAATTATTTATTTTCTTGTACATTTTATGCAGGGGGACAGACAAAGTGATGCCAGTATGCACCTTCTTAAAATCCTTGTCGTCTGTGATGTTGAAGGGGAAGGACCAGTTGGTGTATCCATAATCCTTGAAGGAGAGGAAATTTTGCAAGAATGTGGCAATAGCTCCGAGCACTGCGCTACACATTTGAGCTATTTTCAGAAAGTTCTTCTAGAACTTGATGGGATTAAGCTATCACCAAAAGTGCAAGCTTTAAAGATGAAGTTATCTTAAAACATTTGATTTGGCTTGACTACAAGTCTTTACATGTTGTGTTTACATGTTCAGCTTAATGTTTTAATGCGTTATGGTTTCAATGGCATACTTTTAAGTGCACTAGTCCAGAGTGCTGATTTGAATGTTGCAACTTCACTGCTTCCGAGGGCTATTACGTTTTAACGTTTATTCTACAGTTTGTTTAATGTATTTTCTGCTGTATTTTATTTCTAAATGAATGCTGTATTTTATTTATTTATTATTTTACACAATTTTGTTTAAAACAAGTATTTCAGGCCCTGGTGCCGTGCAGTTTTTTTCTATGGATGCAAAATTTAGCTGAATGCACTTTTATTAAAAAGACAACTTGGATCTAGACTGTGAATGTCACAAATATTTGGTAATGTTGGTGAATAAACTGTTTAATTATATTTTAGTTGTGTGATTTATGAAAGATATAGATGAAATAATTACTTAAGTTTCTTTCCAAAACATAAATTAGCAATGTTTACATTATTATAGGGAGTAATATAAATTGATAAAACCAAGTTAAGGGAAAATCTCACAAAACAAAATGATAGTAATTTCATAAAATTAAGGTTCCTGCAACTTTACTTGATTATTTTAAATAAATCTAATTTGTGCATTAAATATAATTATGTAACTTTTACTTGATTTCTTTTATTGTTAATTTAATTAAGTAAATTTTACCTGACAATTACGGGTGAGTTTTACTTAGGCTGAATCACAATTCTATTTTCTTCCCCTTGTCCCTTGAAACGAAGTGGAAAGGGGAAGGGTATAAATATTTCCCCTAAGAAATGGGACAACACTGTTATACGTCATCATACGTTGTCGCTGGTTCCTAATGTTACGTCAGAGGACATGCGCCGATGTTTATCACACATTCCAATAAGAGAGATTACTCACTCCCAAAGGTTTTTTGCGCCGTATTTTGATTTTTAAAAAAGTTGCTCATTTTCACCACGAACACGGATGAGTCTTTGGGTTTCCTCAGCCGTCCATATACAGAATATAAATTACAAAACTGTGGTCACGTTGCAATAAGTAAGAATAGTGTAAGCAAAACAATAGTGTATGGCCGTAAGCAAAACAAACAATGCGTTATCAAATGCTCGGCAAAATGCCGTGCTACTGAACTTTCATATTTGTTTGTAGCATGCAGTAAAGTGTATGTGACATAAAAATATATATTTGTAATATTGTGCAATATGTGCTATCCGCTAGCAAACTTTAGCGATTTTTTTTGCAAACGTTTCTTTACAGAACATCACCATGAACACAAACACAAGACTAAAGGTAATATACATATAATGAAAACTTGTCATAAAAATCTTTATTAATGGCAAAAATGACTTAACATTTATGGGTCTGTTTGCTCGAGTGAGCAGCCATGTTGAAAACTTCGCTTAGCCCTTCGTTTGAAGTGAGGTCCTGAAAAATCTTCGTTTGGAGGGCTATCTGGCCCTTCCCCCCTCCCCCTACACCTCCAACCAAAAGAGAAATGAGACACCACTACCCCTGCACGTGAACGCGTCAAATGGAAGGGTAGGGGGAAGGGTTGGGATTCAGCCTTAATATTGGAGCAATAAAATTTACTTAAAATCTGTGTCCAAATTGTTATGAGGATTTTATCAAGTAAATCTTACAAGTTCTTTTTTTCAGTGCATGGGTGAACACGATGTTTTAAGAATTTAATTATATATATATATATATATATATATATATTTATATTGTGTGTGTGTGTGACCGGTGCAACTCACACGTCCTATTCCATTGTCATTCATACTGCCGTAGTTTTTAGAGCCCTAAAAAAAGCATTCGCTAGTAAGTAAGTAAATAAAAGACAAATGAATAAATAGTTTTAAATTATATATATATAGGGGTGTAGATTTAGGGTGGACGGAGGGGATGTGTCCCCACCAATATCCTCCGACCATTGAAATGTCCCCACCAATAATTTAATCGACTTTTTTTTAAATCGTTCTGTCAACATTAACCTAGACATGCAGAAAGGGATAAATCACGTTCTCTCCTTGAGTCCTCCCGCCCCCAAAACACATATGAACATTTTGATTGGCTGTGCCTTTCCCTGCCATCATGTGATAGACGATTGGCTGCGTTCAGACACAAGCAGCGCCAAATGCAGTGGACTCACATTCAGTACAGCAGGCCAGGATATAGTCTGTGAATACAGACGTAAAACTAACAGCAGATTAAACAGCTAAATGTAAAAGTATAAATATGATCCCTGTCAGTCTCCTAATCTAGTGACTGTTTGTCAGAAATCAGTATTGTGAAAGAAATTGATAAACTAATATACTAATATTGCCATATGGCTAGAATTTTGTTGACACCAATAGACAATCCACTTCAGAAAAATAGTTTTTAAAATGCATTCACTTACTTGGCGAACATTAATGATTTGATTCGATGTTTGCACACTAAGACTCAGAAAAAGTGAAATAAAATGATTGCTGTTTAAATGGCATGTGTTTATCCTGTTTTGTCAGGTAACAGAACCTAAACACCTGTGCTGTATATCAGACAGCGATGGAGAGAGTGTAGATTACACACAGGTGCTCTCTAGTCATTAGCACTCATCAGGCAATGTCTATGGCCAACTGACTGCACTCAGACCAAAGGGGGCTGAATAATTACACACACCCCACTTTTCAGTTATTTATTTGTAAAAAAAAAAATGTTTGAAATCATGTATGATTTTCGTTCCACTTCTCGCGTGTACACCACTTTGTATTGATCTTTCACGTGGAATTCCAATAAAATTGATTCATGTTTGTGGCTGTAATGTGACAAAATGTGGAAAAGTTCAGGTTGTTCAAGTATTCAAATGTTCAAGTTGTAGTTCAGGTGAAGAGGCGAGTTCACAGGAGGTCAATCTGAATGTTGATTATACAGTATATAACATATAATATGTGTGCGTGTATTATACATGTTGATTATACTAATATTTAGCATTATGAGGAGTGATAGGCTGAGGATGTAAGTGATTCATTAGTGTTTTTGGCAAAAGTTTTGAACTGACATTTCACTTTTTTGTCACGCTATTTCATCAGGTGGCAATGCTGTCCGGTCCTAGTGCAGTTAGAGGGGAAGAGTTAGGGTCAAAGCCATTGTTCACCCCCCAAAAAACTTTACTCACTATTTACTCCTTAAGTGGTTCCAAACTTTAATGATTTTCTTTATTTTGTTGAATACAAAATAAGATATTGGGGAAAAAAGCTGAAAACATTGACTTCCGTAGCAGGAAAAACAAATACTATGTAAATCAATGATTACAGGTTTTCAGCATTCTACAAAATATCATCTTTAGTGTTTATCAGAAGAAAAAAAGAACAGCCTGGACAATATTGATGTCAAACAAATATGCCAGCAGTTTATTTTTGTTAACGAGAGGCGAAGGCATGTTTTTGTCTCCTTCATATAGGAGCAATAGGCATTGAGCTGTTGTGTGGTACTCTACCTAGTAGTTCATGTTTAGATGTAATATACTTTTATATATATACAGATGATTGAGATGTTTCATTTGCACTAGGGCTCAATAAAGAATAGTTTTTATTTTATTTAGTTTTTGTCAGTTTTTGTCAGTTATGAAACATTCCTTTAACTTTACACTATTCCTTAATTTAACTTAATGAATTGCATTTCGAGTGGATTAATATAAATCGAAGCATTGCTAGTATTAATGTAAAGTGATTTCGCACCATATTAAGAAAAACATGTATTCAGTGGACATAGTTGGGGTGGGAGGTTGGTAGATGGATGAGGCAGGGGGTTGGGGGTTGGTGGGTGGAAAAGGGGATTGGGGGATGGGGTATTAGTTGGAGTCATAGGTAGCAAACCTACGCCCTTGTGTGTGTGTGTGTGTGTGTGTGTGTATGTGTGTGTATATATGGAAATATAATTAATATTTTCGTGTTTAATTACAAAAAAAAAAACATTTTAATGGTTAGTGATTGTTGCAGACATTTACACTATTTTTGAGAACTATTAAGTTCTCCTTCAACGTGTCATAGCCGATATCTGCCCCTTTGAAGCCTTTTGAATGGTGTTAAAAATACTTGCAAAACAAGTATTGCAGCCATACATTGAAGGGAACTTCTGAGGTGGTCAGTGATTGATGGCACGGTCGGTCGGAGGGGGTTGTGATCACACCTATAGATCTTTTGTTCTAGGCTATCGGTCAAATATCTCTCCACTTGGAAGCAAAAACATGCAAGGGATTTCAGCATCTCGACGCACATACTAAGCTGTTTATAAAGTAGACACTGTTTGTTTTTTCATTTTGTAATCTTTCCCGTGTTTACCGTGTACTGTACAATGTATATTCATTTTTTAATGAATTACTGTAAATAAACTACACATTCCGTTGATTTACCAGAAATGACTTTTCTGTTTTTTGTGTGTGCTAAACTAAACTTCAGGGTCAAAGTAATAGCGATTTTATTTGAAAAGTATTATATATTTACAATGCTGATAAGTTCAAGCTTAGATTCATATATAAACTGCTTCAAAGTCTTTCCGTGACCGCTGAAATCCGACAGACGCAGGGCTCAAGGGAGGTGTGTCTGTGTGTGTGTGTGTGTGTGTGTGTGTGTGTGTGTGTGTGTGTGCGCGTGTGTATGTGTGTGTGTGCGCGTGCGCTGCAGCCTGTCCTATTTTCAGCGGATTTTTCCGCTACCGCAGATCAGTTTATCAATTTGTAATATATACATTTTAGGAATATATTAACATGTGCAGACATTTAAGGGTGCGCTGCCCTCTCTTGCCCCTGCGTAGAGCCTACACACACACACACACACACACACACACACACACACACACACACACACACACATCTATCTATCTATCTATCTATCTATCTATCTATCTATCTATCTATCTATTATATAAATACACATTTGGAATCTGCATCTACATTTTCTGTTACAAGTATAGAATTAGGTTCAGCTGAGACTCATGATCAATGGTGTTAGGGTACTTATGTAATGATAATTAGTTTCAGCCAGATCATTAAAACTAACAATGGACTATGACACTCTTGAGAGGGGATATGAAGGTGTTATTCATTTATTTATTCTCTACAAGGGTGCGAACTACAGTACAGACCAAACTATAACTTTCTCTTATACTACTATAAGAATTCTAAATATAAACAAACAAAATACAGCTTTTTTTCCTCAGAGGTAAACGGAAAAGTGAAGTTGTTCAGCTGTTTACTGTCACTGCAGCTTCTTCAAAGTCTTCCCACTCCGTGACCACTGAAATCCGACACGACACCACGTTAGGCTGCGTCTTGACTCATTTGTATACCGACGGTGATTGGATGTTTCCCGAGGGCTCAGGGGAGTGTGTGTGTTTGTGTGTGTGTGTGTGTGTGTGTCTATGTGTGTGCGTGCGCGCGGGTACTTGTTCTACTGTTATAAAAACTCTAAATATAAACAAACAAAATACAGCTTTTTTTTCAGAGGTAAACGGAAAAGTGAAGATGTTCAGTGTCACTATGCAGATGTTACACTCAGTGGAGTTACCGAAATCTTTGGTTTAGTCCTCATTGAGTTGCCACACATCATTTCCACATTTCACTCGCTTTTATTACTCTTATGTGAACATAAACAGTGAAACATTCCACAGGTTTATAATACACCGCGGCCAAGTGAACCACGTTCCCGTCGAACGAAACGAGGCATAATCGTGGTGTTTGCTTCGGTTATGACACACCATAGTTTATTACCTGCTGTGGTAGATCTGAATATTTATTCAAACACAATAATAAAGCTTTATATCCTCAGGAGGGCTCAGTACATTGTTTTAGCGATAGTTTCACGGAAGCGAGTTCAGAACTAATCTAACCAAACCAAAAAAAAAACAAACATCCGAAGCTTCAAATAGAATGAACGAACTAATGAAATTGATATATATGTAATTGATATACTGTATATACAGACGTGTGTGTGTCATTTTAATTCAAATGAACATTTTAATGCTTTCTGATACACTTATCAACTTATCCACATACACTTATCAACACAAACTCTCCGTGCACGCACACACAATCTCTAAAAAATTAATATTAATAACATACATATACAAATAAACAAATGTAGGTGTAATAAAAGTAGTCGTGATGTCAGTACTCGCCCAGCAAACCAGCCTTTTGCAGCGGCTTAAAACGTATGAATTATCTTCAAATATACAAAAAAAAAGCGAAAAGACACTCGATTATTATGCATAGGTTATTTGTTTAATTCAAAAAGTTCATAAAAACACTTTAAAACGAGAGAAAAACTGTTAAAATCCTTGTTCGCCTTCTCAGCGCTAGGTAGCGAGTGACGTCATGATTTGAATCTGCGCGCCACCGGGGAAACATAGGGAAACTGACTTTCCCGGACCACCGGCTTTTAGATAAAGTCCTTCTATGCGCCATCTGGCGGATATTCAGTGAAGCACAACACATTTATTTTAAATTCCCGAATGTTGCCTCCGGCAAGTTGCAGCAAGCCGCGCGCTAAATTGCGGCATCCCGCGGGAAAACACGTGGGGTTTTAAAGGCGACATCTGTAGGTTCCCCAGAACCCACATTTCCCCTCGAGAAGATCGTGTCAATTGCATTCAGAGACCACTTGATAAAATCCATTTCCTTTTTATTTCAAGAGCAAGACGAGGAGAGTCTCTGAATAGTATTTCACAAGACAGACAAGAGAAGCAAGCGGGGAGAGATAAGGGAGGGAGAGCAGATGCGACCGCCTTCGTCAAGAGCCAAAAGAAAAGAGCAAACTGTAGCGCTGTAGGGAACTAGTGAACAACGGATCTTCACTCTAGCGGAAAAGGGAATGAAAAATTATCAGTCATTATATATCGCTGGAGCGTGAAAAAATTTAACCTGAAATTTTTTAAAATATATTTATTATAATCATTATCGAGGACGACATCATATAAATAGGACACAATAATTTAAATTTCAACTTAATTTAGAAACCCAATTTGTTGTTGATCACTGGCTGGGAATCGAACCTGGATCTTCCACACGGCAGGCGAAACACATACCACTGAGCCACCATTTCGATAAGCAGCAGCGACAGGTATCCAAGGTGTTTATGTTACCATAGCGGAAAAGTGAAGTTGTTCAGCTGTGGTCGATCTGATTTATTCAAACACAATAATAAAGCTTTATATCCTCAGGAGGGGTCATGACATTGTTTTAGCGATGTTTAGGTGCTTATGTTACCATAACGGAAAAGTGAAGTTGTCTAGCTGTTTAGTATCACCATGCAGATGTTACACCCCGTGTAGTTACCCGAAATCTTTGGTTTAGTTCTGAGTGGCCACACATCACTTCCACATTTCCGAATAGGCGCGTGGTCCGTTGCCTAGCAACACCGAACGAAACGAGCCATAATCGTTGTGTTTGCTTCGGTTTGACATAGCATAGTGTATTATCTGCTGTGGTAAATCTGATTAATTCAAACTCAATAATAAAGCTTTATATCCTCAGGAGGGGTCATTACATTGTTTTAGCGATAATTTCACAGAAGCGATTTCAGAACTAATCTAAAGCACTGTCACACAAAAAGAACATCCGAGAAGTTCAGAAGCTTCAAATAGCATGAACGAACTAATTAATTTTCTTAAAACATTATAAAATTAAGTAGATATTTAGTGACTCCCCTTAGAGACTCTGTGGTAGGTTGAATATGAAAAAAAATACCGCTGATTATCAACGCGGGAATGAATGGCGCATTTTGCAAGTGCAAGATGGAGCTAAACTGTTTGCTTTGGGTGAAAGCGCCATCTAGCGATCATTGTGTGTCAGCAACAGTTTCCCATTCAGAACAATAGGCGGTCAAATTCAATTAAATTTTATTTGTATAACGCTTTTAACAATTGACATTGTCTCAAAACAGCTTTACACAATCAAAAGAATTATTTAAGTTTGTATGGAATGTGAATGTGTATGTATCAAAATGGTCAGATCAAATGACTGCTGCACCGCGTTATAAGTAGGTCACACTGGCGCGTTGCTTCTAGTGTTAATAGGAATAAGAGGCCCTGATTACACTGCACAAATATTATTTAGTACAACAAAATTCCTCCATGCTTCAGATAGGAAAACATTTTGCATGCGGTTGAGCGCTGATTAGACTATGTAGGAAATTAAAGAGGAGGATTTTTATTTAGACTATAAAAAAATTAACCTGCGTCTATTTTTAGGCGTGCCAGCTGCCACTTTTTAGATAGAATAGGGCAGTGGTGGCTCAGTCGGTTAAGGCTGTGGGTTACTGAGTTACTGATCGGAAGGTCGGGGGTTCGAACCCCAGCATCGCCAAGTTGCCACTGTTGAGCCCTTGAGTAAGGCCCTTAACCCTATCTGCTCCAGGGGCGCTGCTCCGTAAGCTGGCTGACCCTGCACTCTGACCCCAGTTTCCTAATTGGGATATGTGAAAATTGAGCAATTTCCCTCTGGGATTAATAAAGTTCTATAAAATTAAAAAAATTAAAAAATACAAATTCAATACAAATCTTATAATGCCCACATGACTATTAATTTTACTATTTTTCACATGGCTCTTAATTTGACTATTTTACCTATTACCGTTTCATTTACTTCAAAATAACATTAAACCAAGAACAATAAAACGTTTTTTAAATATTGTTGACTACATTTGGGCCGTGTAAAGTGCACGGACGGCACCATAAAGCACGGACTCGAGGCGAGGTCTTATGGGAAAAAATGGGTAGGAAAGGGTTAAAGGAGTGAGGATGGAAAGGAAGGAATGTGCACATGCAGTTTTGGTTGGCAGTGCCCCGCTGGCATGCGGGCACAGGGTGGTGAGCGGTGAGCAGCAGACAGAGTGGCAGCGTGGGCCCGCGAGGACAGTAGCTCCTGCCTCTGTCTGCTCGCGCTGACTCTGCTCTCCGCGGATGGCCGGACCGGGCCCTCCCAGCTCTCGCTTCTTTAAAGTCCCTGGACCGCGTTCCATTTGTCCTGCTTGCATGCCGCACTTCTGCGCTTTTGCGCGTGCAGCGCACTCACACCGCATAGTAAAATCCACTGTAACCCAACAGACCCCGAGTATATTATAGCGCGGGGTGCATTAGCAAGGATAGCAAGGATAGCTCACCATCCGTGCCTAATTCCGTGGCCCAGCTCCTTCGCATATCTGAAGGGGAGGATGCCTAACTGGTGAGCGAAGAACAATATTGATTTGGGCGCACAGGGGGGCACAACCCAGTGTTTTCTTGTGCCAGTCCCAGGTCTGGATAAATAGAGAGGGTTGTGGTAGATAGGGCATCCGGCGTAAAACATCTGTCAAATCAATAATGCAAATCATTAACATGACGTCCATACTGGATTGGTCATGGCTGGGGTTACAACCACTGCCACCTGCACAGAAAAGAGAGAGTAAAAGGCAAGAATTTAGGAGTGACAGTAAGAATTTTGAATGTTGGGACTATGATAGGGAAGATAGAAGAATTGGTTGACATGATCCAGAGAAGGAAGGTAGATATACGGTGTGTCCAGCGTTTACCCGCACAAGGGTGGAAAGGTAGCAACGCTAGAAGGTAGGAAGCCTAGAAGCTTAGGACCAGAGTTAATCTTATTTTACCATGGTGTAGATAGGGCAAGAAATGGAGTAGAAGTTATCCTGAAAGAGGGGTTTGTAAGGAGTGTTCTGGAGGTGAAAAGAGTGTCAGATAGGGTGATAGGGTCTGAAGCTGGAAATTGAAGGTTTGATGTTCAATGTTGTTAGTGCTTATACATCACAGGTAGAATGTGAGTTAGAAGAGTTGAAATTTTGGAGTGATTTAGATGAAGTGATGTCCCAGAAGTGAGAGAGTGATGATAAGTGCAGTTTTTATGTTGAGGAAGGGAACAGAGATGATGAGAATGTGATGGACAGCTTTGGTGTACTGACGGGTGCCAGACAGGTGATGGAAAGATGGAAGCAACACTTTGAAGAGGTGATGAATGAGGAAAATGGAAGAAGTAGCAAAAATGCCTGAGGAGGGAAGAGGATGAAGAATGGGATAGAAGTTGGTCCTGATGAGATATCTGTGGTCATATAAAAGTACTTAGTAGAGCTAGCAGTACAGTTTCTGAATAATCTGTTTAACAAGATCTTGGAGAGTGAGAGGATCCCGGAGGAATGTAGAAGAAGTGTATTTGTGCCAATCTTTAAGAACAGGGGAGATGTACAGAGCTGTGACAACTACAGACAAATAAAGCTGATGGACCATACAATGAAGCTTTGGGAAAGAGTTTTGGAAGCTAGGTTATGGGCAGAGGTAAGTGTTTATTAGCAGCAATATGGTTTCATGTCTATAAAAAGTTACAACAGATGCAGTATTTGCTTTGAGAATGCTGATGGAGTACAGAGAATGCAACAGGGAGCTGCATTGTGTCTGTGTATATTTAGATAAAGCGTATAATAGAGTGCCATGGTATTGTATAAGAGAGCTGTGGTATTGTATGAGGAAGTCTGGAGTGGCAGAGAAGTATGTTAGAGTGGTGCAGGACATGTATGACAGCTATAAGATGTGAGATCTTATGTAGATCAGATGTGTGATAAAAGAGTTCAAGGTGGAGCTGGGATCGGCTCTGAGCCCCTTCTTGTTTGCTCTGGGGATGGACAGGATGACAGATCAGATTAGGCAGGAGTCTCCATGGACTATAATGTTTGCAGATGACATTTTGCTTTGTAGTGAGAGCAGGGTGGAGTAAAATCTAGGGAAGAAGGTATTCTTTGGAACGCAAAGGAATGAAGGTTAGACACAGCAAGACAGAATACATGTGTGAATGAAAAGGACCCAATGGAACAGTGAGGCAACAGGGAGCAGATTTAAAGAAGGTGCAGGACTTTAAGTAATTAGGGTCAACATTCCAGAGCGAAGGAGTGTGTGGAAAGGAGGTGAAGAGGTGTGTGCAGGCAGGTTGGACTGGGTGGAGAAAAGTGTCAGATTTGTGGTGTGATAAAAGATTACCAAGGTGTACAAGACAGGCAGGAGGTCTAGAGGAAGACCAAAGAGGAGATTAATGAATGCATTGAGAGAGGACATGAAATTAGTTGGTGTGAGAGAAGAGGATGCAGAGGATAGGGTTAGATAGAGGCAGATGATTCGCTGTGGCAACCCCTGAAAGGAAATAGCCAAAAAAGAAAGAAGACTCCACTGAAGTGGTTTGCTACAAAGATTGGGGACTGGATGTGATTCGTGAGAACATGTCTGGAAGCAGAGCTGATAGATAGTGCCTGAGGACATCATACAGTGACTTGAGCTGCCGACGAGTTTAGGATTGCCAAGGACTTGTGGGACTGCTACTCAGAGACTGGTTGCAACGAATCAATGGGGGGTATTCATAACAACGTTGTAGGGGGACATTTCAACCGAGACTGTGAGTACAGTGCAGGGAAACAGGCCTGTAATGAGTTTAGTTTTGCCAGAATTTTAGTTTGTTTAGTCAGTGTAAATTGGTGTGCATAATAGAATAGTTGTATTGAGTGTTATATTTTTGTTTATTTCCATAGAGACAGACTAGAGCAGAAGACTAAAGCAATAGAGAATTAAGTTTGACATGTATCCTTGAGAGTATTTAAGTCTCTTTTTTATTTGTAACAATTTTCATCTACTGCTTTGCCTGCATCTTGGATCAGTATTTCATATTTCATTAGTAAAAACAATGTAAATAGGAGATCTGCTGTCTCAGCCTTCGTATGGATTGTGTCTGAGTAGAGCTGCTACTTCAGGGGAACATGCATTAAGATCTGATGCTGGTGTAACTTAAACTAAGGGGGAGCTGAATCCTCCAACATTTTTAGAACTGCTAAGTGAGATCCGAGCGGAAGAGGAATATGCCACTGCAAGGGTTATGATTAAAATGGCTATTCACAAGTTTCATAGACTAGAGCATCTACATATGGAGCATCATGTGTTTTCCTCCCACCAAGGTCACTTCTTTTTACTGAACATAAAGTATCAGGAAGTTTATCATCTAAGCCAGGCAAATGACCTTCTCTGGCTTTCTTAAGAGAGTGGATGAGCTTTTGTACTATTTTGCAAATGTTTTCTTTTGTACCTCTAAAGAATTTGGTTGGCTTTGGACCACTTTGAGCAGGTCTGGGTGGCTCTGCTCTCAATGCCTTATTCTTTGTACACACATCATTGTCATCCACCCTATTGGCCACTTTACACTGCAATCTCTTGACTTGATTTCATGATTTCATTACTTAGTGTCGGTGGCAGTGAATATTGACATCAGCCCTTTAATCTCAGTTTTTAGGCTCTTAACCAAGTTAGTTTGTAACATTAAACTCAAGCCTCTGCTCTTGTGACTTTCTCTGGACTAGTAAACAGTACTAGAAGAATTTCCTTAACTTTCACCCTCCAAACTATGTGTGTGTGTGTGTGTGTGTGTTTGTGTGTGTGTATTTAAGTAGCATAGTTGCTACTTGCTAGTTGCTAGTACAAAAATATCAACCCAGATACTCTGAGCAAAGATCTTCAGAATCTCTCCTCTGTTGAATGTTCCTCAGTCACTGAGTCAGTTGACTTCTACAACAAATCCCTCAGCAGTCTCCTTGATTTCCATGCCCCTGTCAGATATAGAACTGTCTGTTTCTCACATTCAGCCCCCTGGTATACATGTGAGCTGCGGAAGATGAAGACAGCTGGGCGTGTTCTTGAGCGACGTCTACAGGCCTCAGGACTCACTGTTCAAGTTTACAGAGAGCATCAGAAAGCATATGCAAGAGCATTGAGAGCTGCAAGAGCACAGTTTCATTCAAATATCATTAACAATAGCTCTGGAAATTCAAAGCAACTTTTCTCTTCTATTAATCACCTATTGAAACCACAACTTCGAACTCATCTGGAAGCTACAGAGGAGAAATGCAATAACATCATTACTTTCTTCAGGGAAAAAAAGTGGATACCATCCACTCGGCTCTATCGAGTTCCTCTGCACTACCTGTCCTGATAGATGACCCACAGCCAGGGAATTTGCAACCTTTCAGCTGTTTCTCTAAAGTTACGCAAGAGGTTGAGGTCATTGTCAGAAAGATGAAACCATCGAATTGTGCTCTGGACCCTTTTCCTACAGGTTTGGTTAAATCCAACCTTTGTTCTATAAGTCCACTGATTACCAGGATAATAAATCACTCTCTCCAGACTGGATATGTTCCCTCTACATTGAAATCTGCTATCATCAAACCACTTTAAAAAAAAAATCCACCTTACACTCTAAAAACTTTGACCATTAGTTACTCAAAAAAATTGTGGCAACAAAGTGACACTTAAAATAATTAGTAGATTTTAAGTGCCGAAAATTTGAGTAAAATGCATTAAATAAATTGTTTAAATTTAATTAAAACATTCAGTCATTTGTAATAAAAGCAATACCTAAATTGTGTTGCATTTAGTAATAGTATAGTAAATTATGAGTTGATGTAATCAAATGCATTAAGTAAATATAAAGCAATTTAAACAAAAACAAGCTTTACACTAACTCATTATCCAGCCTAAAATTGGTTTCAATCTAGTAATAATTTTGTTCATATTTAATTGATATTTACTAAATATCTATCTTAAACAAATTTATATTTACTAAAAATATATGTAAAATTAATAAATATTTATAAAATATCCAAGTGTAAATGATTTAAGTTGACTAAATAAATTATTGTAAAATCATATTTCTGCATTATGCTGCTTAATGGAACTAATTTTTCCTGCTTACTTTTTACTGCATTAACTACAATTTACTTAAATTATGGTACCAAGAAACTGACATTATAAATATAAGTAAAGTCACAAGATGGTATTGCAAGATATGTAACAATTTATTTTTGCAACTTGGAAACAAAAATGTTTTCCTGCAAAATGTCAAAACACATTCTGAGACCACTTGGTTAGCATCGCTCAGATACATACTGTACAGTACAGGCAGAATGCACAAGATTAATACTTACAACAAGTGCTTACTGTATGTAGACATGTTGCTTTACAACATTTTTAATTGGAAACAGGTTTGGTGAGGCTTAAAACAAAATTATATACATATATGTTTGCAAAAAATGTTTACAAAAATATGACATTTCTTAAAGAAAAGTTAAAGAGTCCCTTGACTTAAGCAAGAAGCTTATTTTAAATAACTTTTTAAGCTTTTGAGAACTTTTGGAGACATCCTCTCACAGTCCAGCTATAAGAACAGATTCTTAAAAGTCTCATATGTGCACTTGAGCTCTTTGGGCTGGGCAAGATCCAGTGCATACGTCAGTGCATGATCCAGTGCAAGATCCAGTGCATACCAGCACGCAGCAAGCCCTCGAAGCATTGCCCAGACCTTTCAGAACTTTTACCCCCCTCAATTATGATCCCAGTGTCCTCTGGTTCTTCTGACACGATGTTCTTGATCATAGATTTTCATCATTTGTGTTGTGAGGAGACAACACTCTGTCTCCATCAGCATTCTGGTAAAACAAAAAACATATTCGAGATTGGAAACCTCTATTCAAAAAGATCCATTCATGTAGACATAACCCACATTCCCCTGGTGTTCTTATGTCCTGGTGAACAGTTTACTATATCTTAACTTATATCACATCATTTAGAAGTAAATTATCCATGAAACATGATCTTTATCATAATTAAGTATGCATATTGTCCTAATTAAGTGTTGGAAATGTTCAGTGTAAAATCTCACATACAAATATTTGTCAAATTGGCAACTAATGAAATATGCATATAAAAATAAAGCCGTTTTTTTTTATTTTTTTTTTTTACAAAGTATGGAGAGAAAGTAAAAGAGAAATATCAGTTTCGGAGCTTAAACATTTTGTAGGTAACATATTACTGCAGTCATCCTTAACATCCCGTGAAAACGCAAAACAGCATTTACTTTTGAGGCAATAGAATAATAATTTTTTCATTTATTTGTTAAGAGAAATTTAGTTATGGCTTAGTCAATAAAAACATCTGTATGAAAGCTGCATATTTGCCCTTTTCAAGTGACCGTGTGAGAGAGCACACCTTTTTTTTTTTTTTTTTACTGATTTTACATTTGTATTCACTTACGTCATAGTCTTTCATAAGTTGATCTAGTTCCCCTACGTACTCCATCAAGCAGCATTGTTTGGGACCTGAAATGGCAAAACAAACAAACAAAAACATTATAAACCAATATCATGTTACTGTAATTAATACTGTAGTTACTGTAACTCTCCAAGAAAATAGATTGCAGAATGAGCTTTGCACTGAAGCAGTAAGTAACGATAGGACCAGAAGTATTTGGACAGCAACAATATCGATTGTGCTGTGTACACCACCATGGATTTGGAATGAAATGAAAAAGATGTGCTTAAAGTGGAGACTGTCGGCATTAATTTTTATTTATTTATTTTTTGGTCGAGAGAAAAAAAAAGGATGAACTGTGTAGGCATTACAGACATTTTCGTACAAAGACACCTATTTTTGGTGGCACAAAAATATTGGGATAGCTTGCTCCTCAGCAGTTCCATGGCCAGGGGTATATTTTCTCTTGAGTTCATTTACAAGTCAGCAGATAAAAGGTCTAGAGTTGATTCTAAGTGTTGCATTAGGAACCTGTTGCTGTTAACAATGTGAAGTCTAAAGACCTGTTACTGACAGGGAACAAGCATCATTAGGCTAAAAAACTAAAATGAATCCATTAGAGAAATAATAAAAACATTACGTGTGCGCAAATGAACTATTTGGTGCATTCTTAAAAAAGACAGAAGAGACTGGTGAGCTAAGGAACATCAAAAGTCTGGAAGACCATGGAAAACAACTGTGATGGATTACAGAAGAATTTTTCTCTGCTAAAGAAAAACCCCTTTAGAACAGCTGTCAAGAACAAAAACACCTTCCCAGAGGTAGGGGCATCTGTGACAGTGACAACAATCAACAAAAGACTTAACAGACGAGCAAATACAGAGGTTTTGTAAACATCAAAAATAGTAAGGCCAAGCCCTTAAATTAAAAGCTATTGATCGTGCTTAAAGCTATTACACGATAAGCAGGACCTTTCATTCCAAATCCATTGCGGTGGTGTCCAGAGCCAACATGATCTGACCAAATACTTCTGGTCCTCACTGTGAATATCATCATACAGTCCAGTTTGATTATGAAATCCCTGACACTGCATATAGGCAAACAAAACCCTTGTTGAATGATACAGAGTAGGACTGTCTGCAATCCATGGTTTATTTTTCAAGCAAAATGACTTCTATGCAGGAAAAAAACATGACTGTCTATAATTGTTTATGTTCATGGCTTCGAGGTGTGTAACCCACTTGGAACTTCAAGGAAAAAGCACAAAATAACAGCTGTTTATTGTGTTTTGGCAAATCTGCCATCCAAATTGTGATCTGCATTAACATGAATAGCCCTAGCTTTACTTTGAAATCTATACAATATTGTTCATGAACCTTTTCCTGTATTACATGATAGACATTCTGTGCCTTTTCACAAAAAATTTATAGTCTTTATCACATTGTATGTATGGTGTATAGAAATACCTATTGATAAGAGACAGTCAGAGACTGCATATGCACCTGTAAAAGAAATAAATATACATTTCTGTTCATACATTCAAATTACAGTCACTGACAGTATAAAAAAATCTAAATCAGGGAACTTATCAGAAGTAACTCAGTCAAATGGGACTTTATGACAAAAGATATTTAGAACATGTGAGATTCAGATAGAGTACAGTACCAGTCAAAAGTTAGCATACACTTTCACATTCAGTTAAATGGTGTCCAAACTTTTGACTATTACTGTACGTCATGTAGACATTTTAGAAAACTTGTCATGTTGGCAAATGTCAGTCAGATAAGTTCCCACTTGTGGCATCCAGCACACAACACAAGAACAGCGCCTACGCAAATTACTACAGAGAGATCATTTACAATAACTTAAGACACCCGGATACATAGAGTGATAGACCCGCTATGAGGTGATTATCGCTGGTTTCACTAAAACACGATAACATTTACCTAACACTATATACACAACATTAGCTTATATTTTATCTACCTTGCCATACACTGTAGGGTGGCGTGTCTGGCGGTGTTTTTTTCCCACCCACATCATGTCTCCTCTTTCCTCCCACCTGACAGGCCGCCGGTGAACTTGAGGCTGCCATGTCGTTCATTATTGTGTTGGACTTTAAGCTAACAGCACCGTTGACTTGCATGCTAACAGGTGCCCGGCTTTACGAGACCTGACTTGCTGGATAGATTCTCGTCCAATGAGAAAGAGGATTTGCACGTTCAAACGGATACATGCAAACAATTGGATTAAAAAAAAGAAAAACTTCGGCGTGTTGAGATGGCAATGTTAATGTTTTATTACTATAAAAAAAAAGTCGTTAAAATTTCGTCATTAATTAAAACGTCGTCACTGAATACTTATTGTCAACAAATTAACACTGATTTATTTACGTTTATTTGCCCTGTAATGTGCATTTTGTGCTCTCATGTGGCAACTTTGCTAATACTTTGACGTGGGGCAGGAAAAGAGATGCAAGGCTGCCACTACTATCGGTAAAATATAGAAGGGGACATTAGTATCATGTTTTATGCAGATAATTTTAAATTAGAAGGGTATGTTATTAACAGTTTTATAAAGTTAGACGGCCTTACTCAGTCCTATCCTTGACCTGAAGCAAATTAAGATGTCCGTCACCTGTTACAACACAAACTAAATGCAAAGACTTTGTTTTTCATAGATTCAGCACCAGTAATTTAACCTAACTTTAGCATTAATATGACTTCAGTTAATTAAATATACTTTGAGCACTTGTTAACTATATTAGCTTCGGCAGCTCATGTGCAATGAAATGAACTAATGTTAGCCTGTCAAATTGCATTAACACCAACATTGCTACTAGACATTTATTCATTAAAAATGAGACAAAACATCTTACCTTGAGGTCTTTATTTGATATGTAACAAAGCAATCCAACAAGCTTCTGCTTGGTTCATGTCCATGTGGCGCGATTCAGGCGGAAGTGGATGTTGATTAAAATTAGAGTGTGTTTTGAATTAAATCCACTCTTTTTAATAGTGTAAAGCTTAATCAAATTTTCTATTAAATATTATTTCACCCCAGTCCCAGTTTTTACAGTGTAGCTCCAGAAGTACTTGCAAACTACAGGCCCATTTCTAACCTCCCGTTCCTTTCAAAAGTGCTGGAAAAAGTAATTGCTGCACAGCTTCAGTCTCATCTAAAACAAAATACTTTGTATGAGAAATTCCAGTCTGGTTTCTGCCCCTACCAGAGCGTGGAAACAGCTCTGGTTAGAGTCACGAATGACCTGCTGATGTCGGCTGATGCTGGTTTTCCATCGCTTCTCATCCGGTTGGACTTGTCTTCTGCCTTTGACACTTTTGATCACAACATTCTTCTTCACAGATTACGTCACGCTGTTGGACTCTCTGACTCTGTTTACAATTGGTTCTCAATCTTACCGAAAGAACGGGGCATGTTGCCCTGGGAGAGGCTAAAATCCGCTACACAGAATGTCACCTGTGGTGATCCTCAGGGCTCTGTGCTCAGTCCCATTTTGTTTATATTGTACATGCTTCCCCTGGGCTGTATCCTCAGCAAGCATGGTATTTTATTTCATTGCTATGCTGATGATACTCAGCTCTACCTCAGGATAAATTCAACCTCTTCGTCTACTCTGCCATGATCCACTTTGACCTGTTTGGACGAGATAAAGTCATGGATGAAGCAAAATTTCCTGCAGCTGAACAGACCGAAGCTATTTTAGTAGGCATCCCACACCAAGTTTAGGACATCTAACATCACCAGTATTACCTTTTCTGGTCAGGATATCCCATTTTCAACATCCGTTATAAACATTGGGGTTAAAATGGACTCTTATTTGACATTTGAGGCTCGTGTCAAACATCTGAGTAAAACATCTCGGGTTACTTTGCTGTAACCCTGTTCCCTGAAAAAGCGGGAACGAGATGCTGTGTGAAAACGCTATGAGAACATCTTTCTGTGTTGCCAGTTGTGAAGCATGTGTGTATCAAACACGCCAAATCTTGGCATATATAACCTCGGTCAGGTAACGTCATCTGATGAAGCGCACCTGCAGGTTATAATAGGAGTGAAATGAAAACATTCCTCAGATCAATTTTGTCTAAAAGGATGTCCAGTCATGCAAGCAGTGCGGCATTGGAGCGCAGCATCTCATTCCCGCTTTTTCAGGGGACAGGTTTACAGCAAAGTAACCCAAGACGGTCCCTTTCAAAAGCTACACTCGATGCTGCGTGAAAACGCTATGGGAACGAGAATATCCACGCCTCCACACTGCAAGTGTCTGGACCCCCAAGGTTGTGTAGCGTGTGCACACAAAGGCCAAGGAGGTCTCAGAGCTAGCTCTGGGAGGCTGACTCGAGGACCCATGAGCCCGGAGTAGCATGAACATCCAAACTATAGAATCTCACGAATGTGCGCGGAGAGTACCAACCTGCAGTACACACACTTGCTGCAGGGGAGCACCTCTTGCCAGCGCAATAGATGAGACAATCCCTCTGGTCGAATGAGCCCTGATTCCTAGAGGCGAAGTGAGAACATGCGCCACATAGGCTAGGGCAATAGCATCTCTCACCCAACGGTTGCGGCCCCTGTATCATATGAAAAGCATATCATACGTAAACCTGGAGAGCACGTACTGGACACAGTAAGTGAAGTCTTTCCTGCTCCGTAGCTGTAAAAGGCGGAGAGCAGAATGCTTCAAGATCAACTGGGTGCATGGTTGAGAATGGAACTTTCGGAAGATAGTTCAGGTGAGGATGCAGAATAGCTTTGACTAGCCCAGGGGCGAAGTCTAGGCAGGATGGGGAGACTGACAAAGCCTGCAGATCCTCAAATCTCTTCAGAGAAGTAACAGCCATGAGAAGAAGCATCTTAAGAGTCAGAATCCTAGCAGGCGCTGACTCTCGCGGTTCGAAAGGGGTGTCTAAACGGTGTTCGAAACGGGCAACTAAAGGGACCACGGAAGCCCCATCAATCGGAACATGACAAGCCGAAATAGCGGATACGTATGTTCTGAGGGAATTAGGGCATAAGCCCGAGGACAACTTTTCTTGCAGAAACTCCAGCATTGAAACAATGTGCCAGTGAACTGGGTCTACATGTTTTGCCATGCACCAATCTTCAAATACATTCCATTTGAGAGCATAAGTTCTTCTAGTGGAGGGAGCCCTAGCACTTAGAATATTCTATATAGAATAATTACACTGGCTGGAAGACCAGCATTTCTTAGTTGGTCCCCTTCAGGGGCCAGACGTGAAGGTTCCAAAGCTCAGGTCGGGGATGGAATATTGTCCCCTGAGCCTGAAATACCAGATCCTTCCTCACTGGAATCACACAGGGTGAGCCATTGAGGAGAGATATTAGGTCCGAGAACCACACTCTGGTCGGCCAACGGGACGCTATCAATAAGAGACGCAAACCTTGGAGCAGAGCTATTGGAGGAAACGCGTAAAGCCGTAAATTAGGCCACGTATGGGCCAGTGCATCCAGACCCAGAGGAGCTGGAGGAGTCAGAGAGTAATAGAGGGGACATTGTGCTGTCCCTCTGGAGGCAAAGAGGTCAACCTCTGCTACGTAAAATCTTTCCCACACTGAAAAAATTGCTCTTTGGCCCTGTAATTATTATTTCAATTATCTATTTAAATTCTACAAAAAAAATACCAATTCATTGCTATTACTTTAAAATAGCAGTTTTTCGTGTAGTGCATTACTTGGTGATTGTTTGTAATTATGTGTCCTCAGTTTTGTATGTAAATTGAATCATTTGATCCAAGTAATATTCATTGAACCTGTTCATTGGCTTAATTAGTTGATATTTCCAAGTAAAATGTAATGGAGTGACAGCAGTGAATCTGCCAACCTTTTCTGCATTCGGAGCATCTCGTCAAAGCCCCTCCCCACATTTGAGCGGTCTTTCTCAGACATGTACCATGGTCCACATTTCGACGGTTGGCAGACTTGTTGACGGAAACGGGAAGAAGTGAATATGGAACCATGAAGGTAAGTTTTAAGCGAAACAAACTTTGTACGTTCCTGTTGACTCACCTACGTGAGTCAGTTTCTCCGCACTGAAAGCAGCAGCGTTTGCTGTGCTAGCATATAGTGTATTTTCCTGCTAGCTACCTAACTTGCTAACTAACTTTGCTGGCAGGAGGTATGTCCAGAATTTCCCACAGCACTTTACAGCTTTACACACTTTACAGGCTCCCTAAACAACACACGCCTGCTGCCTTAATTAACGTCTTAAAAAAATAACAAAAAATGTAAATAAAATAATCATATGTATATATATATATATATATATATATATATATATATATATATATATATATATATAAAATATGCAGGGCCTGAACTTCAGCACGGAATTTATGATTGTGTATGTGTATTTGTGAATAAAACGACCACGGTCCAGTTTGAAAGAATTGCTGCACCTCTGCAATGAGGTGTACTTTGAGAAAAAAAAAACGATGTACGCACTCGATGCGGACAAATGTGTGGTCTCTGTGTACACGCACTCGATTTCACTCGTATTCATATTGACTGGTTTTAAATGCGACACCGAGCTGACAATATGTAAATTTTTAAAAATGAAATATCAGTGTGTGTTTTTTTTACAGAACATGGACCTTCTGACTGCTAATTTGAACTCCACGACTGACACAAGGTAAGATTAAATTAGTAATGATTAGGTTTGTCTTGTTACATAATTTCTCTATGTGTGGCAGTTTGGTTTAATTTTGATATGGTTAATTTGTCTGTTTAAGGTGCCACAACATGAGATGGATGTGTAAGATATGTAGCTTTGAGTCAGAGAAGAGGTTGGGATTGTTAAAACACTACAGACTAAAGCATGGAAATGGTGGTCGCAGCCAGTCTGTCCCTTGTCTTCACACTGATTGCCCTTGCTTGTTTAAAACATTTAATGCCCTTAAGACCCATTTGTCTCGACACCATGTGGAGGTGGTCACACAAAGTGGACCTCTTTCATTTACTTGTCTACTTTGCTGCTCTGTTTTTTTTTTTATTCAGAGAAGCAGTATTTTGAGCATCTTAACAACCACTTAAGGAAGTTGCATGTGTCTTCAAAAACTGCAACTTCCAAATATTTATTCCACCTTTTCTACACATAGACACAGAAAACACCAGTCACACACCCTTGAGGATTTTAAAACTGAAGTATTAAAAAGCCAACCTAATGAACCCATGTTTGCTCAGGATGAGACCTGTGTGGAAGAGAGCTTAGAGTTTTGGGATGGGGAGCCACAGGAGTTGTCTTAAGATATAAAAGAGAAATTTGGCCATCAATTTTTAAAGTTGGAAAGCATGTTCAATGTCCCAAACAAATGCATTGATGAAATAGTAGATGAGCTTCAGTTTATATCCACTTTTGCATCTGATCCACTTTTGAGAGATGTGGTGGTGTCCACCTTGAAAAGCCATAATTGTGATCTGGATCCAGCCATTATCTCAGATTTAGTGAAAAATATTTGTGAGACACGCCCTATAAGTACTGCCTTGGGGACTGGTGGCCCTTTCACAACTTCATACAGTACATGAGAAGAGAATTCATGAAGAAGCATTTTTCAGTTGTTGAACCAGAAGAACACATAATTGATTAAAAAAAAAAAAGGGCAAAACCTTCCAGTATGTCCCAATATTGCCCTCCTTGGTGCATGTCCTAAGTAAGTCTTTTCAAGAAAACACATTTGAAGGTGAAAAAAAAAACTGAAAATGACTTTAAGTACCAGACATTTCATGATGGATCTCACTATCAAAACAACAAGTTTTTCTCTGTAGAGGAGAACAGAGTGAGTCTCATCCTGTACATTGATGACTTTGAGGTATGTAATCCTCTTGGGACATCTCGAAAAAAGCACAAAGTCACAGCTGTCTATTGGGTGTTGGGAAACATTCCGGTGCAGTTACGTTCCACATTGACATCAATCTACCTTGCAATTCTGTGTAAGGCTGAAGACACCAAGCAGTTTGGATTCCAGCGAGTTTTAGAGCCAGTGGTAACAGATATCCAAAGCTTGGAGAAAGATGGTCTTTTTGTTCCAGCGTTAGGGAAAGCCATTAAAGGGACTGTGGACAGTGTGGTGGCAGGTAATTTGGGGATGCACTCTGTGGCAGGATTTGTCGAAAGGTTTGCAGGGTCATACGTCTGCCGGTTTTGTGTTGGGGAGCGATCCAAGTTTCCAATGAAGTGAGATCTGAGTGTTTTCATCAAAGAACCAAAGATCAACATACACTGCATGTACAGACAGCTGTGTCTAGTCCAGATCACCCTCATTGTTATGGTGTAAAAAAAGAACAGTGTGCATTGTCAGAAAAACTTGAGCATTTGCATGTTACTGTACATCATGTTTTACATGATCTTTTGGAGGGCATTGTTCCAGTGGAATTGGCTTTGGCATTTGATAATTTGATCAAGAATTTTTTTTTTCTCTCATGGAACTGAATGATGCCATTTGCAATTGCCCATACAAGTGGAGTGCTAAAAGAAATTGCCCTCATTTCATTCCTGGTAACTTTTTGACTTGAAAATCAGTAGGGGGCAACACACATGAAAATTGGTGCTTATTAAGTCTTTTGCCTCTGATTATAGGGTTATCCGAACAAGAGCCTGTATGGCAGATACAGATGACACTGAAAGACATTGTGGACCTTGTCATGGCTCGAGCCCGTACCGAAGAAAGCATTTGCTATCTTGACAGCATCATTTCAGAATTCCTTGATGTTTTCCACCAACATAAGCTCATTCCCAAGCACCATTTCCTTGAGCACTATCCTCAGCTCATACGGGAATTTGGCCCCCTAGCCCTAGAGGGCAACCTCTGGACAATGAGATTCGAGGCCAAACGCAGCTTTTTCAAGAAGGTGGTCAGATACACTGGTTGTTTCAGGAATATTTTGCTGTCCCTTGCAAATAAGCACCAGCTTATGGTTGCATACCATCAATCACATTCAGTCAAACCATCAGTCACAAAAACAACAGAGGTCTCTTTTGATGTGTTTAAGGATTCAATTCAATTCTATTTTATTTATATAGCGCTTTTAACAATGGTCATTGTCTCAAAGCAGCTTCACAAAAAAAATGAAAAAAATTTTGTTAGAAAAGAAAATATGTGGAAGTGTGTATGTGTGAGAAAAATGTGTTTAGGTACTGTAATAATGAGATGAATGAATGATGAATGAAATGTCTCTGATGAGCAAGCCAAGGGGGACGGCGACGGTGGCAAGGATGATTTTAAAGACCTGGTGAAATGCAGATTCCCTGCTGTTATGGCTGTGCATGTTGCCAATAATGTGTGCAGTTTAGACACCAACTATGCAGTGGGAATGTTGTTGTGTTTTGGTTCCACTGCAGGACTGCTTGAATTTCTGAAGTGTTACAGATAATGGTGAAAACTGACTTTTTTTGTGAGACAACAAAACACATGGTACAATGAACACCTGAGGAGTTATGAGCTGGAGAACACAGTGAGTGTGCAGTTACTTGAGCAAAGAGAGCTTAAAGATTTGTATCCTTTGGCTTCATACACCCTTGCAGGAAGACGCCTGACAACTTTGAAGCACCACATTTGCCTATCCTTTGAAACTTGTGAATAAATATCTGTGTATTTCTCTTCTCTGTTGTTGCAGCTTTGTTGTTGCATATCCTGTTGATATGGCACCCTCAGCGAAACTGTGGATAATTTTTGGGGAGGATGATGTCCGCAAACTACTTTTACCTTCAGGCATCCCAAGCACACTTCAGGACCTCAATGATGTTCTTCGAGAGACATTTGATATTACAGGATCATTCACTGTTACTGTATGTACCAGGACATGGATTTCGATGGTCAGTTCTTCACTTTGACCTCAATTGAGGAAGTACAAGATAAAACTAACCACAAAGTAGTAAAACCTGAACTAGTGATCTTGATTCTCACTACTGTGGACATGTCAGAAGTCGACTCTCCAGTTCCATTATCTACAGAAGCTAGCTTCTCCTCATCTGGATGCGACACAATCCTGTTTTCCTCCCCAGATGAGAGTGGACCATCCTACAGGTCTAAGCCATGGCCATTTAAGTTTGAAATAACAGACTTTTCTTATGATATAGACCTTGCACTGGCAGCAGGAAAGCAAGCTTATGAAAATGATGGCACACTTTTGAATAACACAAGCGTAACTAGTAGCATTCTTGAGAAGCTTGCAGAGACTGCTTCACAGCATATCCAGCTGGTGTCCAGACTTAAGCTGTTGCTGAGGCCTTGGTAGAAAAATACCCATGCTTCAAAGAGACAGGGTCTTTTAATGGCCTATATGGTTGGCAACAGAGGATAAAGCATAAAATGGGCAACTACAAGGCAAAGTTAAGAGGTTGCCAATTAGCCATTCCAGAGCTCGAGGTGAACACACTGAAGAGCCAATGCTCCAGTGAAGAGGGTTCACTTAAAGGCTTTAAAAAGGCAAAAAAAAAAGCTGAAGTCAACTATCTGCCACCACTTCCATTTGGTGAGACTGAGGAAACCTTAGAGAAGGAGAGACTAGATTTGCTGGAGGAAATAAAGAAGAAGAACAATGAGAGGGCAATTAATGAGAAAATGGAGAAGTCTTTTGCTATGAGAAGAACAGAGGTTGTCAAAGATTGCCCCGCAATCCAAGACCTCTTAAAGAGATGGCCTTCTCTGTTCTGTGAAAATCAGGTAAATCCAGTTCTTGTTCGTGCAGCAACTAAGTGCATGTGAGATCTAATGAGTCATCTTTGACATGATTTTGTGTTATTTATCTCTCATTTCAGATCAAAGAGGAGTTTAAGCGAGTAACCACAATTCATTTGGAGGGAACGTTTTTGTCCAGATTGGACGGGTACACCACCAAACTCCTGGAGATATTTCGGAGGAAGGGCGGGACTGCAGGGACGAAAATTAAACCAATGCTGGACTCACTGAATGAGGTAAAATTTCTAATTATTTTAATTACATAATCTAAAGATGAGATGAGGTCATTGTTCCCAGTTGAGTCTGGTTCCTCTCAAGGTTTCTTCCTATTACCATCTCAGGGAGTTTTTCCTTGCCACTGTCGCCCGCGGCTTGCTCACCAGGGACTATCTGACCATTTTGATACATACACATTCACATTCCATACAAACTTAAATAATTCTTTTGATTGTGTAAAGCTGTTTTGAGACAATGTCAATTGTTAAAAGCGCTATACAAATAAAATTGAATTGAATTGATTACACTGAGAATGTATCATGTTATTTTACACTTAAAGCACTGTTTTCAGATTGTTTATGATGAAATCGTATTATTTTGATTGAAATTTGGACACATGCTGCTGGCCCGAGCTTTTTTGGTTTCTGTGGTACCCCACGTCCACAATGGCTTCATAGGTGCACTGGAACAATCCTTCCTAAAATGCATTAAACTTTCGTTTACAAAGACGTGAAACTCACCGAGTGGTCAGGGGTGTTCACTGATACGTTCACACAAAAATCTCTGCAAAAGATGCTTTCCAAAAGGTGTTTTACCATTCGTTGTAAAACTGTGGACCTATTTTTGCAAACGCCTCACACCCGTACATTCTTCCGCTGAGAGCTTGAATACTTGTAATATAATAGAATAGCGGCGGAGTAATACCGTACATCACAGCACATCTAATACAAGTCAATGGAGTTGGACAAAAACTATGATAAAACCTGTTGGAAAGTATCTTTTGCAGCGATTTTTGTATGAACATTCCTGACCACCTCTGTGTGGAACCTCTTGTCTGCCCGGGCCAGGGTGGTCACTATGTCGGTCACTGTGTGGTCACTAGGTCACTGTGGTCGTGGGCGTTGACCGCTCTCAGTCTGGATGGCCCCCAAAAGTGACTTTCTTTGTCTCAGGGTCAGCCTCTGTGAAGCACGTTCTGTAACTTTACGTATGAAAAGTGCCATATGATTATTGTTTGATTTGAGTATACTAAATTGAGTATACCTCTTTGTTTTTATTTTCACATTTTTTCTCCTTTTCTTTTACTTGGAATATATTCTAGTTATTTCTAATTGTGGTTTGTTTGTTTTCACAGGACGTCAGCCAAGAAGCATTGAAAGAGGACTGCAGTAATCACATGATGAAGATCATCGTCATCCATCCCAATGTGACACAGGAAAACCAAGATCACGTGATCGTGTCAGTCATCATTGAGGGGACAGAAATTCTGGAGGACTGCGGAAGTGTGACAAACGCTTGCCTCCTGCTCATGGGTGTCATCTATGCCGTCAACTTACTGTAAGTTACCCACTGAAACTGAAATATACGTTTGAAGTATTTCAGAAGCTGTTTACACAGTTGTAAATAAGAAACCTGTTCTTAATCTGTCTTGCCTGGTTAAATAAAGGTAAATAAAAAAATAAAATAAAAAACTTCTTGAGATTGACATCCTTAAAATGTCACCAAAGGTCCAGTCTCTCCACAAGAAACTTTAGATTTTGTCAGTGATTTCAAGTGTTGGTCAGTTTTATATTAGCTCTGTTTGTTCTGATAACCTGAGAATGTCAGGAAATGTCCAGTCTCTCCAGTCTCTGCCAGTGTTATTTGTGCTTTTGTCCAGCACAAACAATTTGTTTGCATTTTTTGTCTGTTTTCTGACAGTGATTTCAAGTGTTGCTCAGTTTTATATAAGTTCTTTCTGTCCTGAACGTTCTGAGAATGTCTGCAAAGGCAGTGATTGCAACTGTTAATGGACAGAGTTGATGTATGTATTCTTTACTGTTCTGAAAGTTGATTAGAAGAAAGGGGACAGTGCACACTGAATTTTTGAATAGCATGTTTTGTTTCCCATGCTAAGGCTATCTGATTGGTTGAAACTTGTTTGTAATAGAGCCCAATTGATGGAATTACAGAATTGGAAGGGAAAAGTCAACTCTTAACACTGTATTCCTTTGTATGCTTGAATATCAGTCCTAAAGTCAGTTGGTGCTTTGTTATTCCACATTTAATTTTTCAAATTCTATACTGCTTTACTTTTGAGCTTTATACTGTAACAGTCTCTGAACTCCCTTGATGTATGGACTCTATGTACTGTATATGTACAGTGGTGTGACAACCAGACTGCTCATTACCGTCGCACTCACCGCCGTGGAAAGCGGCAGCGGCCAAAATAAACCAGGAGCATTTCAAAATAATTCGTGAAATGACCGCCAGGTGGCGCAAATTGACATTTTCCGTCGTCTCGGTTTTTAAATATATTCAGAGCTTAAGTCATAATAAAGTCAAAACAATATGTTGTAGCAAAGTAATACTACAATTATGATAATTTACACATCCAACAAACATGAAAAACTATAAATATAAAAAAATATGAGTTAGAAAACATTGGTTTCATTTTGTTTAGACAGACTCTGTTTTTATCTGTTTAGTGTTATTATTAAAGAAAACAGCACAAACAACAGCACTAGGGCTTTAAAAAAAATTTATTTCGACAATACTTACAGTTGTTAGAGTTTAAGACATCAAGATTTAAATATAGAAATAACTACAACAAATAGAGCAAACTTCCAGAATATATAATAAAAAAATAAATCAATAAAAAAGATGTATGCAGTATAATCGCGGCCTCTCATTTCATTATTCGCTCGCACTTCGTCCGGCACTGAACCAAAATTTATTGTCTTACATTTGTGAATAAAATATCATTGTTTTATTCAGAGATTTACAGTATTTGTGCAAAATAATAGTTATGCAATATAATTACAGGCTCTGGATTCGTTTTGTTTGCAGTATAAAACGAAAAAACATCTTACTATTTTTGAGAGATTCGTCGTAAAAAGAAAACTGTTTTTTTTTCACATATTTGTCTGTACAAAATAATATTTATGCAATATAATCACGGACTCTTGATTCGTTATTCGTTTGCAATATAAACCAAAATACATTAACCATATAATACAAACCAAAATATAAACCAAAATATTTAATTTGTTAAAAAATATTTAATATATGCTCTGTTTTGAAATTTGCGAGCAAGAAGTTCTATGGCCATGTTTTTGTGGTTATAATGTTATGTAGATATTTTAAATATATCTATGCCATTTCAACTGTGAAATAAAAGTGTCCGTTAAGCTGCAAATATTTGTTTAGGAAAATATTGAATTATTATTTAATAGAATAATACAAATATTTACTTAATTCGATTAATATTAACTAGTACATTCATAATAAATATTACTTAATAATGACATAAAATATAACAAAGAAAAGATGAGTAAGAAACACAAAGAAATATCAGCAATGTTCACTTGGGTTTTGTAACTGGATGCAATGGTAATCTGAGTGAAAGTTACAAACCGGATTCCAAAAAAGTTGGGACACTTTTTTGAGGACACTAAACAAATTGTGAATAAAAACTGAATGCAATGATGTGGAGATGGCAAATGTCAATATTTTATTTAGAATAGAACATAAATCACGGAATAAAAGTTTAAACTGGGAAAATGTATAATTTTAAGGGAAAAATATGGTGAATCAAAATGTCATGGTGTCAACAAATCCCAAAAAAGTTGGGACAAGGCCATTTTTACCAGTGTGTGGCATCTCCCCTTCTTCTTACAACACTCAACAGACGTCTGGGGACCGAGGAGACCAGTTTCTCAAGTTTAGAAATAGGAATGCTCTCCCATTCTTGTCTAATACAGGCCTCTAACTGTTCAATCGTCTTGGGCCTTCTTTGTCGCACCTTCCTCTTTATGATGCACCAAATGTTCTCTATAGGGGAAAGATCTGGACTGCAGACCGGCCATTTCAGTACCCGGATCCTTCGTCTACGCAGCCATGATGTTGTGATTGATGCAGAATGTGGTCTGGCATTATCTTGTTGAAAAATGCAGAGTCTTCCCTGAAAGAGATAACTAGATGTTGTTCTAGAACCTGAATATATTTTTCTGCATTGATGGTGCCTTTCCAGACATGCAAGCTGCTCATGCCACACGCACTCATGCAACCCCATACCATCAGAGATGCAGGCTTCTGAACTGAGCGCTGATAACAACTTGGGTTGTCCTTGTCCTCTTTGGTCCGGATGACATGGCGTCCCACATTTCCAACAAGAACTTCGAATCGTGACTCGTCTGACCACAGAACAGACTTCCATTTTTCCACACTCCATTTTAAATGATCCCTGGCCAATTGAAAACGCCTGTGCTTGTGGATCTTGCTTAGAAATGGCTTCTTCTTTGCACTGTAGAGTTTCAGCTGGCAACGGCGGATGGCACGGTGGATTGTGTTCACTGACAATGGTTTCTGGAAATATTCCTGAGCCCATTCTGTGATTTCCTTTATAGTAGCATTCCTGTTTGTGGTGCAGTGTCGTTTAAGGGCCCGGAGATCACGGGCATCCAGTATGGTTTTACGCCCTTGACCCTTACGCACAGAGATTGTTCCAGATTCTCTGAATCTTCGGATGATATTATACACAGTTGATGATGATAACTGCAAAGTCTTTGCAATTTTTCGCTGGGTAAAACCTTTCTGATATTGCTCCACTATCTTTCTGTGCAACATCGTGGGAATTGGTGATCCTCTACCCATCTTGGCTTCTGAGAGACACTGCCACTCTGAGAAGCTCTTTTTATACCCAATCATGTTGCCAATTAACCTAATTACTGTTAATTGGTCTTCCAGCTCCTCGTTATGCTCAAATTTACTTTTTCCAGCCTCTTATTGCTACTTGTCCCAACATTTTTGGGATTTGTTGACACCGTGAAATTTGGAATCAACATATTTTTCCTTTAAAATGATACATTTTCTCGGATTAAACTTTTGATCTGTCATCTATGTTCTATTCTGAATAAAATATTGACATTTGCCATCTCCACATCATTGCATTCAGTTTTTATTCACAATTTGTTTAGTGTCCCAACTTTTTTGGAATCCGGTTTGTACAATCTATAGATGAGTATTGCCAGTGCAATTTACTTGTGTATTTTACATAAAAAAACAAGTGGTTCTAATAAGTAAATATCACTTAGAAATAGCCCGAGTAAAGATTACAAGCACTTTCTGTGTGGAAAAAGTTGCCTACCTTTTTTTAAAGTAAATGTCACTAAAAATTTTTCTCAGTGCAGATTTGGCTGGCTACTTCGTGGTGGAGTTTCCATTCCCTGTGTGTGACAGCTTGACTGGATAGCAAGTTTGCTCCCGCATTCATATGCCCGGGAATGTAAATTGCCCTGAGGGACAGGAACTTGTCCTGTGCCCAAAGCTAGCTTGTTCAAGCGGCGCGAGCGCAGTCCGCCTTGGTGATTTAGGTATGAGACTACCGTAGTATTGTCCACTAGAACATGGTAGCCTCTCAGCTGCTGGAGGAAGTGCTTCAGGGCCAAAAATAGAGCCATCAATTCAAGGCAGTTGATGTGCCATGCGAGAAGATGGCCTCTCCAGCTCCCTTGCACCCCAGCCCGTAAGGGACGCATCTGTCGTTAGCATTTTGCAATGACAAGACGGACCTAGAGTGGGACCCAAAGTCAGAAACCGGGGTCTGAACCACATACAGAAAGGGTACGAAGCCCTTTGCGCATAACCCTTATTTGCCATCGGGAATTAGCCCTTGAGTGAAATCCCCTGTCTCTCAGCCACAACTGAAATGCTCTCATGTGCAGGAGGCCCAAAGGTATCACCGTGGATGCAGCTGCCATGAGGCGTAGAGATCTTTGAAAGTGATGAACAGACACTCTCTGGTCTTGATTTCCTTTAGGGTGTAGAGAATAGATTCGACACGAGCGGGAGATAGCTGTACCCACATAGTGATCGAATCCCATGTGACATCCAAGGACATTGTCCTCTGAACCGGAAAGAGAACGCTTTTTGTGGCATTGAGTCTCAATTCTAAGGAATGGAGATGAGCTAGGACGACATCCTGATGTCGAAGCGCTAGCTTGTGGGACTGGGCCAGAATCAGCCAGTCGTCTATGTAGTTCACAATGTGGATGACCCGAATTCACAAGGGAGCCAGGACTGCATCCATGCATTTTGTATATGTGAGGGGTGAAAGAGCTAGACCAAATGGAAAAACCCGATACTTGTACACTTCGCCCCCGAAAGAGAACCTCAGGAACTTCCTGTGTTGTGGCAAAGTTTCTATGTGAAAATATGCGTCCATCTCTTGGTTGGATTTGTGAAACAATGATTTTGACAGTCAACATTTTGAAGCTGTACTTCTTGAGATAACGGTTCAGCCCGCGAAGATCTAAAATTGGGCGGAGCCCCCCGTCTCTCTTGGGAACCAAGAAATACCGGCTGTAGTACATTTACATTTAGGCATTTGGCAGACGCTTTTATCCAGAGCGACTTACAAAAAGTGCTTTAAAGTTAACATCACTGGATACATACTTACACTGGGTTAAGTAGGTTTATAACTAAGTGCCATTAGTCGAACACAACTGGGAAGAGGGTTTTTTTTTTTTTTTATGCGGGGGGGGGGGGGGGGGGGGGGTTGGGGTTAGTCCAAGTACTGAGTCGTCGTTTAAAGATAGTCAAAGTCTCTGCTGTACGGACATCTAGAGGAAGTTCGTTCCACCACCTAGGTGCCAGAACAGAAAAGAGCCTGGATGAATGTCGCCCTCGATTCCTGAGAGATGGTGGGATGAGGCGAGCAGTGCTGGAGGATCGGAGGGAACGTGGTGCAGTGCGTGGTGTGATTAGAGCAGAGAGGTAAGTGGGTGCAGGGCCATTTTTAGCTTTGTAGGCAAGCATCAGCGTTTTGAATTTGATGCGGGCAGCTACAGGAAGCCAGTGCAGGGAGCGGAGGAGTGGGGTGGTGTGGGAGAACTTGGGGAGGTTAAAAACGAGACG
Source organism: Channallabes apus (assembly GCA_030522415.1). Taxonomy (NCBI): domain Eukaryota; kingdom Metazoa; phylum Chordata; class Actinopteri; order Siluriformes; family Clariidae; genus Channallabes; species Channallabes apus. The sequence continues at coordinate 50,539,685 of CM060105.1, forward strand.
TGCTGCTGCATTCTGGATCAGTTGCAGAGGACGAATCGTGGACAGAGGCAGACCTGCCAGGAGTGAGTTGCAGTAGTCCAGTCTTGAAATAACAAGGGACTGAACAAGCACCTGAGCAGCCTGTGAAGAAAGAAATGGGCGAATTCTTCTGATATTGTAAAGAAGAAATCTACAAGAGCGAGTAAGGTTAGCGATGTGTGGGGAAAATGACAGATGGTTGTCCACGGTTACCCCAAGATTGCGGGCAGTGGCTGAAGGAGTGATTTGGTTGTTGTCCAGGGATATCACAAGGTCTTGACCTGGGGATGAGTCACAAGGGATGAACAACAGTTCAGTTTTACTCAGATTGAGCTTTAGCTGATGTGCAGTCATCCAGGATGAGATGTCTGCCAGACATGCTGAGATCTGGGTGGAAACCTGAGTGTCAGAGGGAGGAAAGGAGAGAGTAAGTTGGGTGTCATCTGCATAACAATGGTATGAAAATCCATGCGATGATATGACTTTACCAAGAGACTGGGTATAGAGGGAGAACAGAAGCGGACCAAGTACTGAGCCCTGTGGGACACCAGTAGAGAGTCTACGTGGAGCATATGTAGATCCCTTCCATGTTACCTCATATGACCTATCTTCTAGGTAAGAAGCAAACCATTGCCACGCTGTTCCACAAATTCCAAGGCTTGTAAGAATAGATAATAGAATCTTGTGGTTCACCGTGTCAAATGCAGCTGACAGGTCCAGGAGGATGAGAACAGATGACAGTTTAGCAGATCTAGCAGTATGGAGCTTCTCAGTGACTGACAGAAGGGCAGTCTCTGTGGAATGTGCTACTTTGAATCCAGATTGGTTGGGATCATTAAGGTTGTTCTGTGAGAGATAAAGAGACATTTGGTTATAAACAGTTCTTTCAAGAATTTTGGAAATAAAAGAGAGAAGTGATACCGGGCGATAGTTGTTAACTTCTGATGGGTCCAGGCAGGGTTTCTTGAGGATGGGAATAACCCTTGCCTTCTTAAAAGCAGCAGGAACATGACCAGATGATATGGAATGGTTGATGATGGTTGTGGTGAAGGGAAGGAGGTCTTGTGAGATTGCCTGGAGCATTGTGGAGGGGATTGGGTCTAATGAACAGGTGGTGGGGTTAGATGACGAGATGATCTGCTGAATCTCATCAGATGACAAGTTGGAGAATTCTTCTAAAGGAGGGAAGGGAAGGTCCTGAGGTTCTGCTGTAGAAGTTTGGTTGGGAGCGAAGGACTGGCGGATTGCTGCAATTTTCCCGTCGTAGAATGTGGCAAAATCGTCAGCAGTCAGAGAGGAAGGGGCAGGAGGAGTTGGTGGGTTGAGTAGTGAGGAGAAGATGTTGTGGAGTTTGCCAGGATCATGTGCAGCGGCTTCCAGCTTTTCTCTGAAGAAGGTAGTTTTGGCAGAAGTCACAGCACATGAGAATTTGGAGAGAAGAGTCTGGAAAGAGATGAGATCTGCATCAAGTTGCAATTTCTTCCATCTTCTCTCTGCAGTTCTTAATTCTCTCCTGTTGTTGCGTAGTACATCTGATAGCCAAGGAGCAGGACAAGACGTCTTCCTTGGTTTAGATGACAGTGTAGTAGCCTGACTCTCTGTCTGGTAGGGGAACATGTTCTATGGCCCCTTTTTCCAGCAACATCAGTAGAGTCAGCAGATGTGCCCTTTCCGGTTTCACAGAAGTGGAGACCATGCCATTGAAACGCGGAGGGCGATGTGCGAACTGGATTCTATAGCCCTTTTCTACAGTCCTTAATACCCAAGGAGATATACCTGGCAGTAGATTCTGTTAATTTTTATAATTACTAATGTTGAGATTGTTGACAGCATAGAGCCAGTTCGGCAATGGGTGAGAACCTAAAATAGGAATTCAGGTAGAATAAAGTTAAATATAATTTAATAACAAGTGCCTGGTTTGCCAGGGTGGCCAAGAGGGTGCTACACACAGCAGAAAATGTTTGTAATGAGATTTATTATTATTTTTTTACTTCTTTCATGACATATACTGTACCTGCTTATTCCATGTATTTTCCCCTAACATGACATCAAAGTAGCATTAATGGTGCATGGCAAGTGAGAGGAAAAAGGCTGACTATCTCTTCTGAAATTATTTTTTTAAATCTCATCGTATCTGTGCTAGCAACGTCCTCCTGTGATCAATGGCATGGCACAGAAAACTGATAAAAATAATTTATTAGCACATAAATATTTTCATATGAGCATATTTTAAGCATTTTATATGTATTTAATCTATTAAAATTCAAGCAGCACATGTTTTTAAACATTACACAAGTGCTTCATGTGCTTGAGTCAGGACTCAAACAGATTTCTGTGTGTGTGTGAGTGAGAGAGAGAGAGAGTAATAAAGTAAGATTTTATAAATTTTAAATAATAATAAAAATAGAATATATATATTGAGGTCACTAATTGATATTGTGATGCACTGCCAAAAAAAAAAAATCCTGAATTGGAAATACTTGATTATGTTATTGGGACTGTATAAGTGAGACATAACCAGGTGCACATTTTATCCTCGGTTTATCATTAACTATATCCGTAATTAATAAACCTCTTATTGTCAACATGTTAAACTAGCAGTTAAGAAAAAAAGTGCTAAGTTTGCAATCCTAGTCTGAAGCCAGGTCTACCTGAACCGAGGCAGCAGCCACAGACCCAGGAAGCCAGGAAGTAAGTATTGGTTGTTGTGTAGTTTTCTTTCTCTTCTACCAGCAATAAATAAACGTACACAGTATAATAACCAGGGCTTGATTTGAGGGCCCTGTTGAAAAAAATTACAAAAACCAACCCTTCTGTAAAACGACCAAGCCCTTACCTTCCCCTTTAAATTAATAATGCTGTGTTATGTAAAATTTGTCATGAAAATTGTAAATACGAATTATAAATAACTGTGATTAGTCAATCAGAATTCAATATTGTAGCGTGCTGCTCACAAGCTCATGCAAGTTTGCGTAATTTTTTGCGCTGTTTACGTTTTCGCAATAGCCAACAGCAAAGATTTTGACATATTTCAAAATGAAGAGAAGGATTCCGTTTAACACGGGAATTGACTAAATGACTGACAGCTTTAATGATGATAAACGCGTTCTATACCCAATTTTTGTAATTTCATTTTATTATTTTAATAAAAATTTAAAGAAGAGGATTTGTTTTTCATAAGATTTTGTGGCTTCACCTACATGCTTGGGTACAAAAGGGTAAAAAAAAAAAATTATTTTTAAATGTTATAATAGTAATTTGATTGTGTGTGTGTGTGTGTGTGTGTGTGTGTGTGTGTGTGCGAGAGAGAGAGAGAGAGACAGACAGACAGACAGACTGGTATGTAGTTATACAAAACTATAATACTATTAAATTATTTAATTACTAATGTTTTGCAAATTTTTATTATATAATCCTCCCCAGATGAAAGCCATGGAAAGGATCAAATGATAGTTTTGTAAAATTTCATGCGTGTGTTTTTGTTTTGATGGCTCCAAGTTAATTTCATTAAGCTTATATTTTGTTAATAAAACTGTTCTTAAAAATTTTTCATAATTCATTTTGTATGGTTAGTTGTAGCCATTAACACCCCCCCCCCACCCCAGCAAAAAAAAAAAAAAAAAAGAACTTGACCACACCACCCATTTGAACTTTTTTTTTTTTTTAATTCGACAACTGATTTTTCCTACCACAATATACCATAAAACATACAGTATACAGTTGCAACAAACGGTGGGGATAAGAAACACTATTAAAGAAAAAATATTATTTAGACTAGCTAATTAAGTTCATTAGCTAACGATTTTATTTGTACAAAGAATCAACTGTTATATAGCTTCTGTTTGTATCGGTTTATTGTTATTATTTTTAAAAAAATTATATTTAAAGACATCAAAATTTTTATATAAAAATAACTGGGAAAATAGACCTTCAGAATAGAACATTAAAATAACTAAAATATACACTTCTATCTTTGGTATAATATGGTTATAGTATAGTACTGTATATCGCGGCTGTGTGACGCATCCTGTACTCTGCGTTCCAGACTCTTTAGTGGAAGTTGTTGATGTTAAATAAATAAAATAATTTTTGCCTTTGATGTTAACTACACAAAGCAGTGTCTTCCCACCTGGGAGTTTCTCCAGCATACTGTATATCAGATTGATGGACATGAGTTCTCATCCGTTACATTTTTGGTTACAACATTTTTTTCAGCACACATTTAATCAATAATATTTTTTTAAAGTTTAATATTTATGCAGTATAATCAGGGCAGTTTTTCAGTGTTACTGCGTGTGCGCAATGTCAGACACATTCAAATGCAAATAATAAACCCTCCCCAGGTGTGAATCACCTGTTCTCACTTTTACACTCGGAGAAACTAAAATACAGCCCTTCCCACTTTGCATGGTTTCGGCAAACTTAAATTTAAAATCTTCTAAAATTTATATTACCATTTTTAATCCCTGGAATTAGATTTTTCTTATCATAACATGCATGTTATTAATTACTCTACAATGTTTTAATTTTAGATTTCATTTAAAAATAAATAAACCAAATAAAATTATTCCATTTGTATTTTCCCTTTGTAAAATAGCATTAAAAATGATGGGTTGTGTATCGAGTGACTAAAAACAATACAAGGCATGTTATGATGAGGAACCTTCTATCTCTTCCATTCCAGTGATTAAAAAACGGTAAAAACGTAAATTTTGGAATCCACAGAAGCTCAGTGGTCTGAGCACAATGTAACAATCTTTGTATGATAAAATTACTCGTGGCATGAATCTACACGAAGCGCAGAAAATGAGCATGATAATTCAAGGACATGATAATAATCAAAAGTAAAATAACATTGTTCTTTTTGCTGTTTATGTCCACCATTTAATAATTATTTAATTATTAATAATTAAAGCTGCTCACATCGCACGCGCTTTCACTTAAAAAAAATTGTGTTTAATCAGCAAGTACTGTATATGTCGCCTCTATCATGGCTTCCATAATTACAGAGAACGCAGACGCAGGCTAGGCTGAAATAAAGTTCTTTGTTTATTTTTTGGAAGATAACTTAGTCCCTGAAAACACCACACAAAGCTTTCTGCTGAAGGTGTGGTACTACTCCAGGCCGGGGGCTGCAGGCGGGCTAACTAAACAAAAGAAAATGAACTTAGTACTTGTCCGTGAACTCTAGACGAGTTTCTATGAAATCAGTCCCAGCATGGCCTTAGAGAAGGCTTGAATCCCACCTCGCCTGCAGATACCACTCAGTCCTGGGTGAGAGAGAGAGACACACATGAAGGGACAACACAGAAGGGTGCACAACAGTGAACAGACAGGGTGATACGTTCGACTAGAATAAATAGTGACACATGAGGGAAACACAGGTGAACTTGATTTGATGGTTAACTCAGTTAATGGGGAAATCAATATACACTCAGACACACTAGGGGGAGACAAAGCGATGGCTCAGTAGTCCGGTGAGCCAGATCTTAGTCCCCAGGGCTGAGGTGGCTTGAATGTGACAGCCTCTCTTTATGATGAAACAAAGCTGTGTGTGAATGGCTGAAATGTGGTTGTGAATAAATATTTTAGTGAATGTAAAAGGTTCGCATGAACCCGCGGCGTGCGCGTGCTCTTTCACTTTGCCAAGTTTTGGCAGTCAGATGAATGCGCGCGCTGATATGAGGGATTCATAAGAGATTTCTTATGACATGCATTTCTTATATTTCTTATGAGATGCAGCATAATCAGGGCAGTTTTTCAGTGTTACTGCGTGTGCTTTGCAATGTCAGACACATTCAAATGCAAATAATACACCCGCCCGAAGTGTGAATCACCTGTTCTCACTTTTACACTCGGAGAAACTAAAATCCACCCCTCCCCACTTTGCATGGTTTCTGCAAACTTAAATTTAAAATCTTCTGGATTCTACATTTTAAAACTGACATTGTTACTGTTTTTAATCCCTGGAATGAGATTTTTCTTACCATAACATGCATTGTATTGTTATTAATCACTCTATATTGTTTTTAATTACTCTACAATGTTTTAATTTTAGATTTTATTTAAAAATAAATTAACCAAATGAAATTATTCCATTTGTAATTTCCCTTTGTATAATAGCATTGAAAATGATGTGTATCGAGCGATTAAAAACAATACTAGGCGTGTTATGATATGGAAACTTTCTATCTCTTCCATTCCAATTATTAAAAAACAGTTGACAAAAGTCAGATGAATGCGTGCATCGATGTGAGAGATTTATAAGAGATTTCTCTTTCCCAGAAATACAATACCTCATGCGGGCAGTAAATACGCCATTTTACAGTAACATTTTACAGTAACAGCGGTGGGGATAAGAAACACTATTAAAGAAAAAAATATTATTTAGACTAGCTAATTAAGTTCACTAGCTAACGATTTTATTTGTACAAAGAATGAACTGTTATATAGCTTCTGTTTGTGTCGGTTTATTGTTATTATTAAAAAAAATTATATTTAAAGACATCAAAATTTTTATATAAAAATAACTGGGAAAATACACCTTCAGAATAGAACATTAAAATAACTACAATATACACTTCTGTCTTTGGTATAATATGGTTATAGTATAGTATATCGTGGCTGTGTGACGCATCCTGTACTCTGCGTTCCAGACTCTTTAGTGGAAGTTGTTGATGTTTATTTTATTTATTTATTTTTGTCTTTGATGTTAACTACACAAAGCAGTGTCTTCCCACCTGGGAGTTTCTCCAGCATACTATATATCAGATTGATGGACATGAGTTCTCATCTGTTACATTTTTGGTTTTATGATGAAACAAAGCTGTGTGTGAATGGCTGAAATGTGGTTGTGAATAAATCTTTTAGTGAATGTAAAATGTTCGCGTGAACCCGCGGCGCACGCGTGCTCTTTCACTTTACCGAGTTTTGGCAGTCAGATGAACGCGCGCGCTGATATGAGGGATTCATAAGAGATTTCTTATGACATGCATTTCTTATATTTCTTATGAGATGCAGTATAATCAGGGCAGTTTTTCCAGTGTTACTGTGCGTGCTTTCCAATGTCAGACACATTCAAATGCAAATAATACACCCTCCCGAAGTCTGAATCACCTGTTCTCACGTTTACACTCGGAGAAACTAAAATCCACCCCTCCCCACTTTGCATGGTTTCTGCAAACTTAAATTTAAAATCTTCTGGATTCTACATTATCAAACTGACATTCTATCTCTTCCATTCCAGTGATTAAAAAACAGTTGACAAAAGTCAGATGAACGCGTGCGTCGATGTGAGAGATTTATAAGAGATTTCTCTTTCCCAGAAATACAATACCTCTCGCAGGCAAGCCTCTGAATACGCCGTTTTAACAGGGGTTACAATTAAAGCTGCTCACATCGGGCGCACTTTCACTTAAAAATAAAAATAGTGTTTAATCAGCAAGTATATGTCGCCGATCTTTATGATGAAACAAAGCTGTGTGTGAAGGGCTGAAATGTGGTTGCGAATAAATCTTTTAGTGAATGTAAAATGTTCGCGTGAACCCGCGATATGAGATTTCTCTTTCCCAGAAATACAACAAAGACAAATTTATACGTGTTAAATAAACGCTGTCTTTGCGGCGCAGTGCAGCCGCTTTATTTAATATACTAACATGTTTTTGCTGTGTAGTGTCCATTAATCTGACAACACCTGTGACTCTCCCACGTTTTCTGATACACACAGCCAGAGTTTTTTTTTTTGGTACTGTAATTTTAGTACTGTGATGGTAAATTCATTTAATGTTTCACTTGTATTTTATAAGGTTTTTGCTGGCGGTGGGACAGCGCAGCGGGGGTGTAGTTTGTTAAAATGAATTCTTATAATAACACAAAAACACAAGCGCTACTGTATGACATCTGCTGACGCGAATTTTGTGGTCATTTGGTTTCATTTATTTCAGTTAATAAATCTGCTAAAAATTAAAGAACACAAAGTATAAGATGACATAAAACCTTTTTTCCCCCTAATTATTTGATACAGAATAGCGCACCCTGTTTGATTTCATTAAAGTAAAATAAAATACAGCGCATAAAATAAAATACAGTGGTACAGCACAACGGGGGTGCTGGGATGTAAAAATATAATTTGTTAAAAAGTTTTCATTATTTATTAAAGAACATTATGATGATTATAGCAGCCTACTGCATTTAATTCTTATAATAAAGCAAAAACACATCGACATCTGCTGACGCAGTAGCACGTCCTAACAATGTTTAAATTTTTATGGTCATTTAGTTTCGTTTATTTCAGTTAATAAATCTAAATTTAAAGAACACAAAATATAAGATGACAAAAATCATACATGCATAGATTTTCTAATTATATGTGATAGAATCTAAAGGCTCACTGTTTTAATGTTTACTTTGCTTAAATTCGATCCTAATAAGATTAAATTTAATTAAAATTCTACATTTGTACTGTAATTTTAATACTGTGATTATGGATTCATTTAAATACAATGTTTCACTTGATTTTATCGGCTACTACTGTCCGTGCAGCTCTAAAGGAGCGCACCTCATTAATCCTTGAGAGAATGAACTGATGCCCGAGGCGTCGGTCTGTAGTTATATAGCGCCACTCAGCGGTAGAAGCCAGCAAAACACACAAACCCAAATTTCGCCACCGTGAGGCGTGACGGTAAAACCAGACTACCACATGAGTAACTACTGTACCAGCTCTTCCTTGAATTTGTCACCTATTTTTAGTTTTTGCTTTATGTCTAGACAGTCAGTTATGATCTACATCATAACATATTGTATTTTGCAGTAATTATAGTAAGAATCAATGCAAAGGGGAAAACGTCTGAAGAGCTGTTATTCAATCTGTATTCATAATTGACTTTTTGAACATTTCTTTTCAATGAATATTGAAATTGTTACCAACCTGATATCTGTATATTATTTGTTTTAGTATATATGCGTTTCTTTTCAGATGGCCTATGAGGCTTGTCAACTTGTGAACTTCACTACCCACGTAAACTCTTTGCTTGGAATGTGTTTAACCTTGAATTTGGAGGACTTGGCTCCATACGTTTAGAGGTGTGTACAGATGGGTCCTTTTCATGTGGTCAGTGAGGCAGAACTGCATGCTGTCACTGCCTGGGTTCACACATTCAAATATATGCAGAATTAGAGACTCACACACTTTTTTCAGCTATTACAAAAGAAGCATACAATATACAGTATTCTGACAGGATTTTTTAAATAATAAATCTATTGACCAATCTGCACTGCTGTACCAGTGTTGTGTCAGAGATAATGCCATTACAGTTATTTGATTCTTGCCATTACAGTTATTTATTCTTGTTCCATCCACATTATTTATTTTTATTTATTTTATTTATCCTTTATTTAACCAGGAAAATCCCATTGAGATTAAAAATCTCTTTTGCAAGGGAGACCTGGCCAAGATAGGCAGCAAATTACATCACATTACATACATGGAAAAAAAAAAAACTCGCAAATAAATTATTAGAAACAGTTTCAACACCAGATTTTGCACTTACAATGAAATCTCAATCAGAAACATTGACATATGAGGGAGTCCAACTCAAAACATCTAATTTTTAATTTAAAAACACTCAAAGGAATCAATTTACTAAGTTTTAAGTTGTTCTGCAGCAAATTCCATGTAAACGGAGCAGAATAAACAAAGGCCTTTTTCCCAAATCAGTACTAATATGTGGAACAGAAAACAACAGCCTGAGATCGAAGAGATTAATGACCAGTGCTTTTTTTCACCAAGATTAGCCTTATATATAAATGTGTACCAATGACAGAGCCTCCGTGTGGCCAAAGCAGACCACCCTACACGAGAGTACAACTCACAGTGGTGATTGCGGGCTTTACAATTAGTAATAAATCTCAGCGATGCATGATAGGCTGCGTCAATCATATGAAGGCATTGAGCAGATGAATGCATATTTAATACAGTGGTGTGAAAAACTATTTGCCCCCCTCCTGATTTCTTATTCTTTTGCCTGTTTGTCACACAAAATGTTTCTGATCATCAAACACATTTAACTATTAGTCAAAGATAACACAAGTAAACACAAAATGCAGTTTTTAAATGAGGGGTTTTATTATTTAGGGAGAAAAAAAATCCAAACCTACATGGCCCTGTGTGAAAAAGTAATTGCCCCCTGAACCTAATAACTGGTTGGGCCACCCTTAGCAGCAATAACTGCAATCAAGCATTTGCGATAACTTGCAATGAGTCTTTTACAGCGCTCTGGAGGAATTTTGGCCCACTCATCTTTGCAGAATTGTTGTAATTCAGCTTTATTTGAGGGTTTTCTAGCATGAACCGCCTTTTTAAGGTCATGCCACAGCTGTCAAGACCCTGGTCTGATCACTAAGATTTCCTTTTTTTTTTTCTCCCTTCCTCTCTCCCCGTGTTTACATGTCTATTCAAGCACATGGCGTTTGTTTTGATCCTTCATGTGTCTGTGACATCACCACCATCCCTCCCACTTCCTCTTTATCACTCTATCAACATGATTTCACTCACCTGTTCCCCTTGCTTTCGTTGTAATCAATCGCCCTACTTATTTCCCTCTCGTCCGCTGTCCTGTGTCAGATCGTTGTCTCATGTCGCTAGCCATTTGCCTGCGTGTTTCTTGTCCTGTCTGGTCCTGTATGTGTAGTTTATTTTGGCTCCAAGCTGGTATTCTTCGGTGTTGTTTTTTCACCTTTTTTCCCCCCCTCTCTCCAGTGGTTTTCTTTTGTCCTTTTGCATCCAGGCTGGGTCCTGTTTTCCTTTTGTTAGTTTGCACTGCAGTTTCCCGTCCCGAAGCCGGCCGACTCTTGCTCTTCTTCGCGGCCGTGCAATTCAGCGCATTTCAGCCATATCGCCCCCTGCTGGCCGCCAAGGGAACTACAGCCTCGTCTCCTGGTCAAGGCCTTTTCCTCTTCGGAGTGGTTTCTGTTTTTTCCTTTTTTTTGGGGAACGTTGGCGCTCAAAGGTTTCGATTTAAAAGGACAGCGCAACTTGTTCCTGATTTTAGTTTTTAAATTTTTTTTTTTTTTGTTTTGTTTGTTTATTCTGTCTGAACCAAGGCATCTCTGCCATAAATAAAATTTTGAAGGAGACCTGCACTTGTGTCCGTTCTGATTCCCTGACAGAACGATCTGACCATCATGGACGCAGCAGGTCCAGACCCCATCAGATCGGCAGTAGCCCACCAGGGGGTGCTCCTAGGCCAGCATGAGAGCCGGTTGACCAGCACCACGAGAGAGGTCGAGTTCCTCGCTAACCAAGTGGCAGACCTCACTGCGCGCATCCAGGAGCTCCAGCAGGAAGGCGCTCAAGCAGGTTCTGCCCACCTTGCCGCACGTCACGATCAAGAACCCCGCTGCAACAACCCACCTCCCTATGACGGGGACTCTAACTCCTGCCGTGCCTTCCTGACACAATGCTCTGTAGTGTTTGCCCTCCAGCCACGCACGTTCGCGGCAGAGGAGACAAGGGTGGCCTTCGTCCTGACTCTTCTTACGGGCAAAGCTCGTGAATGGGGTACTTCTGTCTGGGAGTCCAGAGCCCCATGTTGTGACTCATTTAACGAGCTTCGACAGGAGATGTTGAGGCTTTTTGACCGGTCTGTCAGAGGACAGGAGGCAGCGGACAAGCTCGCACGGCTCCGTCAGGCAGGTCGCTCAGTTACAGAGTTTGCCATTCAGTTCAAGACCTTAGCGGCCACCTGTGACTGGAATGAGGCAGCCTGTCGGGCCATGTTCCGGGCAGGCCTCGAGGAGGAGATCCAGGATGAACTGGCCACCCATGACCTGCCCCGCGACCTTGAAGACCTCATCGACCTGGCACTCCGCGTCGAGGCTCGTCTCTGTCGTCGGCACCAGCGCCAGAAGGCCCGTTCCTCTAACAGGTTGGAGGGTTCTAACTCTCCCTTGGCGACCCTTGACCTGTCAGAACCTGAACCCATGCAGCTGGGACGCCTCCATCTAACACCCCAAGAGAAACAGCTGCGTCTGATCAAAGGCCTGTGCCTCTATTGTGGCAAGCCAGGCCACTTTGCTACAGCCTGCCCAGCAAAAGCCAAGGCTCACCAGTGAAGCGGGGGATCCTGGTGAGCGCTATTCCTTTTTCACAATCCCCCTCCTCTCGCACACTTTTCTCTGTTTTAGTTCAGTATGGGGAGACTTCACAGTCGTGCTCAGCCTTGGTAGATTCAGGGGCAGAGGGTAATTTTTTGGACAGCTCGATTGCTGCACGTTTGGGTATTCCGGCTATCCCCTTACCTGAACCTATCCCTGCCCGGTCCCTAAATGGGACCTTAATTACTACAGTCTCTCACCAGACCCCCAAGGTTAGCCTAGTGGTCTCAGGCAATCACCGTGAGGAGACCACGTTGTACCTTCTAGATTCTCCTAGTGCTCCTATAGTGTTGGGGCACCCCTGGTTGGTACAACATGGCCCTCACGTTGATTGGTCTGGAAATTCGGTCCTGTCTTGGAGCCAAAATTTTGTCTTGGTCCTGCCCCTGCTTCTTGTCTTGGTCCTGCCCCTTTTTCTGGTTCTGTTTGTCCTGTGTTGCAGGTGGAGGTTGCTGATCTGTCTGGGGTCCCGGCGGAGTACCACGACCTGCGGCTGGTGTTCAGCAAGTCCCGGGCCATGTCCTTGCCTCCTCATCGCCCTTATGACTGCGCCATTGAGCTCCTCCCAGGCACTTCTCCGCCCAAGGGTCACTTGTATTCCCTTTCAGGTCCAGAAAGAGAGGCCATGGACACATACATTAACGAGTCACTCAAAGCCGGCCTCATCCGTCCCTCCTCCTCTCCTGCGGGTGCGGGGTTCTTCTTTGTCAAGAAGAGAGATGGTTCCCTGCGTCCCTGTATTGATTATCGCGGGTTGAATGACATTACCATTAAGAACAGGTACCCCCTCCCTCTTATGTCTTCAGCTTTCGAACTTTTGCAGGGAGCCAAGGTCTTCACCAAGCTTGACCTGCGCAATGCCTACCACCTTATCCGTATTCGGGAGGGAGATGAGTGGAAGACAGCTTTCAACACACCCACGGGACACTTTGAATACCGGGTCCTTCCGTTTGGTCTGACCAATGCTCCTGCTGTCTTCCAGGCCCTGGTCAATGATGTGCTGAGAGACATGGTAAATCAATTTGTCTTTGTGTACCTAGATGATATCCTGATATTCTCTCCTTCTTTGCAGGTACACACTCAGCATGTCCGCCAGGTGTTGCAACGGCTTTTGGAAAACCAACTATTCGTGAAAGCGGAGAAGTGCGTCTTCCACGCAAGGTCGGTTTCGTTCTTGGGGTTCGTGATTTCGGCGGGTGAGATCAGAGCCGACCCTGCTAAGATAAGGGAGGTAGCCGAGTGGCCAACTCCTGATTCTCGGAAGGCTCTGCAGCGGTTCCTGGGGTTCGCCAACTTTTATCGGCGTTTCATCCGGAACTTCAGTCAGATGGCTGCACCCTTAACAGCGCTCACCTCTCCCAAGGTACCGTTTAAATGGAGTAATGAGGCCCAGGAGGCCTTTGATAAATTAAAGTCCCGGTTTGTCTCTGCTCCTGTCTTGTCTACTCCAGATCCTGAACAACAGTTTATTGTTGAGGTGGACGCTTCAGATGTCGGAGTTGGTGCGGTCTTGTCACAACGCTCTCTTCAGGATGGGAAAGTGCATCCGTGCGCCTTCTTCTCCCACCGCCTGAACCCCACTGAGCGGAATTACGACATAGGTAATCGGGAGTTGTTGGCAGTCAAACTGGCTTTGGGTGAGTGGCGTCACTGGCTGGAGGGTGCGGTCCAACCATTCATGGTCTGGACCGACCACAAGAATTTAGAATATGTTAATTCGGCTAGGAGATTAAATTCCAGACAGGCCCGCTGGTCCCTTTTCTTTAGCCGCTTCAACTTTACACTCTCTTACAGGCCTGGGTCTAAGAACACCAAACCGGACTCCCTTTCTCGCCTGTTTGAGACCCCTGAGAAGGAGGCCTCTATAGACACCATCCTGCCCAAGGGCGTGGTGGTGGCCAGACTCTCATGGGATGTCGAGAGGGAGGTTCAGGAGGCCCAACATAAGTGCCGTGTACCCAGAGGGGTTCCAGCGGGCAAGTTGTATGTCCCTTTGAGACTACGCTCCAAAGTCATCCAGTGGTGTCACTCATCCAGACTGGTTTGTCACCCAGGAGTTCGGAGATCGCTGGCCTCCATCCGTCAGCGATTTTGGTGGCCCTCAATGACCAAGGATGTCAGGCAGTTCGTGGCAGCTTGCTCAGTTTGCGCCCAGAATAAGAGTTCACCTTCGCCTCCCGTTGGTCTGCTTCGCCCATTACCCATCCCCGCCCGCCCGTGGTCACATCTAGCTCTTGATTTTGTCACTGGCCTCCCTGAGTCGAGGGGCAACACCGTCATTCTCACGGTGGTGGACCGCTTCTCCAAAGCAGCCCACTTCATCCCCCTTCCCAAGCTCCCCTCTGCCAAAGAGACTGCTCAGGTGGTGGTTGACCAAGTATTCCGGATTCACGGTCTTCTGGTAGACATGGTCTCTGATAGGGGCCCACAGTTCGTCTCTCGGTTTTGGAAGGAATTTTGCAGACAGATCGGGGCCTCGACGAGTCTGTCATCTGGATTCCATCCCCAGACCAATGGGCAGTCTGAGCGGGCTAACCAGGATTTGGAACGTGCTCTCCGCTGCCTGGCATCCCACAATCCGACCTCCTGGTGTCAACAGCTGTCCTGGGTAGAGTATGCCCACAATACCCTACCGGTTTCAGCCACAGGTATGTCACCATTTCAGTGTTCTGTTGGCTATCAACCCCCTCTGTTCCCTTCACAGGAACCCGAAGCGGCAGTCCCGTCTGCCTTGGCTTTTGTTCAACGTTGCCGGCGCACCTGGAGAAAGGCTAAGGAGGTCTTGGCCCGGACTAGTAGACGGACCAAAGCCGCGGCTGATCGCTACCGGACTCCTGCCCCTAACTATGTTTGTGGTCAAAGAGTATGGCTTTCTACCAAGGACTTGCCTCTCAGGGTAGCCTCGCGCAAGTTGGCCCCCAAGTTCGTCGGTCCATACCGGATCACAAAGGTCTTGAACCCGGTGGCGATTCGGCTCAAGCTCCCTTCCACGCTTGGTCGGGTACACCCAGTATTTCATGTTTCTAGGGTTAAACCTGTGTATTCCTCCCCTCTTGCCCCTTCTGCTCCGACCCCCCCTCCCCCCGTCTAGTGGATGGCTCCCCAGTATACACTGTTAGGAGGTTGCTGGACGTCCGTCGCAGAGGTCGGGGTTTTCAGTACCTAGTGGACTGGGAGGGCTATGGTCCAGAGGAGAGGAGTTGGATTCCGGCCCGGGATGTTCTGGATCGGGCGCTGGTTGAGGACCTCCGTCGACGACGAGGTGAGCCCCTCCCTGGGGGCGCCTAGTGGCGCCCATCGGGGGGGGGTACTGTCAAGACCCTGGTCTGATCACTAAGATTTCCTTTTTTTTTTTCTCCCTTCCTCTCTCCCCGTGTTTACATGTCTATTCAAGCACATGGCGTTTGTTTTGATCCTTCATGTGTCTGTGACATCACCACCATCCCTCCCACTTCCTCTTTATCACTCTATCAACATGATTTCACTCACCTGTTCCCCTTGCTTTCGTTGTAATCAATCGCCTTACTTATTTCCCTCTCGTCCGCTGTCCTGTGTCAGATCGTTGTCTCATGACGCTAGCCATTTGCCTGCGTGTTTCCTGTCTGGTCCTGTATGTGTAGTTTATTTTGGCTCCAAGCTGGTATTCTTCGGTGTTGTTTTTTCACCTTTTTTCCCCCACTCTCTCCAGTGGTTTTCTTTTGTCCTTTTGCATCCAGGCTGGGTCCTGTTTTTCTTTTGTTAGATTGCACTGCAGTTTCCCGTCCCGAAGCCGGCCGGCTCTTGCTCTTCTTCGCGGCCGTGCAATTCAGCGCATTTCAGCCATATCGCCCCCTGCTGGCCGCCAAGGGAACTACAGCCTCGTCTCCTGGTCAACGCCTTTTCCTCTTCGGAGTGGTTTCTGTTTTTTCCTTTTTTTGGGGGAACGTTGGCGCTCAAAGGTTTCGATTTAAAAGGACAGCGCAACTTGTTCCTGATTTTAGTTTTTAAATTTTTTTATTTTTTTGTTTTGTTTGTTTATTCTGTCTGAACCAAGGCATCTCTGCCATAAATAAAATTTTGAAGGAGACCTGCACTTGTGTCCGTTCTGATTCCCTGACAACAGCATCTCAATAGGATTCCGGTCAGGACTTTGACTAGGCCACTCCAAAGTCTTCATTTTGTTTTTCTTCAGCCATTCAGAGGTGGATTTGCTGGTGTGTTTTGGGTCATTGTCCTACTGCAGCACCCAAGATCGCTTTAGCTTGAGTTGACGAACAGATGGCCGGACATTCTCCTTCAGGATTTTTTGGTAGACAGTAGAATTCATGGTTCCATCTACAGATGTCGCCCTTAAAACCCTGCGTGTTTTCCCGCGGGATGCCGCAATTTAGCGCGCGGCGTGCCGCGTCTTGCCGGAGGCAACATTCGGGAATTTTAAATAAATGTGTTGCGCTTCACTGAATATCCGCCAGATGGCGCATGGAAGGACTTTATCTAAAAGCCGGACCAAGTACAACAATGAATGTAAGGACGCGGATGAACAGTGCTGAAGCGAACATGAATTTTATTTTGTTTTATAATAGATCTTTCATGATGAATGAGTGTATATGTGCTTCACATTATCAAACACAGGCAAAGGAGACAGAAATTATTGAGGGATCCACTGAAAAAAGTAAACCTAGTTTAATGTGTTTTTTTTTTCTCATTCCATTAGTAAAAAAAATAATTTGCTCTTTTTAACTGAAGTGTCTAATTTATGCTTATGGGTGAATCTTTTTTTTTTTTTTTAGTATAATGCTGTTTACAGCAGGAAACCAAAGTGAAATATTTCATTTTGATCAAGGTACTCTTATTAGGTTGAGTGTGATTTGCGCATGCGCAGTCTTTAGACCATAGTTTTGCCGGTATAATTTTATTTCCGCCTCAAACCGGAGCATGACGTTGAAACAAGTAAGGAAGGATATCAGAACCTGTATTTCAGTTACTGTTAGTTAAAGCCCCTGATTAAACTTAAATCTAATCCATTCACAAAGGACATTTCTGCTTCAAACCGTGTCTCATGACCTCATGACGCAGCATTTTCACGGACTGAATCACATGCGGGTGGAGATTCTCAAAGAAAACTCCTTTAAACCAGGTAAGAAAGCAAACTCATGTCATTTCTATGTTAAATGTATCTCTTCTATGAGCAAATTCATGATTTATGTCAGGAACAACTACTTTGTAGATTGAGTTTTGTGTCCGTGTTTGCTACTGTAGCTAAAACCACCTATATTACCTGCATTAGCTAACTAACGTGGTGATTTTCAAAAACACCGGAGTTTATACAGTAAGTCAGCGGCGCCGAAGAAAATAATTATATTTAAGTACCGTTGGTTAACGATGTAAAAATTAATAGGAAAGTGACGTAAACATAGAACAAGCTAATTTGGAGTGAGTGCTGTTTGTAGTGTACTGCTTTCTATACTTTATACACACTGTAATTAAGATTTGCTAACATAAGAACTTGAGCCAGTCCAATTTTTGTTTTTACCTTTTTTTTTTTTTTAAAGATCAGTAATGAGTTTCTGAGAATTATATCTGCTCCACTTCAAGCAAGATTACTGGTTTCCTTGGACAAGCAACACTACAAACTAATTGAGATCATCAGAAACTAGGGAGAAACCCGTCAGAGAGAAGACCAGAGATATAATCTTCATCTTCAAGTTCTTGATCTGTTATGTATGGTACGGTTCAGGACCAGGGAGGGAGCCGGAGACAGCAGAACAAAGAGATGATATTGCCAGCAGCAGCACAGGGAGCACAGTTTTTAGTTTAGATCTCATGTTTACATTTTATTGTATGTTGATGGCTTGACTGTAAACAACAAACAATGCAATAAATGTATAAAAATATATATATATTTATTGTCTCTTTCCAGGACCAGGCATATCGTTCAATTATTTTTTGGCCAAATAGGCAGTCGTAACAAGAGGTGAGGGCGCGCGCGTCATCACATGTGCTTAGCCGACTCTGCGTTGACCGTAAACTTCAATATACATAGACGTTTATATTTTTGTTTATTTGTATATGTATGTTATTAATTTTACTTTTTTAGAGATTGTATGTGCGTGCACGGAGAGTATGTGTTGATAAGTTTATGTGGATAAGTTGATAAGTGTATCAGAAAGCATTAAAATGTTCATTTGAATTAAAATGACACACACACGTCTGTGTATACAGTATATCAATTACATATATATCAATTTCATTAGTTCGTTCATTCTATTTGAAGCTTCGGATGTTTTTTTTTTTTTTGGTTTGGTTAGATTAGTTCTGAACTCGCTTCCTTGAAACTATCGCTAAAATAATGACACACACACATAGACACACACACACACACACAGACACACACACTCCCCTGAGCCCTCGGGAAACATCCAATCACCGTCGGTATACAAATGAGTCAAGACGTAGCCTAACGTGGTGTCGTGTCGGATTTCAGTGGTCACGGAGTGGGAAGACTTTGAAGAAGCTGCAGTGACAGTGAACAGCTGAACAACTTCACTTTTCCGTTTACCTCTGAGGAAAAAAAGCTGTATTTTGTTTGTTTATGTCTAGAATTTTTATAGTAGTAAGAGAGAGTTATAGTTTGGTCTGTACTGTTGTTCGCACCCTTGTAGAGAATAAATAAATGAATAACACCTTCATATCCCCTCTCAAGAGTGTCATAGTCCATTGTTAGTTTTAATGATCTGGCTGAAACTAATTATCACTACATAAGTACCCTAACACCATTGATCATGAGTCTCAGCTGAACCTAATTCTATACTTGTAACAGAAAATGTAGATGCAGATTTCAAATGTGTATTTATATAATAGATAGATAGATAGATAGATAGATAGATAGATAGATAGATAGATAGATAGATAGATGTGTGTGTGTGTGTGTGTGTGTGTAGGCTCTACGCAGGGGCAAGAGAGGGCAGCGCACCCTTAAATGTCTGCACATGTTAATATATTCCTAAAATGTATATATTACAAGTTGATGAACTGATCTGCGGTAGCGATGACGTCACAGTCCGACAGCTTTAGAATGATGTTTGATCAGGTCTACTGTATATTCTGAACATAGAACTGCAAAATGTCTGATACAGTACTTTGGGGGAAACAAAGACTTAAACTGTTAAGTAATAACATTATTAATAACAAATATGTAATAGTTTTGATATTTGAAAATTTTTTATTTTAATGTAAAAGGACTATAGATAGAGACTTATAAGCAGCTGGTGTATCCGGGTTGTTTAATGAACTTTAAGCAAAAAGACAACATGTATTCATCTGTTTTATATAAATTACTGTTTTAACTTTGACTAGTTTTGGAAGAATAAATTGAATTGTTAAAGTCATGTTTTGCGTGTTTTAATTTTGGGGGATTGTTTGGGTATTTAAAAATTGTTTAGTTGAACCAACAACTTCAATGGGCAAAAAATGGGACACAACTTTGTTTTAAATAGTCAAAGAGTTGGGCTGAAAATAATAATAATAATTATTGATCATAGAAACAAATGAAACCAGTTAAACACTTGATTATATGTATTTGTGATTGTGACCCATAATAATTTTTTCTCAGTATAAATAAATGTTTTGGGTTTTAAGAACTCCAAAAGAGCAACGACAAACTTGGTATTCTCCATTGAGGTTTCTCACCTTCCACTCCTGAGTACGACATGGTGTTAATTGCTCTGTGTGTGCGTGTGTGTTTTTGGCGGGGGGATGGGTGTGTGTGTGTTTTCGGCTGTTCAGCAGTTCTAAACACAAGCACAGTTTTTGTCCTTAACTAAAATACTTCAATACGTTAATAATGAATTTATTTTGTTGAATAAGGTAATAAGCGATATTTAAACCAAACCAGTAAGTTAAGTAAGTGTTCCATACATTAAAGTACTGTGTATAACCAAGTGCCCTAGCAAACACAGTTACAGTACAGTTTACAGTACAAACAGAGTGTGTGCGCTGGGGGGATTGGAAGGTGAGTGAGAATACTCATTTACAAGACAAAAGACGGTCAGAGGCAGCGCCGTTCTAGACCAGACAACACGGGGTGGGGGGAGGGGGGCATCATGTTCGAGCACTGTTTTTACCTGGCCTTACTGTATAGTAACAGTATTGTATTTGCTGAATTGTGTTGAGGCACGCAAACCCCCAGACCACAATAAGGTGGCAATCCCTCAGGGGGAAACTAAAAAATAAATATATATATATATATATATATATATATATATATATATATATATATATATATATATATATATATATATATAAAATTATATAATAAAATATCCTTAATCCAGATTTTATCAATGACATAACATTTATCTAAGCTGGATGGTCTAATTCTCAAAACCGTTTAACCTAAAGAAAAACATAACACACTATAACTAGAATATTTACAAAACTGAAATGTTTTCTTATGAATAAAAAAAAACAAAACATTATAACTCAAAAAGATCATATTATGTTTATATATATATATATTTTATAGTAACTGTAAGACTTAACACACTATAACTAAAATATTTACAAAACTGAAAGGTTGTCTTATGAATAATAAAAAATACAAACTAAATTAAAACAGATGGGCTGTTGAACAGATCATAATATGTTTTATGTTTTCTGATTATAAATTATATATGGGTTGATTTTAGAAAGGCTAAATCAAATAGCTAGTTTTGGTAATGTCAGTCCAGTAACTATACTATGTAAAAGTAATTATAATATGAATTAATTAAGGGCAGGACCTAACCTAATGTTAATAATTTACACCATGATAACATTAGTATTCATGTTTTTGTATTTTTGTATTAACATTTTAAATGTTCAAATGAACGTTTCAGAGTATATAATTTGTCGTGTCATCTGTGATTGAGACCCATGAGTTAAATTGAAATATTTTTTATAGGTAGTAAGCCAGGTTTTAGTAACCTGCTTTAGTAATGGGCTCTAAAAGACAATGGAACATTACAGAACGTGCGAGTTGACGCCCATGCACAGATTAAAATGTTCATTTGAATTAAAATGACACACGCATGTCTGTGTGTGTGTGTGTATATATATATATATATATATACCCTAAAAATGCTGGGTTAAAAACAATCTGGGTTGTTTTTAACCCAGCTGCTGGGTAAATATAGGACTAACTAAATGCTGGGTTAATTTAACCCAGCAAGATGGGTTAAATATTCAATCCAAATGCTAGGTCATATTTAACTATAATGCTGGGTTAATTCTACCACATAAATGGTTCAAATGTTCTACCCATATGTTTGGGGTTTGTTGGTTCATTTTAACTGGAATGTTGGGTTAATTCTACCTCACAAATAGGTTATTATTATTTTCATGTTTTACAGTGAATCTGTAAAAAAAACACCCATGTCTATTAAACAGTTAAATTATTTTGATATACTTGCCTATTACAAAAAAACATACATATATGCAATAAACACCATCCTATTACATGTTCTTAGAAAAAAATATTTATTTTTCAAAAGCACAAGAACAGATAATCAACAGCGACATCATTACTATACTATCATTGATAAGGGCGGGATGGAGTAATTGCACAAATAGACTGAGGCAGCTTCTACAGAGCAGGATCTCTCTGTGACTTCAGATATCTTTTCTGAAGAACAAAACTATCCAGCTATTTTTTTTTTTGGTTTGGTTAGATTAGTTCTGAACTCGCTTCCGTGAAACTATCGCTAAAACAATGTACTGAGCCCTCCTGAGGATATAAAGCTTTATTATTGTGTTTGAATAAATATTCAGATCTACCACAGCAGGTAATAAACTATGGTGTGTCATAACCGAAGCAAACACCACGATTATGCCTCGTTTCGTTCGACGGGAACGTGGTTCACTTGGCCGCGGTGTATTATAAACCTGTGGAATGTTTCACTGTTTATGCTCACATAAGAGGAACAAAAGCTCAATGAGGACTAAACCAATGATTTCGGTAACTCCACTGAGTGTAACATCTGCATAGTGACACTGAACATCTTCACTTTTCCGTTTACCTCTGAAAAAAAAAGCTGTATTTTGTTTGTTTATATTTAGAGTTTTTATAACAGTAGAACAAGTACCCGCGCGGACGCACACACATAGACACACACACACAGACACACACACATAGACACACACACACACTCCCCTGAGCCCTCGGGAAACATCCAATCACCGTCGGTATACAAATGAGTCAAGACGTAGCCTAACGTGGTGTCGTGTCGGATTTCAGTGGTCACGGAGTGGGAAGACTTTGAAGAAGCTGCAGTGACAGTGAACAGCTGAACAACTTCACTTTTCCGTTTACCTCTGAGGAAAAAAAGCTGTATTTTGTTTGTTTATATCTAGAATTTTTATAGTAGTAAGAGAGAGTTATAGTTTGGTCTGTACTGTTGTTCGCACCCTTGTAGAGAATAAATAAATGAATAACACCTTCATATCCCCTCTCAAGAGTGTCATAGTCCATTGTTAGTTTTAATGATCTGGCTGAAACTAATTATCACTACATAAGTACCCTAACACCATTGATCATGAGTCTCAGCTGAACCTAATTCTATACTTGTAACAGAAAATGTAGATGCAGATTCCAAATGTGTATTTATATAATAGATAGATAGATGTGTGTGTGTGTGTGTGTGTAGGCTCTACGCAGGGGCAAGAGAGGGCAGCGCACCCTTAAATGTCTGCACATGTTAATATATTCCTAAAATGTATATATTACAAGTTGATAAACTGATCTGCGGTAGCGGAAAAATCCGCTGAAATAGGACAGGCACACTAACCCGCACACACACATACACACGCGCACACACACACACACACACACACAGACACACCTCCCTTGAGCCCTGCGTCTGTCGGATTTCAGTGGTCACGGAAAGACTTTGAAGCAGTTTATATATGAATCTAAGCTTGAACTTATCAGCATTGTAAATATATAATACTTTTCAAATAAAATCGCTATTACTTTGACCCTGAAGTTTAGTTTAGCACACACAAAAAAAACAGAAAAGTCATTTCTGGTAAATCAACGGAATGTGTAGTTTATTTACAGTAATTCATTAAAAAATGAATATACATTGTACAGTACACGGTAAACACGGGAAAGATTACAAAATGAAAAAACAAACAGTGTCTACTTTATAAACAGCTTAGTATGTGCGTCGAGATGCTGAAATCCCTTGCATGTTTTTGCTTCCAAGTGGAGAGATATTTGACCGATAGCCTAGAACAAAAGATCTATAGGTGTGATCACAACCCCCTCCGACCGACCGTGCCATCAATCACTGACCACCTCAGAAGTTCCCTCCAATGTATGGCTGCAATACTTGTTTTGCAAGTATTTTTTAACACCATTCAAAGGCTTCAAAGGGGCAGTTATCGGCTATGACACGTTGAAGGAGAACTTAATAGTTCTCAAAAATAGTGTAAATGTCTGCAACAATCACTAACCATTAAAATGTTTTTTTTTTTTGTAATTAAACACGAAAATATTAATTATATTTCCATATATATACACACACACACACACACACACACAAGGGCGTAGGTTTGCTACCTATTACTCCCTATAATAATGTAAACATTGCTAATTTATGTTTTGGAAAGAAACTTAAGTAATTATTTCATCTATATCTTTCATAAATCACAACTAAAATCACAACTAAAATATAATTAAACAGTTTATTCACCAACATTACCAAATATTTGTGACATTCACAGTCTAGATCCAAGTTGTCTTTTTAATAAAAGTGCATTCAGCTAAATTTTGCATCCATAGAAAAAAACTGCACGGCACCAGGGCCTGAAATACTTGTTTTAAACAAAATTGTGTAAAATAATAAATAAATAAAATACAGCATTCATTTAGAAATAAAATGCAGCAGAAAATACTTTAAACAAACTGTAGAATAAACGTTAAAATGTAATAGCCCTCTGAAGCAGTGAAGTTGCAACTTTCAAATCAGCACTCTGGACTAGTGCACTTAAAAGTATGCCATTGAAACCTTAATGCATGAAAACATTTTAAGCTGAACATGTAAACACAACATGTAAACACTTGTAGTCAAGCCAAATCAAATGTTTTAAGATGATAACTTCATCTTTAAAGCTTGCACTTTTGGTGATAGCTTAATCCCATCAAGTTCTAGAAGAACTTTCTGAAAATAGCCTCTCCTTCAAGGATTATGGATACACCAACCGGTTCTTCCCCTTCAACAGCACGGACGACAAGGATTTTAAGAAGGTGTCACTTCGTCTGTCCCCCTGCATACAATTTACAAGAAAATAAATCATTTATTTTGAGAAGCAAAAAAATCTGAATTGCTTCAACCTGTGCTGACTTCATTGAGAAAAAAATAATAATAAAAATAAATGATAATAAAAAATGACCATCACTTCATATACTTCATATTGTTAAACTTGGGTTAAATTGCTTTATCTTGCATCAGTAAAACATGGCATGCGATGGCTTTACAGTGTCAGGAAATCCTATGATGAATGCTGATACAACAAACACTATATTCAAGGTATTAATAAATTGTGTAATTAATAAGAAAACAATGCTTTACCAGGCAATCATCAAAGAGATCCTCTTCAGATTCACGTCTCATCTTTACACTTTGTTTCTGTGAAAATATTTACATTGTATCATTACATAATCTTTTATTCGTACAACTACATTCAGGCATTTCTTCATCTTTTGTAAGTTTGCCTTTATCCAAAGCAAATTACAAAAGAGGAAGGCGTCAAGCAGTGCTACTAACACAAAGTTTCTGACACCGTTAGAAAATACAAGATAGAACAGTGAGGGATTAAGGAAAAAGTGAGAAGCAAGAATCATGTGTGCAAAGATTAAGCATGTAGGGTCACAGGATGACTCGACTTATTTTTATTGTCTGCAATGCGATTTAGACAAATTAGAACCGCGGTAAAGCCAGCCGCGGTTCAGAAGAACACGGTCAAGCCAGCCGCGATTGATTTTAGTGTGCGCACATATTACAGTGATTACGGTAGTTTCAGGACCGACACAGAGACAACGCGCTTTCAGAGCGCTTTTCATTTAGACGCCCAGGACTGAGAGATAATACAACATGCTCGTCAATTTTTACTTGCTTATTTATTTGCATTTCTGCTTTAATATCCGTGTTATTTATTGGTGACTTTGACGGTTGTCTGTTACAATATTTTTCTTAAATATTCACCATTCAAATAATTGTTTTATGTAGATAAGTTACAGCAGAATTCGTAGAAAACAGACAAAATAATGTATTTAGTCTTTCTAAATACCAGAATTGATTTTTATTTTGTTTTACTGTTCAAAAGTAGCAGTTATTCTTCAATGAATGTTTTCTATAATGAGGATTAACGTCTGCTTTGGAAGAGAGGTCAAATAAACAAATGTTCACAATGGGGAAAATAAGTTAAATAAAATGCCTTTATTTCACTTCAGAGACCTATGAAAAAATAAATTCTAGTAAGTATAAAACGCCATGGTCAGTTTTTATCCCATATAATGTACACACATTATATGATAAAAAAAAAAAAAGTAGAAAAAAACAATGATCAGTTCTTATTCAGGACGTCCCATACTATATACACACCACATATGAAACTATTTTACTGCAGCATTTTTTAGATATGGGGCATTATTACATTTTAAAGGGGTATAAAGACCCCATTTCTAATAAGTAGAAAAAAACAATGATCAGTTCTTATTCAGGACGTCCCATACTATATACACACCACATATGAAACTATTTTACTGCAGCATTTTTCAGATATGGGGCATTATTACATTTTAAAGGGGTATAAAGACCCCATTTCTAATAAGTAGAAAAAAACAATGATCAGTTCTTATTCAGGACGTCCCATACTATATACACACCACATATGAAACTATTTTACTGCAGCATTTTTCAGATATGGGGCATTCTCTCTGTGTTGTTCATGAAACTACCGTAATCGCTGTAATATGCGCGCGCACTAAAATCAATCGCGGCTGGCTTGACCGTGTTTTTCTGAACCGCGGCTGGCTTTACCGCAGTAAATTAGAGCTGCTGTCAATACTGTATGAACATATGTACAGGTTCTTTACTCGTAACTCATTAATAAAGTCCGGCTTCAGAAAAAAAACGTTTATTGCTAGTGCTCTTTTACCATTTAATGCTTTAACACACACGACTCAGTTTGTTCAGAAATGGCATCTAACTGGCGAGGCTTTGTCTGAAGACGCCGTTTTCACTCGGGTTGGGGGTAAGAAACACACATCTCGGTGTATTAATCCGCGCGCTCGGTTCGTTATTATTTTATTTATTTATTTATTTACCACAGGACCCATGGGGGGCTCCGTAGGTTCAGGTTTTTACACGAAAACGGTGTTTTGTGAATCTCCACACTATTAAAAACTGAAATTGCTAATTGTACGTCCTGAGATTAAGATGAACATTAATTGGGAGTCATGAAAGCGAGAATCACATCCAAAAAAGAAAGCTAAACTTACCTCGAACACGACAAACTCCAGCTGCAGCCACACCGTGTTGTAACCTCCGTGATGATCCACAACCGACTGATCCACAGCGCCGGCACAGCGACTCCAAACACGCATGCGCAGTTTAATTTGCACACATTTTCGGCTTCAGTAGACACACAATACTTCAGACTGAAACACGACTGCCCCCTACAGGTAATGAAGGGCATGTTCACAGCTTCCCGCACGCAGCCGCGCAAAGCCGCGGCAAGTCACGGGATCCCTTTTCTCGAAACGCAGGTTTTTAATGGCGACATCTGTATCACAGCAAGCCTTCCAGGTCCTGAAGCAGCAAAACAACCCCAGACAATCACACTACCACCACTATATTTTACTGTTGGTATGATGTTCTTTTTCTGAAATGCTGTGTTACTTTTACGCCAGATGTAACGGGACACGCACCTTCCAAAAAGTTCAACTTTTGTCTCGTCGGTCCACAAGGTTTTTTCCCAAAAGTCTTGGCAATCATTGAGATGTTTTTTAGCAAAATTGAGACGAGCCTTAATGTTCTTTTTGCTTAAAAGTGGTTTGCGCCTTGGAAATCTGCCATGCAGGCCGTTTTTGCCCAGTCTCTTTCTTATGGTGGAGTCGTGAACACTGACCTTAATTGAGGCAAGTGAGGCCTGCAGTTCTTTAGATGTTGTCCTGGGGTCTTTTGTGGCCTCTCGGATGAGTTGTCTCTGCGCTCTTGGGGTAATTTTGGTCGGCCGGCCACTCCTGGGAAGGTTCACCACTGTTCCATGTTTTTGCCATTTGTGGATAATGGCTCTCACTGTGGTTCGCTGGAGTCCCAAAGCTTTAGAAATGGCTTTATAACCTTTACGAGACTGATAGATGTCAATTACTTTTGTTCTCATTTGTTCCTGAATTTCTTTGGATCTTGGCATGATGTCTAGCTTTTGAGCTGCTTTTGGTTTACTTCTCTGTGTCAGGTAGCTCCTATTTAAGTGATTTCTTGAGTGAAACAGGTGTGGCAGTAATCAGGCCTGGGGGTGACTACAGAAATTGAACTCAGGTGTGATAAACCACAGTTAAGTTATTTTTTAACAAGGGGGGCAATCACTTTTTCACACAGGGCCATGTAGATTTGGAGGTTTTTTTTCTCCCTTAATAACGTAAACCTTCATTTAAAAACTGCATTTTGTGTTCAATTATGTTATCTTTGACTAATAGTTGATGGTTTTTGATGGGCAGAAACATTTAAGTGTGACAAACATGCAAAAGAATAAGAAATCAGGAAGGGGGCAAATAGTTTTTCACACCACTGTATATCACCATAGTCCAGCACAGATAAAGTGGATGCCACCAGCCGTTTTTTAACATTAAAAGAAAAGCTGAGCTTATTTTGAAAATAAAAACCCAATTTGTGCCTCAACTTTCTCACTAAACAGTGAACATGAGGTTTAAATGATAGGCAATCATCAATAACAATACCAAGATACTTATAAGTTGTAACAATCTGTATTTCCTGTCCGTCAAGAGTAATCACTGAGGGAACATTAAGTGATCTATTCCGATGGTCCGTGAAGAGCATAAGTTTGGTTTTGTCCGCATTGAGCACAAGTTTCAGCTGTAGCAAAGTGTTTTGGACCACAGTGAAGGCATTCTGTAAATGTTCAATGGCTTGTTTAAGAGAGGGTGCACAACAGTAAATAACTGTCATCTGCATAAAAATGAAAATTTGCATCAGACACATGCCGATCAAGGTTATTTATATAAATAGTAAATAAAAGAGGGCCTAACACAGAGCCTTGTGGAACCCCTTTAAGGATTGGCAAAATACCAGATTGAACACCATCATGCTTAATGCACTGGGTTCTGTCATTGAGATAGTTTGAGAACCAAGAGACAGTATTCTCTGAAAACCCAGAATTAAGAAGCCTAATCTTTAAAACATCATGATCAACCGTGTCAAAAGCTTTTGACAAATCAAGAAAAAGTGATGCACAGTGCTGCTTCTTGTCACGAGCAACAGAGATGCCATTTATCACCTTCATTGCAGCTGTGATGGTGCTATGTCTTTTTCTAAAACCTGACTGAACTGGGGATAAAATGTCCTGTACATGCAGGAAGTCTTTCATCTGATCACTCACCAGGGATTCAAGCGTTTTGGCCAAAACAGACAAGTTAGAAATTGGCCTGTAATTATTTAAGTTTGACGGGTCACCCCCTTTCAATAATGGACAAACAAATGCAGATTTTCATATTTTAGGAATAGTATTGCTCTCTAGAGTAAGATTTAAAAGGTACGTTAGCGGCTGTGCTACATAATCAGCAGCTATTTTTAAGAAGTAGGGCTCTATAAGATCAGGTCCAGGAGGTTTTTCAGGAGACAGCCCTTTTAAGGCTTTTTGAACGTCAGCCACTAAGAAAGGAGTGAAATTGAAGACACTTGTAGAGACTGGTACATCTCTACAAGGTGTCACAGTAGAAGGACAAGCCATGTCAAACAAAGAACCAGACTGAATAAAATGTTCATTTAAATGGTTCAATATCTCCAGCTTGTCCTGAACTACTGCAGACCCTTTCATAATAAAATAAGGAACATTAATACTATCTCTGTTTAAAGAAAGTAATTTTATAGCCTTTCAAAATTTTCTGGGATCATTTACGTTGTCTGTATTGGCTGACAGATAAAAGTCAGATTTTGCTTTCTTAATAAAAGAAGAACATTTATTTCTTAACTGTCTAAAAACAAGCCAATCAGAAGAGGAGCCCGTTTTTCTTGCTTTGGCCCAAGCTAAATTGCGGTCATGAAGAATGTCTCCAAGCTCAGAGGAAAACCAGGGATTGTCCCGCCCCTTAACTCTAAATCTCTTTAGTGGGGCGTGTTTATTTATTACTTGCAAAAAACTATCCCGGAAAAAGATCCAAGCTGACTCCACATCGGGAATCAGCTCTATTCTACTCCAATCACAATTAAACAAATCATGGAAAAAACCCTGTTCATTAAATTTTTTGAGATTCCTCTTACAAATTACGTAAGCTTTACATTTAGGCATCTTAGTATTCCTTACAGCAACAACAACACAGTGATCACTCAAGTCATTGCAAAAAACACCAACAGCAGAAAATTTGTGCGGGGCATTAGTCAAAATTAAATCAATTAAGGTGGATTTCTCTTGGCACTTGAGATTTGAACGAGTGGGAGAATTGATTAGCTGTGTAAAATTGACAGAATCACAAAATAACTTAAATTCATCTGAACAAGGTTTCAGCCAATCTCAGTTTAGATCACCTACTAAAATAATTTCAGAATAGTCCAATCTGGATAAGTGTTGAATAAGAGTCTGCAATGCAGTACTCAGGGCAGAAGGAGGCCTATAACACCCAACAACAGTAACATAAAGGCCCTTGACCAATTCCACCTTCAAATGCCAGAAATTCCAACTGCTTTCTGATTGATTCTGAATAAATCAAATTCACATAAAATTTAGATTTGACATAAATAGCAACCCCACCACCCTTCCTTGGTCTGTCAGCATGATATACGTTATAACCAACCATTTCAATATCCATATCAGTGATTGATTTTGTCAGCCAGGTTTCAGATAAAACAACAATGTCTGCATCTGTTAAATTCACCCAAATTCTAAGCAGATCCATTTTTGGTACATTAAGGTGATAAAATCTGCATTTATATTCTACGTACAGTATATACTACAAGATCATAATTATAACTCTGCGTTGAATGCTGATGACCTCATTTTCACCATCAACATCTCGGTACAGTGCAGATTAATACATAAACCTTGCTTGTGATCAAATAAATGACATGAACAAAGAAAACAACTGTAATCAAACAACATAATTAATTTGACTTAATCTAAACATTAATCTATTTGCTTTTTTTTCTCCAACAGGAGGATGAACTTGATGGCTACACCAATGAAGTTATGAAGGTGGTGGTAATTTACATTTTTACAGCTGAAGAGTACCCAACAGATGTGTGCATTGTTTTGGAGGGCACCAAAGTGCTGATAGGTTGTGGAAACAGAACCACAGCTTGCATGCTCTTAATGGGACCGATTTATGCCCTCAACCTTGAGTACCCCAAAACGCTAAAGTACACCTTTGAAGTGTTCCAGAAACTGTTTTTGAAACTTGATGGAACAAAAATCCTGAAGAAAGTCCAGAGTCTAAAACGTAAACTAATGGAATGAGCTGTAAACTAATGGAATCTGCTTCATGCAAAGATGTTCTTTTATTTTCAAATAGTACCTTTAATGCAAGAATGTTCTTTTGCACATAATTATTTTTCCATGTTTTCAAAATGGAAAATGTTTCAAGTTACATGTACTGTGAGTTATATGGAATGAAAGAAGTTGAGGGTAAAATGTTTGTATAGCAAGTGATAATGTGAAGATTTTGATTTATATAATGTTTTATGTAATAAAGTTTTGTTGAAAGTATGTTACTCAATTTTTACATGTAATTTGTAATGAGAAATTTTAGGTATACCTTACGTTATTTTTTTAAGTGTGTCATAGCTATTAATATTAGGTACTCTTTATGCAAATATATAGGATAGAATTTACCCTAACAAAGTGAGTGCAATTTGTTACCTCAATTTTATTGGGTAGATTCTATAGGTTGTTGTTTTTTTACAGTGTACTATGAGGTTTCTGTAAACACATCATTAGGTTGTTTATGCTGGGTCAAAATTCTGTGTTATTTCGGGTACTTTAATCACACTGTTGGATTGCTTTTGCTATGAATACTAAAAGTGCTGCACGATTAACTTCACTATAAAATTATTAATTTTTATAAATTAAATTAAACACTAATATATATTTATATATAAGTGGCATTTTAATTCAAATCCAACATTTAATGGTTAGTGATTGGTGCATCTGTCGCCTTGCACCTCCAGGGTCCAGGGTTCGATTCCCCGGCCAGGCTCGATTCCCGTCTCTGTGTGCATGGAGTTTGCATGTTCTCCCCATGCTTGGTGGGTTTCCTCCAGGTATTCCGGTTTCCTCCCACAGTCCAAAGATATGCAGGTTAGGCTAATTGGCGTTCCTAAATTGCCCGTAGTGTGTGATTGGGTGTGTGTGTGAGTGTGTGTATGTGTGTGTGCCCTGCGATGGATTGGCACCCTGTCCAGGGTGTACCCCGCCTAGTGCCCGAAGTCTCCTGGGATAGGCTCCAGGTCCCCCGCGACCCTGAACACAGGATTAAGCGGTATAGAAAATGAATGAATGAATGAATGATTGGTGCATGGGAGTCAACTGGCACATTCTGTGATATTCCATTGTCATCCATATTGCCATTGTTTTAGAGCCCTTTACTAAAGCATTCGCTAGTAAGTAAGTAAGTAAGTAAGCAAATAAAAGATAAATGAATAAATAGCTTTAAATGGTACTTCACACACGCACACACAATACACAGATGTCGCCATTACGACTGCGCGTGTTTCCCGCGAGATGCCGCAATTTAGATCCACATTCGGGAATTGAAAATAAATGTTTTGTGCTTCACTGAATATCCGCCAGATGGCGAATGGAAGGACTTTATCTAAAAGCCGGACCAAGTACGTACCATGATGAATGTGTGTATATGTGCTTCATATTATTTTCAAGAAGGATGAAATGAGATGCCCAAATTTGTGCTTTGAAATTCATAGTAAGTTTCTTATACTGTATAGTATGTCTTAAAAGGGACAAAACAACGAAAGACATGGCAATGCCTCGGTTTAAATGATATTGAAATTAATTTAGTTTTCTGATAGTGTTGACTATGTGAATGTCCTGATTCGTGAGTATGCCAACATATCTTATTTAAAACGAAAAAATGTGTTGCCATCATCAGAAGACATGAATGAACAAATATAATTTATAAAAAGTATTTGTGGATATGTATTTAATGACGCAGCTAAACACTGCTGAAGCAAAGATGAATTTTATTTTGTTTTACAATAGATCTTTTGTAAGGATTTTTAAAATTTTGGTAGACCCCCTTTGGTCTACTCAGTGTTCCGCCTGTATTCTGCTGTCCTGCCTGAGCTCAGGGAACCCCTCAATGAATCACAAGTCAGTGCTCAGTGAGACATTCAAAGTTTATCGTGGAAGACAGAAGTATATATATGCACACACACACACACAAAGCACCAAAAGGAGGGTGCAGAAGCGGTTACATCTGGTCCGGAATGTTTATAAAAGATAACATGGGGAAGAACAGGAGCTTGGGAGTTGTTCTTAGCTAGGAGCCTCCAACGGTTTCATGACCTGAACATAGATTATACTAAGGAATGTTTTTGCTGATAGTGCAGCATGTCGAGGCCAAAGAAAGAAAGCACTCTGTTCTCATGCACACATAATATCATGAAACACACTAGAAATGAAATATTCCCTACAATTCCCCCCTTTTGTTCATAAGAAACATCATTGAATAAAACTCGGATCTTTCCAGAAGTCCCCGACGGATAATAGGTCATCGGATGCGGCACAGGAACATGACCTGAAACATACTTATACAAAAGATTTTACACACAATGAAGAATGCATGGACATAAGTGACAACAGGTCTGACTCATAAATAACTACTAGTGGTAAACTATTGCCTTTCTTGACGCTACAGTGCTCGGAATGCGGGCACGCCTTATTTAAAACGTAAAAATGAGTCAACATCATCAGATGACATGAATTAACAATGTGTATGTGCTTGTAATGTGCATATATTATATAAGTATGTGTTTGTGTGTGTGTGTCTCATATGTAACATTCATATAAAATGCAATTCGTGATAAGTGTATGCTGTTAAAGTATTTGTGGATATGTATGTAATGACGCAGCTCGCGCAAGGGGCGGAGCCGCGCATAAGCTGTTCAGAACGAGCCGGGTCGTGATACCGCGACACTCCGTGTGATCATTCGGTCGCACCAGTAAAAGGTGTCAGTGCCAAAGACAAAGCGCGCTGGAGAAGACACAAGCAAAGCCCAAGCCTCTGTCTGTCTAAGACACCGGAGAGAGAGTGAGGGAGAGCGGCATGCAGCAGTTTAGCGCGCGCTCTCGGGTTAAAGTGCACAAAGCACAAACTCTACTCTCTCTCTTCCTATAAATCCTCAGTAAAGCCATAAGTCCCGAGAGCATCTTTAGTTTTTTGTTTTAGTTTCCAGAATCCCGTCCGTTCTCGCATAGACGGCGCAGCTCTGGTTATTTTGTGTTTTCAGTTTTCTTTTGAAAAAAGATTAATTACAAAACAATGAAAGACATGACAATGGTCTTGAAATTAATTTAATTTCCTGATAGTATGCTATCTGATAGTGTTAACTATGTGTCGCCATCATCAGAAGACATGAATGAACAATATACAGTGGTGTGAAAAACTATTTGCCCCCTTCCTGATTTCTTATTCTTTTGCATGTTTGTCACACTTAAATGTTTCTGCTCATCAATAACCGTTAACTATTAGTCAAAAATAACATAATTGAACACAAAATGCAGTTTTTAAATGAAGGTTTATGTTATTAAGGGAGAAAAAAAACTCAAAATCTACATAGCCCTGTGTGAAAAAGTGATTGCCCCCCTTGTTAAAAAATAACTTAACTGTGGTTTATCACACCTGAGTTTAATTTCTGTAGTCACCTCCAGGCCTGATTACTGCCACACCTGGTTCAATCAAGAAATCACTTAAATAGGAGCTACCTGACACAGAGAAGTAGACCAAAAGCACCTCAAAAGCTAGACATCATGCCAAGATCCAAAGAAATTCAGGAACAAATGAGAACAAATGTAATTGAGATCTATCAGTCTGGTAAAGGTTATAAAGCCATTTCTAAAGCTTTGGGACTCCAGCGAACCAAAGTGAGAGCCATTATCCACAAATGGCAAAAACATGGAACAGTGGTGAACCTTCCCAGGAGTCGCCAGCCGACCAAAATTACCCCAAGAGCGCAGAGACGACTCATCCGAGAGGCCACAAAAGACCCCAGGACAACATCTAAAGAACTGCAGGCCTCACTTGCCTCAATTAAGGTCAGTGTTCATGACTCCACCATAAGAAAGAGACTGGGCAAAAACGGCCTGCATGGCAGATTTCCAAGGCGCAAACCACTTTTAAGCAAAAAGAACATTAAGGCTCGTCTCAATTTTGCTAAAAAACATCTCAATGATTGCCAAGACTTTTGGGAAAATACCTTGTGGACCGACGAGACAAAAGTTGAACTTTTTGGAAGGTGCGTGTCCCGTTACATCTGGCGTAAAAGTAACACAGCATTTCAGAAAAAGAACATCATACCAACAATAAAATATGGTGGTGGTAGTGTGATGGTCTGGGGTTGTTTTGCTGCTTCAGGACCTGGAAGGCTTGCTGTGATAGATGGAACCATGAATTCTACTGTCTACCAAAAAATCCTGAAGGAGAATGTCCGGCCATCTGTTCGTCAACTCAAGCTGAAGCGATCTTGAGTGCTGCAGCAGGACAATGACCCAAAACACACCAGCAAATCCACCTCTGAATGGCTGAAGAAAAACAAAATGAAGACTTTGGAGTGGCCTAGTCAAAGTCCTGACCTGAATCCTATTGAGATGTTGTGGCATGACCTTAAAAAGGCGGTTCATGCTAGAAAACCCTCAAATAAAGCTGAATTACAACAATTCTGCAAAGATGAGTGGGCCAAAATTCCTCCAGAGCGCTGTAAAAGACTCGTTGCAAGTTATCTCAAACGCTTGATTGCAGTTATTGCTGCTAAGGGTGGCCCAACCAGTTATTAGGTTCAGGGGGCAATTACTTTTTCACACAGGGCCATGTAGGTTTGGATTTTTTTTCTCCCTAAATAATAAAACCCCCCATTTAAAAACTGCATTTTGTGTTTTCTTGTGTTATCTTTGACTAATAGTTAAATGTGTTTGATGATCAGAAACATTTTGTGTGACAAACAGGCAAAAGAATAAGAAATCAGGAGGGGGGCAAATAGTTTTTCACACCACTGTATGTGTGTGTGCAGGGCCGTGCAGAGACGTTTAAAGGGGCGGGTGCTCAAAGTTAAAAAAGATAGAACATGCTGAATAAGAACAACTCACATTCATAATGAATATAATATGGAATTGCATCATACCGTATGACTGTCATCAGGTCGGGACAATGCAAAGCAAACGTAGCCTATGTTTTACCTGATGGCGTACAATGTTGCTGTTGATTATTATATTATTAGTAATAATTTTTAAGAATCTATACACATACAACACACAAACATGCACATGCAGTGCTTATTAAATGTTTAAACTGTAGAGATACAATAATTTTACTGCGGGGTAAAATCAGCATTTTATCTAATTTGAAATATAAACCTAATATTATCTGTTACTTAATATATTTTCTTTAAAAACAGTGGTTTTTTTATCATAAATATAATAATCCATAATTATGTGGATATCCATATTAGATGGCTTTTAGTGAAATAATACTGTAACTTACTTTAAAACTAAACATGTTCCCTAAAACGGTGGACAGAGCTACAGACCCCCCTGTAACCCCCTTGCCCAGTTAGCTAGCAGTTAATGACCACCACTACTGGTGCAGTTCATAAAAGGACAGGTAATGTTTGTCGCGCTGTTGCACAAACAGCATGCTCATTTATTTCAATTCATTTGTTGTTATAGACTATAGTGTGCGCTGTACAGCCTATTTACTGTTTTGCTACAGTCTGCACCTTCCAGTTAATTTGCCTGCTTCTCCTCCAGCTCCGCACTGCCCATCCTGCAGAAAATGCGCGTGCACTTTGCGTGCTCGTACCCGGCTCGTAACGAGCGCGCTCTGCCCTCAAGGGCGAGCATTGGTTAATGGCAGGCATGTGACTGATGTAAGCCAGATCCTTTTATTTAGCAAAATTGAGATTAATAGTTACATTTTATTGTTGAGAGGCAAAGACAGGGCTCCATACGCACATACAGGGGTGTAGATTTAGGGTGGACGGAGGGGATGTGTCCCCACCAATATCCTCCGACTATTGAAATGTCCCCATCAATAATTTAATCCACTTTAAAAAAAAATCGTCAACATTAACCTAGACACGCAGAAAGGAATAAATCACATTCTCTCCTTGAGTCCTCCCGCCCCCAAAACAAATATGAACATTTTGATTGGCTGTGCCTTTCCCTGCTATCATGTGATAGGCTATGGCTGCGTTCAGCTACAAGCAGCGCCAAATGCAGTGGATTTTTTTCCCCGTGCAAGAAGGTGTGTTGAGTGACAGACATACATGATGAAAAAAAAAGAAGCTGGACATAAGGAGCTTTTTTTTCCAAAGAAAAGTGTAAGTCACTTCAAGTTCGCTAGTGAATCCATCAAAGTAACGATAACAGTTAACGTTAATGCTAATGTTTTTATTTATTTATTTATTTTTTACCGCTTTGACTCACATTCATTACAGCAGGGCAGGTTATAGTCTGTGAATACGGACTTAAAACTAACAGCAGATTAAACAGCAAAATGTAAAAGTATAAATATGATCCCTGTCAGTCTCCTAATCTAATGACTGTTTGTCAGAAATCAGTATTGTGAAAGAAATTGATAAGCTAATATACTAATATTGCCATATGGCTAGAATTTAGTTGACACCAATAGACAATCCACTTCACACAAATAGTTTTTAAAATGCATTCACTGACTTGGAAAACATTAATGATTTGATTCGAGGTTTGCACACGAAGACTCAGAAAAAGTTAAATAAAATGATTGCTGTTTAAATGGCAGGTGTTTATCCTGTTTTGTCAGGTGACAGAACCTAAACAACTGTGCTGTATATCAGACAGCGATGGAGCGAGTGTAGATTACACACAGGTGCACTCTATTTAGTCATTA
This sequence comes from Channallabes apus, assembly GCA_030522415.1. Classification (NCBI taxonomy): domain Eukaryota; kingdom Metazoa; phylum Chordata; class Actinopteri; order Siluriformes; family Clariidae; genus Channallabes; species Channallabes apus. The sequence goes on from CM060105.1 coordinate 50,577,207, forward strand.
GCACTCATCAGGCAATGTCTATGGGCAACTGACTGCACTCAGACCAAAGGGGGCTGCATAATTACGCACACCCCACTTTGCAGTTATTTATTTGTAAAAAGTGTTTGGAATCATGTATGATTTTCGTTCCACTTCTCACGTGTACACCACTTTGTATTGTCTTTCACGTGGAATTCCAATAAAATTTATTCATGATTGTGGCTGTAATGTGACAAAATGTGGAAAAGTTATATATATATATATAAAACATATAATATGTGTGCGTGTATTATACATGTTGATTATACTAATATTTAGCATTATGAGGAGTGATAGGCTGAGGATATAAGTGATTCATTAGTGTTTTTGGCAAAAGTTTTGAACTGACATGCTTCACTTTTTTGTCACGCTATTTCATCAGGTGGCAATCCTGTCCGGTCCTAGTGCAGTCAGAGGGGAAGAGTTAGGGTCAAAGGCATTGTTCACCCCCCAAAAAAACTTTACTCACTATTTAGTCCCCTGTGGTTTAAGTGGTTCCAAACTTTTATGATTTTCTTTATTTTGTTGAATACAAAATAAGATATTGTGAAAAAAAGCTGAAAACCGTAAAACATTGACTTCCGTAGCAGGAAAAACAAATACTATGTAAATCAATGATTACAGGTTTTCAGCATTCTACAAAATATCTTCTTTAGTGTTTATCAGAAGAAAAAAAGAACAGCCTGGACAATATTGATGTCAAACAAATATGCCAGCAGTTTATTTCTGTTAACGAGAGGCGAAGGCATGGTTTTGTCTCCTTCATATAGGAGCAATAGGCATTGAGCTGTTGTGTGGTACTGTACCTAACAGTAGTTCATGTTTAGATGTAATCTACTTTTATATATATATATATATATATATATATATATATATATATATATATATATATATATATATATACAGATGTTTGAGATGTCTCATTTGCACTAGGGCTCAATAAAGAATAGTTTTTATTTTATTAAAGACTATCTTTTTGTCAGTTATTAAACATTCCTTTAACATTACACTATTCCTTAATTTAACTTAATGAATTGCATTTCGAGTGGATTAATATCAATCGAAGCATTGATAGTATTAATGTAAAGTGATTTTGCACCATATTAAGAAAAATATGTATTCAGTGTACATAGTTGGGATGGGAGGTTGGTAGGTGGGGCAGGTGATTGGGGGGTTGGTAGGTGGGGCAGGGGATTGGGGGGTTGGTGGGTGGGGCAGGGGATTGGGGGGTTGGTGGGTGGAACAGGGGATTGGGGAGTGGGGGATTAGTTGGAGTCATAGGTCCCCACCAATGTCCAGAGCAAACCTACGCCCTTGCGCACATACACAGAAAAAAGGGCACTTGAGGCATCCTGGAGGAAAGGGGCAGGTGCTCAAGCACCCGCCGCCCTCCCCCCTCTGCACGTGCCTATATGTGTGTGTGTGTGTACAGTATATACAACGTGAAAGCGCGCTCAGTTACAGCTCAGTCCCTCTTCTCACCTTTAGGTAAGTTATCAAACCGGTTTCAGATGGGGGAATTGGCACAATTGAGGGGTTTAAAACTATTTAAGAAGACCGAGATGTCTCTGCCAAAAATTTATTTCTCCAACAAAACATAGAATAAATAGAAATAAAATGTTTAATATTAATAATATTGATCTTAGCTGGATGGTCTAATTCTCAAAACCGTTTAAGATAGACTTAACACACTATAACTAGAATATTTACAAAACTGAAAGGTTGTCTTATGAATAATAAAAAACAACTCGTAACTCAAAAAGATCATATGTTTTTATATATTTTTTTAGATCATAAATAGACATGAATTAACTGTCTGGATTTTGTGCTGGACACAAACAGCAAAAAACATGATGAAAAGCAATAAAGTGCTTAGGGCTTTTCATGTTTTTTGCTGTTTGTGTCCAGCATTGAAAAATTATTTCATCCATTATTTGACCACGGCTGGGAATAAGAGCTGGAATGTGATTGTGAATGTATATATATATATATATATATATATATATATATATATATATATATATATATATAGAGAGAGAGAGAGAGAGAGAGAGAGAGAGAGACAGACAGAGGTGTTTTGCTGGCGACAAACATTTTAGGCAGAGACGTCTACTCGGCCTTGTTAATTGTTTTTAAAACCCCCAATTCTACGAATTCCCCCATCAGCGAAATCATGAATGAAACGTGAGAAGAAGCATTACAGTGGGGGTTCTGTGGGTCACCAAACTCAGATGGCTACGTGTCAGCCAATAACTGCTCCTTTGATCTGTTGGTTACAGCGGGGCGCCGACTGCTGATGAGCGTATAGTAGCCTGTACAAGCCAAGCTCTTCCCCAAAAAATAATATGAATGCAACAATCACTAACCATTAAAATGTTTTTTTTTTGTAATTAAACACGAATATATGAATTATATTTACTTTACACATAATATTTTCATTATATATACACGGGCATCGCTAGGCCATTTTTAGGGGGGCTTTAGCCCATCGTCCCCTTTATATTTATTTAAAGTATTTTTCATATTTTTTATGTCTGCCAGTTTCCAACAAAAAGCCGTCGTCGAGCGCACTGCACGCTCCAGAGCCGTCGTCGAGCGCACTGCACGCTCCAACGCCGTCGTCGAGCGCACTGCACGCTCCAACGCCGTCGTCGAGCGCACTGCACGCTCCAACGCCGCTGTCGAGCGCACTGCACGCTCCAACGCCTTTGTCGAGCGCCGAGTGCGCTCCAACGCCTCCGTCGAGCGCCGAGTGCGCTCCAACGCCTCCGTCGAGCGCAGTGACCGCTCCAACGCCTCCGTCGAGCGCAGTGACCGCTCCAACGCCTCCGTCGAGCGCAGTGACCGCTCCAACGCCTCCGTCGAGCGCAGTGACCGCTCCAACGCCTCCGTCGAGCGCTTCTCCAGCTCTGCAGCCACCGAGCGCTTCTCCAGCTCTGCAGCCGCCGAGCGCTTCTCCAGCCCCGTCACCCAGCCTCCTGGTCAGGAGGCCGAAGGTAGTACTGTGGGGTGGGAGCCCGGGGCCTCCGGTGATGCTCCGGAGGAGCATTTTTTTGGGGGGGAGTACTGTGACGGTTAACCACTAGAGGGCGCCTAACGCCCGTTTTTGGTTTTTGGTTTGTTTTGTAGTTTGTTTGAGTTAGAGTTTGTGAAGACTATGTTTCCTAATTTGCCCCTCGGTCAGGTGACGTAGAAGCTCACCTGAACCGAGGGAAGTTAATGAGTTTAAGGTATTTTATGTTTAGTATAAATAGCCTGGCTGAAGTTCAGTCAGGCGTCTAGCTTTTGTTGTGTTGAGACTTAGTTTGTGTTGGATGTTATGCCTTTTGAAGTCAATAAAAGGACTTTAATGAACCGTCAGCTCGCCTCCTCTGCGATCATGTCACACACACACACCCGACACAGACATCGCCGAAAAGTTCGTGACAGCCTTTCTCTGAACACGCCGTTTTCACGAAGGGTGGGGGTAAGAAACACACATCTCGGTTTATTAATCCACGCGCTCGGTTCGTTATTATTTTATTTATTTCTTTATTTCTTTATTTACCACAGCTCCGTAGGTTCAGGTTTTTACACGAAAACTGTGTTTTGTGAATATCCACACTATTAAAAACTGAAATATTGCTAATTGTACGTCCTGAGATTAAGATGAACATTAATTGGGTGTCATGAAAGCGAGAATCACATCCAAAACAGAAAGGTAAACTTACCTCGAACACGACAAACTCCAGCTCCAGCCACGCCGTGTAGTACCTCCGTGATGATCCACAACCGACTGATCCACAGCGCGGGCACAGCGTCTCCAAACACACATGCGCGGTTTAATTTGGATGCATTTTCGGCTTCGGTAGACACACAATACTTCAGACTGAAACACGACTGCCCCCTACAGGTAATGAAGGGCATGTTCACAGCTTCCCGCACGCAGCCGCGCAAAGCCGCGGCAAGTCACGGGATCCCTTTTCTCGAAACGTGCGTTTTTAATGGCGACATCTGTAGGCACCCTGAGCTTGCCAAAAAGAGGAATCATTCGGCGTGGCTGAAACTTAGATAATAAAACTCTAAATCAGGAATCAAAGAGCTAGCAAGAAAACATGTATTGATCAGATCAGAATCAGGAAAGAAAATCTGTTTTTGGCCCGCTTCTTTAGCAATACAATCAACTAGTGAATTGCCTCGCACTTCCGTAGAGTCACCAGAGGAATGAGCACACACAGCATAACCACAGAGAAATTTCCTGTCATACGGTTTTGAACAGGAACCATCTACAAACAGAGTGTCACCAATTGTTAATGGAGTAGAAGACAGATCAGGACGTATACTAGTGGAATGAATAATCTCTGAACAACAGTCATGATCTGTTTCTATTAGCGTCTCGTCCTGTGCATTGATCAAGCGTGCCAGAGCATATCCGAGGGTGTCAAAAGAAGAGGTGGACTCTATCTCTAAGTTACTTGTAGAACAAAGGATAATCTCATACCCAGACCGTCTCTGAGCCATCACGTGTTGTGTTTGAAGGTTCTGTAGTACTTGTTTAACCTGATGTGGAGAATACAAAATTAAAGGATGAGAGAGAAAAATTTTCTCAGCATCTAGTACCATCACCGAACAAGCGGCCACAGCCCTGAGACAGGCGGGCAAACCTTGTGCCACAGCATCTAAAGTTTTAGATAAGAAAGCACATGGTCTTCCCCCCCCCCCTCCTTGCTCCTGTGCCAATACAGCAGAAGCGGTGCTCACAGGCGTAGAGATGGGATGGTTTTTGATAGTTAGGCAGGCCCAGCGCTGGAGCGGAGCATAGGGCCTTTTTCAGTTCCTTTTATGCCTCAATCATGTCAGCAGTCCATGTCAGAGGTTGTTGGAAAAGATTGTTGTGTGAGATGGCTGTCCTGATGCGTTTGTCGTAGAATGAGCAGTCAGGAATCCACTGACGACAGTAGTTGACCAGTCCCAGGAAAGCCATGAGAGCATGTTTAGTGCTGGGACGATTAGTGTCTAGAATAACCTGGATTCGTTACTTTGAGAGCCTTCTTTGGCCTTGGGAGTGTTCAAAACCCAGGTACTATACAGTGTCTCTGCAAAACTGTAATTTAGTCTTTGATACCTTGAAGCCCTTCTGTGCCAGGAGACAAATGATGGCTTCTTCACAGACAGCAGGTGAGACAGTTAGTTATCTGCGTGCAATAGGACAACAGAATCAGTGGGGAGAGTTAGATCACCAAGTGCATCTCTTACTACAGCCGAAAAAACAGCAGGCGAGTCAATAAAACTGCAAGACCAGGTGAACTGACACCCCCTGTGTGTGAAGGTGAACAATGGTTGTGTCTGCTCTTCCACAGGAACACTGAAGAAGGCAGAGCAAAGGTCAATAACAGAGAAATGCAAATGATGACAATGTATAGAGGAGACAATGCACAGCACATCAGGCACAACAGGTGCAACAGAGATAATTATGTCATTTATTTTTCTCAAATCTTGTGTAAATCTCCACTCCATGGTTTAACGACACCCAGCTTGAGCAGTGAGCTTAAAATTTCATCTATTCCTGAGTCCTGGGCCTAGGAGAGTGGATATTGTTTGATGTACAGTACACAGGTTGCGAGTGTTTTAATTTAGCTTCATAAGGAACGAAGTGTACAAACTCAACCTCATCCCTGTGTTCAGCCCACGGACTGCTCGGCACACATTCAAGGGCAGCAGGAAGAGAGCTGTTCTGTGAAGAGAGGAAGCAATTATTTTACACGCATACAGTATTTGTGAGGTGGGAGAAAGGAACTGAATCGGGCACTTCAACAGTGAGTTTCGCGCCAGAAAAAGTCAAAGACGTGTGTAGTCTGCTCATTAAATCGCAACCTAACAGATTAAAAGGACAATCAGGCATACAGACAAAACAGTGAGAAAAATTAATTCCCTTATCTAAAGTTAACAAAGGAGTGAAATAATTTCGTTGAGCCACCCCTTAAATTCCCACAGAGCTGATATTTTTATTTGAGAGCGGCCCCTCATTATTACGACCCAAAGACAATATTGTAGCTCCCGTGTCCATGAAAAAAAGAGAACACGGAACCATCTATACACAATTCTATAAAGGGCAACTCATTAACCTGAGGTGACTCGAAAGTACAAAGTAACATTGCGGGGCTGGAACTCTGCAGGCATCCCTATGCATCCCTATATATACTCCCACAAACAGACATGCCACTTGTTTACCTTCTAAAATATAATCTCCTTCCATTGTTCTCACATGTTCCCTTAATTAAAAAAAAAAGTAATTGTAGAATGATCTGATGATTGAAACTTATTTCTAAACACGATTTCTGGCCGACAATTATTCAAGAAGGTGGTAAGGAAGAGTGGGTTAGGGTCTGCCTCAGGCAGGGGCATACCACCCAAAAGGGTCCAGGTCTCTCGGAACCTCTCGAGAAACTTGGACGTAGTCTCACTCTTTTCTTGTCTACAATTAGTTACCTGTGACAGATCTTGACTAGCTTGTTGACGTGCGAGAAGAAAGACAGTTAACTCATCTTTTAAAAGTTTCATAGCCTAATTGGAATTACTCCAAAGAAAGTCATATTCCTTCTTTTTTCATCGATTATGTCTTCATGTTTCACCACTACAGCCCATTTGTCTGTCCTAGGGTCTAAGCATTTTACAGTTTTTATCAAATCAGCCTCATTGTACCCATCTCCCAAAACTGATTGCAAAATAAAGCAATAATCCGCACCCATGAGCTGACAATGCCTGGAAGCCTTTATCAGCATATCAACAAAATGCAAAGGTTTGTTGGGAGAAGGGAGCATCTTAATAATGCCCTTCAGCATGCTTACAGATGGTGGAAGGATTTTTGGACCCTTTGGTCCCGTGGAGAAAACAAGCGCAGTGTTTTCTTGTCGAGATTTGGGACTCTCCTCCAGACCTTCATCGTCTGGGTTATCATCATGCTCACCATCAGTACCCTCGGGATCATCCGTAAGAGGGCTGTCAGGAGTTCGTCCCGACACCCTCTTGGGAGTCTTTCCCTTTCCTGAGGCACACCCTTCCGACGAAGGTGAGCACGGTTTTGTGGGTATGGGGGAGATAGGCACAGATGGGTAGCTCACAAAAGGATTTTGGATAAGTAGTTGTGGTCTTATTAACCATTTTATAAATGTGAATTAACCCGCGACAGAAACAACCAACATCTTCAACAAACAACACACAAAGACAACAAATAGCGGGCAACAGAATATAGCTTCCACAATTATGCTTCAGTTCAAGGAACCGTTCAGAAGCAAGCGCGCGCTATACTGGCGTAAAAGCCACAAGACAATCCTCCCCCTTACGTCCCCCATAGTAAGTTTATAGTAGTTTTTGTAATGTCTTAACAGGGACAAAATAATTAAAGAGATGGCATTGCCTCGGTTTAAATGGTCTGAAATTAAATTAATTTAATTATCTGATAGTACGCTAACTTATACTGTAATCTGATAGTGTTAACTATGCGAATGTCCTGATTCGTGAACATGCCAACATATCTTATAAATAAATAAAGCTGTTCATCGTTCATACTTCCACTTTACAAAAGGCTGTGTTTTGATCAAAAGGCTGCTAATCACACGCGATTTATCAATAAAAATGCAGACATTCTCGGCCAGAAATGCACCAAAGACAAATACATGTACAGTACTGTATATAGGCTAATCTCGTTGTTTTCGTGCGGAGAGATTGTGTGTGTGTGTGTGTGTGCACGGAGAGTTTGTGTTGATAAGTGTATGTGGATGAGTTGATAAGTGTATGTTGTCAAGGTATTTGTGGACATACAAACCAGATTCCAAAAAGGTTGGGACACTAAACAAATTGTGAATAAAAACTGAATGCAATGATGTGGAGATGGCAAATGTCAATATTTTATTCAGAATAGAACATAGATGACAGATCAAAAGTTTAATCAGAGAAAATGTATCATTTTAAAGGAAAAATATGTTTCATGGTGTCAACAAATCCCAAAAAAGTTGGGACAAGTAGCAATAAGAGGCTGGAAAAAGTAAATTTGAGCATAATGAAGAGCTGTAAGACCAATTAACAGTAATTAGGTTAATTGGCAACATGATTGGGTATAAAAAGAGCTTCTCAGAGTGGCAGTGTCTCTCAGAAGCCAAGATGGGTAGAGGATCACCAATTCCCACAATGTTGCGCAGAAAGTTAGTGGAGGAATATCAGAAAGGTGTTACCCAGCGAAAAATTGCAAAGACTTTGCAGTTATCATCATCAACTGTGCATAATATCATCCGAAGATTCAGAGAATCTGGAACAATCTCTGTGCGTAAGGGTCAAGGGCGTAAAACCATACTGGATGCCCGTGATCTCCGGGCCCTTAAACGACACTGCACTCCACCTCCATCATCAAGTTTGCTGACGACACCGTCGTGGTCGGACTGATCACCAACAATGATGAGTCGGACTACTTAGAGGAGATTGGAAATCTGGAGAACTGGTGCCAGAGGAACAATCTCCTCCTGAACGTCAGTAAGACAAAGGAGCTGATAGTGGACTTTAGTACAAAGCAGGAGAGGAACTACCAGACCCCCGTCATCAACAGGAGCCCAGTGGAGAGCTGGACAGCTTCAGATACCTCGGTGTTCACATCACGCAGGACCTATCATGGTCCTGTCACATCAACACCGTGGTGAAAAAAGCCCGGCAGCGTCTCTACCACCTCAGACGCTTGAGAGACTTTAGACTGCCCTCCAAGGTGCTCAGGAACTTCTACTCCTGCACCATAGAGAGCATCCTGACGGGAAATATCACGACCTGGTTCGGGAACAGCACCATGCAGAACAGACGAGATCTACAGAGGGTAGTGCGATCAGCCGAGCGCATCATCCGCACTGAGCTCCCTGACCTACACTCCATCTACAGCAAGCGGTGCTGGACTAAGGCCAGGAAGATCATGAAGGACCTCAGTCACCCCAGTAATGGACTGTTCTCTTTGTTGCGGTCTGGGAAGAGATTCCGCTCCCTAAAGGCCAACACAGAGAGACTGAGGAGGAGCTTCTTCCCGCAGGCGATAAGGTCTCTCAATCATCACTACACCACACAGGACTAATAACATCTTTTAAGCTCACAACACTGACTGAACAATCATGGACACATTCATACACACTTGCACTAAATACTCATACATCTGGACAATTGCACATGTCACCTCCATGCATATTTGCACAACCACTGACACTTTAATCATATATTTTTGCAATATTTTATTATGCCCTTATGCACAGTTAATTTTACTTTTTTATTTTACTAGTTAAAATTATTTCTTTAGTATTTACTTTTTATTGATTATTTATTTTACGTACAAGCTTTTATTTTCTTTTTTTAAGGTCACTGGCGGTCGTATAAAGCATTTCACTGCATATTATACTGTGTATGATTGTGTATGTGACCAATAAAATTTTAATTAGAATTTGAATAGACTAAAACAAAATCATGTTTGTTTCAGCATTGGAAACAATATGGTCAAGACCTTGTGATATCCCTGGACAACAACCAAATCACTCTGTCAGCCACTGCCCACAATCATGGGGTAATCGTGGACAATCAACTGTCATTTTCCCCAACAATCGCTAACCTTACTCGCTCTTGTAGATTTCTTCTTTACAATATCAGAAGAATTCGCCCATTTCTTTCTTCACAGGCTACTCAGGTGCTTGTTCAGTCCCTTGTTATTTCAAGACTGGACTACTGCAACTCACTCCTGGCAGGTCTGCCTCTGTCCACTATTCGTCCTCTGCAACTGATGCAGAATGCAGCAGCACATCTCGTTTTTAACCTTCCCAAGTTCTCCCACACAACCCCACTCCTCCGCTCCCTGCACTGGCTTCCTGTAGCTGCTCGCATCAAATTCAAAACGCTGATGCTTGCCTACAAAGTTAAAAATGGCCCAGCACCCACTTACCTCTCTGCTCTCATCACACCACGCACTACACCACGTTCCCTCCGATCCTGCAGCACTGCTCGCCTCATCTCACCATCTCTCAGAGATCGAGGGTGGCATTCCTCCAGGCTCTTTTCTGTTCTGGCACCTAGGTGGTGGAATGAACTTCCTCTAGATGTCCGTACAGCAGAGACTTTGACTATCTTTAAACGACGACTCAAGACGCATGTGTTTCTCCAGTACTTGGACTATATATATATATATGGAATAAGAGCTGGAATGTGATTGGGAATTTATTACATTTATTTATTTTTTCTTCTGCGCATGCGCGAGCGTGCAGCAGCTTGGTGCAGTTGCTCTCGGAATTCTCGTGTGTTTTTTACTTTTTATTATACTTTCCTTCTCTTATTTATTTATAACTTTATTCTGTATTTAACAAGTAAGGTCGCCCTTTCAAACCATGCGTTTTGAAAGTGTTCTTGTTCTCAGTTACGCAATTTTAATTACACTTTCGGCGCTCCGGGTGATCAGCGCGCAACAGCAAGGAGGCGGCTCCTTTGTTTACAACAGGGAACAGCTGATCGCACTGAAGCCGGCCGGCATCAGAGATCCGACTCTGTATAGGACTCTAAACATTCCGGATGAGATACGGAGGAGGACGATAAGAGGATGCAGAGGTGGAAGGAAGCGGCGCAGAGGAGCCAAAGAGGAAGAGAAACGCGCGGCGCATAAGGAAAGGATGAGAAAGTACAAGCCGTATGTCCCGTCTCTTATCATGGGCAACGTGAGATCTCTGGACAATAAGATGGACGAGTTGACAGCTTTGTTAAAGACTGAAAACATCTTCCGCGAGTGCAGTCTGATGTGTTTTACTGAGACTTGGTTACATAGTGATGTGCCAGACTCTAATATTACACTGGACGGCTTCAGCGCGATTCGGAGCGACAGGACGAGGAGAGAGAGCGGTAAGAGGAAAGGAGGGGGGCTGGCTGTTTACATCAACAACATGTGGTGTAACCCCGGTCATGTGACTGTTAAGGAGCGCGTTTGTAGTCCAGATATTGAACTGTTGGCTGTCGGACTTCGCCCATATTATTTACCAAGAGAATTCTCACATGTGATAATAACTGCTGTGTACATTCCTCCATCCGCGAATGCCGCTGCCGCGTGTGACGTCATTCACTCTGTAACTGCCAAACTCCAGACTCGACACCCTGATGCCTTTCTCCTGATCTCCGGTGATTTCAATCACACATCACTGAACAAGACTATTCCCACTTTCACCCAGTACGTGGATTGTCACACTAGGGGGGAGAAGACACTAGACCTGCTGTATGCTAATGTCAAAGGTGCTTACAGTGCTGCAGCACTTCCCCCCCTGGGGAGGTCGGATCACAACCTAGTCCACCTCATGCCCACATACAAACCACTAGTTCAGAGACAGCCTGCTAATGTGAGGAGTGTAAGAAGATGGACAGAAGGTGCCACTGCTACGTTACAGGATTGTTTCGAGGCTACAGACTGGGAGGTTCTCAGTGCATCATATGGAGAGGACATTGATGGAATGACGGACTGCATCACGGAGTACATTAACTTCTGTGTTGACACCTGTGTACCGATGAGAGATATTCGCTGTTTCCCCAACAACAAACCCTGGGTCACCAAAGACATTAAAGCGTGTTTAAATGAAAAAAAAAGTGCCTTTAGGTCTGGTGATAAGGAAGCAGTGAAGAAGGCTCAAAAAATGCTAACCGGGAAAATCAAGGAGGGGAAAGAGGCATACAGGAGAAAACTAGAACAAAGGCTGAAGCAAAACAACACGAGAGAGGTGTGGAGGGGCATGAGGAGTATCACTGGCTATAAGACAAGCGGCCAGGCTATTGAGGGGAATAGGGAACGTGCAAACGACCTCAACACTTTCTTCAATAGATTTGATGTCCCTATGTCTCACACTCCCCCCGACTTCAACCCAAATCCACACATTCCTGCTCCTATGTCCTCCCCTACACAGAGAACAGTCACAGTCACTACTCCTGCACTCCCAGCAATCAACATCTCAGTGGATCAGGTTAAACATGGCCTGAGTAAGATCAGCCCTACAAAAGCTGTAGGTCCGGATAAGATCAATCCGAGAGTCCTGAAATCCTGTGCTCTCCAACTATGTGGTGTCCTCCAGTACCTCTTTAGCCTGAGTCTGTCTCTTCAGAAAGTCCCTGCACTGTGGAAAACATCATGCATTGTGCCGGTACCCAAAACACCACGTCCCTGTGCCCAGAACGACTACAGGCCGGTGGCTTTAACATCGCATATTATGAAGGTGTTTGAGAGACTGATCCTGGATACACTTCGTCCCCTGGTGAAGTCCTCTCTGGACCCTCTTCAGTTTGCCTATCAGCCGTTCATGGGTGTTGATGACGCCATAATACACCTGCTACATCGCACCTACTCTCACCTTGACAAGCCTAGGACCTCCGTAAGGATGATGTTCTTTGACTTCTCCAGTGCCTTCAACACCATCCAACCAGCAGTACTGGGGGAGAAATTAAGGAACATAAACATTGACACCCGCTTGGTTTCCTGGATCATGGACTACCTGACCTGTCGCCCCCAGTATGTCCGACTAAAGAACTGTGTGTCAGAGACTTTGATCTGCAGCACTGGAGCTCCCCAGGGGACGGTACTGTCTCCGTTTCTTTTCACCCTCTATACATCTGACTTTAGATATAACTCAGAGTCATGCCACCTGCAGAAGTTCTCTGACGACTCTGTGGTTGTTGGGTGTATAGAGGAGGGTGACACCTCGGAGTACCAGTCTGTTGTGGATGACTTCGTTTCCTGGTGTGAGCGTAATCACCTACAACTCAACATCAGGAAAACAAAGGAGATGGTGGTAGACTTTAGGAGAAACAAGACCCCTGTGACTCCTATATCTGTCAAGGGGGAGATAGTGGACATTGTCTCCGATTACAAATATCTGGGAGTTTATCTGGACAACAAACTTGACTGGTCACTCAACACAACGGCACTCTACAAGAAAGGTCAGAGTCGATTGTACTTTCTTCGAAGGATCAGGTCTTTTAACGTCTGTAATACCATTCTACAGATGTTCTATGAGACCGTTGTGGCGAGTGTCATTTTTTACGCTGTGGTCTGTTGGGGTGGTAACATTAAGGTGTCTGATAAGAACAAACTGGACAAGTCAATTAAAAAGGCCGGATCTGTGCTAGGCATGGAGCTTGACTCGGTGGATGTAGTAGCAAAGAGGAGGATTCTGTCCAAAGTACAATCCATTGTGAACAATCCTTCTCACCCGCTATACAGTGTTTTGGCTGAACAGAGGAGCAGTTTCAGCCAGAGACTGATTACTATCAAGTGTTCCACTGAGCGTCACAGGAAATCCTTTCTCCCAACGGCCATAAAACTTTACAACTCTTCGCTGTAACTCATACACACATGTATGTGGATTTTTTCACTGACTGGTATACAACAGGACACTAATACTTACCCATTTTTTTTTTTTTTTTTTTTTTTCCCACCTTCCTTAGTTAACAACTGTGAGCACCTGTAACCGAGCATAAGCAATTTCCCTTTGGGATTAATAAAGTTCTTTGAATCTTGAATCTTGAATCTTATGAAATAAATAAAGGTGTTCTTTGCCGTGCGGAAAACAGCGGCTCGTACTTTCACTTTACAAAAGGCAGCGTTTTGATCAAAAGGCTGCTAATAGCGCGCGATTTATCGATTAAAAATGCAGACATTCTCGGCCAGAAATGCGTCAAAGACAAATACATGTACTTTATAGGCTACTCATGTTGTTTTCGCGTGGAGAGATTGTGTGCACTTGCACGGAGAGTCGACGCGCGCTTCACATGTAGGTTGACATACAGGTCAATCTGCATTTGAAAAGTCAACCAGAATCTCTCTCAGAATCTCTGTCTCTGCCTAAATGTTTTTCGCCGGTAAAACACCTCTATCTATCTATCTATCTCTCTCTCTCTCTCTCTCTCTCTCTCTCTCTATATATATATATATATATATATATATATATATATATATATATATATACACACAAGAGAGAGAGACAACAACTTTTACAACAACCTATTTGCTGTATCTTGTAAATTACAGTCTTGGCTTAGGTATATAACAACACTCTTGTTGTATCTTACATTCCCAGCTTACGTTAGCTTACGGTTACAACCTAGTTGCTGTATCTTACATTTTTAGCTTACCGGGAGCTCTCATTAGCTGACGGTCAAAAGCTTGTGTTTCCGTAGCCTTCCGTATCTAAACTGAACTCTCTAACATATGACAGTCATACAAATGCATGTAATAGTAGAATGACATCACAGACCAACTTACAGGGCAGGTTTGGCTGTTTTTTCTTCAGCAGCAGGTGGTTTGGTGTCAGAGGTTCCAGTTTGGGCGAGCAGCTGTTTCTTTTCACAGATGCCTTTCGTTTTTGCTGTGTGGGAATTCCCTGTTTGAATTCTGCTGCTGCTTTACGCTTTTGCAACGTGAGAAGTTCTTCCTTAAAATTTTGTCTTTGAGTGAACTTAATGATTTTGTTTTCTGCTCTTGTTAGGTCTTGAGCTTTTAGGGACTTGTGATTTTCTGTCTTTGGGTCATCTACTTGTGTTTTAACCCTTTCTGTTTTTTGTTTCAGCATGTCTCTGACGCGAAGGATCCAGGCAACGGATCGTTTTAACTTGTGCCAGTCAGAGTGATGATTAATCAGTTTACTCACTGCGTCTGTGTCTGTGCATTTTGTAATGCTCACAATATTGACTAAAGCTGAGAGCTTAACTTCATCAGCATTTTCATCAAAATTTTCTTTTATTGATGTGTCATGAATATTTTCAGGCCATTTGCACTCTGCTTCTTTGAGAAGGGAGGGACCATGGATCCAGTTGACATTTTTCATAAACTTTTCACAGGATACCCCCCTGGAGGCAGAATCAGCTGTGTTTTCTGAGGTATTAACGTACCTCCATTGCTGTGACTTGGTTGACTCTCTTATAATGGCGATTCTGTTGGCCACGAAGGTTTTAAAACGAAGTGTTTCGTTATCAATGTATCTCAAAACAGTTGTACTGTCAGTCCAGAACATAGAGTCCAGCAATTTCAATTCTAGCTGTTCTTTCAACATTTTGTCATTTTTTACAGCGACCACTGCCGCAGTCAGTTCCATTCGTGGAATGGTGGTTTGTTTCAGGAGTGCTACACGGGAGTTCCCCATCATGAATGCACAGTGTGTAAGTCCATCAGCGTTTACTAACCTGAGGTATGAGATAGCTCCGTATCCCATTTCACTTGCATCCGAGAAGTGGTGGAGTTGTGCTGTAGCTGTAATTCCGAAGTCGGCTGGTTTTATGCACCTTGCTACGCTGAACTCGGACAGTCGGTGCAGCTCTTGCAGCCAGGTTTTCCATGCCGTTACAAACTGCTCGGGAATGTCATCATCCCAGGCTAGTTTTTCTTTACATAGCTGTTGCATTGGGATTATAGCTGGCAGTATGGCAGGTGGGAGAAAGCCTAACGGGTCGTATGTTGAGCCAGTGACTGACAGAATTCCTCTTCTTGTCACAGGTCGTTCCTTTAAACTAATCTTAAACTTGAACATGTCTGAATCAATGCACCACAGCACCCCCAGAGCTCTCTCTATGGGCAGTGCATCTTTACTCAAGTCTAAGTCTCTCATGTCTTTGATCCTTTCGCTCTCGGGAATGACAGTCAGTAGGGCACGGCTGTTGCTTGCCCATTTAGTGAGGTTAAACCCACCGCTTGCACAGAGACTAGTGAGATCATTGTATAGGGCGACTGCTTGGTCATGACTCGAAACGGGTTTCGGGCAGTCGTCTACATAAATGTTTTTAAGCACTGTATTAATTGCCACAGCGGATGCATTGCTGCGGTTTTCTTCTGCTGTCCTTCTGAGGGCGAAGTTAGCAACACTAGGCGACGATTTTGCACCGAACAGATGAACTACCATTTTGTATTCAACTAAGTCTTGGTTCACATCTCCGTTCGGCCACCATAGGAAGTCCAGCAGATCTGTGTCCTTCTCGGGGACTTTCACGTGATAATACATGGCTTCTACTCTGCCCTTTTTCTTGGACTTTGTTTTAGCAGGTACTATGGGGAGGATGCAATTACCTCCAGCCCCAGTGAGCGCATTTCATTCGTGACTCACTGCATGTGGTGTATCTGTTGTGTCACTTTCAGTTTAGTTTCTACGGGCGCTCGTAACTGACTGCGCCATGTCTGGCACTGCTATGTGTAGCATGCTTGGATGTGGCTTTGAACACAATGAACATGTAATTTTTTTGGTACAGTCTTTCCACAAATGACCCTTTGTTAAACATCCGAAACAGAATCCGTTTCCTTTTAAGAATTCTACTTTGTCTTTGTATGTCTTATCATTAAATTGGGAGCAATCGTCTAAGATATGCTCCCCTTTGCAATGTGCGCACGATTTAGTGAAAGCGCTAACGGCTAACGTGCCGGCATTCTTCGTTGTAATTGAGTCTTTGTGAATTTTACCAACCTGTCTGACGTCGGTTGCGACGCTGACCCTGGGTTTTCCTTGGCCCCTTTGTTTGGGTCCTTGAAGGGATGTGTGACAGGGTTTTCCGTCGCTGGTTGCGGCGTCCAGGTCCATAGAGTGCGCGCTGCTCAGGTGCGCTTTGCTCGATTCAGTGACTGCGCTTTCGTTCGCAGGCTGCGCTCGGCTGTTACCTGTTGAGTTGGAAAGGTGAGAGTGCGCGCTGCTCGGGCACGCGCTGCTCGATTCAATGAGCGCGCTCTCGTTCGCAGGCTGCGCTCGGCTGTTGCATGTTGAGTTGGAAAGTTGAGAGTGCGCGCTGCTCGGGCACGCGCTACTCGGACGCGCGCTGCTCGATTCAGTGAGTGCGCTCTTAGTCTTGTGCGATCGGCTCTCGTATTCAGGTTTGTGGCCCGTCCAAGGCCCGTCCTTTAATTCTGCCTCTTTTTGTTCTATCGCCCGCCGTTCTGCTAAGGCTGCTACTTTAATCAACAAGGCTGCTCTGTTGGCTTCCGCTTTCTTTATTCGGGCTGAGGTTGATGTAGAAGTTACAGACCTTTTGGATGCTGCCGTTATCAGTGACACGCTGACGCCCGGCGAGACATCTTCGCGTATTCGTGACGTCACAGAGTGGCTCTTAGTGTCCTTGGTGTCCGCTTTCCAGCGACCCACCATAGCTATGAATTCTGTGCGGCCTTGAGCCTCAGGTGCGCCGCAAGCGACCTGATTGCGTCTGTGTTCGTCTTTATGAGTGTACACAAGCACATCAACGTTACTTCTCATGAAGTCCTCTCTCAGCTTCCCGTATTCGGGTCTGTACTCGGTTTCAAGGATGTCTAACTAACGTGCATAGTTCATAGGTGTCTTTAATGCAGTAGACATTGCATTCAGTCGAATTCGCTTGCCTTTTCTTGCTTCCAGGGCCTTGTTGAGGTTCTTTCTGTTCATCTCATGGAGCGCCGTTAGGCTCCCCAGCCAAGTGCTGGGAGCGTTGTCCTCGTTGTTCGGCATGGTGAAGTTCGACGGCTATTCTCTTTTACTTTCCCTTTCAGCGTTCACTTGTTTTCGTTCAAACAGCGGAAAAGCTTTTGACTTTATGTAGTTGCGGTCATATTATTTCACTAGTTTTGACGCGTAGCTTTGTCTTAAAGTTTCACTCACACGACAGAAGTCCGATCTCTTTGTCTCTTGTAGTTTATTTTGTCAGCATCAAAGAATCAACACTTCATACAGTCGTCTTGAGTAAATCCACTGTGATTACAGACACCAGTTGCTGCATCTTGCAAATCTCTGACTTTTACAACAACCTATTTGCTGTATCTTGTAAATTACATTCTGTACTATAATCCAACTGTACTACAATCATTTCTAATAACTACAACCATTCCCTTTGCAATATTCAGTTTAACATATTTTTGTTTTATCTATATATTTTTTAAATATGAATTGTCAAAAGCTTTTTCGTTAAGTGGGCTACATAGGTAAAAACAGTTGGACTATAATCCACTCTTAAGGGCTCTAAAAACTACGGCAATATGAATGACAATGGAATATAGAACGTGCGAGTTGACGACCATGTATGACCATGTATGATGACCAAATAGAAATATTTTTTCATATACAACATGTATACTTTTATATTGTTTTTTTATAATAAAATTTGTTTCGTTTAATTTTTCATCATAAACAATATTTATTTGTATTATATATAAATGTTTATTTGCACATTGCATATTTGCAAATATAATATAAAACTAATATAATATTTGATAGCGATTCCCTGGCTGGGAATCGAACACGGGTCTCACGCATGGAAGGCAAATCACCTACCACTGAGCTACCAGGATTAACAGGAATAACGCTGATTAAAACTATGTAATAAATTAAAGAGGCCGAATCGAAGTCCTGAGCCCAAACCTCATTTAAATTAAATTAACAAATCTTATAAGTTAAAAAAAAACAATAGCCCACGTTTAGAAACCGTTTATAAATTCTTTCCGACATGAGTCGGCCGGGTGTTACATGCAGACCGCCGGGAGATTTCCTGAAGCTCCAAAATCACTGGGGCATTTTTTCTAAATAGACGCTATCTTTAATAACTAATGGAGGTTTTGAGCTGTATACACACATTTTTGAGGGGTTTAAAATGAATTAATAAGTCCGAGCAGACTTACATGAAAGGTGAGAAGTGGGATTACAGTAACTGAGCGCGCTGTCGCGTTGTATATAATATGAAGCACATATACACACATTCATCATGAAAGATCTGTTGTAAAACAAAATAAAATTCATGTTTGCTTCAGCATTGGAAACAATATTGTTTTAGGCTAACTAATTATAAACAATTCTTCATTGTACTTCACTTGGTCCGGCTTTTAGATAAAGTCCTTCCATGCGCCATCTGGCGGATATTCAGTGAAGCACAACACATTTATTTAAATTCCCGAATGTTGCTTGCGGCAAGTCGCGTTATAATGTTATGGCTGATCATTTTATATAGACTAGACATGAAGCGTCTTATTCAATATGCATCTTCTCTGTGATGTAAATGAGTAAATGTCACAGAGTTTGAGGTCTGCTTACCTCCACATGACATTACTCCTGGCACAAACTGGCACTTATCAGAGTGGGCTCCATTAGAAGAACAGGATAGGGATTACCATATTCATATACCTCATCCATCTTAGCTGTCTCTTCTGCTCAGAGTGCATCAACTCTTCAGAACAAGCCAATTCGCACTCAAATAGATACCTCTTTCCCATCTTATCCTTTCTCTGTGAATTAAACAAGAGCTGTTGATTTCTCTTCTACGAGTATTTTGTAATTTTACTTTACAAGGCATGGTATGTTTGACAGGTGGCTTACTTAATGGAATATTCAATTCAAAAAGTAAAACTCATATTACATGGATTCATTACACATATCCTGATATATTTAAATTTTTAATAAATTTTTTTTATTTTAATGATTATGGCTTATAACTAATTAAAACACATAATGTGTATATTAAATTAGAATATTGTGAATGATTTTAATATAATAAATATGACTATGAAGTAAAATTTTGGTCTCATATTTCCAAATGGATCTCTCGCTCCAGAAGCTGTGAGATTTGTCTATGTGCTGTGTGGTGATCTGCAAGCGGGCCTTTTTGTGGCATGGGCACAGTAATGGCTTTCTACTGGGAACTCAACTATGCAGGCAGTAGTTGGTAATATCATTCTTGGTCTACCTGACCGTATAAACAGACTTGACACTGGCAGTCTTCCACATGGTGGGACTATTTAGGAAAGTTAGCTAGTTGCTTTTCCTCTTTAAAAATTATACTTCAGTGTCATAACACACCCAGAGTGTGCCTCAAACTCCATTACCCACAACTGTGATACTCTGTTTGGTCATCACCTGAACTTATGGCTATCCCTGCGTAAGGTCCAGTTTTGGGTCTTGAATATATACATGAGTACTGATTTAAGTAAAGAAACACTAATCTGCATTTGCATCTGACTAATCCTCTCTTTTTTAAGACTTTCAACAATAATTTTATCTTACCAACCGTTCGGAATATGAAATAAATAATAAAATAATAATATAAATTCTAAGACCATTTGATCTGGCTATAGAAACCTTTCTTTTTAAGCACAAGGCTGACAGCAGTGTCAAAAATATCTACATTCTGGCTGTAGAATTTATTTATATTAACTATTTGACATATTCGCCTTGCTTTTTAATACACTTTGTCAATCTGCGAAGAGGTGGAATCTGGCGGTACTTCAGTTATAAAATGAGCAAAAAGGAAAGAGTAATAAACGTTTGTACTCAAGTACAAGTACTGTTACTTCAGTGACATTTTACTGAAGTACAAGTAAAGTTTCCATTATAAAAATCTATTCAGTAAAAGTAAAAACTAGCTCATAAAAAAATGTACGCAGAGTAAAAGTTACAGAGAGGGGGTGGGATGGGGGATCTAGTGTAGTTCAAAAAAGATAAGCGAATATAAATCTCAAACTAGTTGTTTTTAATTGAAGGAACACCTTTGCATAATAAAGCTGTTGCCTTTCTTGTGCTTGAAATCAAAGTGGTCGCTTAAATATATTGTGACGCTTTGTGCCAGATAGCCGAGGGGGAAACGAGCTCAGAACCAAGAATAACGTTCAGCACAAAACCTTTATTGGCCTATTTCAGCATCACAAAATTATAATACAAAACATAAAATAAGAGTAAAGAAAAGGAAAAAAATTTACATTTTGGGGGTGAGCAGCACACCTGAGCTCCTACTCCGTTCTCTCCTTCTGAGCGCACACACTCGGGTAGGGGCGGCAACTCTTAAAAGGGCAACATGCATACATAATGTGGTATACAGTACAACATAGTAGTGGCCGTTACAATGGCCAGGGGTTTGCTTCATAAGAATTTGATGGCATTTCGCTTTCAGCTGGGTCTGCATCACTGGCATCTATGTATGTTTTGTCCGTCTCCATCGTTCTTGGGAATTTAATGTGTTTATTCTCCCCAACCATCAATCAATCAGTGCAGTGGTTTCCGGAGTGCAATTTTTTTCCTTCCTCGTTGCATTATTTTTATTATTTTTAATTTTCATTAATTTATTCTTTACTTAGTAGCGAATATGATTTCAAATGTAGCGAAATACAATACTTCAAACAAAACATACATGAATAAAAGTAAAATTACAGATTTAAAAAAATACTTTAAAAAGTAGAAGTACACAAAAAAACTATTCAATTACAGTAACGCAAGTAAATGTAATTCGTTACATTCCACCTCTTCAAAAAGGCAAGGACCTAAACATAGTAGAACTGCTGTGCACGCTTCTGGACCAATAATAAATATGACTCGTATAGACCAATGCTGTCATAATTTGTGAAAAAATGTCTCCTACGTTATTAAACATGTACACACAACTACAGGGCAAGTTTTTCTATGTGCACCAACTAATCACACCAATATACAGTCTGTAGGACCTGAAACTTTTTTAAGGGAAAGTTGACAACCTTCAGCACGTTTACTTGATCTGTGGATGATCTAAGAGGATGGATAGCATCTAAATTATATTAAATTCATGTGTAATACAAACCATGAAAAGTATAAAAATAAATAAATAAATAAATAAATAAATAATAATAAATCTTCTCCCACCAAACCCCCTAGTAAATATTTAGTGATACCCCTACATGTTGTGGTAAGGTAAATTGAGCTGATGTGCTCTGGATAGCTTTTGGATTTTGAAATCTGCCTGGTTATTTTCCTTTGATCATGTGTTAAAAAAAAAAAAAAAAAAAAAAAGCATTATATAAAATTTTACAACATTTAAAGAAATTATTCATTTCTTTATTTATTCATTTTCTATACCTCTTATCAGTGGTGTCAAAAGTATTCACACTCATTACTTGAGTAGAAGTATAGATACTTGGGTTTAAAAAGACTTCTTTAGAAGTTTAGAAGCTTTTTACTCAAGTAAAAGTGTAAAAGTACTGGTTTCAAAACTACTTAAAGTATAAAAGTAAAAGTAACGTGAGGGGGGAAAGCATTAAGGATAATAGCTTAGGCTGTACCACGGGCCTGTATACTACTGTACACTAACACCTCATTAAAAAAACAGAATAATGTGTTGTTGTTGTTTTGTTGTATTTTTAACAGCAATAGTGATTTGGGATACTGTATATGGCAATTGAAATAGAATGCAATTTAGTACAATGCAAATACATTAAAGAACCATATATGTGTACTACTGAGCATTAACATGTTTTATGGAGAAGAAGATATGATAACTAGTTGCCTACAGTATAAGTATTTTAATGGTGCAAAAAGTCAAACTTCGAAACCGCGTAGATGATATAGGGCTATAACACCGCATCTCACAGTGAGTCAAACCGCATAGGTGAGAGAGGGGAATTGTGTGACGTGACGTCATGTGCAGGTGCGATGGATCGCGTACCAACCAACAGGGTGTCGGAATGTTATGTTTATACTTCTCATCCAACCACAATCGAATTTGCTCCATCCGGATGATGCGATTTTTTTGTTTTTGTTTTTTTAATGACAAGCTGAAATAAAATAGAATAACGAGGCTATTTTTAAAATGTAAGGAGTAGAAAGTACAGATAATTGTGTGCAAATGTAAGGAGTACTGTAGAAGTAAAAAGTCGGCTGAAAAATAATTACTCCAGTAAAGTATAGATACCCAAAATGCCAACTAAACTAATCTACATTTCTTTGGACTGTTGGAGAAAGCCCACCAAGCACGGGGAGAACATGCAAAATCCACGCACTCCACACACAGACCTATAGGCGGGAATCAAACTCTCAACTCTGGAGGTGCAAGGTCAAAGTACTACCCACTATGCCACCATGCTGCCTTTATTAAGTATATTTTTCTTTTTTTTAATTGGATACATCTCATCCATCTTGCCCAAAATATAAAGCTTGTAAAAATAGAGCACATTGTCGAAGAGTCCCTATTAAAACAATAAAAAAATATTTTGCTGGAAAAGTTGACACCATGCTAACACAGTTAAGCTTTCATAAATGTTCCTTACTATTTGTCCAGCATCTGCTCTTTGTCAAGGCTTACTGGTCCAGTTTTTCTGAACCCTGACCCTGAGCTTTGAACCTTTATCTGAAGTAAGGCCTTTAGAATGTTTAGAAGTTTTTAGAGAAACTATCTAACACATGCCTAAAACAGCATGCATCATAGAGATCTTTACTTCAGAGCTTGGGTTCAAGTCTGGACATTGAGGCAGATCAAGGTTCGTTAATGATCAATCTTGGAGGTGAGTTGACCTCAGTGTGTGGTGAAAGATGGGAGAGAAGGATCAGTGAAAATCCTGAAGTTATGATTGCCTGAAGCTCAGGGCTTACAAGAGCTGAGACATATCTTTCTTTCTGCTGTCAGAAAGGCATGGGCTAGTCATCTCGCTCCTTCTCTTAGTTTGACAGACAGCTGGAAGGTCAGCCAGGTGAGGCAGCACAGGTGGAGGCTCACTGATGCATGAGCTCCTTAGAGAATGTGCATATTAACAAATACTTTAGCATAAGATGCCAACAGTAACACAGAGTGGCAGAGACAGCTTCTTTTACTATAAATATATATCTATAAATGACAAGTTATACCCTTACCAAACCACTCATGAATTAAAACGAAGCAAACTCATAAAAAATTTGAGAGTGGGGTCAGCAGAGGCCGTTTGGATGAGTCAATCATTTATTAGCTTCCCAGAGAACAAGAACATGACCTGTAAGATGAGAAAAGACCTTTTGATGAGAAGAGTTAAAATAATATACAGTATCAGAAACAGACTTTATCTCAACACAAAGTCAACCACACAATCAGTGAATACGCTGTAATTGACTTCTGAAAACCAGGCAACATTATACACTATCTAAGTAAAAAGCTTTATACTATAAGAAATTATACTATAGCAGAGACAGCTTGTGAAAATTAACCAGTATTTAAACTTTCATCAATCTTTCACTTTCAGCTATTTTTAAAAAATGTTGTTTTAAGGTGGAAAAAAATTTAATCCAACAGCAACTCAGTGATGGCATGGTGGTGTAGTGGTTAGCACTGTCACCTTGCATGACCAGGTTCGATTCCCGGCCAGGCTCGATTCCTGTCTCTGTGCATGGAGTTCTCCTCATGCTTGGTGGTACTCCGCCCCCACAGTCCAAAGACTGCAGATAGGCTAATTCTTCTTCTTCTTCTATACCGCTTTATCCTCTATTCAGGGTCGCGGGGAGGCTTAGGGCACAAGGCAGGATACACCCTGGACAGGGTGCCAATCCATCGCAGGGCACACACTCATACACACATTCACACACTACGGTCAATTTGGGAACACCAATTAGCCTAACCTGCATATCTTTGGACTGTGGGAGGAAACCGGAGTACCTGGAGGAAACCCACCAAGCACGGGGAGAACATGCAAACTCCATGCACAACTCCATGGCCGGGAATCGAACCCAGACCCTGGAGGTGCAAGGCGACAGTGCTAACCACTACACCACCGTGCCGGATTAGGCTAATTGGCATTCTTAAATTGTCTGTAGTGTGTGTATGTGTGATTGGCCTTGTGCCCTACGTCTCCTGGGATAGGCTCCAGGCCTCATGTGACCCTGAATACAGGATAAAGTGGTAAAGACACTGAGTGACTGAGTGAGAGTAAGCAACTGCAGAGGTTATAAACTGAATACAGAGAATGGTATAAAATACCTATGGGTCTGACCTCTTTTTTGATAAGACTGTATTCATACAGAAAACAGATCTGATCATCATTTGGGTTGATCATTGTGTCACCAGTCATCGGGCCATTTCCCTGCATATCCATAATGTTATGAGCCATGTAGTTCACATAATAAACATTCCCAAGTACGGGACACACTTAAAGAATATTTGTCTTTTTTGCTCCACATCATTCTTATTGTGGTATCAACTGGCCTCATAATATAATGCATCGTGCAACCCTAATAGTTTCATCACTGGGTCATTAAAAAATATTAGTTTTTAATCCTTTCACTTTATCACAACCAGCCAACACTATTTTTAAAGTACACACAATGTAGGCATACAGATAACAGATTATCCAGCAATCCATCTCACACACATCTGCCTCTGGTGTTAAAAGCAACCTCTGTCTCTGTCGGTCTGCTTTGTCTAGGTGTTTGCTAAACTCCTTCTAAATTTCATGCTGAGATTGAACTATGACAGTAGGAGTTTAACATCCCCTTGTCACTGCTAGACTGATAAATCAGGTGAAATTCATCCAGACTTGTCTGTGAGAAAATGAAAAGGTATTCAATGGAAGCTGTCACATTTTCATGAAGTGCCAGATTAGAATGCAGCTACCTGAATGTGTTCTGTCTGGTCAGCTGCTTTCTAACTCTTTGTGACGACAGGTCTATGAGAGAGAGAGTGGAAGTGTAAGGGAGAGAGGGAGAGAGAAAGGAAGAGAGATCAGGTCTCCTTCAAACAGCATAGCAATAATGTATTTTTACTGAATTTTTCACTGAAAAAAGGGAGAAAAATAGAAAAAAAGGATAGTATGACTGTGAATAAATGTGAGAGAAACTAAAGAGATTATCATTCATTCATTCATTCATTTTCTATACCGCTTAATCCTGTGTTCAGGGTCGCGGGGGACCTGGAGCCTATCCCAGGAGACTTCGGGCACTAGGCGGGGTACACCCTGGACAGGGTGCCAATCCATCGCAGGGCACACACATACACACACACACCCAATCACACACTACGGGCAACTTGGGAACGCCAATTAGCCTAACCTGCATATCTTTGGACTGTGGGAGGAAACCGGAGTACCCGGAGGAAACCCACCAAGCACGGGGAGAACATGCAAACTCCATGCACACAGAGACGGGAATCGAGCCTGGCCGGGGAATCGAACCCAGACTCTGGAGGTGCAAGGCGACAGTGCTAACCACTACACCACCGCGCCGCCACTAAAGAGATTAAGTAGGGGAAAACTGAGAGAACAATCAGGAGGAAAAACAGCATATAGATGAAACATACCCACATGCCACAAGTAACACTCAAAAATTAATTTTACTTTGATGTATAATATCATCCACATACAGTACATATTTGTTCCAACGGCAGAGTCTAAAGTCATTTTAAGAAGAATCATATCACTGTCTCTTCACTTGACTGAAATTTGTTTATGCTTACATTAGTGTGAAAAACGAACACTTATTTTATTTAGTCCATTCTGTTGTTGATGAATTTCTTTTTATTAAATTTTTTAATTGATGTCTGCCATCATGTGTACAGAGTATATAAGCGCCCATCTCTGTTTTGAAAATTATGTGATAATGCATCGTATTAGCCAGAAAAGATCTCATTACAAACATCACAAAGGCAAGCAGCTTTCCAAAATTTTATTAAATTGTAAGAAAAGCACACTTAGCTAGCAAAGAGAGGTTTAGGTAGACAGGCTACTTTCACTGTAGTGTTGAATATTAGTGAACATGATCATTGCAAGCAGGTGGCAGTTAAAATGACCTATGTACTTAGTCAAAATGCAAAGTTATATCTATTATTACACAAAAGTTAATTCAGACCATTTAATCTGATTGGACGAGAGGTATTCTTCAAGTGCTAGTACAGAGCACAACAACAGTGGGATGTTCAACTACAGGTGTTCTAACAAGCAATTACTCTGTTAGCATTACTGCCAACATTTAATGTCAGATGTTGGTCGCCAACATGGGTGAGAGTAGGTCAGTATGGTTCACAGTATTGGAAAGAGGGGAGAGCAACTGCCTGCCAAAACTCACATTTAAAACCAGTCACTGGAGCAGTTTTAACAAGAAAATACATCTTGTTTTGTTAATGGCCTTGTAATAGGCCCATCTGGTTACAGAGCTGCTTCTGTCAAATCAATAAAAGAAGGATAGAGTTTGGGCCAGGTAACAACAGCCGTTTCACCACCGACGCTAAAAGCTAATGCTAATAGCTAAGCTACTTGTAAACCCGAGTGCGTTGTCCGTTATGCATGTGAGTATGAATGATTAATATGTGTATTTAGGTGTAGCCCGACGAGGCATCTATATCAAATTTGTATGTACTTATTGTATACTTATGGCATCCGTCTTGCTGTGGCTATGCAGGAGGGTTTTTCTGTCTTTGTTGTTGTTCTGTGTCTGTGTGTTTCCCGGGAGCTGGGGTGTGTCAGCTGTTCCCCGGGATTGAACACGGCAGTGGCAGTGTGCGCGCAGTGCCGTGGGCTCGGCTGCTTCTGCGCCGCCGTTAAAGGGATGTTGCTCACGGCAAGGACATCGGACACATGGATGGACATTTGCTGGTTCTATTATTTTACCTTCATGGACTTTGGATTAAGAGAAAAGACTCAATATGTAATTACGAGCACGGACTGAATGAATGTGGTATGAGTGCGCCACGAGTGAGTGATTTTATGCACAGCACTGCATTAAATGTTTACACACCTTGAATATAACAAACTGTTTCTCTGGTGGTCCCTATTCACTCCTGAGTTCTAGTAAGTTACTGTTTTTAATAATAGTAGCAGGTTTGTTACAGCCTATACAATCTACAATGCAAATTACATGTACCTAACAAAAGGTTGAATCTCAAATCCCTCTCTAACTTCCAGGGTAGTAGTTGGTGTGTGGAACAAGGGATTCTAACTGCATAGCACATCTGCTTTCCATTATATGCTATTCGAGGTTCAACCACAGAACCTGGGAAGTTATCTGACATTCTAGAGCAGAACAACTGTAAATATACTTTTTATACAACATGTTCCCTTTTCAGGACTGTCCATTAGTTATGGTTTATTCTCACCAGCCTTTTGGTTATATTAGTCTATACCAGTTAGACTTTAAAGCTACTTTCATCACTCCACCATCTCTGCCTGTTGTGGTTAGTTAGTTAGGGCAGTGGTGGCTCAATCGGTTAAGGCTGTGGGTTTCTGGGTCACTGATAGGAAGGTCGGGGGTTCGAACCCCAGCATTGGCAAGTTGCCACTGTTGAGCCCTTGAGCAAGGCCCTTAACCCTATCTGCTCCAGGGGCGCTGTAAGCTGGCTGACCCTGCGCTCTGACCCCAGTTTCCTAATTGGGATATGCGAAGAAGAAATTTCGCTGTGCTGTAAAAAGTACATGTGACAATAATTGAATATTCTTCTTCTTCTTCTTCTTAGTTCCACCAGAGCAAAACATAAAAGCATCCACTGAAGGTGCTCATGTAAGAAAAACTGTCTGTGCCCTGTAACAGAGCATGGCACTATCCCTCTCAATGTTTGGTGTCTGTGAGATCAAGTATGTACTGTAGATGATCGGGTTATCTATATTCAACCAAATAAAAAGAAGCCTAAAAGAATTAAGGATTTTTCTTTCCGTTTGCGCCTTTCATCCACATTGAAAATGGAGCCTTTGTAAAACTCCTTCCAAAATGAAGATTTTCCAAAACTCTGTTTTCAGTGGTGTTGTGTGGACGAGGGGAACAGAGATTTTGGCTTGACTTTCACCTTGTGTGCCGATAACATCATTGTGTGCTAGTCTCCTTGATTTGACATTAGCATTTGACGGACAGCAATGGCGGTTTTAGATGGCGGTTCTCTTCTTCTCTCTCTACTCCCCTCTCTCTACCTCTCTCTCTTTCCCTCTACCTGTCTCTCTGTCAAGTTATATATGTCGCTCCAGACCTGTCAGTGATCCAGACCCTCTCTTCCCCCTGGAGCTGTCTGACTCATCTTGGTGTCTTGCTTCTGGTTGAAGATCTCATCACATGGATGCGCTGTGTGGTCTGCCTGAGATGCGTGTGGTGACAGGGGATGGTTCCACGAAGACGGTTCTGTCCTCGGCTGATGCAGATAGCAGATCTCTGAGGACTTATGACTTCAGTCACTCGATAGTTCAGGACTGGTGTTTCCTACAGTTTACCCGAGCCTCCAATAACGAACTGGACTCCATTTTAACAATAACACATCTACTGAACTTCCAGTCTCACACAGTATGATGCGGATCAATCCCTGCTATCTGTTCACACAAATGAGGATGGGTTCCCTGTTGAGTCTGGTTCCTCTGAAGGTTGCTTCCTATTACCATCTCAGGGAATGGCCCTATCTTCTGAATAGCCCTATCTGTTTTTAACAAGTAGGTTGTGTGGAGAGAATTACAGTGGTGTGAAAAACTATTTGCCCCCCTCCTGATTTCTTATTCTTTTGCATGTTTGTCACACAAAATGTTTCTGATCATCAAACACATTTAATTATTAGTCAAAGATAACACAAGTAAACACAAAATGCAGTTTTTAAATGAGGGGTTTTATTATTTAGGGAGAAAAAAAATCGAAACCTACATGAACCTGTGTGAAAAAGTAATTGCCCCCTGAACCTAATAACTGGTTGGGCCACCCTTAGCAGCAATAACTGCAATCAAGCGTTTGCGATAACTTGCAACGAGTCTTTTACAGCGCTCTGGAGGAATTTTGGCCCACTCATCTTTGCAGAATTGTTGTAATTCAGCTTTATTTGAGGGTTTTCTAGCATGAACCGCCTTTTTAAGGTCATGCCACAACATCTCAATAGGATTCAGGTCAGGACTTTGACTAGGCCACTCCAAAGTCTTCATTTTGTTTTTCTTCAGCCATTCAGAGGTGGATTTGCTGGTGTGTTTTGGGTCATTGTCCTGCTGGAGCACCCAAGATTGCTTCAGCTTGAGTTGATGAACAGATGGCCGGACATTCTCCTTCAGGATTTTTTGGTAGACAGTAGAATTCGTGGTTCCATCCATCACAGCAAGCCTTCCAGGTCCTGAAGCAGCAAAACAACCCCAGACCATCACACTACCACCACCATATTTTACTGTTGGTATGATGTTCTTTTTCTGTAATGCTGTGTTACTTTTACGCCAGATGTAACGGGACACACACCTTCCAAAAAGTTAAACTTTTGTCTCGTCGGTCCACAAGGTATTTTCCCAAAAGTCTTGGCAATCATTGAGATGTTTTTTTTAGCAAAATTGAGACGAGCCTTAATGTTCTTTTTGCTTAAAAGTGGTTTGCGCCTTGGAAATCTGCCATGCAGGCCGTTTTTGCCCAGTCTCTTTCTTATGCTGGAGTCGTGAACACTGACCTTAATTGAGGCAAGTGAGGCCTGCAGTTCTTTAGATGTTGTCCTGCGGTCTTTTGTGGCCTCTCGGATGAGTTGTCTCTGCGCTCTTGGGGTAATTTTGGTCGGCTGGCCACTCCTGGGAAGGTTCACCACTGTTCTATGTTTTTGCCATGTGTGGATAATGGCTTTCACTGTGGTTCGCTGGAGTCCCAAAGCTTTAGAAATGTCTTTATAACCTTTACCAGACTGATAGATCTCAATTACTTTTGTTCTCATTTGTTCCTGAATTTCTTTGGATCTTGGCATGATGTCTAGCTTTTGAGGTGCTTTTGGTCTACTTCTGTGTCAGGTAGCTCCTATTTAAGTGATTTCTTGATTGAAACAGGTGTGGCAGTAATCAGGCCTGGGGGTGGCTACAGAAATTGAACTCAGGTGTGATAAACCACAGTTAAGTTATTTTTTAACAAGGGGGGCAATCACTTTTTCACACAGGGCCATGTAGATTTGGAGGTTTTTTTTCTCCCTTAATAACCTAAACCTTCATTTTTCTTGTTATTTGCACAAAGTAGGAGCGGTTCAGGATACATTTCACTGCGTGTTGTACTTGTATAACTATGCATGTGACAAATAAAGAATCTTGAATCTTGAATTTAAAAACTGCATTTTGTGTTCAATTATGTTATCTTTGACTAATAGTTAACGGTTTTTGATGAGCAGAAACATTTAAGTGTGACAAACATGCAAAAGAATAAGAAATCAGGAAGGGGGCAAATAGTTTTTCACACCACTGTATATAAAATAAAATAAAATACATCTCTGTTTTTAAAAATACCCAGCTATGTGTGGACATGGCCTTAGTTTCAACTGTGGAAAATCCTGTATCTAGCCTGCTGGTAAAGCACCTGGACTGCAAGGTGCACCTCAGCTTGTCTTTTAGTTAAACTACAGTACCTTGCTTTGACATTGTGGATTGGAAAAACGTACTTTAATTATCAGGCATAATTCATCCACTCTCAAATAAAGAAGCTTGTTAAACTCAAACATGAGATTTTGTTGGGGAATGGAACATAAATACTCGGGCACATGCCCTAGTAAAATGTGTTTAGCTGTGTCAATGCTATGAGTCAGGACAAGCATTATAAATTATTGACAAGAGACAACTTTTTCCTAATTGAGCCCCTAGACTATAAACACACCACCACCACCAACCCAGCTTTAGGTGTAATAATCCTGGATCATTTACAAAATAGTCCTTGGCCACTAGCCTTGTAGTGAAACAGGTAAAATTTCTAAAATTATTTGCAACTCCAGGATTATAGTCCCATCCTGGCCATGCTCTTTTTTGCATGCATGCAGACCCCTTTCAGTGTTAACACAGTGACTTTTTTTTTCATGGCAGAGCCTACTAACATTATCTATTGCTGGCTAGCATGTTTTGTTTGCTTGTATTCACACCCCAGTTGAAAAAAACATCAATTTATCTGAATATGTCTGATCACACACTTTTTGGACCTGCTAAAAAAAGTTAACATTAACCAGCTGAACAAGATACTGTACACATTTGCATTTACAGTACATTTAGGCATTTAGCAGACGCTTTTATCCAGAGCACTTTGAAGGTTCCATCATTGGATAAAGTTATATTGGATATAACTGGGTTATACATTCACTAAGTGGATGGACTACTGTATGTGATTTCCTGCAGTGAAATCCACATACATTTACAGTACACACTGACCCCATAGAAAAGCTTATACAATACTAAAGGGGTTTGTATTGTTTAAACCACAAACTCTAATTAAAAGATAAATCATTGTTTTAAAGTATTTTAAAGTATAATAATTCAGGACATAAAGGCATCTAAAGTTTTATATACCCTCAGTTTCCCCTTACGCAAATCTTTCATGTTTGGCTACTTCCGTAGGTATTTATTAACTGAATAGTTAATTAAAACATAATCCCATGCTTTAGCATAATGTTTGCAGGGTAAACTTTGTTATCCACCAGTGCAAACTCATACATGTAATTGCTTGGCAGAATATTAAGTAACAGAGAAATCACTCTCTAATTTTTTAACAACTTATTTTTAGGTCTAAACGTTTAACTCTAAATGTTAGTTTTCTTGCAGCAAGCAGCAAAGTGTCTGATAATGTCTTTTAAGTCCAGTCATTGGACCAGCTGAGTGGATAGTGAGAAACCTGTGAGACTCCACCAACACCTTCCAACAATCAAAAAGCTCTGATTGTTGCACTAATTTATGTTGTATTGTCAAGTCAATAACAAAATAAATGAATAACACACAAAATCAACAATTCATTAAAAAAACTTAAGTAAATAAATAAGTTTGAGAAGATAATTTGTCTCTGTTATCCTAAAAGCCTATTTGTTGCATAACTTTTATTTTCTAAACTCAAAAAAGACTTGGCAAAAGTGCTTATGTCACTTGACCCAGTGCCACTGAATTAAATATGCTGAATATTTTTCTAGTGCTCCTCAATGTGTAATTGCAGCTGTTTTGACAGGTGACAGTTGCATGTGGCGGACAGGATGGACAGGGGATGCAAAGAGAGGGGATCTAAAATAGCAACATCAGGAGCATTGAGTGAAGCTCAGGATGATGCTACAGGCTTCCTCTTCTTGCTATCTCCTCTTCTGCCTGCTTTTATTAGTTACTCTCCCTCTCTGTTAAACAAAAATGTACAGCTAAACTTAACCCACAGCACACACATTCAACCTCAAGAGAAAGAGGCCATTTACTCTTGATGAAAGAAATTTAGGAAGCACAAACCAAAGAGAGAGAGAGAAAGAGATCATTAAACCAAAGTCTGTCATGTTTTTATTTGGAGGAATTACATGTCACCATACTGTACATTGCATATCACTATACACATACACATGCATGTAGATGGATAGAAAGCAAGAATGAAAGCAAGCAAGAAAGAAAGAGTTTAACATCATTTGTTGTTTACAATATCTTAACAAAATAACATGTTGCCTACATTTGTTGCGTAGCAGTAAGAATTAAAAGTTTTTTATTGCCTGTCTCTAAAACTTTGTGAAAAATCATACATGTCAAAAAGATATACATAATATATAGACGTGACAACATGTATCCATTTAGTCCTGTTTTTGGATTTAAACCCAAGTGGACATTACCTACACTAATGGGGAGATTATGTCATCTTACTTGAGTGCATAAGTCTTTTTTTATCCTGTTTTAAAAAAAGGAGTTATTATTTTTGTTTGGTTACATTAATTTTTCATAAGCTGAAATGCATGTATGCTATTTTTGTGCTAGGTAATACATATGATACAAAATCATAGGTAACATGTTACAACATTAGACTATGGAGTGGCTGAATATGCAGCTGCAGCAGTACTCTCTCTCTCTCTCTCTCTCTCTCTCTCTCTCTCTTCAACCACTTCTATTGTATTTATGTTAATTTAGTAAGGTTATTCATCCAGAATAACTTACAAGAATGATAGCCATTACTAGAACCCTCCTGTAGTATTAAAACACCAAAATCGTTTAGTATTACTGCAGAGCTCCAATTAAGCCCAGAAAGAAAAAGAGAAAACATTGCTATGTACTAAATTAGATTAAACATTGTGAGATGGGGCACAAAAAAAAATTTTTTTTTTGTTGAAATATTGTACGTCTGATTGCTTTCAACTGGCAACTCTATAAGAATAACCACTGTTATTGTTAGCTGTCCCCCTTAAAAAAAAAAAAAAAAAAAGATATTTCTCAGCACGTGGGGAATTCATCTGATTATGCCCCCTGACATTTAAAATGGATCAGCAACATTAAGCAAATTTCAGAGGTCATAACATGGCTTCTGTGTCCAATATACATTTATCATATGTGATACAGAACTATTTCGTACAACAAGTCAGATATTTAAAATTATTTTTTATTGAAGCATGTGCTCAGGCAACACTCTAATTTGTTTTAATATAGATCATGTGGTCTTGCACATACTATAGGGGCGGACAGAGGTAGGTACAGTAGAGTAGTCAAAAATTGTACTCAAATAAGTGTAGATGTACTTCAAAATAATATTACTCAAGTGATATTAAAAAGTAAAAAGTAGTCATCCAAAATATTACTCAAGTAAGAGTAAAAAAATATACAGTATGGTGAAAAAAATACTCAAGTACTGAGTAACTGTTGAATCACAATGTCCGATTTTTTTTTCTTTCTAGAAATTATGTAAGCAGCCAGACAAAATTATAAAATATTGTACAAATTCTGGCATTTACAAAAAATTTAATAAGTAAAATCTAATAAATGAGTAAAAATAAATGTCTTTACAAAATTGTAAATTAAGGAACAAGAAACACAAATTTCCTAATCTCACTTTTTCACAAACAAAAAGATTTCGAAACAAATACCTACTATAGATAATATATGTATGTTTGAAAAGTGTAAACTATTTCCAGTGTAAGATATACTGTATATTCCGTTGCCCTCTAAATGGCTCAGCAGATAGAAAGTAACATTTGAACATGTGTAGAGACGTCTCACTTTACCATAAACTGTGTCCAGCAGAACAAATGTAAGAAACTTATATTTTTTAGCCTCTAGCTTATTTGCTAAATATATATGCTAACATATGCTAACACAACATGTTTCCTCAGGTTGAACATTGAGTTTTTATATGCTGAAATGTCTGTCTGTTTAGGGAGATAAGAGATACTGCATTGTGAAGCTGTTCTTTTGCACTGTGTATAAGCAAAACATGCAGCATTGGAGACAGATGCCTCTGCCATTTTTTTCCCCGTCTACCACGGCTTAAGATTTTTTTCCTGCTATGCCGTCAGTTTGTGTGTGGTCATGTGACTACATGTGGTAATTTTTATTGCTGATTGGTCAAATGGAGTCATGTGATTATTGTTGTTACATCTGATTGGTGAAACACAGTCATCTGGTAAATAAATAAATAAATAAAGTATTGGAACATACCAAATTTTAGAAAACTCAAAAAATGTGTGTGAATATTACAAATATTTGTTAACAAGATGTTGCCCATGATATATTTTGTAAGGAAAAGTTATATAATTAATAAGTCAAGAATGCAAAGTCACAAGCTTATAGTTATTGTCATGTCTCTCTCTCTGTGATTCACACACAAGGATGCAATTGCAGGAAAGGACAGCTTTATTGAACACAAGTCATTAGAACTGAACAGAAGAAATAAGCTAAGGTACGACCCTCAGGTCGTTTACCAGGCGCGGTCTGCAGGCGGGAACACAAATGGCTAGGAAATCTCCGAAGAACTACTGGAGAACAAACATAAACCTCTCAAGGTCCACTTAGGAGTTAGCCCGAACAAGAAGCTGCCCTGCTTCACATGCCTTCGCCTGCAGATACTGTCACGGACGCGGGGCAGAACGATATGAATTCAAGCGCGGTTACTGACTGTATAGAGATGTGGGGGCGTGGTCGGGAGCGTGAGCAAGGGTCGAATGCCGTGAGTCCGTCAGCGAAGCGTCCAAAACAAAAACACGAGACGAGAGCAGTAGTCAAAAGCGAAAGCGCAAGGTAAAAACCGGGAAGACAATCAATCAGTGAGGCAAAAACTAAACCAAAAGGACGAGAGACAGGAGTCGTATATCAAAAGGGGGGAAGCGTGGGTCGAAACCGGGAGATCAAAAGGGCAGGCGAACAATCCAAATCGGCAAGCAGAATTTCAATAACGAGAAAAAACAAAGCGAGGTCGTAACGTGAAAGGCAGTGAAAAGGAAACGCGAGAGAATCGAGGTATAACACACACAATAAACTTAATGGGCATGAGATGAGACGACGTAGCTGGGACACGTGGAATGTGGGATTTATTCGTCGCATCGTAGAGGGAAGCAAAAGTTTGACTGCGCAGGGATTGACAATCTTGGTTATGATGAAGGGGCCGATGTAACGGGGTGAGAGTTTGCGGGACAGGGTCTTTAGAGGGAGGTCTCTGGTGGAGAGCATGACTCTCTGCCCTATCCTGTTCTTGGGGGCCTGAGAGCGTCTACGGTCTGCTTGCTCCTTGTAAGTTCTGCCTTGTCGTAGCAGCATCCTTCTGGCTTGAGTCCAGGTCCTCCTGCAGCGGCGAATGAAGGCTTGGGCAGAGGGGACGCTGACCTCCTCTTTCTGAGAGGGGGACAAGGGTGGTTGGTAACCCAGGCAGCACTGGAAAGGGGACAGCCCAGTAGAAGAAGAGACTAGAGAGTTGTGGGCATATTCGACCCAGGGCAGGAATCTGCTCCACGAGGAGACATCCCAGTAGGTCATGCACCTCAGGGCGACCTCGAGAGCCTGGTTCTCCCTCTCCGTCTGCCCATTGGATTGAGGGTGAAATCCTGATGACAGGCTTGGGGTGGCTCCGATGAGCTTACAAAATGCCTTCCAGAACGGAGAGGTGAACTGTGGGCCCCGATCAGACACAATGTCCTTGGGCAGGCCGTGGAGCTTAAATACATGGTTGATCATGAGCTCTGCAGTCTCCTTGGCGGACGGAAGTTTTGGTAGGGGGATAAAGTGAGCAGGTTTAGAGAACCGATCAACCCCGGTCATGATGCCGGTGTGGCGTGGAGGGGGGTAGCCCGGTGACGAAGTCCAGGGCGATGTTGGACCAGGGGTGAAGAGGGATGGGCAGGGGTCTGAGGAGGCCAGCTGGGGCCATGTTGACATGCTTGGATCTTATGCAGACATTGCACGCTGCAACAAAGAGAGAGACGTCCTCCTTGAGGGTGGACCACCAAAACCGCTGCTGGGCTAGTGCCAGAGTTCTAACTTGATGGCTAAGAGTTCACGGTCTCCGATGCCGTAATTGCTTTCAGCAGGAGTTAGCCGGTGGGAGAAGAAGGAGCAGGGGTGCAGCTTATTATCAAGGTTGGATCTTTGTGAGAGGATGCCTCCTACTCCGGTGCTGGAGGCGTCGACCTCCACGATGAACTGCCGTGACGGATCAGGGATGGTGAGGATAGTGGCGGAGGTGAACCGTTTCTTAAGCTCGCTATAGGCTCTCTCAGATTCCAGGTTCCAGCAGAAATGGGTCTTAGTAGAGGTCAGGGCTGTTAGAGGGGCGGCGATGGAGCTGTAGCCTCGGATAAACCGACGATAAAGGTTAGCAAAGCCTAAGAACCTCTGGAGTTCATGCCGAGAGGTAGGGGTGGGCCATCTAGTGACCGCTTGGAGTTTAGCAGGTTCCATCTCGATGCCCTTGGGGCTGATGGTGAATCCGAGGAACGTGGTAGATGTGGTGTGGAACTCGCACTTCTCAGCCTTGATGAACAAGTTGTTCTCCAGCAACCTCTGCAGCACCTGCCTGACATGATGTTGGTGTTCTTCTGGGTTCTGAGAGAAGATCAGGATATCGTCCAGATAGACGAATACAGAAGAATTGAGGAAATCCCTGAGAACGTCATTAATTAAGGCCTGAAACACTCCGGGGGCATTAGTAAGTCCAAAGGGGACCACCAGATATTCATAATGTCCAGTTGGCGTATTGAAAGCTGTTTTCCATTCATGCCCTTCCCGAATGCGGACAACGTGATAGGCATTGCGCAGATCGAGCTTGGTGAAGGTGCTGGCCCCCAGAAGGAGTTCAATGGCGGTAGACATTAGAGGAAGGGGGTACCGGTTCTTTATAGTGATGTCGTTAAGGCCCCTATAATCAATGCATGGGCGAAGGTAACCATCTTTTTTGCCTACGAAGAAGAATCCAGCCCCTGCCGGAGAAGAAGAGGAGCGGATGATTCCTGCAGCAAGGGATTCCGTGATGTACTAGTCCATGGCTTGGTGTTCCTTGGGCGACAGAGAGTAAAGACGGCCCTTGGGGGGGGGGGGGGGTGCATGGGAGAAGGTCAATGGCGCAGTCGTATGGTCGGTGGGGGGGAAGAGAGACTGCACGTGAATTGCTAAACACAGTCCTGAGGTCATGGTATTCTGGGGGAACACTGGTGAGGTCCGGTGGCTCCTTTGTGGGGGCTGGATCGAGGCATGGCGTAGTGGCGGCGCGTAAACATGACGTGGAACATAATGGGCTCCAGGCTACGATCGAGTTCCTGACCCAATCAATGTGCGGGTTGTATTGGGTTAACCAGGGGAGGCCTAGGACGACCGTGGCATGTGACCCCTCCATGATGAACAGCGACGTCTGTTCTGAGTGGTTGCCGGAGACCTTTAGAGCAATGAGAGGGGTTCTGTGGGTGATAGATGGGAGCGGACTCCCATCGAGGGCCTGGACCTTGAGGTGGTTCTCCAAGGGCAGCGCAGGAATACCGAGGGTTTTGGCTGAAGCCGCATTCAGCAGGTTACAATCCGAACCCGAGTCGACCAGTGGCCTGCACTTGCTCATGGATGAGGAGGATGGGAAGCAGATGACGTTGATCTGGGAGCCTTCTTGGAGTCTCGCCCTCTAGTGCTCCCAGCTGAACTAGAGGGAGCCTCCTTTTGCTGGACAGTTTTTGAGCAGGTGTCCTGGTTTCCCACAGTAGAAGCAGGCCCCCTCCACTCGGCGGCGGTGACGCTCCTCTGGGGTGATGCGGGTTCTGCCCAGTTGCATGTGTTCCTCCTGGGGTTCAACTCGTAGAGGTGGGGGTCGCGGCAGAGCCCTGGGTGGAGAAAACCGCGCTGACCTACGAAGATGGAGGCCAGCATCTACTCGACCGGCCAGGTCCACAAGCTCTTGGAGAGATGAGGGGAGCTCTCACGAGATTAGCTCATCTTGGAGCTTCTCTGTCAGACCCTCCAAAAAGACGTCGCATAGCGCTCGGTTGTTCCAACCGCTGGGGAGGACCAGGGTCTGGAACTCAATGGCATAATCATAGGCCGAGCGCGAGCCTTGGCGGAGATTCAGCAGTCTTCGGCCCGCCTCTCTGCCATGGCATGAGCGGGCGAACACCCTCTTCATCTCTCTGGCGAAGTCCTCGTAATTGGAACAGCAGGGGTCGTGGGCATCCCAAAGCGCGGTGCTCCATTCCCGAGCGCGTCCTGACAGGAGCGTGATGACGTAGGCCACCTTGGATCGTTCGGTGGAAAAGGCGGAGGCTTGGAGCGAGAAGATCAGGGAACACTGAGTTAGGAAGGAGTGACAGGTGCCTGGATCTCCCTCGTAGGTGGGAGGGGCAGGGAGGCATGGCTCCTGTTGCGCGTGGGGGCTTGCTCCTTGTGGTAGGCAGAGTTGGAGCCTCTGAAGCTGGGAAGTGACATCGGCGAGAGACTGCTTTGTGCTGAGCAGTTCCTGTTGATGAGTCCCAAGCAGAGCACCTTGACTCTCCAATGTCGCTCTCATATGGTCAGAAGCCGCTGGATCCATAGCTAGCTGGATTAGGCGTGGTCGGGAGCGTGAGCAAGGGTCGAATGCCGTGATTCCGTCAGCGAAGCGTCCAAAACAAAAACACGAGACGAGAGCAGTAGTCAAAAAGGAAAGCACAAGGTAAAAACCGGGAAGACAATCAGCGAGGCAAAAACGAAACCAAAAGGACGAGAGACGGGAGTCGTAAATCAAAAGGGGGGAAGCGTGGGTCGAAACCGGGAGATCAAAAGGGCAGGCGAACAATCCAAATCGGCAAGCAGAATTTCAATAACGAGAAAAAACAAAGCGAGGTCGTAACGTGAAAGGCAGTGAAAAGGAAACGCGAGAGAATCGAGGTATAACACACACAATAATCCAGCGATCTGAGCAACGTGCCGTGCATGCTTAAATCGCTGGAGTAATCAGTAATGGAATGAGAAGCAGGTGAGCAGACGAGGCGGAAATGGGGGGCGTGGGAAATGCGCAAGATGGGCTATGGGAAAACATGAGCACGTGAGGAGAAGTGACAGCGTGGGAAAAAGACGGCAGACAGGACGTGACTCGTGACAGATACTGCTCAAACCTGGGAAAGAAGGAAGATACAACAAGGTTAGTGCTTCGTGTTTGCATAATGGTGACCAGACAGTGTGGTGTGGGTTCAGCTGGGTTAAATAGTGAGACACGTGAGGTAGACACAGGTGATACCCATCTGACGTTAATGGGTGACAATGACATAGGCAGACACACTAGGGGGAGACAAAGCTATGGCTCAGTAATCCGGTGAGCCGGATCTTTCTCTCCGGGGCTGAGGTGGCTCGGATGTGACAGTTACAGTATATGCAGTCATATGTAGCTTATAAGCTCCTTCACTAGTGCTCTGAACTTTTTGACCCTCCTCTTCCTGTATACTAATTGTGTTTTGTGTTTGAAAGGACAGAATATTGAAATTATTCAAATCCTATCAAATATTCGAGGACTATTAAGTAATATTTAGAGGCTAGCTTGATAACGTACACTAGTGTTCTTCCAATTTTTCCCTCTCTTCCACATCCTGTTGTTCCTTTTTCTCTACTTTTTCAAATACATCCCATTTGCAGGAGCTAATTAGCTGAAAGTACGATAGACTTGTACTTTCAGAACTTTCGTGGGAAAATATTCCATCGATTTTTTTTCTCTCTCTTGTTTCACAGTAAGAATCAAAAGCAGGGCCTGATTCTGTGTGCACTCAGTCAGGGGATTAGAAACAGCAGGGGGGATAGAGGTAGGGTGCCATCCCAATCCTAACAGAAAACTCCAGACTCTGTGTTGTTCATCATGATTGACCTTTTCTATCTGACATTGTTAGATGTTCTTAAAGCTCTCCACCTAACAAGGGCTTTCCATTAAAATGAAAATCGATACAAAAACATTTTAATTGTTCACAGTGGAGCACTGGTACACAATACTATGACAAAAATGTACTCAACGTGTGGATAGATAAATATTTGTTCTGCAAGAAACATCAACATTGGCATTTAGAACTACCAAAGGAGTATCAAAGCATACACCCCTACAGTTTCAGGCATCTTAACAACTTCTGTTATGTATGCTTATACTTTACAGGCACTGAAATGAGCACACCACGTAGATGAGACACAAAAAGTGAAAAACAACAACCAGTCAAAAAAATAACAGATACTGTATATACTGAATACATTATACCCCAGGATGTACAGTAACACATGAATTGGTGTAATAAATGCATAAGAACAATGTTACTCGTTCTGGCATTTTTCCCCCTCTCGCACACAAGGTTAACTGCACCATATTCTTCTCTTAGAAGCTTTGAGCTTCCACATTTGTCATGGAATTGCATATTACTTAACAAAAAGCAGTATGAAGCCTTACTTAATTACATCACTTCTTTTTGTCACATGGTCAGTGAAGTGAAACTACTAGCTGGGCAAAATGGTAGCTGCCATAAGTGTAAATGCATTTAAATTATTTTTAAAGAATGTTGAAGCCAGGAAAAAGGAGGTTTACAGTTTGTTACTGCTATTGCATCAGCATCCATGAACTACAGGTATGCTTTATTTAATGTCCATGATGCATTATTTGAAATAAGACATTGATACTATGCAAACATTATGCTACATGGTTACTAAGGCTATGTTGTACACATTATTTTTTATTTTCCAAACCAGCCCTTTTTGTTTTCCTCTTGGTCATTGTTTTGTCCTTTAAAGAAATTGAACTTTCAAATAGTTCCTTTTAATATTTTTGGTACATTTTTCTCAAGGTGAAATGTGAAGTTTATAATTACTTTTCCTTTACCTACCTAATTTGTAAACATATTATTTTTATGTGATGACATCACTTCCTGTTTAGTCACTTCCTGTGAACTCCTAGTTCTGGATGAAGGCAATGACATAGTGTCCTCTAACAATCCATTGCATCCACTAAAAAGCATCATAGAGGCAATGCTGTAAGTTCATTTATTTGACAGTAAACATGTTAAAGAGCATATATTAGTAATTATTTGTTAAAAATACGATGTTTGATAAGTTATTAAAACAGTTGTTTACCATTGTGTACAAGCTTTCAGTGATGCTAATAGCCATTGTAATTGCTACTTAAAGGAGAACAGTAGTTTGTTATAAACATGCATAGTAATACAATGTAAGACACGGACACTGAATATTGTTGTATTGTTTATTACAGGTTTCACCGTAAATGTTAATGAGGAAAAGTGACAGTAAATGATCAACCTTGCTACGACTTTGTCTTCATTGGCTACGGTTTAACTTGATGTTTAGTCAGAGTTCAACATTCTGCACGAGAACATTATAGTGAAAAAGCATTATTTGATGAAAAGGTGGTTAAAATGGCCACAAGCAACAAGTCGTCTGCGTGCAGCACAAGTAGTGGCAAGTCATCCACATCAACGATGAGAGCATCCCGTGCCCGGGCCAGAGCTGAAGCGGCCAAAGTGAGAGCATCATATGCCAGCCAAGAGGCTAAAATGGAAAAGGCCACAAGAGAAGCTCAAAATTAGCTGGAAACAGTAAGAATAGACACTGAGTTGGAAGTGTTGACACTACAACGGGAAGCTGATGCAGCTGCTGTGGAGGCACAAGTGCTGGAAGATGCTGAATTAGCAA
The DNA here is from genome assembly GCA_030522415.1 of Channallabes apus. NCBI lineage: Eukaryota > Metazoa > Chordata > Actinopteri > Siluriformes > Clariidae > Channallabes > Channallabes apus. The sequence continues at coordinate 50,619,712 of CM060105.1, forward strand.
TGCATGCCACAGTTGAAAGAGGAGGATCTGAATCAGAGAAAGCTAGAATTGAACGTACCAGTGAATACGTCAATTCTCAAATTAACCTTCAGAATCATTCTCCTGCCCCACTCTTATCAGCTTTGCCCGTTGCTCCTCCGTTTCATGCTGACTCACATAACAGCTTCATAACATGGAGTCCAGCTGTGAAAGACATTAAACATGCACAGTCTACCAAAAACAAACCGAAGTCTGAAAAAGCAGATAGTATGCACTTACCTACAACATACCTCTCTGATCTGTCTGAAGGTGTGATTAAGTCTGAAGTTGGGAGGACCAGCCCAATCATGAATACACCTGCTAAGCCTTACAGTGCTCAATACATTCCTCTAGCTAGCACGCCACCACAGGCAGAGCCTTTGGCACTGTATTTAGCCCGGCGAGACCTTGTTAATTCAGGACTGTACCAATTCGATGATAAGCCTGAAAATTATCGGTCATGGTATTCTTCATTCACCAGTGCAGCTCGTGAAGTGCACCTCACAGCAACCCAGGAATTAGACCTCATGACGAAATGGCTGGGAAAGGAATCTGGCGAAATGGTGAAATGGATCCGCTCAGTGCATGTCAATAATCCCAATCTGGCTTTACAGAAAGCATGGGAAAGACTATGCGAGTGCTATGCTGCACCAGAAATCATCAACCAATGATGATCCTAACAAAATCTGTCCATTACACAATAAACTGCACCCCTTGAAAAAATGCAGAACATTCAGAAACAAACCCCTCGAAGGGTTTGTCAGAAAGGCGTTCCTCAAAGAGAAAGGAATATGTTTCAAATGCTGTTCTTCGATTTCTCACCTCGCCAAGGAATGCAAGTCCTCCATGAAATGCTCTGAATGTGGTAGCAACTATCATGACGTGGCCATGCACCCTGGCCCATCACCACAAGCAGTCAAGGCTCCTTCACCATCACAAGAGGATGGCGGGGAGGGAGAAGATAATTCTAATAATGCTGTAGTCAATGCAAGCTGTACAGAAGTTTGTGGTCCAAGTCAGTGGGGCCGCTCATGCTCAAAGATCTGCCTTGTAAAGCTGTACCCAGAGGGTTCCAAGGACATGGCCATTAAAGCCTATGTAATTTTGGACGACCAGAGCAATCGTTCATTAGCCAGACCTGAATTCTTCGAGCTGTTCAATGTAGAGAGCGAACAATTCTCATATCATCTCAGAACTTGCTCTGGCATCATAGAAACATCTGGTAAGAAAGCAGAAGGATTCCAGATAGAGTCCCTGGATGGAAAGGTTCTCATCTCTCTTCCACCACTCATTGAGTGTCACGAGATCATGAACAATCGCTCTGAGATTCCAACGCCAAGTGCAGTTCTCTACCAGCCTCATCTCCAACACATTGCCAAGCACATTCCGGAATTAGAACCGGAAGCAGAAATACTTTTGCTACTCGGAAGAGATGTGATCAGGGCACACAAGGTCAGGCAGCAGGTAAATGGACCAAATAACGCCCCCTTTGCCCAACGATTGGACCTGGGCTGGGTAGTGATAGGAGAAGTGTGTCTAGGTAACGTGCATAGGCCAACGGTTAACACATTCAAGACCAATGTGCTGGAAAGTGGCCGCTATTCAATTTTTCAACCCTGTACAAGCTTTATGCAGGTCAGGGAGATGCAGCAAAGTGGTAGCACGTCTTCCAAAGCAACCGAGAATACGCTTGGACAGACAGTGTTCAGCAGAACTGAGCATGACAACAAACCTGCTCCATCCGTGGAAGACACAGTTTTCCTGAAAATAATGGACACGCATATCTACAGAAATGATGCTAACAGCTGGGTGGCTCCTCTACCATTCAGAAAACCACGCCAGCGATTACCAAATAATAAGGAGCAAGTTGTTCATCGATTTACCTGCCTGCAACGAACCTTGAAGAGAAAACCTGAGATGCACCAACATTATGTGGCATTTATGGAGAGGATCTTTGCCAACGGACATGCTGAGGTAGCACCGCCACTGAACAAGGGGGATGAATGTTGGTATCTTCCTACATTTGGGGTCTACCATCCTCAAAAACCCAAGCAGATCAGGGTGGTCTTTGATTCCAGTGCTCGTTGCGCGGACATCTCACTCAACGATGTGCTCCTCACAGGTCCCGACCTCAATAACTCCCTTGTTGGCGTCCTGCTAAGATTTCGGAAAGAGAGGGTTGCCATCCTAGCGGACATTCAGCAGATGTTCCATTGTTTCTTGGTGCGTGATGACCATCGTAACTTCCTTCGATTTCTATGGCACAAGGACAATGATGTCAACAAGGAAGTTATCGAGTATCGAATGAAGGTCCATGTCTTCGGCAATCGGCCATCTCCCGCCGTGGCCATTTATGGGTTGCGAAGAGCCATCAGAGAAGGTGCACAGGAGTATGGTGCTGATACTGTCAAGTTTGTGGAAAGATGTTTTTATGTTGATGATGGTTTGGTGTCAGTTCCATCCGAAGCTGAGGCAATCGACCTGCTCCAACGTACACAGGCCTCACTAGCCGAGTCAAACCTCCGATTGCACAAGTTTGCTTCGAACTCTCAGACAGTCATAGAAGCTTTTCTGCTAGAAGATTGTGCTCCAGTAATTAAGGACCTAGATCTGAGTGGAGAAACTTCGCCCACACAAAGGAGTTTAGGGCTGCTATGGGAGATCACGACTGACACATTCACTTACTCTGCATCGACCATTAACAAGTCATTTACCCGTCGTGGAGTTCTCTCCACTGTCAACAGTGTTTTTGATCCTCTGGGTCTGGTGGCACCTGTCACGATCCAGGGAAGAGCACTTCTCAGAGAACTTACCTCTGAACAGTCAGATTGGGACACATTCCTCCCTAAGGATAAACTGAGCAAATGGGAAGCCTGGAGAGATTCTCTCCAAGACTTAGAACAGCTTCATGTTCCACGTACGTACACAACAACCTCACTAATTGAGGCAGTGCACACACAATTGTGCGTATTCTCAGATGCATCGACTAAGGCCATAGGTGCTGTAGCATATCTGAAGGCACTTCATAAAGATGGGCAAGTCGAAGTAGGATTTGTTATGGGCAAGGCAAAACTGGCACCCCTCTCCGAACCTACAATCCCACGGCTTGAGCTGTGCGCTGCGGTCTTAGCAGTAGAAATGGCAGATCTTATTAAGGATGAGTTGGATCTTGAGTTAAATGACTTAAAGTTCTTTACTGACAGCAAAGTGGTGCTTGGCTACATTTATAATGAGTCAAAACGATTCTATGTGTACGTTCACAATAGAGTCCAACGCATCCATCAGTCCTCAAGACCTGAGCAGTGGCACTACGTACGTACAGAAGAAAACCCTGCAGATCATGCGTCACGATCTTTACCTGCATGTCGCCTGGCTCAGTCTTCTTGGTTTACCGGCCCGCATTCCTGCGTCAGCCACCCGCAGAAGAAACACAAATAACTGAGACGTTTGAGCTAATCGAACCTGAAAGTGACTCGGAAATCCGACCGCAAATACAAACGTGCGACTAACCTTGAAGAACCAGAGCTTACCTCTAACCGATTCCAACGGTTCTCTACCTTCACCTCCCTAGTAAGAGGAGTAGCATTTCTAGTTCACATGGCAAAATCCTTCAAGCACACGAACCAAAACAGCAAATGCAAAGGTTGGCACAGATGTGACTTACCTCATACTCCAGACGAAATGGACCAAGCAAGGAATGTTATCCTTAAAGCAACACAACAGAATGCATTTGCAAAACTTGCGAAAACTAAGTCCGATCATGGAGGACAATTTCATTTGTGTTGGAGGAAGACTTAAGTATTCTGAAGTTACAACTCTGGAAAAATAATTCTTCCCAATAATTCTTCCCAAAGATAGCCATGTATCCCTACTGCTCACTCGACATCACCATGAGCAAGTGAAACATCAAGGCCGTCACCTGACGGAAGGAGCAATCAGGGCAGCAGGACTGTGGATCTTGGGAGGGAAGTCACTAATTAGTTCAGTACTCCACAAATGCATAACATGTCGCAAGCTGCGTGGAAAGCTTGAAGAACAATACATGGCGGATTTGCCATCTGAACGTCTCAAAGTATGCCCTCCCTTTACATACGTAGGGCTCGATGTATTCGGCCCCTGGTCTGTCGTAAGCCGGCGCACCAGAGGAGGACAGGCGGAGAGCAAGAGGTGGGCCATTATGTTCTGCTGTATGAGTTCAAGAGCTGTGCATATTGAGATCATTGAGTCTATGGACATGTCAAGTTGCATAAATGCTCTCAGGCGCTTCTTTTCACTCAGAGGCTCTGCAAAACAGCTTTGTTCCGATTGCGGTACCAATTTTATTGGAGCATGCAAGGAGCTTGGAATGGACAGAACAGTGCAAAGGTATCTCAGTGAGCAAGGATGCAGCTGGGAATTCAACCCACCACACAGTTCTCACATGGGAGGCTCGTGGGAACGCCTGATCGGCGTTGCCAGAAGAATCCTGGATTCAATGTTTCTGCAGCTGAAAACTCGCTTAACCCATGAAGTCCTCTGCACACTAATGGCAGAAGTGACTGCTATCATAAACGCACGACCACTCCTACCTGTGTCTGCAGATCCGGAACAACCATTCATACTTTCACCGTCAGTGCTCCTCACACAGAAGACAGGAGCTCCGTGTCCTCCCGGAGATTTCTCGGACAAAGACCTGTACACAAAGCAATGGAGACAAGTTCAGGCCCTTGCAAACCAGTTCTGGACTCGCTGGAGCCGCGAATACCTACCTTGCTTGCAACACAGACAAAAGTGGACAGCACCTCGCAGAAACCTTCAAGTGGGGGATCTAGTTCTGCTTAGGGACAAGCAGATAGCCCGCAACTGTTGGCCCATGGCCAGAATCTCGGCCGTATACCCTGGAAAGGATGGGCATGTAAGAAAGGTTGAGGTCACAACAACTGACCAAGGCAATATCAAAACTTTTCTAAGGCCAATTGCAGAAGTCGTTCTACTTCTTCCCAAAGACTGATCTAGAGACTAGGTGTAGCACGTTGTCAAGTTCATAGTGACCTCACATAGGTCAGGCGGGGAGTGTTTTGTCCTTTAAAGAAATTGAACTTTCAAATAGTTCCTTTTAATATTTTTGGTACATTTTTCTCAAGGTGAAATGTGAAGTTTATAATTACTTTTCCTTTACCTACCTAATTTGTAAACATATTATTTTTATGTGATGACATCACTTCCTGTTTAGTCAATTCCTGTTTAGTCACTTCCTGTGAACTCCTAGTTCTGGATGAAGGCAATGTCATAGTGTCCTCTAACAATCCATTGCATCCACTAAAAAGCATCATAGAGGCAATGCTGTAAGTTCATTTATTTGACAGTAAACATGTTAAAGAGCATATATTAGTAATTATTTGTTAAAAATATGATGTTTGATAAGTTATTAAAACAGTTGTTTACCATTGTGTACAAGCTTTCAGTGATGCTAATAGCCATTATAATTGCTACTTAAAGGAGAACAGTAGTTTGTTATAAACATGCATAGTAATACAATGTAAGACACGGACACTGAATATTGTTTATTACAGTTTTCACCGTAAATGTTAATGAGGAAAAGTGACAGTAAATGATCAACCTTGCTACGACTTTGTCTTCATTGGCTACGGTTTAACTTGATGTTTAGTCAGAGTTCAACATTCTGCATGAGAACATTATAGTCATGCTAGCATGCTGTTTTTTTCTCTATTTGTATGTACAGTGCAAAGAAATAACACCCAAGAAACATGCAAATGATTTGGATTAAAGAGACATGAGATATTCTCATTTCAGAGGTCCTAACATGGAAGCTGTGTAGGAAGCTGTTGCATTCCTGTATCGGTTCAGTCAACTCTGTCCTTTTTTTATTGGTATTTTGAAAACTACAGTATTATAGTCTTATGGGACCATGGATGTACAGTCATGTCTAAAAGTTAGTACCCCTCTTTTAATGCTATTTCTTTTTATGTTGAGGTATTTTAGGGTATTCGCATATGCACCGCTCTCAAAGTTCCTCCCCAGCATTTCCATTGAGTTGAGGTCTGGATTTTGACTAGGCCATTCCAAAACCTTGATTCTTTTATTGTATCCATTCTTATGTAGATTTACTGGTCTTTGGACCAATGTCTTGTTGCATGACCCAATTTCAATCAAGCTTTAGCTGAGGCCTTACATTTGCCTATAGAATACTCTGGTATACAGTTGATGGTATACTTATTGACCGCAAGGTGTCCAGGTCCTAGGGCTGAAAAACAAGCCTTAATCATGACCCCTCCAATGCTGTGCTTGACAGTGAATATAAGGTGTTTTCTCTGTCAACCGTTTCAAACAAAAAGTATTTGCTTAGTCTTCTAATTTTGCTGCTATTGACATTAATATTGATCATGCTCAGTGAGGCCTGTATTGTCTGTCTTGGGTTTTTTGTATTTCTCTGAGCATTGCATGGTCTGGGCTTAGGGTGAATGTGCTGTGACGTCTACCTCGGGAAAGATTATCGACTGTCTTGAATGATTTCCATTGAATACGTTTTCTCAATGTACAATGTTGACCTCCAAATTGTTTGGAAGTAGTTTTATAACCATTTCCAGATTGATGTGCAGCAACAATTGGTCTTCTATGACCACTGCTTATGCCTTTCCCTCTTGCCATTGTGTTAAAACGCACCTGAATGCTCCAGACCAGCAAACTGCCAAAATTTCTGCTTTTATAGAGGTGTGTGCACCAACTGATGATTAATTAATCAACAGCTAATGATTAGCATTTTACATGGCATCTGAATAAAAGCTCTAAATAAATGTTGAATGAATTAATAATGTATTTTTGGCACAACTTCTTACAGTGGCATTTGTAGAGACAACGGATAACATTGTGTTCTTGAAAACTTTGAAGACACAGACTGAATGAAGAAAAAAAATCAAGTTGAGCCAGCAATTGACCTTCTCTGAAATCATGTGATTTTTACCACACTGTACAGGGGTTTATTTTTAGATTCTTGTAAATATTAACATGACACAATGGGTTAAACTTTTCACTTATAATCACTTATAATAACTTATAATCATGTGGTTTGAGAAGCAAAAATAATAATGAATAAATAAAAATTTCTAACCACATCATTATTTGTCTGACATAAAAAATTATACTGAGCTACAAGGGCAGTTATGATTAATGTACATCAGCACAGGTCAAAATTGATGAAAGAAGCCCTATGATGACTGCCATTTTAATAAATATTTATACAGATGTATATACAGCATGTCATGCCCTTTAAATATAATTAAAATTTAATGTGAACCTACGTAAAGTGAAACCTCTTAATGTACGCTCTTTATACTAATCTTAAGTGACTTTGAGGTTATTTAAGAGCATGCTCCATGGTATCTACCCGTGTTAGGTAGATTTACTCGAGTTAAACTAAATTTAAGCAAACCTTAAATTATAACCAAAGGTTTCTGAAAACCTGATTATAATAGGTATATGTAATTATTTCCCAAATTGTTGTCACACAGTTGGAAGCATATATTTGTTTAGAAGTATCTTTGTAGCATTACAGTTTCCTTTCACTGGAACCTGTTCCAGCATGACAATGACTCTTATGCATAAACTGGCATCTGGGAAGTCAAGGATTGCCAAGACACAGCACAGAGGAACTTGAGGGAAATAATCGGTCATGCCAATGGTGCCCCAGATCTCCTTGCTTATCAACAGTACCTGACCTGACAATGTTCTTGTGGTTTGTACATATACTGCAATACATATGCCGTGGTATTATAGTTTTTTTCTGTGCACAAAACAGGTAATGTGACTAATTAGTTCTAGCCTGTCTGACTAACGGGTTGTGATAATTAGAATCAGCTGGTTTGGATAAGTTAGGGATCAAATTAACTTTTGGTTTGGATGCTTTTGGTGGTAGAATCACCCACCCTCGAACAAAAATGGCTAAAACTAGGGAATTCTGAATTCTGAAACTAAGTGAATTGTGAATGTCTGTGACAAATTACTGTAAATGATCTTCAGGAAGCAACCAAGCATACATAGATTAAACAACTGACAACAGAACACTGCAGAGAATGCACAAAAATAAAAATAACTAATTATTCTTATTGCCTTGATTGTTATTATTTTTAAATAATTGAGTGTCATTAAAACACTGAATTTCACAGTATGTATTTTAATCAATAGCAATATGTGTGTGCTGACTGTAATATCTGAAAGCTGTTGCCCTTCTTCTGTCGGTCTCTAATTACTTACTTTTTCAATGACAAATGACAGGCCTCACCATGCCAACTCCTGCTATATTCCCCTGGAGAAAACAATAACACCGTGACCAAAGGGGAAGACTGGCATGTGCTCTCATTTTCTCACCCAATCTGTTTCTCTTTACCAGTCAGTCTTCCTCCATCACTGCACTAAATTACACAGTTGCCATGCAGGTAACTACATCTCCCCTGGAATAATTATTTATACATCACAGAAGATTGCTTTGGTAATTATATGTATCATACTTAAATTTGATCAATTCCTCCATGGGAGGCTGTCTCATGTGGACAAGGTTTTTGGTCTTTTAACGCTTACACTGACAATGGGAGAGAGATTCCCATATTCCCATAATTTTATTTGAAATTTGCACAATTGTACATACAGTAAGTGTTGTGCTAGTTACTAATGAAAGCAATAGGTTACTATTACTAGTTACTTTTCAGTTAAAGTAATATCTGCTGTGATTACTTTAGACCTTCTGATCTGCACTCAACTTGCACAGGTTTTATGTTGGATGCCCTTCCTGAAGCAACTCTTCCATTTTCTCTGGGCTTTGGACAGGCACGTGCACAGGTAGGGCTCAACCTGTGCAAAGTACAGTACATGCCCTTTTTGTAATTACACTTGGAAATGCCCTTTTTTTGGGGTATGTGGGGGGGGGGGGTAAATAGGTCAATGCTATAGGTAACCCTTTGTCTTTTTAACAAATATTTAACCAATTAAAGGCATTAAAAAGCACATCTCTTAGAACCGCTCAAACTGTCAGTCAAACTTCACAACTCCGCCCCCTGAGCACCATGAACTTACATTTCAGCACATCAGAGTCATAGAGCAGAAGCAGATGAACGTCTTCGTCTTGTAACGGTAAAATATCTTGTTGTTTGAATAAGTGCAACGTTGTCTTTATGAAATAAACACTAGAATGTCTATAATGGTTCATATAATGCATCACCACACCGGTGTGGCGTTGACATAATGTGATGTCATTGTTTTAATGATGGAAACATTAAAATTGCACACATTCGCTGGTCAAAAACCTGCGGTGTAACTGCATTCGAGTAAAAAGCAAAAGCAACCGAGTGATCCTTGTCAGCTAGGTAAAATATAGAGATTTTTCATTTTATGGCTATCTGTTGAATGTGCTGATGCATGTAAATTACATGATGTAATTTATTAACAGTTCATCATATTATTGTATATAGCCTATGGTCACACAGCATGGTAGGTTAAAGTTTACGATGCTATTATATTATGCATGTGTTTGCTAGCTAGATTTTTTTTAAATCTAGTATTGTATACTCCCCGCTCATCTTCACATGTATAAACATAGAAAAACATGGTTTACTACTGTAATAAGATATTAAATAAAAACTTTACACAATGAGAGTGAGAATCAACAGGTCACTGTGCATTATATATTTTATCATGCAGAATGTAATCTGCATGTATGCAAAGCAAAGAAAAAAAGAAAATGAACATCTTACACAACTAAATAAGAGAGAGTGCACAACCAATTCACAAACACGGTACAAAAAATATAACATAAGAATATTATTGTGTTATTTTTTTGGTGGTGGAGGGTTTGGGGGGGGGGGGGGTCCTTTTTTCAGTTTCAGCACATGCCCCTCAAAAGGTCTGTGCATAGCCCTGGCTTGGCACCAGCACTGCATCCAGTGGCTTGGGTTTTGGGCATTTGGTTAGAATTGAACCCGAGCCCTTGGTATGGCAGGCAAGAAATCTACCACTGAGCCACCAATGCCCATGAAAGTAAAATTATACTATTACTTATTACTTTACTCTAACAGTAATATACTTCTATTACTAGGTACTATATAAAGTAATGTGTAACTATTGTTTTATTTTTATATTTGCTATCCTTTTTCAAAGGAAAATGTTAGTCACATAGTATTTCAAAATCGGAATGTCAGAATGGTGGCGGCGATGAGTCACGAAGGCAGTTTCATATTAAAAAGTGTGATCGTTGTAATTTTTTTCTAATCCCAATTGTTAAAATGGCAGCATTTAAATTTAATGGACCATTCAATTGTGAACCCACTGAATGTACATTCTGTAGACTAATCTCAATTATATACTTTGAGGTTACTTATGGGCATGTTCTTTGACCTACTATGTTACAGTAGGTCATTGATCTACCCTTGTCAAACTATATAATTTAAGCACAACTTGAATTGAAGCATGTAAACTCTATAACCAATGGTTTGTGAAAACCAGACTATCACTCCTATGTTATTATTTCCCAAATTGTTGAAACACAGTTGGGAGCATACATTTGTTCAGAAGTATCTCTGTATGTATTACAGTTTCAAACTGGGGCGCAAACCTGTTTCAGCATGACAATGCCGCTTATGCAGAAATTGGCATCTGGGAACACATGGTTTGCCAAGATGGATTGAACAGAGGAACGTGAGTTACCTATATAGAGCCACAGAACAGGTGAGCCTCATAATATTTCTAAATGAGTAAGGATGGTGGCGGCGATGATTCATGTTGGCAGTTGCAGTGATGATGCTAGTGAGAAGGAGGAGGCTACCAAAACAACTTAATGCAACGCGCCTAGAGTGCCAACAGACCTAGGGCTGACCTGTCTGAGCTATAAAACAATACAAAAAATACAAATATTAGAACAATTTCATGCAATTTCATTTTTGCTTACCAACATAAGTCAAAACGCCACATCCACAGTGTGGAAATCATCCATTAACAAATGACCAAATCACTTAACCCTACATGAGCATAAGCACAAAATCAGTCTAATCACTTACTGATTTATAATTATTTTCACTGAAAATTACTACATAAAAAATATCACATTATATTACTAATGTCTTAAAAAAAAGGAAATTTGACATTGTCATTAAACAGATTCATCCCACATTGCTACGGCCTTTTAAACTTTTTTTCTTCACATGGGCCGTTGTTGCAGCACAGTTACTAAAGAAGTCATTACACTTGGACACAAAATGCTATAATAGATGTGCACACGGATGTTGGCTATATGAGTGACGCACATGCACTGTAATTGAGCATCAGAGACGATTACCCACAATCCCATAGCCTGAGAGAGAAGAACCATTGGCTTAGTTGCGATCATTTGACACTCTGCAGACAAAGCGTATACATACTACAGGACTCCACTTGTTTAACAAGTTAAAATTTATTTAAAAAATATTGCTTATCTTGCAAAATGCTTGCAAACCAAATTACTCACAATCCAAGGTTTTACTGTATTACTTTATATTCTCCCTGCATATGGTCGAAGATCAGCCTGGTAGCATAAAAAAGAATGTAAAAAAAATGTGTAAAACATATGAAGGAAACCAGAAACATTCAACACAGAAAATTAGTTAACAACTATTCTAAATAAATGGTATCACTTTAACAATAAACAGAAATTGCAGGGTATAATAAATTTATAAATAGAACCCGGATTACATAAGCAATGGTATGTGTCAAAAGCATCTAAACAAAATTAATTTCTGTTAATAGACATTCTCAACAAATTTAATATTTCTTTAATATTTCCTTTCTTTCTTGTTTAATATATTATTAATAGTGTGCAGTTAAAAGCTAGATTAATTAACTGGGTCATAAAAATAATATACTTCTATTACTAGGAACTATATAAAGTAATGTGTAACTATTGTGTTATTTTTATATTTGCTATCCTTTTTCAAAAGAAAATGGGAGTCACATAGTATTTCAAAATCAGAATGTCAGAATGGTGGCGGCAATGAGTCATGAAGGCAGTTTCATATTAAAAACTGTGATAGCTGTAATACTTTTTTCTAATGCCAATCGTTAAAATAGCAGCATTTCAATTTAATGGACCGTGAACCCACTGAATGTACATTCTGGAATCTCAATTACGTATATACCAGGGGCACTATATCCTGGCTGACCCTGTGCTCTGACCCCACCTTCCTAACTGGGATATGTCAAAATATTATTATCAATTTTTATTATCACAGATAAAAAGTGTGTTATAAAAGAGATGCAATATACTAAAGGATTGTACATTAAAGAAAGTATTTGAGTAAGATGTAGAAAAGAAGTAAAAGGGTGCACTGGAGAACAACAACACATCAGTGAAAAAACTAAACCTTTAGTTACTCCACCAGAGGGATTAATTGTTTACTATATTACATTCTCTTAATATGTTGTTCTGTGCTCAATTTAGCGGTGTTAGTCTTTTTAGAGAGAATGTTTTGGAAAATCTGTTTTGAATATTGCCTCTTTGGAATGTTGTCAAGTAAACAGCATGCATACTCTAATCATTTTAATAATAGGTCCTGCCAACTATGTTAATACTGTGTGAGAGAGTACTCACAAAAGTAAAAAAAAAAAAAACTTAGCCAAGCTGAAAAAGTAAAAGATTGCAACAAAATGTATTTCACAGTTTCACCGTGATATGAGAATGGTAGTTTATTTGTATACTTTAAAACAAGACTATCACCCTAAATCTGTCAAAATAGCACCCTTATAGGCACTTTATTTATAGGTAACATAATATGACATAGTGTTGGGATGGTGGCTTAATGGTTACCATTGTCACCTTGCACCTCGGGTCTGTGTGCATGGATTTTGCATGTTCTCCCCATGCTTGGTGGCGTTCCTCCCACTGTCCAAAGGCATGCAGATTAAGTGAATTTTCTGTTTCCATATAGTCTGTAGTGTGTTAATGGGTGTATTAGTGTGTGTATGTGTATGCCCTGTGATGGATTGGCACCCCATCCAGGGTGTACCCTGACTAATGTCCTAAGTCTCCTGGGATAGGCTTAAGGCTATATTAAGCTTTATGTCAGAGTCATAGGGTGTACTTATTATGTAATTAGAGATCATTTTCATGACAAAATGTGTTGTTTCTTCCTGGCTGATTTTGGCTAAAGTGTCTTGAAGGGAACAAAACACTGGAGAGAGCACTTTCTAATGAGATGTTCTACCTTACTTGTTCTGATTTGACTGCAGGGATATTGAGCAAAGCATTTTAGCTGAAGAGTACTGAATTGATGACGATGCATGTGTTAAGACGGAATTTCTAAATAATCCAACAACCAAGTCAATGTCTTTCTATTTTATTTCTATCTATCTCCAACTTTCTATCTATCTAACTATCTAACCTTTCTTTAGTTCTCATATGGTTGTATGGTACAAGATGACTTGTCTACTGCATTCTCTTTCTCTCTCTTCCTGTTCTCATTCTGTCTCACTCACTCTCTGTTTCCTTTTCCCCACTTCACTCCCTCTCTGGAGGCAGCATGCTGAGAAGCAATCTTCTTCAGCAGGTGATTGCTTGGTGAATATTTATAAAGAGAGCAGACAGAGAGATGGAAAGAGAGAGAGAGTGATCACTTCACACCATTTACAACTTCAGGTATTTTTCTGGCATATAAAGAGTCCAATTTTTCCACACATAAATCTAGAAAAAATGAAAATAATTTCAAACATGGCAAGATGCACTCATGCTTTAAGGACATTTATCCATTCAAACTGTTCTTGAAGCATTTTATATATTTCTTTCTGAGCCTCATGCATTTATTCTGTTCAGTTTAATTACATCCCTTAAGATAACACATAAATTAAAGCAAAGAGTTTTGCAGTGCCAGCCATGTGTTGAATTACCCCCAATAAATAGCCATTAAACATGCATAATTGACAATTAGTGCAATGGTGGGGGTAAGATTATGGCATTTTCGTGACCTGGCATTGATTTCTCCCATTAGCAATGCAGGCGTGAAAAATGACCTGTCATGATGCATAAAAACGGCCATGGTTCTGGATAATAGAATTAAAGAGGTAACAGTGGGAGAAGTAGCAAAGTTAAGCATGTCCACAATGAAGGCACTGTGAATGAAGCGGGAGTGCAAAGGAGAAGTATTAAGATGCTTTGTTTCTGAATGATTCAAGATGCTGTCATATGCCCAAAAAATAACAATAAAAAATAAATAAATAAACCTAGATTGTATTTCACCGTCATAAATTTAGGAATTTATGAAACACACCAGTTGTACAAACCAAAAATAAAATGTCTTTTTGTAGTTTCATGTGAAGTCCGGTGTAAATTGATTAGAAACAGCCAAAATAAAGGAATTAAATGTCATAATGTACATACTTTTTTCTGTTAACCCATCCATCCATCCATCCATCCATCCATCTATCTATCTATCATTTTTAGTGCTGGCTCTGTGTTCCCTATGCTTGGTTAAGTGAACTGTGTGATTTCTATGCCAACCATGTAAGTTCTTTTTTTCCATTTTTAAAATTTTTTTATTTTAGTATGAACCCAAACTAAACCAAATAACCAAATGGAAATACATGTAATGGTCACCAATGGCCTCCAGTTTGTACTCTAATGTTTTATTTTCTGTAGAGATTGGGTGTTCATCATAAGTGCATTAGTTATGCTGAAGCAAAAATAAAATTCTAGTTATAGTTTCAGCACTAACAATTGTAAAACACTTACGCAAAGAAAACATATTTCTCTATACATTACCTTTCAATATATATAAGGATTTAGTGCTCTAGATCTACTGGTAAATTGAAAAGATTTTATAATGTTAATATTCCTCGATTTTACATTAACTGATACTAACAAAAGAATTTACAGAAAAAAGATATTCACATTCAACAATATATTCACAATATACAGAATAATAAATTGCATTAATGTATTAACATATTGAAAAAGACATAAGGAACTGCTGTCACACCTGTGCCACCACGATCCCGGGGAATAAGATCTGGCTCTCCGGATTACTGAGCCGCACCCTTGTCTCCCCCTAGTGTGTCAGTGTCAAAATGTCCCCCTGGAATGTCTGATTAGTCTCACCTGTCTCTCCCCTGTGTGTCAGTATTTAAACCAGTCGAACCCGTAGGTCCCTGTCCGTGCTCTGTTTGTTTTATGTTTTCAATGTCATGCTTGTGACTCATGTGTTCTGTGCTCCTCAGGATTAGGCGGTGTCTGTAGGGACCGGGCCTGCACGCGCAGGATCATAACCAATTCGAGTTTCCAGTGGAGAGGCCGGCAGCGTATGGCTCAGGCTATCTAAGTGCTCTCCGAGTTTCTAAGTTTGCTATTTCCCGTTCGAGTATTTCCCGCCTGCAGACCCGACCTGAGAGAAGTATTTGTTTTGTGTGAAACATCCCTCAGTTCATAGCAAGAAAAATAAAGACTGTGTTCTGCACCTGCATTTTGTGTCCGTCGTCTACCTGCTAGATCATGACAGATGCACGGACCCCCATGGACGCAGCAGGTGTCCCACTGCCCGACGACCCCGACAACATGCGCGATTATCTCCGCGGACTGCAGAAATCGAGAGTCTGGCACGGGCTGTACATGACCTCGCGTGCAGCGTGAGTCAGCTGGTCACCGCTCGAGCCCCCCCGACCTCTCCGAGTAGCGCCACCGGCCCCGCACCACCTGAGAGATACGCGGGAGACCCAGAGGGGTGCAAGCGCTTCCTCCTGGCTTGTGAGCTATATCTCGCGGATTTCCCGAATATGACAGACCTTCAGAAGATCAGCTTCGTCACTCAACAGCTCACAGGCAGAGCTATGGACTGGGCCATGGCGGTGTGGAATGCGGGGGGAGCCACGACGTTCAGGTACAATCGGTTCATCGAGGCTCTTCGCGCCGTATTCGATCACCCTGATCAGCTATGGTCTGGTGAACAACAGTTAATGAAGATCAGGCAAGGAAACAATCCCGTATCCGAGTATGCGCTGCGCTTTCAAGTGCTGGCAGCCGAGAGCGGGTGGTGTGACAGAAGCCTACTTGCATGGTTCCGGGACGGACTCAACTCGGACATCCAGCTTGAACTGGCGTGCCGGGATGCCGAGATGTCGCTAGAGGAGTTCATCGTACTCGCGATCAAACTGGATCAGCATCTTCGTGCCCAGCAGTGACGCTCGGTGCCCCGACCTCTCGCTAAGCGCCCAGAACCTCGTCGCAAGGAGAACTTCTGTCCACCACCCCAGAGTGTGCGCGAGGGGTCTCCACCCGAGCTGATGGACGTCGGCTCGTCCCGCCTATCCGCAAACAGAGAGAACACGGCGCATGACAACAGGACTGTGCCTGTACCGTGGGGGGGAACAGCACCAGATTCGCTCGTGCCCGTTGCTTAAAGTGACACACTGCACTCCCTCTCGCACCCACATACCCTTTTGTTTAAAAGCACATCTCGCTTATCATAATCATACCATGTCTGTCTTTCCCTTAATAGATTCCGGGTCGGCTGGAAATTTCATCTCATCTGCTCTTCTTTCCTCGCTGCGAGCTCCAGTGTCGAAGCTTCCGTACCCGATATCCATTAAAGCTCTAGATGGCCAGCATCTAAAACAATCGCCGGTTACAGTAATCTCTGCGCCCCTTCGATTAACTTTCCCCGGTCACACCGAGGAGCTAAAATTTTATGTGCTTCCTTGGTCTGATCAAGCCGTCGTACTGGGACTTCCATCGCTCAGTTTTCACAACCCCAATTTTAATTGGGCTAAGTCTAGCATCATGTCCTGGTCCTCCAGATGCTCTAAATTTTGCAAACCGCTACCTTTGTCGGTCCAAACCACCTACATAGAAAGCCCGCGTGCCCAAATCTCCACTAAATGCCATCAGAGTATGCGCGGTTTCCCCCCCGTCATCCATCGGACTGCGCGATTGAGCTCCTGCCGGGGAAAACACCGCCTTGCTCGCGTGTCTATCCATTATCCCTGGCTGAAACCAGGGCGATGGAGGAATACGTGGAGGAGGCTCTTCAGCAGGGACTCATCAGCAGGTCCACATCCCCCGCTTCGGCAGGCTTCTTTTTTATAGAAAAAAAGGCGGGGGCTTAAGACCCTGTATTGATTATAGAGGGCTAAATGCAGTAACAATAAAGTATAAGCACCCGCTGCCGCTGGTACCGGCCGCTATCGACCAACTCCGAGGCGCATCCATCTTTTCCAAACTCGACCTCCGCAGCGCTTATAACCTCGTTCGTGTGCGTGAGGGCGACGAGTGGAAGACTGTGTTTAGCACGACATCAGGGCATTATCAGTATAACGTGATGTCTTATGGCTTGGTAAACGCACCTGCGGTGTTTCAGGGGTTCATGAACGACGTGTTTAGGGATATGTTGAACCGTTTTATGATAGTATACTTAGATGATATTCTAATATACTCGCGGTCATATTCCGAACACCTCCGCCATGTAACTGTCGTCCTGCGTCGCCTGCGCAAACACGGGCTCTATGCGAAGGCGGAGAAATGCGAATTCCACAAGAAGGAGATTGCATTCCTCGGCTATCGCATAGGGCCACTAGGGGTCGAGATGGAGACGTCCAAGGTGGAGGCGGTAACCAAATGGCCGAAACCCAAGTCAGTAAAGGCGATACAGAGTTTCCTTGGGTTAGCCAATTTTTATCGGCGCTTTATTTGTAACTTCAGTGCCGTGGCAGCACCGCTCACTTCCCTATGGGTAGTGACCTCCTTGTTTTTTAAGAATGAAAAGTCAAACATTTGTTTAATTTCTGTTTTGTGCATTTCGACTTAATCTACTGTATGTTTTTGTTTAGATCTTTTCCCTAAAGGGAAAGCCGAAACGATTAGGCTCAACAGCTTTTAGAAACCTTAAAACTGCATTCACTACGGCACCAGTATTACGGCTTCCTAACCCCGAAAAGCCCTTTGTAGTCAAAGTCGACGCATTGGAGGTAGGCATAGGAGCGTTGCTGTCCCAGCGTCACAGTCAACCCGAGAGGCTCCACCCATGTGCTTTTTTTTCTCGCAAACTGACACCTGCCGAGCGAAATTATGACATTGGGAATCGAGAACTATTGGCAGTGAAAGCGGTGTTAGAGGAGTAGCGTCACTGGCTAGAGGGAGCTCAGCACCCATTTTTGGTACTAACTGATCACCGAAATTTAGAGTATATCCAACAAGCCAAAAGATTAAACCCTCGCCAAGCCCGATGGGCACTGTTCTTCACGCACTTCCGATTCTACATCACCTATCGACCTGGCTCCAAAAATAAAAAAGCAGACGCCCTGTCCCGGTACTATCCAACGCCACAACCTAACCCAAAACACGAACCCATTTTACCCACAGCAATAATAGTTGCACCAGTACTCTGGGCGGTCGATGAGGAGATCAATCGGTGGGCACAATGCCATCCCGTGCCAGCCGATTGTCCTCCAAACCGAACCTATGTCCCGGGAATCGTTGCGTGATCGGGTTACCATAGAGGCCCACACTAGCCCATCTTCAGGGCATCCAGGGATTACACGCACCTTAAAAAATCTCGAGCGAAAGTATTGGTGGCCTAAGATGACAGAGACCGTGAGAACAGTGGTTTTATCTTGTACAGTCTGCGCAACAACAAAACATCCTCGTGGGTTGCCAGTTGGTAAATTAATGCCCCTACCTACACCGAACAGACCGTGGTCCCATCTAGCGGTAGACTTTGTGACGGATCTGCCGGTGTCGAAAGGGTACACTACAATATTGGTAATAGTTGATCGATTTTCCAAAGGGTGCCGTTTCATTCCGTTTAGCTCTCTCCTGTCAGCCCTCCAGGTGGCAGAAACCCTATTCAACACAGTGTTTTGCTACTATGGCATCCCGGAGGATGTTGTTTCTGATCGTGGTCCCCAATTTATCGCCAAAGTCTGGAAAGCTTTCTTACAGAAATTGGGGACCACTGTTAGCCTGATGTCGGGGTATCACCCCGAGTCAAACGGATAGGCAGAGCGAACTGTCCAGGAACTCAGAAGGTACCTCCGCGCATTTTGTAGTAGCCGACAACACGAATGGGTAGACTGTTTAATCTAGGCGGAGTACGCACAAAATTCACTATACCACTCCGCTACCGGCCTAACGCCGTTTCAGTGTGTGCTTGGGCGTCAGCCTCCGCTCTGCCACTCCCACCGATGTGCCCCGTCTCCTAAATACATCGGTCCTTTCCCCATTCTCTCACAAGTAAACCCAGTCTCTTTCAAATTAAAACTCCCTCACCATATGCGCATTAACCCTGTGTTCCATATCTCCCTTCTCAGGCCAGTGATCCGGGGACCTTTGGACGAGGGCATCACCGAGCCATCAGTCCCTGCGGGCTGTGGAGATCGGGGGCGGCCCGGCGTTCCGGGTAACGAAACTCCCCGACTCACGGAGGAGAGGGGGGGCCCTTCAATATCTCGTGGATTGGGAGGGGTATGGTCCAGAGGAGAGGAGCTGGGTGCCGGCCAAAGACATTTTGAGCCAAGAGCTCATAGCAGCGTTCCACCGTGCTAGGCTGGAACGCCCGGCCCCACGACCTCCGGGCCGCCCCGCCCGCCGACAAGCCCATCCTGTCGACCGGCCCCCACTCCCTCCACCTGGGCGGAGAGGGCGCCCTCGCCTCCCCCGGGAGGCCGGTACTGGGGGAGGGGGTACTGTCACACCTGTGCCACCACGATCTCGGGGAATAAAAACTCGCTCTCCGGATTACTGAGCCGCACCCTTATCTCCCCCTAGTGTGTCAATGTCAAAATGTCCCCCACGAATGTCTGATTAGTCTCACCTGTCTCTCCCCTGTGTGTCAGTATTTAAACCAGTCGAACCCGTAGGTCCCTGTCTGTGCACTGTTTGTTTTGCGCTTTCAATGTCATGCTTGTGACTCATGTTTTCTGTGCTCCTCAGGATTAGGCGGTGTCTGCACGCGCAGGATCATAACCAGTTTGAGTTTCCAGTGGAGAGGCCGGCAGCGTATGGCTCAGGCTATCTAAGTGCTCTCCGAGTTTCTAAGTTTGTTATTTCCCTTTCGAGTATTTCCCGCCTGCAGACCCGACCTGAGAGAAGTATTTGCTGCATTTTGTGTCTGTCGTCTACCTGCTAGATCATGACAACTGCTGCTTTTCATATATGTACTGTATATACATGGTCCATTCATATATTGCACTATATTAATAAATATAAGCACTAGTTTCCTATATATTGAAATGTATTATTTAATATATTGCATTATATTTTACAATATACTGCCATATTTATTTCTGTAAGGGACATGGGGACATGTGTACAGTATGTGCATGGAATGTGTCTGCAGTCATGCTACGTACAGTATAGTGCTTTACTATTCCTGCATACTAATATATAGATAGATAGATAGATAGATAGATAGATAGATAGATAGATACACGGTATATAGACTAGCTTGAATAAATTTTGTACTGAAACTACTGGTAGTCTAGGTAGGTAGGTGTCTTTTTCAGTTATAATTTAAAATATGTTGAAAAAAATGTGACCTAGTGCAACATTTTAATTCTTAGCTTACTTAGATAACTGGAACATGGTGCATCAAACTAGGACAAGATAAAAGTTGCATTGTGCTGCATTGTGCTGTTTGTACTTTTACAATTATCAAAGTGAGGGACAAAAAGTAATAAAAAAGAAAAGTAATTAAAAAAATTTAATCCATATGTCAGCACATTTTTAGAATCCCAAAAAGAGAGCAACAATATTAATATTTATATTTACTCTTACAAATGGCCTCAAAATTGAGGCAGGAGTCAGGTTTTTGGTTAGAGCCACCGGTTTTCCATCCCAATTTAACTCTTTTATCCTCAACAGCACTTTAATGACAGACACCAAAGCAGCCAAACTGAGTTTGCAGTAATGCTACAGTAATAATAATACATTTTCAGAAATAATGTTGATAAAACAAAAGACATTCTGGTGTCATATAAATTTTAATTATCACCCAGTTCTACTGAGTGGATGGACTATTAGGCAAAACAATTTTTTCTCTCTCGCGCTCTTTTTCACTCTGATTCGCAAATGCAGTCTCCACACACATACCTTCCTCAATGCTAGGATACCTAGCAACCAGACAACTTTTTTTCTTTTTCATTTTTGACACAATGACAAATTGGTTTCATTTTAAAAGCTCATTCACCTCTTGCCTAAATATAGGAGAAAAAGAAACATTGCTCCTTTTCACTTGAAACCTTGAACATAACACACATTCACAGTGAGTGAGTTCTGGACTACCAAGATCTTTATTGAGTGCGTTTTTAGTACAATATTCCTCAGAAAGTTACAGTTACAAACTCTGACATACTCATCACAATAAACAGGTTTTAACTATACAGAGACACAAAGCAGGAAATGATGGACATTTCCTTTAAATCTATATATACATAAACATGGGAATGAGTGTCCATGCCATGCTTCTAGTGTCCACATCCTCTCTCTCTCTCTCTCTCTCTCTCTCCCTCTCTCTCACACACACACACTGCGCGCACGCACACACACACACCCTCTCTTCATATCTCTTTGTCGCTTTCATGCTATCCCTTATGGCACATGTGTACAAGGGCACCCAGTCTGAGTTCCAGACAGGCGTTTTAATCTCATGTACACACACCTACAGGCACACAGCCTCACACCCAGACACTAAAACTCTTCTCCGGCATTTGGCCATGTGCGTGAGCCGTGCAGGTGAACATACAGACGTGACATGCCTTGCTTTGCTGTTGGCACACTAAAAAAGAAGCACTGGTATAATTCTGCCAAAAGTGCACAGAAGTGAGAGTGTATGTGTCTACACTTCAAGCTAAGAGTGATAAAACTGGAACAAAAGCAGCGAATCCCAGTGTAAAATGTATCCACTTTCTATTGGACATAAATCCATTTGCAAAACATGAGGATGAATCTCCTTGAGGAAAATGCAACACTGCCAGCTTTTTTCCTTTGTGTGTGTTTTTGTCTTTGGTAGAATAAGGAGAAAAAGATTAAAACAAGATAGTACATGAACAGAGAAACTCACACTTTTATGACCATGGATTGAAGAGACAGACCTAAAAGGACATTCTGGCAAAAATCAAAATCAACTCCCTTATAGAGCTTAACTTTTGCCTCTCTGTATGTATTTACTAGAAATGAAAGCATTAAATGGATCTTGCCTTTTGTGCTACATCCTGAGAATCCCCACAGACTATACAATGCATTTCAATAATGCATGCTAGGTAATAGACAAAACATGGGAGCATAAGAAAACCCACTGATGTCATACTCTGCTCCTGATACCACCCAAAATATTAGAAAAAATTACTAACAACTTATTAAAACCTAAATGAATGCCAGAATGTCCCTTCACATTGACACAACCGAGTCTTAGTATTATATTTCACAGTTAATACTAATAGCAAAACACCAATGATTGCTTTTCAGTTTACCACCAGATACACTGGCTTGATTTACATTCTTTGTAGCGCATCCATGATTCACATGAAGGGCAATATTGTAAAAAATCTTTTTTGACTCAACTGAACATTCACCATTCTATGTATGTAGAAAATGTATTGAGTGTGACATAATGTATCAGGCTTGTGTATTTCTTTTTCACTCCTTCTTAATTGTTACATTGATCCACCCACCTTATGCATCCATCCATTAAGTGACCAGCTATCCAGTCAATGTTCATTCTTTCAACATTCCACACCCTTTAATGCATCTACTCCTGCTTGATCTATCTATCCAGTCATCAATCCAAACTATCCATCCATTCCAACCATTCTTTCATCCTATCGCCCATCAATCACATAGTTTATCTATCTATTCATACATACACTAATCAAGCATAACATTACAAAACAAAACATTACACCCAGTATTGTGTAGGTTCCACTTTTCCTGCCAGAGTAGCTCTGCCCACTCCACAAGACTCCACAAGACCACTGGGGGTTTGGCACCAGGACAGGGCAACGGATCCTTTTGGGTGCTGTGGGTTGCTGGGTGGGAAATCTATGGATTGGAATTGTTCGTCCAGTGGATCTCATGGGTGCTCAATCAGACTGGGATCTGGAGACTTTGGAGGTCGGGTTACTTGAGCTATTTGCCTGCACTGAGTTTTCTGATACCTTCTGTGGCCAGCATTGAATTCTTATCAGTTCTTAGTGCTACACTGGGTTTTTTGGGGGACTGTACAAGCTGGCCTTTGGTCCCCACAGGTACAGGTGAGCCGTGGGTGCTTATGATTCTGTAACTTTATAGTATATAATTACTAAGTAATGTTAATGTGTTATGCTAGGTGGTGTTAATGTTATGGCTGATCAGTGTACAGTCATGTGTAAAAGTTAGGGCTAATTGCAGTTAATTAAAGGTTTAATTAAAGTTTTTTTTGTGTAAAAACAATAGAAATTCACTGACCAGAGTGGGTCTTGGTATTAAACAAATACAACCTCAGATGAACAACATACAACTTTTTTCACTGTGCCAGTATTCATTTAACAAAATTAAGCCCCAAAAAATTATGTGGACAAGCGTAAACACTACATAGTGCTAAGTAGAGGGGGCACTAACTTTTACACATGTACATGCATATATGTAAGCTTCTGGAACAGTTTTCCATTGGATTTTGACCCGTGGTTCTGGTGAATTGGCCATTTAACTATAAGGACGTAAATAAGGTTAAACCAAAAAGTGCCCATGAACTTTTGTCCATACAGTGTCATGTACAACTACTCATTCTTTCTTAGTTTCATCCATCCATGTATACACCAATTCAGAATTTTTCACATCCATCCATCCATCTTTCCATCATTCCCTCTTAGCAGCCTATTACAAGTTCCTACCCATGAGAAATGTGATTAACATCTTGTTGGCATTCCTGTCCTGTTGTCACCCCTGGAAATTGAAAAAGGGAGCAAAAGAAGAAGAAAAGGCAATAACTAAATACACATGCACTGATTATGAACACATATGACTGTGAAAGCACTCTCTGTCTTTTCGTAACCCTCACCTCTGCTTACATTGTTCAAAGGAGAATAGAAGAAAATGAGGCCTAAAATAAGGGCAGAGATGGATGACAGAGAGAGAGAAAGAGAGGGCGAGAGTGTGAGGAAATTTGCTTTCAACAAACACACACTCACTCTGGATCTTTTCTAAACTAGTACCCTGCTTTCTTCTTCATGTCAAAGTCAACAGAATATGACCATCTTCCCCATGCCCAGAAGGAGTATGCAAGGTCTGGCTACTCTTTTTTGACTCACCATGGCAACCAATGAAAAAAGAGTAGGACATAAACCTGTGTGTGTGTGTGTGTGTGTGTGTGAGAGAGAGAGAGAGAGAGAGAGAGACAGACATCTCAATTATCACTTCAGGACAGTGTGTTCATTCACAGGGCACTGGGCATCTGTTAGCAAAGGTTTGTGCAGATGTACAACCTAGCAACAGATGACCAGTCACTCCTTGCACCAGATTGATGTCAGGGACCTTTTGCACTAGGTTCGTCAATGTTATCTGAACACATATGGTGCTTCATGCCCCACACGTTAACCATGTCTCTGTATGTGTGTTTAAGAGATAGAGAGATAGAAAGAAAATAAATATATAAAGAGAGACTTATGCTGATCATCCTAGCACTAGCCGACTATATGCGTATCAGTTCATTGTACATGTAAACACTTGATCACTTGATTAGCGACTTTTGAAGACCCTGTTTTGAAGACGAATAGCAGTACAGCATATTTAACAGTGCAATAACACTAACATGGACGTACCAGAGAGTTTAGGTAGTGAACACACACACACACACACACACACACACACACACACACACACACACACACACACACACACACACACACACACACACACACACACAGCTGTCCTTGGACAACACCACCAAACATGTAAACACACACAAACAAGAGAAACCCAAAGAGGATCATAAAGAAAGCAAGGAAGGAAAACAACATGAACAGAAGAAGAAGAAGAAGAAGAAGAAGAAAGAGAAAACCTGTACAGTTAAGTGTTCATCAGCATGGAAAATTCTACAATATACATCATCCAGATTGGTAGCCTGAAGATTTCATTTGCTTTAACCTACATGTGGTTTTTACACAATTAAATCACATTTCTACAGTGTTTGGCTCCAGGGCAGCCACAAATCCTTGAAGACTGTCCTTTCGGGCTTCCCCAGCTTGACTACATTAAATTCCTTTTCTTGGGAGTCCAGTGTGCCCAAGAACACAAGCAGGAGAAAAGTATGCACATATAGTATCTGTTACAAAGCACCTTCAATATGAAGGTTTACTCCAGAGATATATTCATATTTAAAGATATACACACAGGCCGTTCAAGATGTCCTTTGGCAAAGCCGGCTGTCAGGTAGTGATGCTGGGAAGCAGAGGACTACGAGGTATAGCTGTATTTGTTTCAATAGAAAAGAAAACACATATACCAGCAACCAACCAAAAAAAAAAAAGTGCATTAAAAAGGTGTTTTTTTTCCTTTGTAGTAGATCCTCAAAAGCGCTCACAGTTTAAAATTCATTGAGAAAAAGAAAAGAATCAGCATGATGAATCATGAGCAAACTGAAGGAGATGAACAAAATTTTTTACACGTCCTTGATATTAGAAATTAATCAACTGTTTTTGTTTTAATAATAATAATGACTGGATGGATATCCTGTATGTACAGCCAGAAACAGATAGATGGACAGACAGGTATCCCTGTTTTGTTCTCTCTTTACAGACATACTGATTTGTAATGTGTATCAGCATATTCGTTTGTCTTTATCAGATCAGGATGATCGTCTCAACTCTGGCGCGCTCCGACGTGCCAGCGCTCACCCGCTCCTGCACGCTGAGCAGGATGCCTGGCCCGTCGGCCGGCGCCTGCTGTAGTCATGCCAGCGCTGTGGGAGACTGGCACTGGCTCATCTGCATGTTCTGGACATTGCTCAGGATCTTCTTCTGGTGACCGGCTAGGGTCACACCTATCCTCAACAAGTCTCTGTAAAAGTGGAATAAGAGACAACAATAAACATACAATATATGTCACATGTGGTTAAAGATGGGAATGGGTCTGGCTTGATGAGAAATATCCAGAGGAGAACTGGTTCAAGTTGGCGTGAAGCCAATAACTCAAATTATGTTCTGTATAACCATGATGAGCGGTAAAGCATTTTAGATTGCAGAAGTCAAATCTTGATGCGATACAACAGTAGAAAATCACATTGTCTTCCATTCCTACTGGACCCCAAAAGCCTTTTTTTTTTCTTTCTTTTTTTTCCTTCAGTCTCTCAAACTGGTGATGGAGCCATAAAAACAGCTGAAGGGTCACTTGAAACTGCTCTGTCTAAACTCTACACTCTGAATAGTGTTTTGTTCAGCAAAATAAATCCTTTAGAATACATGTTATTTAGACCCTAGCTGCTGTACTTAACAACAAGGTGCCACTCCAAATGCTCACCCAAAGCCAATCTTTTCAGGGTTTAACAGCTTTTACATATTCATGTTGGGATATTAAGAGCAGAGAGAGCTTAACTATATCAGGGTCTGGGACAAGGTTACATATAAATATGGACAGACACTAAATAAGCAATTTAACTGACAGAAGATGGCATCTGATATTCCCTCACAAATGATTACAGAAAATTAAAGAAAGATAGACAGGTCACAGTATTTAAATATGGCGAATAAGTACAATAAATAAAAATGTAATACTAAATTAAAATACTTAATTTTAGAAATTAAAAATATTATAAAATTGAATTGAAAAGAGCAAATAAAGGGTAATCAATATATAACAACAGTCATTCTCTTATCTGATGAACAGCATTTAAGTAGTGTTTTTTATTATTATTCATATGTATGTATGTATGTATGTATGTATGTATGTATGTATGTATGAATGACAATTCTCTTAAGGATCAAAACCAGCACAACATATAGCACTACGATGTGGAGCAGAACTGAGATTCAAGTTTTACTAGATATAGAGTTTTAATCAATGTCTTTTTCATTTTAAATGAAATTACAAGAATTAAAATAGTATGTATTAATGTTAAAATTAATTAAAAAACAACTGCACACTCCTTACTATAAAATCAGACAAAAGCTGTGCGTGTATGCGCCTGCACTTCTGTGGTTCATTAAGCCCAGGTTCACTAATTCATTTCTAACAAAGCAGTCTGTTCATCACATCTTTTGATCTTCACAAGTGTGTAAAGACACTGAAGAAAAAATGTCTTCCTGGAATAGCTGAATATAAGTAGAAACACTTCATTCATGTCAGGAATGTATGATTATTCTGCATTACTTGCTTCTCCATGGCTTGTATACACTCTTAAAATAAAAAAATATATATACACATGAGTAGGTAAGTTTGTGGTTAATTATACTGTACATCAATTATTCCGTGGCCTTTAGTATATGGAAATCATTGCTAATAATTAGATAAATAATGTACGCTAATATCTATTATTTGTTTGTGTACTGAATACTTACGTTTAGATTAAAATAAGTAATTTGTGGAACAACATCATTATTGAAATTCCCCACCCCACAAGCAGTCTATTCCAAAATTGTCCACTAAGAAGGTGCTTTTAGATCACTGTTTCTTTTCCTTGAGCAGTTCCTCTAATTATTCTCATGTAATGTCAACTTGCCCATAGCAATATATAATTTTTTTTTGTGTGTGTGTGTGTGTGTGTGTGTGTGTGTGTGTATGTGTGTTGCCATGCAAGCAAGCTCAGTAAAACCTAACAACTATTTTACTTATAGTATTGTGCAAAAGTCTTGGGCGCATACAAAAATATGGCATTAGCAAAAGATGCTTTTGAAAACAATTCTGCATAAAAGAAACTTCTATAAAGAGCAATGAATAATAATAAGAGTAATAAAGAGGAATAAAATAAACAGTCAATATTTGAAGTAAAAAAAACTCATTGCTTAAAATCAGGAGTCTTACTGCCTCTGAGTGGCAGGTAAAGCGCTCGCCCTATCATCCGGAGATCGCTGGTTCGAACCCCGGGTGATGCTGTTTTCCTCTCACAGCCGAAGGCATAGAGAGAGCTGATTGGCCGAGCTCTCTCAGGGGGGAGGGATGAAAGGTACTTGCGCTCCCACATTAATCACGGCTCTACAGCCAATTAGGGGCATCTGTGAGCTCGCGCACGCGGAAGGAGCGGCTAGCCGCTTTCCTCCGAGTGTGTTACTCCGCCTCTAATGGTGCGTGAGCAAGCAGTTCGAAAAGATGTGGTTGGCTGATGTCACGCGGTTCGGAGTAAACACATGATAGTCTTCACCCTCCCGACTGAATGGTAGTGGTAGCCGTAATGTGGGAGCCCCCCTAGTAACGGGGAGGAATTGGCCACGACTAAATTGGGGATAAAAAAAATGGACACCCCCTCCAAAAAAAAAATAAATAAATAAATAAATAAATAAATAAAAATCAGGAGTCTTAGACACAGATTTTGCAATTTTATAAGAAAACAGCTGTTAGGTTTTACTGCGCTTACTGGAGAATATGAGTTCTTCTGGTAACTAACTTGTACAGAAACACTCGCTCCTTTCTATTTTTATGCAAATCCCAGGATCATACATTAGGTTTTTTGTTTCCATGTGAAAACTGGTCTGTCTTGTACTTTATATTTTTTCTTTACAGCCATGCATATATTCTCCTGTAATTTTTATTTATTTATTAATGTTTACGTTATATATAAAAAATATATAATAAATAGACACACAGCTTATAATGCTGTTTCACACACAATAGAACTGTTTGTTAAATTGAATGAGATGTGTATGCACTGATACATGTGCATGTAATGTAATTTTAATCACATGTTAATGTACAGTCTATGGCTAAAAAATAATATGGGTGCTAAAATTATAATAGAATCCATAAACCACAACCATACTACCAGTAATGCCATACAAGTCAATATATGCCTAAACTTTCCTTTAAAAAAATAGAAAATAAAATAAAGAAAGAAATAACTGGCATTTCTGAACTTGAAAGAAAACCTGTTGAGAATCACTTTTGACATGATTCAGTGTGAGATTATAAACTTTTCAAGTTATAGTGCATTTCTAGGTTTTTATTAGTGATAGGTCATGACTATAACGAGCGACAGACTCACTCTGCAGTAATCTGGGCGACGAGTTGCAGGGAAGTGAAGCCGGAGTTGAGAAAATTGTCTCTATACTGAGACATCTTAATAGCAGACAGCCAGTCCTCCACTGAGCTGAAGGTGTTGAAGTCAGGGAGAGACCTGTCCAACAGCGGTTGAGACGGACTGCAGAGACAGAGAGGAGAAGAGTGCTTAAGTTATTTAGCTCACAAAAAGACAACCCTGCAATTCCTGAATTTGCTGAAACGGAAGAAAAAGTCATGAATGCAGTACACTATTACGAGAAGGGCATATGTTATTTTAGCTGACTAAAATGTACTAGAATATAACACCCTCAGAGAAAGTGTACAGACACACCAAATATTTAAATATCTTATATATTAATATATTTCTTGGCTAGTCCACTCTGCACCTGTGTCTAGTTTTTAATATGTGTCGAGTTCTGTACTTGCTTGTGAATTTTACACAGTTACAACCTTTTATTCAGCATTTACAAAATCCCCTACCGCTACATCAATATCACAAGCAACACATTCCTATTCAGCCTAAGATTCACTCTTATAGTGGGAAGTTTCCACTAAAAAGATTGCTTTGAATGGTAGATTACATTTCTGTTTACGCATTGCTACATACACAGTTTATGGTATGATTATTGGAAACTTAAGCATCAAGGGAAGCAATATAAGAGAGAGAGAGAGAGAGAGAGAGAGAGAGAGAGAGAGAGAGAAAGTCACATCTTTGAAATTATAACTCTCAGTGGTGAGATATACTGTAGAAGTCGCATTTGTTTTATAACTTGCATTTGCATTATGTCTTTCCCAGTTGCAAGAAAAAAGTACTTTCCAAATATTACTCCATAAAACAAGAAAATTGCACAATCATAAAATCATAAATGTGTAATCAATAAAAATGTGCAACCGTTCAATTTGGTTGAATCTCTTTTTAATCCTATTCTCTATGTCTCCTGATCATGCATCATCTAATTCTCTGGTTAGGTTTAGACCACATCATATAATGCATTCTATTACTACGAGTTACACAATGATCAGTCATCACATTCAAGCCACCTGCATAATATTGTAAAGGCCCCCATTGTTCTGCCAAAACTTTATTAAAGCTCTGACCCATGGAGGCATGCACATGGGAAGCGTAGGGCTAGGCTATCTGGTTCTCCTTCCTGACCCTGTCAACTATCAATTACAAATGTCCCTTGTCTAGGTGTGCTTTCACCCTACCGGCTATGGCACAGATCCCTGTTCATTAACCCTAAAAGTCGGTGAATTAGTGTAGTGGGAACGCCTAATATCATGACCCGGGCATGGATCAGTGTACTGTACTAGATTCCACCTTAAAAAAGATGGTATCAAGCATAGTACACTGTACTCTAGCACTCAAATATGAAAGACAAATGCACTTAAACATAGGAGTAGATGGATGTTTAGAATGCAACCTCATCAACGCATCTGTATACTCCAATATCTCAGTGAATGCTCAGCTCATCCCTGAACTACTCAGCCATGGTTGATAAAAGACGAAAAGCACGCGAGAGGGTCAGTCTTGACAGTTTTCCCTGAAATATCAATACAATTAGGTATAGTGGGAAAGTTTATTTGATTCTACTCTTCACTGTGCTTATTGGCATCTCACAACCAATTTTATTAATGGGAAAGCTGGCCAAGATAGTAAAAGGGAGGGGAAGGAGCAGCCATACCAAGCAGGGTACGAATCAATCGTGCCTAGTGTGAAAGCAGCCTATGTCATTCATATCCTTACGCTTGCCAATTTTTTTCTGTTTGCAATACATCAACTTCAAGAACTGACTCTTTACTTGCTGTCTAATATATTCTCCCCATTGACAGGTGCCATTGTAACAACATCATCAATGTTATCCACTTCACTCATTGTCTTATCAGTGTATTTCGTAATATACTGTATAGTACACAAACACACTGTTGAAATACCGGTCACTGGATAAATACTATTTCTCATGTGAGGAGTGAATAATTAATTCTTATTTTTGCTTCAAACACATTGTTTTTTTTATTTAGTTCATGCCTTTTTATCAGCCGTGTTGTGGTGTACTGTAGGATCGCAGGCTGTCTGATGTCTCTGTAAATATGGATTTGTTTTTGCAGTATGATGACCCGACACTGCATGCGTTAAGAGTACAGTGGGCTAGACCTAATACGAATACACACTACTATCTGTCTCAAATGTATTACATTATACCTGTGTACAGCTTTACAAATAAAATTCTTTGACAATACTGCACATGATACACACATACTGATAAAGTTCACACAAATTAGGGTGTTCTCAGAATAGTGGCTCTCAAAATAGGGTCTGAGGACCCCAGATGCCTGGGGATGAATGGTTGTACTGTATTATGTCCTGTGTCTATGGAAGTCTGTGGAACTTATTTTACATTTAAATGGGTACTAGGCTGCAAAAACTCTAATGCTCCGTCACACTCCAACCATTAAGTTAAAAAAAAAAAATATCTGAAAATGCAGTGCGTATGAGGTCAAAATGGAAAAATGTTCATTTATCAAGTTCATACTATTTCATAAACCCATTTCTGACAGGTTCTCAATGCGTCTATCACGTTGTCACTAATGACCTATCACACGCATGATCACACACTCACCAGGTCCAAAGACATTGAACCGTGCTATTACTATGTCCGATCAGATTGCACAACACTCTTACCAGCTTATCTGCTTATGCACTTACAGTACTATGTTGTCATTGCGTCTGGTGGGTTGTATAAATACCGCAACATTGCGCGGTGCTTGTTTTTTTTTTTTTTTTTGCCGGTATTTAGACTATATTATCTGAACATGAAATAAATGCGCTGATAACCTGCTGTATGCTTGTCATAAATGTGGGAGGCATTACAAAAATGTGATATGAAGTTAACACGGTTTTCTATAACATAGCATTGACCTACCATGTTGTAAGGTTTTATTATATGATGAGAAGGTTGCCTCTCTGCTGATAAAACAACCCCCTCATTTTGCTTCCTGACTCTTCATGTGATAACACTTCCTATAGCCCATATCCAGACGAATATATTGTACATCCAAGAAGCTCGTGTCTGATGGAACCCTTTTGTTTAACCGGAAAATGCAAATGTACTTCCTATCTGTCTGTCTGTCTCAAGGCCTCTCAATGACTTACATACTAATGACATGTTCATTTGTTGTACCTGGCCAAGAAGCTTAAATATTCTCTCTTCGCTGATAATAAACATAGATATTTAAACAGCATGCGTACACACGTGTGTGTTTGTCCATCCATTCCAGTTCGAACATCGGCAGGTAAGTGTACAGTATAGAGACGTGGCAGTTACAACAAGCAATAATTCTTCTTCTTCCAATTTATCTTAAAACTCAACAAACCTTTAAAACCTAAAACTTAAAGAGGTAATTGAAAGATCTTCGTTGATTTACCAACAACACAGTGACAGCTCAGTCAGAGCACCATCTCGATGAAATATAATTTGCCATACATTTGAGTGAATGAAGGTGCATTTAAAAACTAAGAACATATAATTTAAAATCTATTCCAAATAATATAGACACTTTAAAATGTAATGTGGTATTCTACTTAATAATTCATCTTCTCTTGTCAGCATTCAGAAGCTACTCATGCATTAGTTTCAGACTGCAGTTTTAATACCATGTTTTTTTTTGTTTTTTTTTAGCAAATACCAAATTAAACACATTTATAAAAGGCAGCCACTAGTAAAAGCACTGAAATGAAACAGGCAAAAAAAAAATCTATTGCTTTTTAATTGAGATTTAGTAATTTTATTAGGTTGAGATAATTACATCTTTCATGATAAACAGGCTTGTGCATACCCCGTATACTGTATGTGTTAGAACGCAACCGGGTCTGTCTTAATGTTTCTCTGCACGTTCATGCCTCCTCATACCACAGCACTGCTGAGTTCTCAGTTCAGTAGGTGATGAATACTTTTCTATAACATCAGCTCTAAAAGTAGTAACTGGTTGCAAAACAAATCACAGATTTATATTTATGTGTTCATTTTAATATACTGCCTATGCTACAGTAACGACTAACCCTCTGGGACTTCTGCGACAGGCATTCCACAGTGTCCCAGCCTAATAATAAACATATTTTAAAATGTGTGTTTTTAATAAACAAAGAACGATTTATACATGTGGATATGGAGCTCTCAATAATGAGATGCTTATGTAACATTTGTGGAAGCAGTCAGTAAGTTTTCTGCATTGATAATTTAGGATAGAGGACCGTGATATCGGGTTTTTAGTAGCATAACATGGGTTCTTGTAGCACCCCATTTCTAATGACAGGTGATGCATGATTAGCAGCCTGAACAACCAGTTCCCATTTACAGATTTAACATCACTAGAGATGGCCACGTACAGTAGATGCAAATGCTTATAACAGTTGTAATCTGAATTGGGTGGTGTATGTCTCATTGTAAGGGATACATTCTGTATGTTCTGTATATTCCCCCAACAAAGTTCCAGGTAGAAACATTTCTGTGGCCCTATAGTTGCTAAAATTAAATTACAAAACAGCTATATACTGATGTATATATATATATGTACAGCTATATAGTGTTGTGTTTGTTTGGGCATTGTGTTGTGCAGCTAAGTGCATTTACTTCTTTACTCTATCACATCCTACAGCAAAAGTCTGTACTTTCTAGTTAACTACATTTCGAGGCTGTTCTACATAACTGCACTAGTGTGTAGCATCACAAGTAATAGTTGTCACCTGCTGACTATTACTGTATGCATAATTGAGGGAGACAGAAAATGATCAACTCTGTTTTACTAAGACTAAAAGGCTACAGTGAGATAACACAAGCTCAGTACTTTACACCCAAATGTAAATTTTGGCAAATACTTTTGTACTTTTATTCAGGGAAAAATGTCAATCGATGACTTCTATGGTTACTCAAGTGCTGTTTTTGGTTAATTGGTGTGTATGCATGTCTATTTCATACATGACACACACAAAATTTATTTAATGGATGTTGAGATAAACAAGTGTATGTGTGTGTGTGTTTACTCACATGGACGGCATGCTAGCAACAGCCTTTAGACTCGTTGGGTTGCGGATAAGTTTGTCGAGCGTGTTAACAATGTCGGTAAACCGTGGCCGGGCATTGCGGTCTTTCTGCCAGCAGTCCAACATGAGCTGGTGCAGAGCAGTGGGACAATCCATTGGTGCAGGAAGCCTGTAGTCTTGTTCTATAGCATTAATCACCTACACACACACACACACACACACACACACACACACACACACACACACACACACTTTAGATTACATATAGTTGATACTCACTAGTCAGCTAGCCCATAGTATATTCCACCAAGTATATACAGTATACTGTAAATACAACCATAAATACTGATGAAGACAATGACCATTATACAGAACACACACACAGAATTCATTCATACTGGCATAGAGATTTAGTTCTGATTTATTTCTCACAGACAGTCTGAATGCGATGAGTAAAAACTCAGCTGTCTCATGCCTCAGCAACACATCTGTGTGTGTGTGTGTGTGTGTGTGTGTGTGTGTGTGTGTGTGTGTGTGTGTGTGTGTGTGTGTGTGAGTGTGTGCGTGTGTGCGTGTGTGTGTGTGCGTGTGCTTTCTACACACAACAGTAAACAATTTTATGGGAGTTATTCAACCATAGTTTGCCATGATGTATAGTGGTGTGTGTGTGTGTGTGTGTGTGTGTGTGCGCACACGCATACCTGTACGTGAGGGGGGAGAGAGCAATAAGAATTGACAATAAGTGAAATAAATGAACACTGTCTACTTTATGTATGTATGTATGTATGTATGTATGTATGTATGAATGAGAAAGAAATACTTTGTGTCATGACTTTGTGTATGTGTTTTTATGTGTGTGAGTGAGTGCTAACAGAAACTTGCAGAGTCTGTGTGTATGTGTGTGTGTGTGTGTGTGTGTGTGTGTGTGCTTGTGTGTTTCATGCTCCTGTGCCCATATCAATTCTGTGTCTAACGAATGCACTGAATGTACTCCGTGTATGTTTGTATGCCTAGGGGGCAGTAGTGGCTCAAACGGTTGGGGCTTTGGGTCAATGATTGAATGGAAGATCAGGTTTTCAAGCCCCAGCACCACCAAGCTGCCATGTCAAGCCTTTAAGCGAGGCCCTCGACCTTATCTGCTCCAGGGGTGTTGTATCCTCTGGCTGACCCTGCACTCTGACAAAGATTCCTTACTAAGATATGCGGGGGAAAAAAAATAATCACTGTACTGTAAGGGACATGTGACAAATAATTGAATCTTAATTTTAATGTCTATAAATGTGTGTGTGTGTGTGTGTGTGTGTGTGTGTCTGTGTTTAGCCTGGCAATGAGATTGTAACATCTGTGCATTTGGCTCAGTGTTCTGGAATTCTCCCCACTGTGGACAGCTGCAGGAGAGAGGGGCAACACACACACACACACACACACACACACACACACACACACACACCACCACAAACCAGCAAGAGCACCTCCAAAACACAAATGCTATCTTTCTCTCACACACGTGAACACCCCTGAGGCCGATCCGTGCAGGTGCCAGATACACCACACCATGTAATCATACAACACTCACACGCATGCAGTTATCTCATATACCACATCCTATCCCATTATTGTGAGCACATAAATACACACAAAATGCAATCAATACACCCCTGCCCATAGTCCCGGAGAAGTGGGGATGCTGCGCAGGAGCACGGGTATGGGTTAAACAGTGTGCACACTGCTCATGTTGTGGGTTACGAGCTGACAGAGAAAGAGAGTGTGATGAAAACTGAGCACGGAAAATTGCTGAGTTGTTGCAGTGTTTACGGCCATCAAATTAAAGGTTTTCAGCGTAGTTACAGATGCAATTAAAATACGCAGAACATGCACACAAACATGCACAAACATACTCCTACTCTTACCTTCAAGGCATTTATTGTGCTTAACCTTTTGCATGGCGTTTAATGCGGAACCACAACATGTTCTATAGAACTGATAAATTACTAAAAAATAAGTCATACATTACAAGATATAGATTTGTTTCTTGATTTAAAAAATAATAATTAAATAAATAAAGAAATAAAATTTGTTACAAATTATGTGGTCCAGTGCCATATTCTAGATCTGTGTGCAAACTCCATTTGCTCTTATACATTACTGTTTCTATAGGTTTGGATTTAACACCAAACTAGGCATGGCCTGAAATAAAAACAGTTTTTTTTTCTTTTCTTTTTCCTTTGCTTGTCTTTCCAGACACTGAAAAACACTTAACAGAAAAAAATGAAAAACCTGAATCCAAGCATGGTGTGTGAAACTGCTCTGACAGTTCCTCAACTTCAGCTACATCACTCCAGTTTATAATTGCTCTCAAATATTGATGTGCACAACTTTTTTAAACTTGCTTACACAGACATTTTCTTTCTCTCTGTCTCTCTCAAAGTGGCCTATAACCTTTAACGCAACATTTTGTGGTGCATTCAGGGTAAATATATTTACTGTTAAAGTAGTATAAGTGGAATATTGTCTTTTAAGTTGAAAAATCACTGGGGATGAGAGTACCATCCAATACATTACCAGAGGGTGTAACTGTGAAATATTCCAGATGAACAGGCTGATTAGTTCGTCTGCTATTTTTATTAGGAAAGAAGTAATAACTTATTCTAGGGTGCTTGATGTTAAAATGCAGATCCCCTATGCAAAATATATAAAGGTTGGCAGGTCTGATATAGTCATTTAAATATTCATTTTTTGGTATTTTCCACCTGCTCTGCCCTTCTACTGTTTCACCCCACAGCTTGAATAACTCTGCTTTATTAAAGAACTCTTTAATGAACAATCTAAAGGATTAGCATTCGGATTATCATTATTATATATATTTTTTAAGTTGTAGGGCTGGGAGATTATGCAAGTATTATGCTTTTAGACACACGCCATATTAAATGTTAAGTAATAATAATAAGCAAATAATTAAACAGGAGTGTGATATTGCTTTTAAAGAATAGTTCTACAAACACCATTTTTGATTAACATATTATGATTTGTTTATTTATTTATTTTGCTCCTATAACACATATGCTTCTGCAGCTGGTGGATCTAGCTACGTAAATGTGACTGGCAAAGCTTTACATACAGTAATTAAGAGGGGTGAAAGTAGTTTAAATACTTAAATATTTACTGTGTAAACACAGTCCATCAGCTAACTTTCACAGGTCCATATTTATTATCAAATTGCAATAAATGGAAAGCTACTGCGCTAAAACCTTATTGTAAACACCAAGTAGTGTTCGTGAACAGGGGTTAGGGAGGGATTTGGGATCCAGGCTTTCGTAGCGTCCTTATTTTGTTTATATACTATACATGAATTACATTTTTTTTTAATATGCGTAATGTCAGGCTGTGTTAACTGTCGTTCCCTAAATATTGAATCTATGCTGCTTGCTTATGTCTAAACACCTGCCCTATCCTACGTGAAAGGGCCAAACTTACATCTTGATTGGACATGTCCCAGTATGGGCGCTCTCCAAATGACATGACTTCCCACATGACGATGCCATAGCTCCACACGTCACTTGCTGATGTGAACTTCCTATAGGCGATAGCTTCCGGGGACGTCCACCGCACCGGGATTTTCCCTCCCTGAGAAGAAAAACAGAAAAGAACATGAAGAAGATAAGGGAATGAATACCTCATATGTATTTAGCTGCCATTCTATTAATCATTGATTGCTTTCAAAATCACCAATATATATAATTTTACATAAATTTCAACTAAAATGTTTAAAATATCGTCATATTCTGGTTCAGATTTCAATGACTATACAGACTGTCCAAAAAGTCAATAACCAATGTTATACTCCATGTATTTTATTTATTTACACTTATTTATTATTTATTAATTTCAAGGGATAATGATTCTTGGCACAGTACTATCATTAGTTCCTGACTTTTCAGGAACCCTATGTCAAAACTTTACATAATTGATCTAAGTAGGATCTACTGTATGGAGATGTGCATGCTAATCTTGTTAAATAACATTGACTGTGGTTAAGATTCCACTCTGTCATGGAAATACACAAATTATCCTTGAGGGTGCTATTCTAAATAAATAATAAATCATGATTTATTGATAATAATAATGACAGTGAAAACTGTCAGAGATTCCAATACTGGTGGGGACATTTGGTTCCAATGGTGGAAAAGCACACAAACAAACAAATAAACACACACATACAGACACACACACACACACACACACACACACACACACACACACACACACACACACACACACACACACACCAAGGTGAGTTTGTATGTTTAATATAGCCAATTAGCTCAACCCACGAACTTGTGATTGATCTGGCGGTGAAGAAGGACTGAACTGAACACACACACACACACACACACACCAACTAAAACTGCTGCCAGAGAGGGGAACAGCTGGACAGGTACAGCTGCACAGGAAGAAGTTAGAGGAGGATGTTAGACAAAGGATGTTTGTTGGTTGCGTCATTGTGATGCTGCGTCTGCCTTTTACCAGAAGTTTGAGTTGGAACTTTTCTTTCCTGCTCTGGAATTATATGAGCCATGAAGACGGCACACTGGTCCAAGTCTGCTCTTGTTATTTATTGGATAGAGTGAGATAGAGCACTTTATACTCTATGTGGATGCATATATATTGTAAAAGTCTGTGTGAAACCATCAGAATAAAAAAAGGGATCCAGCAAGTATTGAAGCCATTTGAAAGCTTTTCTTTACCATCTCTCTCATATCTGTCCTTGTATTCAACACAAAGCAGCTTTACAAAAATCTAAATGTAGATTTAGAGCCCTAATGAGCAAACCAGAGCAGCATCTAAGAAAATTTCCTGAGGAACAAACATTGAGTGGAACCAGATTCAAAAGAGACACTCACTATTGAGATTATAAATCATGATTCTTTTAAAAATAAGTAAAAAATAATAATAATCATAAAGAGAAAAACACATAGTAAGTTTGCTGAAAGGATAGGAATGATAGCAAGACATTGTATCTGATTATAGAAGTAGTCCTTAGTTAAAAATCCAGTATCTGGCTGACATCCATCAATCCATCCAGTCATCTGTCAAAACAGGCAGCTATCCATCCATCATCCAATTTTTTATGTCTCTATGTCATGAGTCCAGCTTTGCCTGGGCTATAATTTGAAATATCTCTCACCGCATTCATTGTTTTCTTTTTCCTACCTTTTGCACATCTGTACAGATGTGCACGTATCATAGACAAAACAGAAAGGCAGATGAGGTTGGAAAGCTGATTGACATTAATGGTATTTTATAGCCGTCACTTAAAGGGAGATAGAAGATGGACAAATTATTTTTTAAGAAAAATCAGAATTATTTCCTTTTTTTTTTTTTTTTTCAAGAAATCACATTTAGGGAAGTGAGAAATAAAGAAACAGACTGAAGTCTATGGTGTTAATTACAAATGCAAGGAGTTTGCCTGCATTTTTAATGTGGTAAATTTATTTTTATACTGTTATATATTTACAAGAATCATAATAAGCATGAAATTCCATCATCCTTTCCATTTTCAGTTACAAATCCCTGATGATGGCAGATTTTTTTATATTCAGTATAAATTAGAGGCTAAGGAAATGTTACTGGGACTAAAGTAAGTTTTCATTTTATTCATTTAGATTTTAGACTTTTGTTTCCCAAATAAATTAACATTTTTCGACCTGTACCATGACTAACAAATTGTTTTGTGTACAAAACAAAACAAGCTTGAATTAGTGTAAAGTTTATTCTAACTAATTATTCTAACTTTTTTTTCTTCTTTTTTTCCCTTTAATGATCAATTATATCATAAAGGTAAAAGAACACAAAGCTATTAACCGTATATATATTTATATATATATATATATATATATATATATATATATATATATATATATATATATATATATATATATATATATAAGAAGAGTTCTAGTCTTCAGTTTCATGACTGGCTGTTCAGTAGATGATAAGTTGAATTACCCTGCAGACATTATGATGATTATGATTAAATATGCAACACATGGAGACACTGTCACATGTGAAATATGGAGATGAAAGAAATGGCATTAATCAGACTGTAGCTTAAAAAATACACACTTTCATTTTTTTTAATCAATTCTTCAAAGTTTTTCATTGAGATGTTGATGTAAAGAAAACTGGAGCAAAGTAGGACACTGACAACCGAGAGAGAGAGAGAGAGAGAGAGAGAGATGGATGGGTCGAAGGATGGAGTCTGTTTGACCAGGAATAAGGAGAGCTGTGAACTGTCTTGAGCTGACAAGCAAGTGGAGAACCACTCTTCTCTGCTGAGCAGCATTCACCTGTGATCAGACACCTCTGACCCACCTCAGTGTGGTATTTTGTGAAGAAGAAGAAGAAGAAGAAGAAGAAGAGTGGAATGGTTGGCACATCATGCTGTAATGTGAAATCTCTGGCTTAGCATCTGTCCATAGCCTAGCATCTTGTGTGTACTAGTTTTGGAGAGTGTAGATCTAAATATTCCAAGGACAAGCGTATAAACAAAAACTAAAAAAATTGTTATTATTAAAATTATTCTTTCATTATTCTTGCATAATGCTTTTAACTATGGATATTGTCATGAAGCAGCACTTAATATAATATATTATAATATAATAATAATATATAAATGCTTGATATAATTGTATTTACACATGGCACACATGGTAATGTTCCATCTGAACGCCTTTACCTTTGATTACAGTCCACACTGTGGTGGCCAATTCATGTGTGAAAATGATTCCTCATGCTACTACTCTTTTACTCAACAAGGCCTGGCATAAGGTCATGACATTAGGAAAGAAGATAACGTGGTCATTCGATAAGCTGGTCATTTACCACATTCAGCTGACTTCATTTTATTGCCACATATTGATACTGAGCCTAGACCTGACCAGCTGAAGCAACCCCAGACCATGACATTACCTTCACTGATTTAAACAGTGGGTACTGTTACTGCTGGGTGCATCGTTTTATGTGCGTCTCTCCTTACCCTGATGTGCCCATCACTCTGGAATACGGCAGGGTCAATCTGAACTCCTCGGGTGTCAAACCACATAACATTTATCTCCACAAAGCAGCACGACAGCTGTCGTCGCAGTGTGTGTGTGTGTGTTGATGGTTCAAAACTATGTTTCTAGGTTTTAATAATGCATTGTGCGGATCTTAACCCAATTCCAATAATTTCAGCATTTCTTTCCGATAAATTTCGCAATATGCTGCTTAAGAAACTCGCTCTTATATTAGCTAACAGTAATAAAAAATCAAAACACAACATGGATGTTGCAGAGGCAATCTGGAACAACCTTGAACTAGGCACTTACAAGACAAAGTGTTGTTTAAGATGACATAATATTAACAAATGTGCTTTCTTGCTGAAAGTGCTTCCATGACTGGGTCTGAAGTGTCCTTCGGCAGGCAGCTTCTCTCTCCTCTTTCTGGTACTGCAATACCACTAAATCTTTTAGTGGTACTCAGTACCGAATTATACTGACCTACTTCAATGATGGAACGTGCAAAACTGTTCTATACGTCTATTTAACAATTTCTTAAAGAAAATAAGAATGAACATTAGAATTCAGAAACAAAACAATTCAATCATTAACAGTACAGATGCCTTTGTCCATCTCATACACATACATATTCAGGTAGAAGGCATTACGATAGCTTGGGCATTTATTTGGGTCTTGGTATAATAAGACCAGTGACAGCTGGTGGTTTTAAAGACAGATGTCAGCAGACAAGGTCATGTGTTTGCTCCGAGCACAACTAGTCAGCCAGCCAACTTTATTATCCCAGGAGAGCCTAGAAGCTGTTTTTGCTCAATGATTTAAAGAATTTTAAAGAATCTTGAACATTCGTTTGACCTCCTGTTCAATTCTCCGTCTCTACTCATCCGCATCAAACTAACAATTATACAAGCATTATAATTGCAAACCAAGCACTCTGAATAGATGGGAGTCTTTCCACAATTGGTAATAATGGACAGTAACACTCTTGGGACATATGTATCACGCTGCATCACAGGTGTTGTAGTGTAGGTTTGTACAGTCCGCCATACTGAGGAAAGAACAATTGCCTGCCACAAACTACATTTAAAATCAGTTACTAAAGCACTTTCAGCAAGAAAACACAACACGGTGCTTGGAACAAGGTGTTTAACACTACTTTTACTTCTGTTAATTACGCTGTCACCAGCTCACCCCAGTTACATTAAGGTATTGTAGTTCCGCTCAGGCTGCGCCCTCATGCATATGGCCACGTCACAGTCATACAGATATTCAAGCACAACAGCACTCCCTCTTGTGTAATATTGCTCAACTAAAAATGTCAGAGTGGGAAGTGCTTAACTAGTTGTATTAAATATATGGCCACAGCATTTTTTAAAGTAATGCCAGCTTAGTCGAGTGCAAGTTATAAAACTTAACATTTACAACCTTAACAAAATGTTGGATTAAACAATTGATGAATGGTAATGGGTGTAATGTGTGCAGTGTATATTAATGAACATAGTTTCCCCACCCCCAAATACAAACACACACACACTCACAAGCAAACACACCAGGAATATAACAATATCTGCATTTGTAATAATGAATAATGTCACATCTTACTGGAAGTCAGAACAACAATTATACCTTCATGTCAAATCCCTATTAAACTGCAGTAGATAATTATGAAATGGGTCTGTTTAGTTCGGCATAAATTTTAACCACTGAGCCATTATGCCACTCCACAAATGGGCACAAATCTAATTTAGTCATATCTCTCCACTCAGCTTTAATTCCAAATTGCAATCCAATTTGTGCTGCAATAATAGTAGGAAGAAAATTTATGATATAACCAGATCTGGTGAGGTGTCTGAAGTTCAGCTTAACCTTCAGATATCCCCCCTCCCTCTCTCTCTCTCTCCTTCACACACACACACACACACACACCCAATGGCCCTGAGGGTGATGGCTCAAATTAAACCTAACTTCTCTAATCCTTTATTGTCCCTTTCTCTCCAATTTCCCATTCAGGATTTTAATATTAGATTATGACCTTGTCGTTCATAACCAGGTTAAAAAGCCATATTTCACTTCTATTCTGGGAGAGTCCCTATTTAAATAAATGTGATTATCAGCTGCAATCCACCTCTACAAGGGTTTGGATAAAAGTCTTTTTTTAGACAACACGTGGGACTGTGTGCATGGATCTCATTATTATAATTAGAAGTAGTGCTATTTTCCATACTCACACCTCTGTGGTCAAACGTGTAAATGTGGAAGGTGGCTTCCTATATACAGAATTCTGTAAGGTTTAATGCCAGTTGTGGAATGTGTGATTTAAGGAGGCTTTTAAGATTACTGCTCAGTGCACTGGATGGAAGTGATCCCATTAAAATCACAGCTGTATTTTATACTATAACAGTATCCATGTCGATGGATACAATGAAGATTCTCTAACAATTAATGAAAAAATACTACATTGTGCTTGCATCATCAAACTCAATTACCTGTTTGGACGATTTAATTCCTTGGTGAAAATGAGAACAACACAGGATGATATTCATTATTCGAGCTTGCAGATTTTTTTCCCTGACCGTTTGCCACCCAATCTATGAAAGCGCAAGTATGTTAGTGGGTAGTGTAATATTATAACAATGAATATTTTCTATAAACTCATGAAACATCATCACTTTGGCCCATGTAATTCAAAGCATTTACATGTTTTCAATCGTTCATTCATTTTCTATATTCACTTTATCCTGCTAAGGGGCATTGGTGGCACAGTGGTAGGTTTCTCATCTGCCAGGTTCAATTCCAAGCCAATGCCCAAAC
This sequence comes from Channallabes apus, assembly GCA_030522415.1. Taxonomy (NCBI): domain Eukaryota; kingdom Metazoa; phylum Chordata; class Actinopteri; order Siluriformes; family Clariidae; genus Channallabes; species Channallabes apus. The sequence goes on from CM060105.1 coordinate 50,663,813, forward strand.
TCCCTGCCACTGAATGCAGTGTCGGTCTCAAGCCCGGATAAAAATGGAAGGGTTGCACCCCCAACGGGAGCAGAAAAAAGACCAACAACACCTTTATCCTGCTAAGGGTAAACATTGATGGCGGTCCATCAAAGGTCTCTTTATTATTTTCTGTAAATCATTGTGTTTACCGTTTATCCTGTACAGGGTTGAGGGAGACTAGTAGAGCCTAGGGGACTCGGAGCATGAACCAGGACGTTGTAAGAATCTATCACAAGACACACACTACAGATTATTTCGATCACCCAGGGAAACCCACCAAGCACTGGGAGAAGATGCAAACTCTACGCACACAGACCCGAAGTGAGACTCGAACTCTCGACCCTGGAGGTGCGAGGCTACAGTGATAACCTCTATGCCAGATGACTTATTCATATTTCAAATAAAGTGTTTTTTAAATGGTTCTTGTTGCTTTATTTAACCTACCAAAAACCAGGTTATAATTCCAGATTTAGGAGAGAAATTAGATGAGTAGGTTATAATATAGAAAAGGAGATGTTAATTTACATTCATGATAGCAAACAAACAGAGGAGCAGAAGAGCCAGTGTACAAATGTTGCATTTAAGGTGTCAGTGCACAGATTCCTAAAAGGTCTGGGGGGAAAAAACAATGAGAAGGAGGTAAGAGGAGAAGAAAGGAGAAGGGAAAGAGAGAGAGAGAGAGAGAGAGAGAGAGAGAGAGAGAGAGAGAGAGAGACTGTGTGCTTTGCGCGCCCCTGTGTGTAAATAGTTTCATTTTCTATTTGAAACAATGTTGGTCTATCTATAGCCATAATGGAACCTGCCAAATAGTCCAACCACAGCATTCGTCATTCAGAGAGAGAGAGAGAGAGAGAGGGTGGGGTTTATGGGGAGAGAAAGGGAGAGATTATTTTCTTTCCTTCAATTTCCTTTCTTCTTCTCTTTACTTCTCCCATGAGAGTCAATGGCCCTCTGCATGTCTGCTTGGGGACCATCTTCAATTCGTTTCAAGCTCAACTTGCATTCATATTTATGTTCATTTAAACTCTTGACACATTAATCTCTTATTCATAATAAATCATGCTATTCAGTAAATACCCTGAATAATTCTGAAGAGGTATCTGGATGCGGAGTGAATGTAAGTCTCTGTAGCACTGGCAGTCCCTAGGAGTTTACAGACATTAAGAGATCCTTTTCTGAAGGTCCCGTCCTTGTGCTTGGAACGGAATGCAAAGTTTACAACCAGACAACACGCTCAAACTTCAGAGATGTAGAAATAATTTGCAATATTTAAGCAGAGTGCTTAAAAGTAGCAATTAGTTAATGATGTCTGTTGCACAAAATTTTCCCTTTTTGGTTGTTTTGAGTCTATTTTTTTAAAAGATTGTTTTGCTTTTCCATTTGTTCTTTCAAAGTGCTTTATTGATAGTCAGCTAGCGACATGCATACAAATTATCTTTTTTCTTTTCTTTTTGTATTTCTTTTTTCTCTTTTGCTTTCTAGAAGTGGCTTTAGAGAAAGTGAGAAAAGAAAAAAATGGAAAATAAGCAGATTTCAATGTTTGAAAAAGGTTTGAAAACCATACACATTTATTTTAATATATAGTTATTTCAATGTATGTATATTTTTTGTGAATTTATAGAGGCAATCTTGTGTCTGGAGAAATAAATTTATCAGCAGCTTCTTAAAGATTGCAGCTGTCATTTCTTCTGTCGCCAGAGGATGGGGATGCTGGCTCATGCATCTGTTATTTCTTACCTCACACATCTTCAAACAAGCTGCTGATCTTTCTGCGTCACAGGGCATTTTTAAGACACTGATGAAAGCACTATCTACACTCTTCTGCATACATGAGATCATAGAGATTATTTGTGCTGCTGTGACTGACAAGAAAGAGTGCGCCACCCCTCTGGCCCAGAGACCACTGTTTATATTATCACAATTTACCTTCTTCAGGAATTACTAGGACAGATTCTTTTCACCAAGCATCCATAGTGACATATATATATATACAGAGGTGGAAAGTAACGAATTACATTTACTCGCGTTACTGTAATTGAGTAGCTTTTTTGTGTATTTCTACTTTTTTAAGTAGTTTTAAAAATCTGTAATTTTACTTTTACTTAAGTACGTTTTGTTTGAAGTATTGTAATTCGCTACATTTTAAATCATATTCGCTACTGAGTAAAAAATAAATGAATGAAAATGATAAAATAATACAAATATTATGCTTTGTATAAATGCTCCGTTGCGCCGCGTGTGTGTATTATGTCCTGGTCGCGCGCCGCTCCAGACTCCACTCCAGGTTTTCTGACATCGGCATCACCTGACCTTCCACACGGTCGCTTCCGCCCTGAGTGACGTCATCGACTAGCGCGACCATTTATTAACCGGAGAGAGACGCGGGAAAGATGAAAGAGGTTGTGATTTTGGCGTTTTGGTATTTGGTTGTGTATTCCGGTTTTGACTTTTTGACTCCAATTGACTTTGATTATTGCTTTGTCCCTTTGGTTTGGTTGGTCTTTGTATATATTTATAGATAATTTCACTGTTTTTGGTTTAGGGAGTCCGGGAAGGTACCTGTATTTTTGTTTTTTTATTTTTTGCAGGTAATCTGCAAAAAATAAAAAATATAACTAAATATTACTAAATAACTAAATATAAATACCATTTTGTTTATTATTTTGGCCTGGGTCCACGCTGAATCTGATCCTCCTTGTGTGTGTGTGTGTATGTATGTGTGTGTGTATATACATAATAAATATATATATATATATATATATATATATATATATATACAAACATTATTTCATCAGTTAATGATTGGATCTAGTTCTTTCTGCCATATGCCACCATTTCCATACAGTTTAAAATAGAACCCTGAACCATTCTTTTGCTGTATGACCCTAGACTGGGACGTAACACCATATTTAAGTGACCACTTTGATTTTCAAGCACAAGAAAGACAACAGCTTTATTATGCAAAGGTGTTCCTTCAGTTAAAAACAACTAGTTTGAGATTTATCTGCTCATCTTTTTTTGAACTATGCTAGAATGACTCTACCCACCGCCGCTGTTAAAAAAAATTTAAATAAAAAAGTAACTCGGTAACTTTTACTCTGAGTAAATTTTTTAATGAGCTACTTTTTACTTTTACTTGAGTAGATTTTTATAATGGTAACTTTACTTGTACTTAAGTAAAATTTCACTGAAGTAACAGTACTTGTACTTGAGTACAAAATTTTATTACTCTTTCCACCTCTGTATATATATATATATATATATATATATATATATATATATATATATATATATATAAAATCTTTGGAGAGCATCCTGTTGTTTAAATTATCATAAGCAGCATCTCAAAATGCCTTTTGCAACACACACTGATAATAGGTACATACGCTAACTCTATCAAACATGATGATAAAGGGAATTAAAGTATAAGGCTCTCATTTCTGGAACTGATAAATAAGTTAAATAATAAATGCTGCTGTTTTATTCATAGCATAGCAGTTTATATAAGCAGCAATTTGACAGCTGTGAAATAGCTTCTTTTTTTTTTTTCTTTTACAGATAACCAGAGCAATACCGAATGTGGTAAACATGATTACATGAAAAGAATGTCATCATTATAATTTCTAATCAATTATTTATGTACTGTATGTCTGCATGTTACTTGGAATCCAAATATATGCATGTGTAGGGAACTAGGTTCAGTCTCCTAAAAATGAAGCGCATGTGGGTCCAGTCAATGCTTTCACATTTCAAGTTATGCTTCTGTGTCAAAACTCCTCCATAGGTCTCTCATATGCTATGTGTAACCCTCATATGAACCTCCCCAAAAATATGACTACACATCATGGCAACGCATCTGTGATTGGTCCACCTGGTAACCTGGCTATTTCCTCCTTATTGTAAAGTCTCTGGTATGGATATACAAATGGCTTTTATCTTATTTCATGCAATACTTTTATTTACTATTCTGTACTGTAACATGCCATGCGCACCAATTTCATATTATGTTAATTTTCATTGCTCGACAATAAGACATGGAGTGTGTATATGATTACTTGCCCACTTGGATTTGATGTTAGATGCCACTGAATGCTTAAAAGTGACAACCACTTAAAAATATTTATTTGTTTTTTTATGTATTTTTTGGAAATTAAAGCACGTTTTCCGTGTCCCAAACACACTATCAAATCGCAAATGTTTGCGACTGAAGTAATGCGAATACATATAAAAGACAGATAACTGTGGTGAAGAGTAATATAAACAGGGAAATGTATAATTATGATAAGCCGGGGAAAGAATGATGGAGAGAATAATGGAGTGGTGATGGAGCGGACTGCAAAGCCAGCTTAGAAAAAAATGGATGGATGACTGAATAAATTGTGAAAAGATGACTGAGAAAAAGTAATTAATTAATATACGGCTAAACCGTTTTTATAAATGGATATGAATAAATGACTGGTTGGACGAATGGATGGATGGAAGAATGAATGAATGGGCCAATCCAAATTTTGAAGAGTGATGTTGTATTCCAATATTAAAAATGTCTACAGTTTCACCTCACGCAAATAAACTTACTAACTATAAGAAAGAATAACATGATAAATCCTTCCCTCCCATATTCATTTTCTCTCTATAGGAACTACAAAGTTAATGAAATACAATTAAGATCTTCTGTTTCTCTTGGCCTTGTCCTGGAGTATAAGAAGACTAATTGGCTGACTGCATTGAATTATGGGAAGAAATGTAAAAAAAAAAAAAAAAAACTGAGGCAAAAAAAAAGGTGATTAATGCAAAGGAGGGAGATGCTTGCACTGTCAGCAAAGATTCAGCCTTGGCTGATTGGCTCAGAGCCATGGTCTTGTATCTGATTGGTTCAGAGTCATAATGATTTGGCCTACCTCTGCCACTTGCAGTGAACTAATTAACAGCATGAAAAATACAAAGACAATGAGCAAAAGCCAAAGACTTCACATCTCTCTCTGTCTTTCTTTTTCTCTACTTCTCACAAATACACACACATGTACGCACACGCGCACATGCATGCACACATGCATAACCCAGAAGGTTAACAGTTCGAAAAAAGAGAAGGCAAGACAGACCACACAGCCTTAATGACAGTGAAGAATGGGTTCACATTATGTTAGAGTAGAGATGGGAAACCTCCAGATGGGAAAACAAAAAAGTAATAATAATAATAACTATAATAATAATAATGATGATGATGATCTCTGTTTACAAATGACTGTATGTTTCTGTAGATTACATTATAAATTACACTACATTTTAAGTAGCAAGTGTATTACCACTTCCTATTTTTTAAATACATGATTACAGTACTTGCCCACTTCAACCTACAGTATTCAGTATAAAAGGGCAATTTTTATGTTTTATGCATCAATGCATCTGGAGTTTTTGTCAAACCCTGGTCTGATCTCTAAAATTATTAGCTTTTTGGTTTTCTCCCCCCTTGTATTCTGTGTTGTGTATTCCATGTCAAGCACATGGCATTTGTTTTGATCCCTCGCCATGTGCCTGTGTCTCTGTGACATCACCACCATCCCTCCCACTTCCTCGTTACTATTCTATCAAGATAATTTCACTCACCTGTTCCCCTCATTTTCATTGTAATCATCCACCCTATTTATTCCCTCCTGTCTGTTGTCCTGTGTCAGATCGTTGTTCCATGTTTCCAGCCGTCTGCCCGTTTCGTGTCTATGGGAGAAATTTTTATTTCAACATGTCCTGTCCAGCTCGGTATATGTTCCCTATTTTTGGCTCCAAGTCAGTATCCTCCAGTTTTTTTTCACACCCTATTTTTCCCTCTGTCTCGGTGTTTGTTTCTTTTCTCTCGTATCCAGGCCGGGTCCTGTTTTCTTAGTTTGCACTGCTCTGCAGTTTCCCGTCCTGAGATCGGCCTGCTCTCGCTCTTCTTCGCGGCCGTGCAGTTCAGCGGACTTCGGCCCTGTCGCCCTCTGCTGTCTGCCTAAGGAACTACAGCCACGTCACTTAGTCATGACCTTTGTTTAGTTTGTTTCTATTTTGTTTTGTTTTTGTTCTTTGATTTATTTATTTTTTGTCTGAATCAAGGCTTCCCATCAACAAATAAAAGACCTTGAAGGAGACCTGCATTTGTGTCCGTTCTGATTCCCTGACAGAACGATCTGACCAGTATGGACACAGTAGGTCCAGACCCCATCAGATCAGCGGTGGCCCATCAGGGGGTGCTCCTAGGCCAGCATGAGACCCGGTTGACCAGCACCAGGTCAAGTTCCTCGCCAACCAAGTGGCAGACCTTACTGCTCGCCTCCAGGAACTCCAGCGAGAGAGCGGCCAAGCAGGCTCAGCCCACCTCTTATCACGTCATGAGCAGGAACCTCGCTGCAACAACCCACCTCCCTATGATGGGGATCCCAACTCTTGTCGAGCTTTCCTGACACAATGTTCAGTAGTGTTCGCCCTCCAGCCACGCACGTTCGCAGCAGAAGAGACAAGGGTGGCATTCGTCCTGACTCTCCTTACGGGCAAAGCTCGTGAATGGGGAACATCTGTCTGGGAGTCCAGAGCCCCATACTGTTACTCATTTAATGAGCTTCGGCAGGAGATGATGAGGCTCTTTGACCGGTCTGGAGGACCGGAGGACAGCAGGCAGCGGACAAGCTCGCACGGCTTCGTCAGGCAGGTCAGTCAGTCACGGAGTTTGCCATCCAGTTTAAGATCTTAGCCGCCTCCTGTGACTGGAACAAGCCGGCCTGTCGGGCAATGTTCCGGGCCGGGCTCAAGGAGGACATACAGGATGAACTGGCCACTCATGACTTCCCACGTGACCTGGAAGACCTCATCGACCTGGCACTCCACATCGAGGCTCGTCTCATTCCCTCTCTCCCTCGCCAACCATTGTCCTGCCAGAACCTGAACCCATGCAGATGGGATGCCTCCGTCTAATGCCTCAGGAGAAACAATTGCGTCTGACCAGGGGCCTGTACCTCTATTGTGGAAAATCAGGCCACTTTGCCGCAGCCTGCCTAGCAAAAGCCAGGGCTCACCAGTGAAGCGGGGGATCCTGGTGAGCGCTATTCCTTTTTCACAATCCCCCTCCTCTCGCACCCTCTAATCTGTTTTGGTCCAGTACTGGGGAGCCTCAGAGTCATGCTTGGCCTTGGTCAATTCAGGGACTGAGGGTAATTTTATGGACAGCTCGATAGCTGCACGATTAGGCATTCCAGCCATTCCCCTGCCTGAACCTATCCCTGCCCAATCCCTAAATGGGACCTTAATTACTACTGTCTCTCATCAGACACCCGAGGTCAGCCTAGTCGTCTCAGGCACCGAGAGGAGACCACGTTGTACCTCCTGGATTCTCCCAGTGCTCCTATAGTGTTGGGACACCCCTGGTTGGTACAACATGGCCCTCAGTTCATTGGTCTAGAAATTCTGTCTTGTCTTGGAGACAAAATTGTCTTGCCTCTTGTCTTGGTCCTGCCCCTTTTTCTGGTTCTGTTTGTCCTGTGTTTCAGGTGGAGGTTGCTGATCTGTCTGGGGTTCCGGCGGAGTACCACGACCTGCGTCAAGTCCCGGGCCATGTCCTTGCCTCCTCACCGCCCATATGACTGTGCCATTGAGCTCCTCCCAGGCACTTCTCCGCCAAAGGGTCACTTATATTCCCTTTCAGGTCCGGAAAAAGAGGCCATGGACACATATATTAACGAGTCCATCAAAGCCGGCCTCATCCATCCCTCCTCCTCTCCCGCGGGTGCGGGGTTCTTCTTCGTCAAGAAGAGGGATGGCTCCCTGCGTCCTTGTATTGATTATCGTGGGTTGAATTATATTACTATTAAGAACAGGTACCCCCTCCCTCTTATGTCTTCAGCTTTCAAACTCTTGCAGGGTGCCAAGGTCTTCACCAAGCTTGACCTGCGCAATGCTTACCACCTTATCCGTATTCGGGAGGGAGATGAGTGGAAGACAGCGTTCAACACACCCACGGGACACTTTGAATACCGAGTCCTTCCATTTGGTCTGACCAACGCCCCTGCTGTCTTCCAGGCCCTGGTCAATGATGTGCTGAGAGACATGGTAAATCAATTTGTCTTTGTGTACCTCGATGACATTCTGATATTTTCTCCCTCTTTGCAGGTACACACTCAGCATGTCCGTCAGGTGTTGCAACAGCTTTTGGAGAACCAACTATTCGTGAAAGCGGAGAAGTGCGTCTTCCATGCTAGGTCGGTTTCGTTCTTGAGGTTCGTGATTTCGGCGGATGAGATCAGAGCCGACCCTGCTAGTACCTGCTAGACCCTACGGTGGTGGAGTGGCCCACTTCTGACTCTCGGAAGGCGCTGCAGCGATTCCTGGGGTTCGCCAACTTTTATCGGCGCTTCATCCGGAACTTCAGTCAGATGGCTGCACCCTTAACAGCGCTCACCTCTCCAAAGATACTGTTCAAATGGGGTAATGAGGCCCAGGAGGCCTTTGATAAATTAAAGTCCCGGTTTGTCTCTGCTCCTGTCTTGTCTACTCCAGATCCTGAACGACAGTTGTTGAGGTGGACGCTTCTGATTTTTCCTGTAGGTGCGGTCCTGTCACAACGCTCTCTTAGGGATGGGAAAGTGCATCCGTGCGCCTTCTTCTCCCACCACCTGAGCCCCACTGAGCGGACCTACGACATAGGTAATTGGGAGCTGTTGGCAGTCAGGCTGGCTTTGGGTGAGGGGCGTCACTGGCTGGAGGGCGCAGTTCAACCATTCGTGGTCTGGACTGACCACAAAAATCTAGAGTACAAGAATCAATTCGGCTAGGAGACTAAATTCTAGACAGGCCCGCTGGTCCCTTTTCTTTAGCCGATTTAACTTTACCCTCTCCTACAGGCCTGGGTCCAAAAACACAAAGCCGGACTCCCTTTCTCGCCTGTTTGAGACCCCCGAGCGGGAGCCCTCTACTGACACCATCCTGCCCAAAGGCATGGTGGTGGCCACACTCGTATGGGATGTCGAGAAGGAGGTTCAGGAGGCTCTGCGTAAGTGCCGCATACCCAGAGAGGTTCCAGCGGGCAAACTGTATGTCCCCTTGATACTGCGCTCTAAGGTTATCCAGTGGGGTCACTCATCCAGACTAGTTTGTCACCCAGGAGTTCGGAGATCGCTGGCCTCCATCCGTCAGCGATTCTGGTGGTCCTCCATGGCCAAGGATGTCAGGCAGTTCGTGGCAGCTTGCTCAGTTTGCGCCCAGAACAAGAGTTCATCCTCGCCTCCCATTGGTCTGCTTCGGCCATTACCCATCCCCGCCCGCCCGTGGTCACATCTAACGCTCGATTTTGTTACTGGCCTTCCAGAGTCGAGGGGCAATACTGTCATTCTCACGGTGGTGGACCGCTTCTCCAAAGCTGCCCACTTCATCCCTCTCCCCAAGCTCCCCTCTGCCAAAGAGACTGCTCAGGTGGTGGTTGACCACGTATTCCGGATTCATAATCTTCCAGTTGACGTGTCCTGATAGGGGCCCACAGTTTGTCTCTAGATTTTGGCGGGAATTTTGCAGACAGATCGGGGCCTCAACGAGTCTGTCATCTGGATTCCATCCCCAGACCAATGGGCAGTCTGAGCGGGCTAACCAGGATTTGGAACGTGCTATCCGCTGCCTGGCATCCCATAGTCCGACTTCCTGGTGTCAACAGCTGTCCTGGGTAGAGTATGCCCATAATACTCTACCAGTTTCTGCCACAGGTATGTCGCCATTTCAGTGTTCAGTGTTGGCTATCAACCCCCTTTGTTCCCTTCACTGGAACCCGAAGCGGCGGTCCCGTCTGCCTTGGCTTTCATTCAACGTTACCGTCGCACTTGGAGAAAAGCTAAGGAGGCCTTGGCCCGGGCTAGTAGACGGACCAAAGCCGCGGCCGATCGCCACCGGACTCCTGCCCCTAACTATGTCTGTGGTCAAAGAGTATGGCTTTCTACCAAGGACTTGCCTCTCAGGGTAGCCTCCCGCACATTGGCTCCCAAGTTCATTGGCCCGTACCGGATCACAAAGGTCTTGAACCCAGTGGCGATTCGGCTCAAGCTTCCTTCCACGCTTGGTCGGGTAAACCCAGTATTTCATGTTTCTAAGTTGAAACCTGTGTATTCCTCCCCTCTTGTTCCTTCTGCCCCGACCCACCCTCCCCCCCGTCTAGTGGATGGCTCCCCAGTATACACTGTTAGGAGGTTGCTGGACGTCCATCGCAGAGGTCGGGGTTTTCAGTACTTAGTGGACTGGGAGGGCTATGGTCCAGAGGAGAGGAGTTGGATTCCGGCCCGGGATGTTCTGGATTGGGTGCTGATCAAGGACCTCCGTCGACGACGAGGTGAGCCCCTCCCTGGGGGCGCCCATGGGGGGGGGGGGGGGGGGTACAGTCAAACCCTGGTCTGATCTCTAAAATTATTTGCTTTTTGGTTTTCTCCCCCCTTGTATTCCATGTTGTTTACATGTCTGAATCAAGGTTTCCCATCAACAAATAAAAGACATTGAAGGAGACCTGCATTTGTGTCCGTTCTGATTCCCTGACAGTTTTCCCATCTCTACTCTAATAATTTCTTCTTCTTTTTCTAATAATTACTAATTATTATTATTATTATTATTATTATTATGAGAAGAAGAAACGTATTTCTGTCTTAACTATATTAATTCTTATTTATTTATTTGTTCAAGTTACAGTAGGACTGAATGGCCTGTGTTTAGCACATACTTGCTGGCCTAAACTGGCAAACCAGGGAAGGGCTGTGCACCAAGTCTCACTGATGTGAGTTGGGAGAAAACAGCTACAGTAGCACGAATTGCTATTTTTCTTCTATATCATGTGGTTGGCTGGGCGCTGCTACCTGGAGAAGAGATGGCACCAGAATGGGAAAGAGACAAGCCAGTGGAGGCAGTGTGATCTAAAGGCCCATCTATGGAGACCAAACCTCTCAACTTAAATCACAATGCAAAAAAGAGACTTTTAAAACAAGCTTAATATAAGATCGGCTTTGCAGCTGTGGATTTATATTGCCGCAGCTCAGCAAGGCAAATTGAAAATAAAAATGCATTAATAATTCTTGAAACCTGTCTATACAAATAATCTCATAAAGAAGAAAAACAAGGCATACTGAGACCATGAATTGTCAATAAAGTCACATAATTACAATTTAGCTTTCAAATCCAATGAGGCTCTACTGCCGTTCTACGAAGGTGGTTTTGATTTAAAGAGAGAAATTGAATTTGGCATACACAATAAATAGAGAAAATAAGGGGAAAATAGAAAGAAAAAGAAAAAATATCATGATGAATAAAAATGGACAAGATGTTTTTCAAACATAAAGGTAATCCATTTAATTAATTTGGAGGAAATAAAAAGAAAAAAAAAACATGTTGCTTTCTTAATCTTAAGTCAAAGATATCTGAACATAATCCTAATATAAATAGGATTTTCAAAAGAATGTTTTTTTAATATTCAAATTTTCAGTATGCACGTCTGTTATAACCTTGAACTCATCTGTAAATTTTTCTAAGAACTTCATCAAAATGCTAATATGGGTCATTCGGGGCTGCACTGTTTGAAGAGCGTTAAACCGCAAACCTGGTCTGAGATTACAGGACGGACTCACCAGTGAGCTGGTGTAAGTGGGGTCAGATGTGTCCTCTTGCAGGTAGCGTGACAAGCCAAAGTCAGACACTTTACACACCAGGTTGCTGTTGACCAGGATGTTGCGAGCAGCCAAGTCCCGATGAACGTAGTTCATCTCCGACAGGTACTTCATGCCTGCTGCGATGCCACGCATCATTCCCACCAGTTGGATCACCGTGAACTGGCCATCATTTTGCTTAAAAAAAAAAAACCACATACAGCACACATCATGCATATGTAAAATATATAGAATACTTACATAAGACACATTAATCAGGAACAGAACAGAACTGCTTGTACACCTGGGCTATGATGATTAACCTCTCTTCATTTTCAAAGGCGAAAAAATATCATAAGGTTTCAGGTTTTGCATGAACATTATTATTTTGCCTGTCCATGAATGTCTTATGGTGGACAATTTTATAATTTAATGGACCCAAGCTCAACATTACTACCAATGGTTGTTGGAAAAATACACAGAATGATTTCTAGCCCTGACAGTAGATGCTTGCAGGCTTCAATTTAAGCTTACCCATAACATGACAAGGATGTAAAGAACACCAACAAGACTGATTGTTTATTTATTCAATCATCAATCATCATCATTTACTCACTATACCGCTTTATAATGTATTCAAGGTCGCGGGGGTCTCCCTATCCCAGTAGACTTAGCGCACAAGGCAGGGTACACCCTGAACAGGGTGCCAATCCATTGCCATTGCCAAATTTTTAATTTTGGGAAAATTTTGATTGGACAGTGTGGGATTATTCTAGCTTTACAATGTGTGTGGGTATACAGTGTGGGTTCAAGCTAGAATAAACCCACCCTGTCCAATAAAAAGCACAAATTACACGAAGGGACAGATAACAGATCATCAATTTAGTGGAAGGTAATTTTTTTCTTCTCTGGTAATTGGAGACAACATTGTATGATCAATAAAACTCCATAACATAATGCATTGCTCAACCCGAATAGCTTTGTTGTCGAGATATTGATAGATCTTTGATATGATTATCATAGCAGTTGGAAAATACATCTAAATACAATAAACATAAAATAACTAATTTAAACCCGTTTCTCATCTCATTAAATTTTTTATTTTAAGGCATTTCATTCACAAATATGAGAGGAAAAAAACATGTTCTGGGGGAAGAGTAATGATAAAAATCAACAGCATGTCATTTTGTACATATAAAAGAAAAGCTAAATTTCCCTTCACCTCAGCATTTCCGCCGTTAAACCCATGCGAGAAAAAAAAAGCTTTCAACCCAACATAAGCACAGAGTGAGGCGAAGGAATCGATGGCAACGTTACTTTGACGAGGTAGCTTGCAAGGCTGACTTCAAAGAGAGCCTTTGGATCAAAGCGAAGAAGAAAAAAAAAACAATCCATAAGATTGGAGAAGAAATGGGTTGAACATTGATTAAGCAGTGTACCCCCCCCCCCCACATTCCGAAAAGCTCATAAACCTCAAAAGCCTATTAAAGCTTGACTGTGGCAATCACAGTCGGATGAATCATGCTGTTTGGAAAAGAGGAGAAGCGCAAGGTGAGGTTAGTATGAGAAAGTGGTCTCCATTTCATTAGTGCTCTATGTGAACAATGCAGACCTAATAATAAATGCTGCAACATTCAGCTGACTGAATTATTGTCGTATTTTTAAACAACTGTATTTTACGTGCACTTTAGACATACATTAATGCAGTTATTCAGGCAATAAAAAAAGTTTAGTGAGCTGTGTTCCATATGTTCCATATACCTTAATCATTTTATAATTTCTCTAGGGAGTAAATTTGTCTAAATAATTAGCTTATAAAGATACTTCAATTATTATGTTAGAAGCACTGCAATAAATTATTTTCTTAGTAAAAAGCTTTACCCTGAGAAAAGAGTCCAAAGCTCCATTCTCCATAAACTCTGTGACAATCATGACTGGTCGACTTTTGGTGACAACGCCCTCTAAGCGGATGATGTTTGGGTGATCAAACTGGCCCATAATTGATGCCTCAGATAGGAAGTCACGTCTCTGCTTCTCAGAATATCCTGCTTTGAGTGTCTTGATAGCCACGTAGATCTCTCGCTTACCCGGCAACTTTAAGCGTCCCTTATACACCTCTCCAAATTCACCTGGGAGGTAGACAAGAATTCAAAAATTCGGTATGAATAGTAATACTTAACCCATACACACATATATCAATTCAATTGCATATAATAGATGAACAAAATGGTGGACTCTAAGACATACAGTACTGTGTCAATGGTGAAAACAGGTCAGATGATGAGAGAAAAGTATTTTCTTTATTAGGAAGCTACAGTGGTTACTCAATCGGAATAACCATCCCGCCGCGCATACCGCCGTTTAAAGGCAACAGCGGCCAAAATAAATCAGTTGCATTTCAAAATCATTCGTAAAATGGCCGCCAGGTGGTGCAAAGTGACATTTTCATTCATCGCAGTAAATACAACAGTGATGGTAATTTCCACAACAAACATGAAAAATCTGAACCAGAGCTATTGATGTGTACTGTACAATAACTGAAATAAATGACTACATTTTTCAAGAGAATTTTCAAGCCCCACTCATCAAACAAAATTATAACGAAATCGGCCAAGTTTACTATTTATTTAAATATAAATTTCTAAACCAATAAGATCAAATAACACCAAGTTATTATTATAACAGGCTTACTTCGTCACTTATCTAGAGCTTGCGTTCAAAGAAGTCGAGTGGCTTATTAACGTCTCTGGGGTGCATTGTCTCTAAGTGCCCGCTTGGTGTAGCGGTTAGAGTGCTCGGCCAGAGATCTACAAAGCGCTGGTTCGAATCCCCAGTGATGATGTTTTAAAATTGTTTTATTTTAAAACTAAATAAAATGTTTAAAGTGCGCTTAAGGTAGAGTCTTATAAAGGCTATGTAGACTTATATAGTTTTATTATATATTTTTTTGCACATTAATCTGAGTCCTCATCTGTTAGATCTGTTTAGTTTTTTTTTTCCTGCCGGCACGAATACGCGGCTCCATCCCTTTCCCGCCTATTCAGGGAGCCTACGGAGTGAGCGATTAACCATAGTCGAATCGATTGGTGTGCGCCCAACTCACGTTACTCGTGAGTCGGCCTATTCATGCCAGCTGGTGATAATTAACGTTAATATGATCTCGGGCTTGCTCACAATGCTCAACATCTATAAAAATAGCAAAGTATTGTGTATAGAGTGATAAAAAAACTATCTAACGCATGTTATGATAAGGAAAATCTGTAAAGAACAGTATGGAGGAATGGGTGCTATTTATAGTCTGGGGTGCGTTGTCTCTAAGTGTCTGAGTGGTGCAGCGGGTAAGTCCCGGGTTCGGTGACCCCAGCGGTGACCCGGGTTCAATCCCTGTGTGATACTGTTTTACATTTTTTTATTTTAATTATAGCAAAATAAAAATAAAACAAAATAAAATGTTTTATTTTGATTTTGCTTCAGCATACTATAGGAAAAACAGCAAACTCGCACGCAACCAGTTTGTATTCTTTAAATTTAGGGGAGTGACGACTCTCTGTGTGTGTGTGTGTGTCATTATACTGATGAAAAGTGGTGGATTATTCAGTGAAACGAGGCTCAGCTGAAAGATGTTAGGCACATCAGTCACTTAACCCCAAATAAAAGGTATTTCTTTTCTATTATGAAACCATAATATTGCATCTCTTTCCTAATCATATGGAGGAGTGCGCGGGCGCCGCCGACAAAGAGCGTGTTGTTGCAGGAGAGAGAGAGGTTGATTTTACGACAGCTGTTTACGGGAGTGTAGTCCAGTGCGGGAGATGCATTGTGGGTAATGTGGTCCGGTGTGTGTGTGAAGTTGGACGCGAGATGAGTATCTGGGATATAGTCTGAGTTTTGTATTCTTTTCACTCGTTTTTAGTTTGATTTAATAGCAGGATCTACCCGAAAGTTTGTACTATAACCTGACAATATGCAGCAAAATAAAGAACGGACATCGACAAGTTTGTCCATCTCATCATTACATGAATTAACGGGCTGTTACTCTGCCGCGAGCAACATTAAAAACAAAGCGGAGAAGCTAACTGTGTTTGTTACTGCGCATGCGCATGTTTCGCTCCCTCTATATATCCCTCCATGCAGGGAAGTTGTTTGAGCAAATTAATAATTTCAATGAATGAAATGGAGGAAGAAGAAAAGGTGGAGCTGAAAAGTACACGAAAATAAGAAAAAGCTTTAGAGGTAAATGCAGTGAAATGCTTCAAATGAACAGATTCTGCCTTTTAAAAAGAGGAAGAAGAATACACTGGCCCATTAAAGTGGAGATTATTTTTTTAAAACCACATACTAGTATAGAAATATAACAAACAAAAATGTAAATAAAAAGTATCACTGAACATATATTGGGTCATATTTGTAAAAAAAAAAAAAAAAAACCAGAAAGGAAAGAACAATAAGTTCATTATTCAAAGTTATTCAGATCAGTGTAAAGTTAGTGTGATTTTAAAAGTGCTTTAACTCCACCTGGCACAGTTTAATCCTAGTGGAACAATCTGACTACATGTGCAGTGCCATGGAAAAGTAGTTGCCCCTTCCTGATT
The DNA here is from genome assembly GCA_030522415.1 of Channallabes apus. Lineage (NCBI taxonomy): Eukaryota > Metazoa > Chordata > Actinopteri > Siluriformes > Clariidae > Channallabes > Channallabes apus. Next base: position 50,680,056 of record CM060105.1, read on the forward strand.
TTTTTCTTTGCATATTTGTCACACTTGTATGGGTGGAATTTGACCTAAACACTTTATGTGGAAAAGACAAATTTGCCTTTTTGTTTGTGAGATATCATGAACATTTGGCAGGGGGTATCATCGTGATGCAGTGTAAGATCTACCACTCATCAGTGTAAACTGTAAGTGCAGCAGGTCAGTGATGATGAACCAGTGCCTGTTGATGATGACCAACACGTCTCCCCTGATCTACCAGAGCCAAGTGAAAAGAATCACAATCAAACTGAACAGGTAAGCTGGAATAAAATTAGTAGCAGCATTACCTCCTGCTAGTAATTATTATGGTAGACAATATTAATTAAAAAGTAATGCTGCTACTGATTTTATTTCAGCTTACCTGTTCAGTTTTATTGCCATTCTTTTAAAAATATTGTCTTTATAGATTTATATGTAGTTTGTCTTGATGTTCTTTCCTTTGTTTCTTTGTCTCACTAATATGACCCAATATATGTTCAGTGATACTTCAAATAATATGTTTAAATAGCATTGCTTTCCGTATTGTGTTATTTTTTTTATACTAGTAACTGGTGTTAAAATATATCTCTACATTAATGAGCCAGTGTATTATGATGTGGGCTGCTGTGGGCCAGAAAGTCCAGGGCCACATTTTGGTCCCAGTCCGCCCCTGACTGAAAGTCTGAGGCATAAGAGCCTCAGATTGGGGAAGTGGTGAGAGGTCCTGAACGTATAGGGGGAGGGTGAAAAATTTGTATTTGAATGTTGTCTGGCATTGTAAAGCACACATAGGACGCAGCAGTGGTTCTCAAACATTTTCTGTTATTCCCCACTTAAGGGAGTGGGAGAATTTTCAAGCCCCACTTGTCAAAAAATTAGAATGAAATCGGCCAAGTTTACTATTTATTGAAATATAAATTTCTAAACCAATAAGATCAAATAACACCAAGTTGAAAACATATAGAATACACGTGCAATTATTATAACAGGCTTAAATATTATTTAGCACAACAAAACTTATCTGCGCTCTGGAAAACTTTATTAGACTACGTAGGAAAATAAAAAGGAGGATAGCGATACCGGCTTTGTAAAATATTGTATTTGTAAATTATCAGCACTCGTGTTTTTGCGTTATTATAAATAATCAAATGCAGTAGGCTGTTATGATCATTATAATTCTCTTTAATAATGATTCATTCTATTTTTTTTATTCTGATAGTTTACTCAATTTGCTTTTTGGTTATTTATATATTTAAATTGGGATGCCTTCTACTGTTACAAATTTAACTCTTGTCAAAATAATAAAAATGTTTCTTACAAGCCCTTGTGTTGTTGTTTGTGCTGTTGTTCTTTAATAATACAAATAATCAGATACAAACAGTCTTTCTAAACGAAAACTAACCAATGTTTTTTTTATTTTGCTCAGCATACTATAGAAAAAACAGCAAACAAACAAAAAAAAAAACATTGTGCCTGGTATAGGTTTAATATTCAGTGCGCACCGTTTGTACATTTTTTATTTTACAACTATATAAGAACACTCAGAAATACCTTTTATTTGGGGTTAAGTGACTGATGTGCCTAACATCTTTCAGCTGAGCCTCGTTTCACTGAATAATCCACCAGTATAATGACACACACACACACACACACAGAGTCGTCACTCCCCTAAATTTAAAGAATACAAACTGGTTGCGTGCGAGTTTGCTGTTTTTCCTATAGTATGCTGAAGCAAAATGAAAATAAAACATTTTGTTTTATTTTTATTTTGCTATAATTAAAATAAAAAAATTTAAAACAGTATCACACAGGGATCAAACCCAGGTCGCCCGCGTGAAACGCCACGGACTTACCCGCTACACCACTCAGACACTTAGAGACAACGCACCCCAGACTATAAATAGCACCCATTCCTCCATACTGTTCTTTACAGATTTTCCTTATCATAACATGCATTAGATCGTTTTTTTATCACTCTATACACAATACTTTGCTATTTTTATAGATGTTGAGCATCGTGAGCAAGCCCGAGATCATATTAACGTTAATTATCTCCAGCCGGCATGAATAGGCCGGCTCACGAGTAACGTGAGTTGGGCGCACACCAATCAATTCGACTATGGTTAATCGCTCACTCCGTAGGCTCCCTGAATAGGTGGGAAAGGGATGGAGCCGCATATTCGTGCCGGCAGGAAAAAAAAAAAACTAAACAGATCTAACAGATGAGGACTCAGATTAATGTGCAAAAAATATATAATAAAACTATATAAGTCTACATAGCCTTTATAAGACTCTACCTTAAGCACACTTAAAACATTTTATTTAGTTTTAAAATAAAACAATTTTAAAACACATCACTCGGGATTCAAACCGGCGCTTTGTAGGTCTCTGGCCGAGCGCTCTAACCACTACACCAAGCGGGCACTTAGAGACAATGCACCCCAGAGACATTAATAAGCCACTCAACTTCTTTGAAAGCAAGCTCTAGATAAGTGACGAAGTAAGCCTGTTATAATAATAACTTGGTGTTATTTGATCTTATTGGTTTAGAAATTTATATTTAAATAAAACCCTACACACTTCTTTTCTAATTACACATGATAAAATCTAAAGGCTCACTGTGTTAATATTTATTGTGCTTAAATTTGATCTTAATAAGATTTGATTTAATTTGAATTCTACATTTGTACTGTAATTTTAGTACTGTGATTATGAATTCGGTCAACTACAGTGTTTCACTTGATGTTATCGGCTACTACGTGTATTATTTAATGGAACGCGTCTCATTAATGCGGCAGAGAATGAACTAAGGCATGAGGCGTCAGTCTGTAGTTATATAGCGCCACTCAGTGGTAACAGCCAGCAAATGCACATGCCGAAATGCGGCGGCGACGGTAAATACGACGCTCCGATTAGGTGACCACTGTAGAGTCAGAGCACTGGGTCAGCAATGATATATCACCCCTAGAGCAGAGCTGGGGCTTGAACCTCTGACCATCTGATCAGTCGTAACCCATTGAGGTACCACTGCCCCAGTGCTCCACAAATAAATAGACATACCTCAAGAGAGCATTATGCATTGTTTAACTCACCACTACATAATATTAACAATTTAGATTGTCAACCCAGAAAGAATATTGTCAATATTCTGAGATACTTGCCATTGTACTCCCATGGAACTAGGGGCATCAAACATCATCTATAAGCAAACTAAATCAAACTTGTTTTCATAAGAAACAGCATTGTATAATGAAATGCAATTGTATCCTCTCTGTTTCTGTAAGAACCTATGAGCATATTTTATTTTCCACATTTTGTACCTTGACCTTAGTATCATAAGGTTAAATTAAAGGAAAAAGGAGAGGAGTAGGGGAGCAACCTACAGTATAAGAGCCAGAGCATGACAGAGCATTTTATTCCAAAAGTTATACATGCACTTTTAAAACAATTCTCCTCTCATGTGTTTAAAAGTATTAAATGCAGACATTTAAAACAGGGGTACAATTAGTTATGCTCTCATACAGATGTCTGTGGCTCTAATGCAAAATTCTTTGTTTTCAAGCTGAATTATCCAGGCTTTATAAATGGATCCGCTTTGCTTTTGCACAAAACTACACACCCAATTTATCCTTTGTACGTTGCTTTGTTTTTCATTCTTGGATTTCCAGTGTGATAACAGTGCCAAATGCTTCATCGAAAAAATTATCCACCTGTAGAGCATTCTGTGCATGTAATGAATCTTAGACAATGGGACAGATGGATTAGATGCTGCATGTACACAAGAGCTGCATATGAAAACGCATATGTACAAAATAATGTACAAAGATTTCTCTCACATGTTCAATACATGTTATAGGTTGATCAGAGCTTTTTAAGGAATTTTAATGTAGCCCACTATCCATCATTTCGTGTCAGAGTTTGATTGCTGATAACCCCAATGCTCGTCTAAAGGCCACAAATAGGATGACTTAGGAAATAGGATAGTGGTTAAAGCTTAAAATTTTAATTAATTACGTAATTAATATAGGATTACCAGCCTGCATGCCTGGCCCAGGAACAAATAGCCCCAAATTCCACTTCTTTGCCTTTATAACCTCCCTAAGCATTATATTGCTACTTTTATCCTGAACGCTTGGTAGTGTTTATGAAGTATCATTTACTGCCTGAATCACTACTTTTCTTTAAGTCATATTGTATAATCCAACTTGGAGGACACCATATCACATGGCATGGTATGTGATGATTTTAAAAGTTATCTGTAATCAAACTGAACTAAAACCTTAAATAAAATCAGCTTTACCATGCTAGGACCCAGACAAAAATGATCAGCTTACCTGCTCCAATGACTTCCTCGATTTTGACAGTGGAGACATCGATCTCCTTGGCGAATTCACGCACAGCTTCATTGGGATCCTCATAGGTGAAAGGATCGATGTAGATCTTCATCCCTGGTGAGCCTGGCAGAGTTGGGCAGCCCATGGGGGAGTGGCAGTTAGACAGATCTGGTCTCAAAGACAGTTCTAGAACAGTTCAAAAGTCAATACATCACTGGAATATCACAGAGATGTTTTTCCACTCAGACACTTTGTATTTTATTCGATGCTTTACTATCCCAGATGTTTTTTGTCCTGGCTTAGAACAAATCATTCAATTCTTTCTGATACAACTCATATAAAGCAGTGTTTTCCAACCCAATCCAGTCCTCTGGGCTGCCCAGACAGTCTTGAGCTTGTTAGGTTGTTAGTTTTCCCAAACCTCAACTTACAATGATGAAGAAAAATGTATTCAAAGAATAAAGAAAAATCAAGACAAAAGAAAGTATGAATAAAGTGTCCTCAGAGCTGGAGCAAAAAGAGAATGTGTACTGTCTTGGGAGACTTGAGGACTGTCATGGAAAGCTCTTTTTTTACATAACAAATATGATGTACTGTATCCATTATATAGGTTAAATAAAAAGGAATAGCTATATACTGTATAGGTAAAAGCAGAATGGCAGATAAAATAATGGTCATGTAAAGTCATCGTTTCGAAAATAGGAGCAATAATTCAAAGAGAACCAGCCAAACACTTCCAGTCATGAGGTCACTTCATCAATAATACCAAGGTTCTTTGTTATTCTAAAGCGTTGGCATTTTCATTTAACGCTTTAAAATTATGCAATGGTATTCTCCAAATAAAAACATGCGGAATGCATCTTTTATAACTACATAATGTGTTTTCTACAACAACCCCTTTGAAGTTGTGGGGTAATTATCATTTATAAACAATTTTCCTTCCAATTTAAAATTGCTCTAAGGAAGCATGACTAGTCTAAATATCAGTTAATCCCAAATGATATAGAGACATTTCCATTACCGACTGCCTCTATGGACATAAGTATAAGCTTATTTTTAAGTCTAAAGTGTAAAAACATCTATATATTACCTAACAAACTGACTACTCAGTGTAGACCATGAGCATCAATGATGGAAGCACCAGATGGTGGCATAGATGGTGAAATTGAGGCTAGACTGTGGCTAACTCAAGATTCAGCCAGCATTGCTCTCATTTTTCTCCTGACATTTCTCTCTGCCTCTCCCTCCCTCTCTAAAACTCCCCTCTCTCTCTCTGCGTTTTGATAGTGTCAAATCCAATTTTCCCATGCAGCTCTGCCCCATGGGACCTGGTAAACAGATAAAGCCAATACTCTACCAAACTGCTCTTTACGCCTGAAATGGCTGCAGCTGGGTGTACAATCATTACCATTCACATGCGTGCCTGTGTCTATCCATGCTACTCTCACTTAGCATGCCATCCAAAGGACATTCAGAAAGAAGACCAGCATGTTGACGATCACTTGTCTTAAAGATTTAAGTGTTTACATAGGGAAATAAAATAAGATAAAATGTGGAAACTTTGCTGTTTTTCTGGCATGGCAGAAAGGCTTAGTTATAGTTATAGATCAGGGTTATGCGATCTTTAAACTGAGCAATACAGTCCCGATCAAAAGTTTAAGACCACTTTAAAAATGGCAAAAAAAAATCTAAATTTGCATGGTTGGATCTTAATAAGGTTCCAAGTAGAGCTTCAACATGTACTGTGCTGTAACAAGAAGAAATGGGAGTGAGACAAACCAGGGTCTCTCACAGAGCACCATTGCTGCTGAGGTGTAAGACATGCAGTAAGACAGTCATTTGGAATTTCTTAAATGATCCTGAGGGTTATGGAACAAAAAAGTCAAGTGGAAGACCCAAAAAAATTTCACCAGCACTGGGCCGGACGATCCAGTTGGCTGTCCGTCAAGACAGTGGACGATCTTCGACCCAAATTAAGGCCGTTACTGGTGCTGACTGCAGCCCCATAACCATCAGACGGCATCTGAGACTGAAGGGCTTCAAAAACAAAAGACGTCTTCAAAGACCTCGTCTCCTTGAACGCCACAGAACTGCTCGTTTGGACTTTGCAAGAGAGCACCAAACATGGGACATTCAAAGGTGGAAGAAAGTTTTATTCTCAGATGAGAAAAAATGTTACCTTGATGGTCCTAATGGTTTCCAACGTTACTGGCATGACAAGCAGATCCCACCTGAGATGTTTTCTACACGCCACAGTGGAGCCCACTATCCATCATTTCGTGTCAGAGTTTGATTGCTGATAACCCCAATGCTCGTCTAAAGGCCACAAATAGGATGACTTAAGAAATAGGATAGTGGTAAAAGCTTAAAATTGTAATTAATTACTTAATTAATATAAGATTACCAGCCTGCATGCCTGGCCCAGGAACAAATAGCCCCAAATTCCACTTCTTTGCCTTTATAACCTCTCTAAGCACTATATTGCTACTTTTATCCTGAACGCTTGGTAGTGTTTATGAAATATCATTTACTGCCTGAATCACTACTTTTCTTTATGTCGTATTGTATAATCCAACTTGGAGGACGCCATATCACATGGCATGGTATGTGATGATCTTAAAAGTTATCTGTAATCGCCATAATGGGGGCGCCATATTGGTCTGGGGTGCTTTTTCCTTCAGTGGAACAATGGAGCTTCAGGAAGTGCAGGGGCGTTAAACGTCCAGAGCATTTCTCATGACTGAGGGCCCTCGTCTGTGTGGTAACAACTGGGTTTTTCAACAGGACAACGCTACAGTATACAATGCCCGCAGGACAAGGGACTTCTTCCAGGAGAATAACATCACTCTTTTGGCCCATCCTTTTGCTCCATCAGTGTGTTCCCCTGATCTACGTAAATCCAATTGAGAACCTTTGGGGATGGATGGCAAGGGAAGTTTACGGCCGTCTTCACCACTTGGAGAAATGTTCCCGCTCGCCTCATGGAAACACTTGCATCAAGCATGCCGCAACGAATTTTTTAAGTGATCAAACAATAACGGTGGAGCTACTCAGTACTGAGTTCATGTTTGGAAGTTTGATTTCTGTTTTGGGGGGGGGGGGGGGGAATAGCCATTCACTATCCCACTCCATCATCTTTAATGGCTGAGTAGCTATGTGAGGGAGGTTAATTATTTATTTATTAACTGTTGAGGCATGTAATGTAAGTTAGAGCAAAAAACTGTTTGCCTCATGAATGTTCTACAAACTTAAAATTAACTATATAAATATTATACACACCATCTGGTGTGTTCTTTGGACTTCATGGTGTTGTTGCTCACAATATTCTCTTAGACAAACTCTGAGGCCATCACAGAGCAGCTGTATTTGTACTGACATTAGATTACACACAGGTGCACTCTATTTAGTCATTATCACTCATCAGGCAATGTCTATGGGCAACTGACTGCACTCAGACCAAAGGGGGCTGAATAATTACGCACACCCCACTTTGCAGTTATTTATTTGTAAAAAAATGTTTGGAATGTATGATTTTCGTTCCACTTCTCACATGTACACCACTTGGTATTGGTCTTTCACCTGGAATTCAAATAAAATTGATTCATGTTTGTGGCTGTAATGTGACAGAATGTGGAAAGGTTCAAGGGGAGCGAATACTTTTGCAAGCCACTGTATATACAAACATACATTATGTTAATTATATAAACTTAAAGGAGAATAAAGCACTTTAGAATGTGATGTCCTATGAAAATAATCAACTTTGGTAAATAATAATTTTTGATATAACCTTCTGGACATTGCTCTTTAAATGATATCACGTTTCATACTGTACTTTGGAGGACCCCGAAACCAGTCTGTATGTCTGTACATCCATATGTCTGTCCAGCCAGATACTGTCACAGCATCAGGCAAATCTGACGAACAGAATTTTATGAAACTGTACCAGCCCTTCGGTATTTGCTTAAAGCTAAACCTGTGCCATAAATGAAAGCATAATGTTGAGTAGAAGAGAAATTATGATGAGATATCTGCCTAAAATTTAAATTAAAATGATGAGTAAAAGCGATATGAACAGTTATGTGAAGGATTGAATAATCTAAAATAAGCCACTAATAAGAACCAATAGATTAATTACAAATGCTAAACTGAATGTTTTTGCCCCTTATAAAGAGATACTAGGATAATCACTCTCCCTACTTTTAGACAAACCTCCAAGATTACATTACCAAAATGAGTTTTTACTGCAGGTGTAGATCAGTCTATTGCAACTCTTATACTCTGATACACACAATCACTTAAAAATGGTGGCTTGTGATATTAAACCAGCTTTTGATTGAGAGTTGGAATTATAAATATGTGCGTTAATATTTAATACAGGTCTAGGTCAGAGGTTCTTTCCTGTGTTATAACCTTGCTGGCCCTGTGTACCAGAGACAGAAATAGAGAGAGAGGAATAGAAAGCAATATTACATTACAATATTACCATAAGTACTATATAGTCTGTTCCCTTGGGAATCCAAAAGAAGCTGTCAGGGCATACTTTTCCAGTATCATGTGTGTTTTTGCCTTTGCTGGGACATTTTTTTTTTTTTTTTTTTTTAGAAATATTCATTCAATGCAGAGACTACACTTTGTTTCCTGACAGTGTATTTGACATCTACAGTCACATTCAATATTAGTTACGTAGTACACCATCTTTTAATTCTACTTTTGTTTGTTTGTGAAAACATGAAATTTATCTGATTGTATTTGTCTTCATTTTGTATAATTAAATAATGGCATGGTGAAAAAGTTAGATCTTGTTGTTTGAGGTTGTAGTTGCCTAGAACTGGGACCCGCTATGATCATCATCTTCATCTTCTTCACTGCTTATACTGTATACAGGGTCGTGGGCCAAGGGCCTAGGGCCTGAAGCCTATCCCAGGAGAGTGATCATCCTGGACAGGGTGCCAATCCACCGAAGGGCACACACACACTACGGGCAATTTAGAAAACCAGTGTACCTGGTAGAAACCTTCTGAGAGAATATGAGAACTCCACGCACACAGACCCGAGGCAGGAATCAATCCCTCAACTCTGGACGTGCGGGGCCCACTGTGCTGCCTCAATACTATCGGATGATTTTTAATATGTTTAAAAAGGAAAAAAAGAATTAAAGGGTCAGATTACTACTTTTGAACATGACTGTATGCTATATTTTTTAAACTGATTCTGAATAGTGAATCCATTATAGAATTAAACAAATTACACTGGGCCTCAGACGATCGTTTCTTTCACAGAGGCCCAATTAACTACACTAAAAAAAGTAGACTAATGTAATTGAACTCAACAAGTTAATTATGTGCATTAATACAGATAATGAATGAGTGAAGATGCATATTGCTGAGACTAGCAGCTTTATGTAGCCAAAGTTTTTAGGCAGAGGCTGATAAGCAACTTCATTTCAATGATGTGTTTAGGTGTAAGGTGCCTGTGTGTTGTGCCAAACATTAGAGTTATATACAGTAACTGATTTATGCTTCACGGCTCTGTAGTATGTTAATTGTTGTCCCTGCCTGTGTCTCGCATCTATTCCAGCTAATTACTGCCTAGTAATAATAGTTTTAACCAACAGACAGACCATGCCCTCAGTTCTCATGCAAAGCACGGCAGATGGTGGGATTTGGAACAGTGCACCATAACATTGAGTCGTTTTGTACCACGGAGAAATATATGAATCGGTTGGAACATTTTACGTTCAAACAAACATATCAGTTGGGAGTGGAGCTTTATCATCGTCTAGATGTTGTACAAACAAACAAAAACCACAAGTGACAGTTACATCAACAGCTTACTGAACCTGTTTGTTCGCCGGTTCAACCGTGAATGAAAAACTGATAGGATACTGATAGCAGATAGGATTTGCTTGTCCCAGGTGCCTGCGCTAGAGATTTTTGCACTCCTTTAAGAGATAACACTTGTTATGTTTTATTTGGAACTTCTGTTTAACTTGCTATTTGTTATCTGATGGGTAGAAACATCTACCTGTAAATGGGACATACGTCTGGCATTCATCCTAGCTGAATGCCTAGCTCAACATACAGTAAAATGCAGCCTGAAAAATTAAGAGTTCTGTAAGTGCAACTAAGATTATTAACTGAATTCGAGTTTTTGTTATAGTATATTATAGTTAACAGAAAATGCATAAGCTCATACACTCTCTATACCACTGTCTCAGGGGACTCGGGGCATGGGGCAAGGTACACCCTGGACAGGGTGCCAATCCATCACAGGGAACACAAGAGCTCACACTACGGGTAATCTGAAAATGCCAATTAGCCTAATCTTTGGATTGTTAGAGAAAACCCACCAGAAACAGGGTGAACATGCATACTACATGTACACAGGCCCTAGGCGAGAATGGAACCCTCAACCTTAGGGGCACAAGGCCACAGTGCTAACCAATACGGACTAGATATTCCTCATTATACTTTCAGTCCAGCAGACAAAGATACACCACTGGCTTATTCATACCGACATGTAAAAATATTTATCTCCCATTAAACAAGAAGTGTACTGACAATATTTGACTAGGAAATAACTATCTGTAATTTTAGTGTAATAGGTAATCTGGAATTGTTAACGACTCAAGTGGTCTGTGGTCCTGCTTCATTAAATTAATAGTTTAAAAATATGAGAAATTGTGAGGGTTGCCCACTAAAGGGCAGTGTTTGTGTGTTGTAGTTTTTGTTCGTAGACTCAGTTTCCCAGAAGGCACCTGAGTCAGGTGACTCGGATGCTCACCTGAACTGAGGAAGCTCATTAGCTTTGTTATAAATACCTGTTTGTTCTGAGAAACTGGGTCGAGCATTAATTTCAGTTCTGTTAAGTGGGTTTTGTTTTAGTTTGTTTGATAGTTGGCCTTTTTGTTTATGGAGCTTTAAGTTAAGTTTGTTTATATTAATATGTCTTTGTCTCTGTGTCTCCTAGTAGGATTAGCTTCTAGGAGAATTAGCCTTTTGTATGTACCCTCCTGTGTAAGTAACCCCCATTGCATGTTTATTTATTAGTCTGTGTAAATACTAATGAGGGCACTACTAACCTGATTAGATCTTCGTCTGTCTAGTCTTCGAGTCTGTCTAGTCTCATTGTCCGATTAGCTCTTAGTCTGTTTAGGTACTGACCTGTTTAGCCACTAACCTTTAGAGTTCTTAGTCTGTTTCATACCTAGTCTGCTGTGTACCTTGGGTCTCAGGCTACTAGCCTGTTTAGCCATTAGTCTGATTAGCTAATAGATAGCTTAGCAGCTAATGTGCATAACAGCTAGTAGGCCTAGACAAGCCTGTCTTGTGTGTTTATCCCCTGCATGTATAGTCCCTAGTGTTTAGTCCGCTAGTCTGTTTAGTGTGTCTCGTCTCGTCCGGTTTGTATCCCATGTCTGTATTGTATTAGTGTGGCCCTTTACCACCTGACCCATACAAATGGTCCGTTAGATCTGGCTCCCCCAGAATGTACAGAAAATAATTACATGGATTGTACTTTAATAGTGAATAAACAATGTTCTAATCAACGTATTTAAATATAACTCATTACTGGTGCACTGATGGCAAGAGCTCTACTCACCAAAATGGCTCAACTGGCTGTATTTCAAAACAAACACTTACTAAAGTGTTGTCTACATTTAAATCTGAAGAAAAAGGTGTCGGTAAACATGGCTGGAAATTGCGGTTGGAAGCTCAGAGCTACTTAGTGAACAGTGCTGGCTGCGGTGCAATGCCACTCGCTACAAGGATGAATGCACATTTGATGTACAGTACTGTATAGTGGTACAAAATCACAAGTCATTGTCTACAGGGTTGTGGGGGAAAAAAGACGATGGTCATGTGATATACATTGAGAAAACAATAGTCTAAACTAAAGGTGTTTGGGAAGTGGTCTCTTGAAGGATGAACTGCCCACATGTAAAGGCACTGAAGAGTTTATTTAGGATGTAAATTATATGCTTTAGCCATCACCCTTACTAGCTCACAACCCAATCTGCAGCACAGAAGATATTTCTGCCTGATGTGACACAATCATCAAAACAAACATTGATGGAATATTTTTTGGATAAAAGGTGCACATTCATTTATTTATTATGTGTCTCACTGTAGCAGCTTGTCATCAATGTTACTGAGCTGTGTTTGCATACCTGACCCTGATTGTCTAAAAAAAAAAATTTTTTTTTTATATCAAATCCATCAAAGTGACTTCTGAACAACATTATCAAGATACTAAATTTGCCTAAATGTAGTACAGATTCTAGGATATTTCTTCTTTATTTTTCTCTCCATAAATTTTCTTTCATTTACTCCAAAATATTGCAGTGTCTGTTAATTATGCCCTGCAGGTCTGCCCTGAGGGGAAAAAGCATATATTAAAAAAAAAAGGGGGGGGGGAGATTGGTTTAATAAGCCTAGGTATAAGTGATAATAGGTGTGGTGTCATTTTGCTAAAGAGTTACCAGAGATCTCATATGAGACCTTAAGGATTTCTGCATAAACTAAAATCACTTTAGAATTATTAATTCCATGTTCTGTGTGGGATATAGTTGAGTTTATAAATGCCATTTAAATTGGATATTGCACTCCACTTTCCCAGGTACACTGAAAGACTATATTTCTAGTTATTAAACTGTCATTCCTTATGGAGCAAAAGTGCATTATGGGTATTCTACATTATGAACCATCACACTGAGACCAGCAGGCGATGGCTTTAAATCAATATTTTACAAGGAATCTTATTTCCATTTTATTACAGATGTTCATTTTCCTCCCACATTAATTTCAATTTAAGGTCCTCTATTGCCAAGGGCATACATTAGATAAGCGTTTTCTTTTTTCCCCCCTTCAATAAGTTCTAGTTGTAAGATTGGGTGGCGTCGTGGGTAGCTTAGTGGTTAAGGCTTTGGACTGTTGAGCGGGCAGTCCCAGGTTCAAACCCCAGCACCACCAAGCTGCCACTGTTGCACCTTTGAACACAGCCCTTAACCCTCAATTGCTCAGATGTAAAAAAAAAAAAAAAAAAGATAAGCGTGTCAGTCAAATGTAAATATAGTGTTTTTGAAGTACATGTTTGCAAAAAAGAGGTTCACTTATTAAAGTGTTTCACAGGTAGTGCTGTTTAAATCAGATGTGGTATAATATATAACCAACACTTTCAATGCAGAATTATTTCTAATACATGAGTCTGAATGATGAAGGCTGAATAAAAACCCTTTAATAATGAGGAATAAAATACACACTGATCAGGAGGCAGAATTATTCCCCATCCTGGAGTGGTTCAAAGGGCATCTGATTATGACTAGAGGTACAGTACTGTAAAAAAAAAAAAAAAGTATTGAGCCACACCTAATTAAAAAAAAAAAAATTATACATTTAAATCATGTAGATAAAATTAAAGAAAGGGAACAAAATTTTACTGTGACAGGCTGCAAAGTGTCTGAAGATGCAATTTAAAAATCTGTTGTTTATGTAACAACCTACAGTACAACCTCAGCAGCAACCTTATTTCCCCTCTCGTTTGTTGCAACCACTCTACATTTGGCATCACCAGTATAATAATCACCGGTCTGATCATCTGTCATCACCTTAAGATAAATGTTTTTTCATGCTTAATTGATTCATAGGTAACTATATGTCTTAACAAACAAAACAACAAATAGCCATTTTGAAGCAAAATATGAATAAGACGTGGCTCAAGACTTTTACACAATACTGTACTGTATGTAAGCAATAAGCAGTTTAATCTGAAAAAAAAAAAAAAAAAAAAAAAAAAAAAAATATATATATATATATATATATATATATATTATGTCATTTTTATAGTTCTGTGTGTGTGTTTGTGTGTAGTGAATCGCATAATGTGTAACTAGCAGGATTGATAATGCTTCAGTTCACAAGCTGTTGTACTACCCATATGTGATGTCTTTGAAGACCTGACAACCTGCAACATCTGGACTACCAAAGCAAGTGTTCCTACACATTATCATCCATTTATGTTTAACAATGTGTGTGTGTGTGTGTGTGTGTGTGTGTGTGTCCATCTGGGATATTATCAGTCAGGTCAGGGACTGCCCTGTAATGTTTTTTTTTTTTAATCTCACTGTCTCTCGGTGTATCATTCCCCAAAATAGCAAAAGTGACATCAAGATCATCACAGTGTTCTGAAAGGCCATCAAAGCATACAACATACAGAATAGCCAGTTTGACTACACAGCACACCAGAAAGATGTTTGCCTTAGCTGTCAAAACAGGGACATATTCTACCATGGACCTCGGCAACCCACAGGGGGTCACAGGACGCGGATGATATTTGCACAACAGTGCTGTAAAATCATTGTGAGCTCTTCACAAGCACACAAGTGTACACAAGTGTATAAATGTAGCCCAGATTTCTGGGCAGCCTAACTGTACTCAGAGAACTGGGTTACTGCAGTTCCCCAGGGACAGAGTAGTCTGTGATTACAACAATGTCTAGCCACAATAAAGATGGTCAGAATCTGCAAGCTCACGAATGATTAACACACTGCTTTCAACTAATCTACAGCTAATTTAGAAAAAGGAAAAAATAGAAGGTAGAAGTTAATTAATAATAATTAGATATTGTGTGCATACTAGCACAAAAATGCATTTCATATCTGCGTAAAAAGCAATAAACAAATTAGGATGTGGCTAAAATCTGTGGTTAAAGACAGCTGTGTGTGTTGCCAAAATTTTCCAAGATAGAATATTCACCGGATTTTCAGTTTCACTTTCTTACAAAACACATAGCCCTTAAATAATCCCTTGCTCCACTCTTTTGATACATATTGTACTGTACATACTACATAATTCCTGGCCCTCATCGTGCACTTTTTTTTTCCTTTTCTTTTCTCATTCCCTTCACAGAAAACTTTGCAGCTGTCAGTGCCTGGCTCCTGAGATGAGGTGATTCAAACTGAAACCTGTCCATCACAGCCATGTGGAAGTGGAGGGAAAGGGCCTGAGGAATGAAGGGTGTCTTTTGTGTGCAGTGATGGAGAAATGTAATAATCCTCACCCCTGCCTGTACTGTAGTGCTGAAGCTTGTCACTGTATACTGCCTCCTTACTGTAGGCTCGTTTCCTGAGAGAGAGAGAGAGAGAGAGAGAGAGAGTAAAATATTGATTGACAACTTAAGATAAAAAGTAAGTGCACTTACTCATACAGTACTTTTATCCAGTAATGTATATCATTTCAAAGCTGCTGTTTCACCTGCTTGAACTACAGCACACTTCAATAGACTGCATTGTCTTTTTCTTGATAGAATATTTAGCTTCAGGTTAAGAGTATAGTGTCTGTGTCTGATTACGCTTACTGTTTAAGTGCTGTGTGCTCAGTGCATGCGCCTTCGATCATGAGGTACAATAAAACTGTTGTATTTTAATATTTCTAAAATAAACTAAATGGGGATTCTTGTCATCAAACTATTTTGGGGAAGATATAGGACACTATTTTCCTTCAGTAAATTTCAGCATGTTAAAAATGAAAGAATACACAGTAATAGGAAAATGAAATACATTTTATGGAAAACTTATGTAATGCTTTTCATTATAAACTTTTATAGATTATATTATATAGGCCATTAAGCCTTTTCCCTAGACATACTGACTTCCATCCTTTTACAAGATTATCTGCCAATAAAAGTATACTATTTGAAGCTTAAAATGAGTAAAAAAAGAAAAAGAAATAGGCTAAAGTAATCTATGTAACAAAGGTACACATTAGTTGACTGATGTATAGAATGAATACACTCATCGTCCACCCACCACGTTGCTCATATGGCACACCACAGATCTGTGAACTTTGAACTACGACACATACATTCACACATTACATACTGTATATATTCAAACATTACATAGGGCACATTTGCACATTTTGTACATCACCGAACTGTGAACTTTGAACTGTGCACATTATTCTGCACATTGTCTTGCCCATAACTGGATGACTGGACATGGTTCTACATTCCTCTTCTATATTGTATTATATTTTATTATATTTCTATATTCTTATTTTGATTCTATTTTTTTTTTAATTATTTTAAGGACTGTGCAGACCAACTGGCTGGGGTCTTCACCAGGATATTCAACCAGTCTCTGTCCTAGTTCACTGTGCCATCACCATCTTAATGACTACGGGCCAGTTGCACTGACTCCCGAGGTTATGAAGTGCTTTGAGAAGATAGTCAGGAAACACATCATGTCATTCATTCGTCCTATGTTTGACCCACACCAGCTTGCCTACAGAGCAAACAGGTCCACGGAAGATACTGTGACCACTGTTCTCCATACTGTTCTGTCCCCCCTGGAGCAGCAGGGAAGCTATGCACGACTGCTCTTCATAGACTTCAGGTCTGCGTTCAATACTATCCTCCCCCACACACTGGTGACCAAACTGTCAGACATAGGACTTCCACACTCCACCTGCCTTTGGATCAAGGACTTCCTGAGTGACCACACAGAGGGTTAGAGTGGCCCACCGCTACTCCACACCCATCAGCCACAGCACTGGCTCACCACAGGGCTGTATGCTGAGCCCCCTGCTCTATACCCTCTACACCCACGACTGCATTCCTGCCCACCACAGTAACACCATTGTCAAGTTCGCTGACGATATCACTGTCGTAGGGCTCATCTCTGGGGGAAATGAGTCTGCCTACAGGGACGAGGTGGAGTAATTGACAGCATGGTGTAGGAATAACAATTTGCTCAACACAGCAAAGACTAAGGAGCTCATCCTGGACTTTAGGAAAAAGGCAGACAACATCCAGCCACTCATCATCAACAGGGACTGTGTGGAGAGGGTCTCAGACTTCTGCTTCCTGGGAGTCACCATCAGCGAGGACCTGACCTGGGGTATACACACACTGCAGAGGCCTAAAAGAGACTCTAATTCCTGAGAGTTCTCAGGAAGAACAACATCCCAGAGAAACTGCTGGTGTCCTTCTACCGCTGCACAGAAGAGAGCATCATGGTCTACTGTATCTGTGCATGGTTCTCCAGCTCCACAGGGTCATTAAGGTCGCCCAGAGGATAGTCGGCTGTCCTCTCCCCTCACTTGAAGAACTTCACAGCTCCTGTTGTCTCAGGAATGCAAATAAAAATATTCAGGACCCATCACATCCAGGACATGTACGGTTTGAACGCCTGCCCTCCGGCAGACGTTTCAGATCCATAAAGACTAAAACAAACAGACTAAGAAACAGTTTTTATCCTTCAGCCATCACCATGCTGAACATTGCTAAGTGGACAATTTGAGCTAGTGCACCATTCATGTTTACCATTCACCATTCATGTTTACATTACAACTTTAAGCTTCATGCCAACACTGGCTAAGGGACACGTGCAATATGTTGTATGTATGAATAAATGACAAAATAGTGTTTAGGCTCTTATCTTGTTCATTTACGTTTATATTTTTACTTACATAAGCCTTTTTAACTAGAATGAGTGTTCCATAATGCATTGGAAAATTGCACTTCAATTTCGTTGTATTGTATACTGTCTCATTGCTACAATGACAATAAATATTCTAATTTGTTCTGATCTTCTGATCTGATATAATGTAAATTTAAAAGTCTTTTACAGCTAAAGTAAATATCTATATCCATATTTATATCCAATATATATCCATATTTCTATATATTTCTAATTTTGTAAATTTCTCTTATTTCCTACTGAAACTTCTCTTTATTAAATTTTTGGCCATCAGCAGTTGTATAAGCATTTCACTTCATATTATACTATGACTGTTTACATGACAAATACAATTGGAATTTAAATTTGATTTGAATTTGATTAGGTATGCCTGTTTAACTGCTTGCTAAACCAAATATTTAATAAACCAATCATATGGCAGCACCTCAATGCATTCAATGATGTAGACATCAGCAAGATTGTGTAAGTTCAAACAAATCTCGAAGAAGAAAGATGATGTCGAAAAAAGATGATTTAAGTGACTTTGAATGTGGCCGGGTTGTTGGTGCTGGAAAGGCTGGCATCTGAGCATTTCTAAATCTAATGATTAACTGTGATTTTCACATATACATATCTCTAAGATCTATAGAAAACGGTCTGAAAAAGAGACAATGCCCAGTGAGTGGTTTTAGTCTCTGAAAATGATAGCTGATAGAAAGGCAACAGTAACTCAAAAACATCTTGTCGCAACCAAGTTATGCCAAAGAGCATTGTTTTCATTGTTGAAAAAGCATTATGACAATGGATAATGTGTGGCGTTATGTTGTTTTTTTGGTCCTGAATGTCAGCCAAATATGAATTATTAAGCCTCAGTGCTGTGTTCACAAATTCTACTCTACTGTTGATCAAACTTACATTCTTCCTCTCATTTGATAACACTAGCAAAAAAACAGTTGAAACACATGTTCATCATTTTGGATTGGGCTTTGTGCAATGTGCACAGGAGAATGATGTCTACAGAAAGTCCAGTTATGGGTAAATATATACTGTATAGAGTGAAATAAACTCAATGTACATAGCTAAATAATCAGCTATGTAAATGACAACTAGGGTATTATGGTATAACACTGGTTTCAAAAATTCATAAACACATTCTTATTAATTATTGTCCAAGTGATGTTGATTGGGTTGATCTTACCTGCTGCAGACTATAGAAATGGCCACCAGAGACACGAGAAAGACCACACCAGCTGCCGCTGAGCCAGCAATGAGTGGCAACTGCTCCCTCAACTCTGACTTATAGTCTTCTGTAGAGCGAGAGAGAGGGAGAGATTTATAATACAGGATTAACATTACAGGAAATGTAACCATTTTGGATTATCCAGAGTATATGTCAGTGGACTTTTAAATAATAATAATAATAATAATAATAATAATAATAATAATAAATGAATAAATAAATAAATAAATAAATAGTCAACTTGACATAATTACAAAATAAATCTTGGATAAAGAGATTATTGCATTATTCCATTTAGAATAACATAATTTTAAATTGTCATTCAATATGTTAGGAGAACAAAGATAAAGAATGGCAAACATGTATAGGTTAACTATCTTAAATTACACTAGTAACATAGACAATATATCATTATGTGACTCGTCACATCAAATCAGGAAAAAGGTTCAACAATCAACAGTGCTCATTACAGTGAGATGCTTAGTGAAGTGCTGAAGCCTAAACTCCGGACTACATGCTGAGGACTGCAGTTCAAGGACTTTGTGATCTTGTATGTCTGCACACATATGCCCACACTGTCGACACTCTGTAAAACTACAGTGCCTTTAAACTTTACATTTTAACGCATCCTCCCTATAGTCCTGATCTTGCTCTATCAGCCTTTCACCTGTTTGGTCCTCTGAAAGCAGCCCTACAGTATGAGAACGAACATTCACTTCTGATCGAGAAGTGAAGACAGCAGCGCATTTGTACAGCAGCTCGGCCTAAAACATATTTAATGAGGGAACACGAAAGCTTGTTTACAGATGGACAAAGGGAATTGAAAAGTAGAAAGATTATACCGGAAAATTTTGCATTTGTCTTTTCTAACAGTTCTACAGCCTACAAAAATTATACAGCCAGAGTGTAGACATTTTTTGACTTTTTGACAATTTTTGGATTGTTTTTGACAATATTGTCCACATGTGAGTTGAACTTCACAGAAGGATGGGAGTGTTCATCCCCTGATACTGCTACATACCTGTTTTGACTCTGTGATAATGAGTTTGTGTTGAGTTTGGCAAGAGTGACAAGATTTTTAAATAGAAGCAGATGATGAAGAATTTCGAGGTAAAGATACAAAAAAAATCATAATCAGATACATAAAAATCTCAAGAGGAGGGAAGTCTGAAGAAGACGAAAAGCTACAGTAGAAGAAAAAAAAAAGAAGTTGATACAAAAAGAAGATGGAGTGTACTGTATACATGAAGAAACAGGTGACTGTGTAGAAAGATTGCACAAAGAGGGAAGAAAGGTTACAGTAATGTGGAGTGTTGAGAAGCTTAAAGGAAGAGACAGGGAGAAAAAGAAATAACCACAGAGGGCAGAGGAGACAGATTAAACATGACTGGCAGAGAGGCTTTGTGTATGAGCATGCGTTTACTGGAACATGCACACACCCACACACACACCCACACACACACACACAGTCAATTCAGCCAACTGAGCAAGTATAGCTGTGTGTGTGTGTGTGTGTGTGTGTGTGTGTGTGTGTGTGTGTGTGTGTGTGTGTGTCACTTTAGTACTTCTTGCTGTAACATAGTGCAGAGTAAAATAATTATTTTCAAACACAAGAAGCTTTAAAAAAAAAAAGATACCAGGTGCAGCTGGTTTAACAAAGTATTTATTTTTTTATCATGCGTTTATTTTTGGAACTCCTGCATAAACTGTTGTATAAAAAGATAACAGTAAGTTTAATAGCCATTTATGTGTGTTACTATATGATAATACTACATAGATTTAACTAAATACTTAATATATTTAACTCTATATTTTTTATTTTAGTCCATAATCTTGTGCTATAATGTTTTTTTAGCAAGTATATTTTAACCCTATGGGAAACACTGCATACACAATATAGAACTAGTTCTACAGAACTATTCTAATACTTTGAGGCATAGATTTAGTGCTGGAAACATTGCTTGTTTGGAGATTTTGGTCCATACTGACATGAGAACATCATGCAATTTTGGACCCTTTATTAAGTGGACAATATGAAGAACATGCAGCAGGAGAGTAAACGGCCATACTCAAGCCCTCCGTATAAATGCTCTATACAGCTTATGCTTCTTATACTCAGAGAAATAACCCGCTTGCTCATTCACAGGCTGGCATTTCACTTTATAAAAATTGCCTTTTGGTGCTGTGGCCATACATTTAACTGTTGCATGATTTGATTTGATTTGATTTGGATCGTATTTGTTGCTTTATAGGAAACTTGACCTGGATTTATATTTTGATCTCTAATGGGCAAATAAGTGGCAATAGTGTCTGAGATGACACGATTAAGAAATCTTAAGATGAACCAGACTGATTGGTTAGTGAGATTTCATATCATTATACTTACAGAGCTCTGCAGAATAAAGTCCACCAATACCAAGCGAGTTAAAATGTTTATTATGAGCATATTACAGTATGATTACTGCAGACGTACTTGGGTTTAGCTGGGATTAGCCACTGATGCTTGGTGGAGTCTTGGGCATTCAGCAAATTTCATTCTTTGCGTAAATGTTAATGAAAAAATATTGTATAATCTAAAAGTCCTACAATCATTTCCGACTAGACTGACCAAATCATTCTTGCTTTAGTTATTAGTGTACACTTTAGTAATTCTATTCCTATAAACCAAAATGTTTTTGATTGCTGCTGTAACTCAATGAGATGTGATGCCTTTAATACTTTTTCTTGTTTATACCCGCTGGCTTTGCTGTTTCCCCTTTTGCCCTGCCTCTTGCGTCACATGCTCTCGCTCTCTCTCTCTCTCTCTCTTTCTACGTCCTACAGGCCTTGCATTGCTCAGTAAACAATATTTCCCATGTTCTGATTAAACAGCAAATGAAATCAGGTTTGGGTTCGACTTGGGGACTTCACCCAGAAGAAATCATATGAGAAATGAAGGCTGTTTGCTGGCTTCGTTTTGTTCGGTCTTTATTCAGCATTTACACACATGTACACACCTCATTTAATAAAATAATTTCCTCATGATTGCACCCACCTGCCTGAAAGACAGCAAGGCAGGAGAGAGAGAGAGAGAGAGAGAGAGAGAGAGAGAGAGAGAGAGAGAGAGAGACTTGCTGGAAAAGGAATGGGATTTGATGCAGAGAAGGAAACAAGTGTGAGGGGTGTGTGTGTGTGTGCGCAAGAACATAGTGTGACTGACCTTCTCCCCCTGTGCCTGGTGCTAATTGTCTTAACGAATGCCGTGCTGTGGCAGAGTGCCAGAGGATAGACCCATCAGCCAGGTCTCAATACACCCCGTCTGCTAATTACTACGGCAAGAACACTCTCAGACTCATTTCTCTCTGTCGCTCCTTCCCTCCCCTAACGCCCAAAACGCGGTACATATACAGTATAGCAGTATCTACTGAAAACCCCACCATGATCCATTTATTTACTTTCATTTATATTTATGGATCTTTTGCTCCATTTTTATGTCAGACAGGATAAAATACTTGGGCGAGAAACAAAAGAAATAGTCAGATTCGTAAGAGGGTACCTGGTTTTAAAGTTATGGCTGATTAGCGTATGCATGCCTTGCTACAGTACGTGTCATGATCCAGTTTATGTTGAATTGTATTGCTGTTTGTAGTTTATACATTCAATCTTAGTACTGATCTACTGTACAAGAACGTTACTATGGTCCAGCTCTAGTCTATCCCAGACTTCTACAAGTTTTATATTGCACCTTCGATGGTCATTCCTATTTCCTGTCTAGACTCTATAAAACGCACATGGAATCTTAGGTAAGTGTAAAGCCTTTGATCTTTTTCAGAAATTCTTAGTCGTGTGATTGTGGACTGATTTCTCATGTACAGTATGACCTATTTTGCCTTTCTGTGTTATGGTTTCTTTCTTCCCCTGCCTGTTATCTTTTTAAACTGTTAGTCTGGTTATTAAATATTGTCTTTCTCATTTTTTTATATTAACACTGGACTGTTTTTCACTGTGCTCAGTGTAAATACACTCCCACACACTCCATAATCTATGTGCTGTGATAATTATTTAATAGTTACGCCACACCAGTGTCTGAGGATCAACTAACATTTCTCTGAAGTGTTATTTTTAAACCACTTTACTCATTCAATGTCTGCGTACCATGAGATTTAATATACAGTACATCAGCCACAACACTACAACACCACCCCCAGGGGAACCGATTAACATTGATTATCAATTATATACCAGTAAACTGCTGACAGGGTCATGGACACCCAAGGATCATGTATGCCTGTGGGGACCAAAGGCGATCCTGTTTGGTCGAATTTCACAGAAAACATAATGTAGAACAAATTCCTGAAAAAATAAAAATAAAAATCAGTGGTCGGCACAGTAGAACGGTATCAGAACACCCAGTGCTTCACAGCCTGCTGTGTATGGGGCTTAGCAGGCAAAGAGGTCAAGGTTATTGATCCAGCTTCCAAATTCCCCAGATCTAAAGCCGATCGATCTTCCATGGAATGCGGTGGACAAACAAACCTGATCCATGGAGGGCCAACCCTACAACCCATAGCACCCAAAGGATCAGTCAAACCCCAAGGAACCAGAGC
This sequence comes from Channallabes apus, assembly GCA_030522415.1. Lineage (NCBI taxonomy): Eukaryota > Metazoa > Chordata > Actinopteri > Siluriformes > Clariidae > Channallabes > Channallabes apus. The sequence goes on from CM060105.1 coordinate 50,703,669, forward strand.
TGCCATGGTGGCATAAGGGCCATCCACACAATATTGGGGTTAATGTTTTGTGTTTTCATTTTATGGCTGATTGGTATACATTAAAACGCATAACACGGTGGTGTAGTGGTTAGCACTGTCACCTTTGCACCTCCTCGGTCCGGGTTCGGTTCCCGGCCAGGCTCGATTCCCGTCTCTGTGTGCATGGAGTTTGCATGTTCTCCCCGTGCTTGGTGGGTTTCCTCCGGGTACTCCGGTTTCCTCCCACAGTCCGAAGACATGCAGATTAGGCTAATTGGCGTTCCTAAATTGACCATAGTGTGTGAATGGGTGTGTGTGTGTGCTCTGCGATGGATTGGCACGCTGTCCAGGGTGTACCCTGCCTCGTGCCCTGAGTCTCCTGGGATAGGCTCCAGGTCCCCGCGACCCTAAATACAGGATAAAGCAGTATAGAAGATGAATGAATGAATGTTTGGGTTCACTGTTATGGTTGATAGGTGTATTGTACATTAATGGTACGACAGTACGGCTTGATTCACTTGAAAGAGGCCCCTAATATTCTATAATAATTCAAGCAAACCAAAAAATACGCTACATATCTTAACATTAGATTCCATCAGTATGTGGACTTTGCAACGAGAGGGGAAAACACGCTGGATCTTGTATACACAAACATCCCCGGCGCATATCGGGCAGAGCCCCGCCCCCACCTCGGCTACTCAGACCACATCTCTGTTATGCTAATTCCAGCATACAGACCACTCGTCAGGTGTTCAAAACCGGTTCTGAAGCAGGTGAAAACCTGGCCAGCAGGAGCCATCTCTGCTCTTCAGGACTGTTTCGAGAGCACTGACTGGAACATGTTTAGGGAGGCTGCAACTTACGGCGACTTCACTGACTTGGAGGAGTACACGTCATCAGTGACCAGCTACATCAACAAGTGCACCGATGACGTCACTGTCTCCAAGAACATCATCTCACGTGCGTGCACTTCTGAGGACCCGAGACTCTACCTTCAAAGCGGGAGATAAGGTGGCGCTTAGAAGAGCAAGGGCCGAACTTTCTCGGGCCATCAGAGAGGCGAAGCGCGCATACGCCCAGAGAATCCACAACTACTTCACAGACAGCGGCGACACACGGCGCATGTGGCAGGGCTTACAAGCCATCACTAACTACAGGACGACATGACCTGCCTGTGATGGCTCCCTCCCGCTGAACAACTTCTACGCTCGGTTCGACAGACAGAACGACGTGGCGGCAAGGAAGACCACCCCTCCTCCGAACGACCAGGAGCTGTGTCTCACTACAGCTGAGGTGAGGAAAACTCTATGCAGAGTCAACCCACATAAAGCTGCTGGACCAGACAACATCCCAGGCAGAGTGCTCAGAGCATGTGCTGAACAGCTGGCAGATGTTCTCACCGACATCTTCAACATCTCTCTGAGCAGCGCCGTCGTTCCCACGTGCTTCAAGGCCACCACCATCGTGCCCGTGCCCAAGAAGTCTACTGTTTCCTGTCTCAATGACTACCGTCCTGTTGCACTTACACCCACCATCATGAAGTGCTTCGAGCGGCTCGTCATGAGACCCTGCTGCCCCCCTCACTGGACCCACTGCAATTTGCGTACCGTCCTAACTGCTCAACGGACAACGCCATCTCCACTACACTCCATCTTGCCCTCACACACTTGGACAAGAAGGACACATACGTTTGAATGCTGTACATAGATTTCAGCTCAGCATTCAACACTATCATCCCCCAACAACTGATTGGGAAGCTGAGCCTTTTGGGCCTGAACACCTCCAGACTTTCTGACTGGAAGGCGTCAGCCAGTATGGATCGGGAACTGCACCTCCAGCACCACCACACTGAGCACTGGGGCCCCACAAGGCTGTGTGCTCAGTCCCCTGCTGTTCACACTGCTGACTCACGACTGTGTAGCAGTCTAAGGCTAACAGACTGGTGTAAAGACAACAACCTGTCTCTGAATGTTGACAAGACAAAAGAGATGGTTGTTGACTTTAGGAGGACACGAGGCGACCATTCTCCGCTGAGCATCGACGGCTCCTCTGTGGAGATCATCAAAAGCAAGAAATTCCTGGGCATCCACCTGGAGAAGGACCTCAGCTGGTCCCTCAACACCAACTCCCTACACAAGAAAGCCCAACAGCATCTCTTCTTTCTGAGAAGACTGAGGAAGGCCCACCTTCCACCACCGATCCTGACCACCTTCTATAGAGGGACTATCGAGAGCATCCTGAGCGGCTGCATCACTGTCTGGTTTGGGAAGTGTGCCATATTGGACCGCAAGACCCTACAGCGGATAGTGAAGACAGCAGAGAAGATCATCGGGGTCTCTCTCCCCTCTATTGAAGACATCTACACCACACGCTGCATCCGTAAAGCCACAAGCATTGTGGCTGATCGGACACACCCCTCTCACACAATCTTCACACTCCTGCCATCGGGAAAAAGGTACCGAAGCATTCGGGCACACACATCCAGACAGTGCAACAGTTTTTATCCACAAGCCATCCGTCTCGTCAACAAAAAGGGACTGGACTGAAACACACACACACACACACACACACACACACACACACACACACACTCAGCTTAACTCAACTACCTCAAAATATTGGCACTGGACTGACTAATCAACACAAGAGCAGACACACTGGTCTACACTACCATACTATCATACACACCAACCTGTAAATGCTTCACTGTTTAGCTCTTTTGCACAATAATCATTACTGGACTACTTTTTTGCACTAATTCCTCAATTCTTGCTGCTGTGTTAAGAAATGTTTACAGTTTCTCACTACCTCAACACTATATTATTCTGTTATGTTATGTCGTGTTCGTTGCACTGTCACTTTGTTGTTGCTCTTGTTTGCACATTTGCACGTGCACTTTCTGTTGTCTGTAAAACCTGTAGTCTTTACTTAGCTAGTTAGTTTTTGTAAATGTATGTTCAAATTTGTTAGGTCTATCTGTCTTGTCTCTGCTAGCCAGCTAACTAGGCCTCTTTAGTTAGCTAGTTTAGTGTTTCTGTTAATTTATATTGTAAATTTATGGTGCATGTAGCACCTTGGTCCTGGAGGAACGTTGTTTCGTTTCACTGTGTACTACCTGTGTATGGTTGAAATGACAATAAAGCCTTTGAACTTGAACTTGAATATGGGTAATCGATTGTATTACATGCGATGCTGGAAGTGATCTGTCTTCTGCAAGACACATTTCGACATAGCGCTCCATGTCCCTGAATGTATTAGCAAGGATATCAGGTGGAATAGCAGCAATTTCATGTTTGATGTTTTCCTTCAAATCTTCCACTCACAGGGATCAAGTCGTGTTTGAAGCTCCATATCCTGAGAACACTGCATGTTGTTTTGTGCAAATTGCTTCGTCCTAGCGGGAGTTATTACAGAATTTTCAGGGCCTCTTTCAAGTGAATCATCCTGTGTTGGGGCTAAATGGATTGAGAGAGTTAAGTAAAATAATCCTTGTTCAATTTAATATACTGTACTGTGAGGTGATGGCCGGGGCTAGAAAGAAGGTATCCCAAGAATTGGTTCTTCATACCAATCTGTGCAGTGTTATTATTATTATTATTATTATTACACGTGTACGTGGGAGCATAGATGGAAGACGTAGCTCATGGATACAACAGTCTCAACAACTATTTTCAAAACAAATGAAAATCTAAAGAAACCTCATCCACAGACTTTTTAAAAAAAGGAATTAATAATTTCTTTGGTAGCTGTATAGAAGTGGTGTACAGTATACTTGAGTATTGATTGACGAGTGGTAGATGACAAGCTCGGTTAGTTGTGTGTGCTGAGAGGTGCTGTCAGTGTACCAGCACAGACATAGTTATATTTAACACACGATGTGTCAAGAATGTTACTAAGCGCCTTTCTTTCCAGTGTGTGCTTCCATAGCTTACAGGCCATACATGGTATCAGTTCAGTAGCGCTAAGCCACTATTCATCCTGCGGACATAATTGTCAGTGTCTACACCTTCATTAATCAAGCCGACTCAAGAGAGAGAGAGTGTGTAAGAGAGAGAATTAAAGTTGATGGATCTAGAAACCATTCAATTAGCCCAACCCAGAACATGTGGTCTTTCTGTAGTGGCCTAGAAATGAATGCACACACACACACACACACACACACACACACACACACACACACACACACACACACACACACACACACACACACACACACACACACACACACACACACCAGATGGCAACTGTGGTCATTTATTGACTTCACTTTCTTTAATGACTTCACTTTCTTCACTTTTATCTGTAAATCTATTTATTTTTTCAGTTGTCTTGACTAATTCTATTACAAGACCTTTTGTTCCACCACTTTTCACGCTGAGGTGAATGGGAATGTAATGGAACACACTTTTTCACATCTGGAATGGTACTCCACCTCTAAAACACAGATTCACATACAAACATGGTAGTAGAGAATGGACTCGCACCACTTCACCACCTCTCTTCATCTAGATACAAGTATACTAAAATGTAGAACAATCACTCTGCTCCTATTCTAACCTTCCAACTATCCAATATGGCATGAGACTCATCATTTCTAATGTGTTCCTTGCAAGGGACGATCAGGTGTTGTGTCTTGCCATCCTGCTCTAGCATCAGTATCATTTAAAAGCTTGTTTATAATGAAGCCTGCGTACTTTACCTTCAACAAATCTATGAGTACATTTGATCATCTAACACCATGGTATCAAGGTCCAGCCATTTTATTTCCTCTGCTTATAACAAAGCGACGGAGGACTAAATAGCTAAAAAAAAACAAACCTTTCTGTCCTTTTCATATGACCTGTCTCCACTCGTTTGTTTTTGTAAAACAACCCTGCTACTAACTACCTCTAATTCCCTTCAGCGTGGATTCACTGAGATCAGCTTTTACCCTTGAAATGAATTCGTAGCCGTGATTTAATTCCATATGTGGCTGTATTTTCCAGTTGAGACAGGAAGTCAGACTGACATTGTGTTGAAGTGTTTGACTGACATACAAAACAGACAATAGCACTCTAGGGTCACCACACACAAGCTCAATCAAAACAAACCTGACAAGAGATGAAATGATGAACAGTAAATAACAGTTTTATGGAGAGAAATCAACAGTGTAAAGATGGATGTGGGTTATCTTTCGGGGGTAAGGGAGTGTTGTGTTTGAAATCTGAAGGACAAGATGGTAAAACTCTACTTACGTAGAAGTGAGGGTCACACTACGATGAGCTTATACACCTCATAAAAATAAATTAATTCTAATTTAATTTTCTATTAAAAAACGAAATAGATGGAAAAGGTAATAGTGCACAGGATGATGCACACTATATTCATTCATTCATTCATCTTCTATACCGCTTTATCCTGTATTTAGGGTCTCGGGGACCTGGAGCCTATCCCAGGAGACTCAGGGCACGAGGCAGGGTACACCCTGGACAGCGTGCCAATCCATCGCAGAGCACACACACACACACACTATGGTCAATTTTGGGAATGCCAATTAGCCTAATCTGCATGTCTTTGGACTGTGGGAGGAAACCGGAGTACCCGGAGGAAACCCACCAAGCACTGGGAGAACATGCAAACTCCATGCACACAGAGACGGGAATCGAGCCTGGCCGGGAATCGAACCCGGACCCTGGAGGTGCATGGCGACAGTGTTAACCACTACACCATTGCATTATCATCCATGAACAGAACGTTGGTGGTGCGCTGGCGGAATTGGGGGATGATGATGGGTTCTACTGTATGATGTCTCTGAGTTACGAACGTGCAGTGACTGAGCCATGTACAATAACCAAATCTGTTTTGCGCTGACTGGTAATGCCTGCCCAGACTGTTGCACCTCCTCCACCAAAGCAAACCCTGGGGACCATGTTTTTATCCAGCAACGCAGACGACAATTATTTCTGTGCAAGGTGACCCGACACTCATCAGTGTACAGGATGGTAGACCACTGCTGCATTGTCCAGGTCACATGGTCTTGTGCCCACTGCAAACGTTCACGGCGGTGTCTTGGTGTCAGTGGAGTCAGATGCAATGGTCGTCAAGCCAAAGCGGTGGAGTCGGTTGCGAATGGTTTGTCTGGAAACCCTAGTACCCCTCGCATCTCGTAAACGGCCTGCAGCTGTGTGGCAGTTGCATAACGATGTCTGAGTGGGTACTGTAGGTCCTTAGGTACTGGTCATCGTTGCGGTCTGTCACTCGTGGGGCTCCACTCCTGGGTCTGTCATGAACTCTGTCAGTAGTTCTGTGTCTTGATGCAAGTCTGCTGATGACACTTTGAGACAGACCAAGTTTACGAGCAACATCTGACAGCCTGCCACTAACCCGAAGGTGCGCCATGGCCAGTTGGCGCTGCTCGTCCGTTAAGTGACGTTGTGTGTTCATGGCTATTTGAATGATGAACTTGGAATGACTTACTGAAAATACCAGCTTTTTATACCCACAGAATGTCTTTTGGGATTGGCCACAATATATGGCACACCTGTACACAATGAGACCATGGAAAACACAAAATGAGGTTTGTCTATCACCCCAATACAATTGCCTCCCTATCCCAAAAATGTCTGAAGTGAAACAAACACCGTACAGTATGTATGACGTCCACTAAGTCTCTCACAATATCCCCAACTTATTGTGAGTGATGTATATACACTTACTCACACACTGTGGCAATTGGGAATGCCAATTAGCATAATCTGCAGGTCTTTGGGGGGAAACTGGAGTACCCAGAGGAAACCCACCAAGCAAGGGGAGAACGTGCAAACTTCATGCAAACAGAGACGGGAATCGACGCTGGCTGGGAACTGAACCCAGACCCTGGAGGTGCAAGGCAACAGTGCTAACCACTACACCACTGTACTGCCCATATTGTATCTATTTATTGTAAATAGGCCACTTATGCACTTCTGGTTAGATGCTAACTGCATTTCATTGGCTCTGTATATGTACTCTGCACAATGACAATAAAGTTAAATCTAATCTAATCTAATGTAATGTAATACAATAACAAATCTGTGTTTAAAACAAAACTACAATTGCTGAACACAAACTATAGTATTATTGCAAAGCAAGACCTCTAGGGGCAGGGTATGGATAGAGAAAGCATATAATTCGATGATTATTACATTTTGCCTAGACATGAATCATCAAAAAAGTGACAAGTAGAAAACCCACTTTTAAAATTACATCTAGACCAGGGACCCAGATGGTGACTGAAATGGTCGCAAATGCACCTAAAGTTTTTTAACTTGGTGATTAGATTTATCCAGACGGTCTCTACACTGCTGCTTCTGCCTGCTCGGTGCAGGTACCAGATGTCCTCGGGTGGTCAGATCTGCTCGGGGTCCAATACAGTACCGGCCCATGATGTCACACAATATGATATCTACAGCAATGCCGCTCGGACAAATTACATTGTGCCCCGTCACATAATATGCTATCTACGGCAATGCCACTACATTTGCATATAGATAGATATCTACTGTATCTATCAATAGATACTTTGCTTTTATTTTACATTCGCTTTGGCGATATATGGTTCTCTTTCCAAAGTTAATAATGTCCTTTTGAATTTGAATACTGTATGTAGATTTTTTTATTAATTTATGGCGTGGATAAATGTCTTGCTACAGACTGGGATACATTAGACCAAATATCAACTCCAATATTTACAGTATATGTTAAAAAAAATATATATACAGATACCATGCCCTCGTGCCTTGTGCAAGCACTTGGATACATGTGCTGACACACAGTTGGTGAAGTGAATACTTTATTTTGATCAGTTTCTTTTTTTTTTGCTTCTTTAATTCTCTGTAGCTTGTGAAACCATTGTGTTGGTGGGCGCTTCCTCTATCAGATAGCATTAATAGAGACTGATCAAATAATGCCAGCAAAGCAACCTTAGCTAAGTTTATCTTACACACAGCTCCAGTTTAAATCAGCATGGCTATACGGCATGGCAAGGCACCAAAAGATTTATGTTTGTCTGGAGCCCTGATCAAGACACTATTAATATTTGTTAATGCCACATGGCTCGGTCCAACCACTCCAAGCATAGTCCAGATGCTGTGATTTTCTTTCAATGACCATTGTTAAAAGCGCTATATAAATAACATTGAATTGAATCGAATTGATTCTGACTTGCTCTTCTACTTGCTTTTCTTTAGTGTAACTGTTTCTTTAACAATCCCCATCCTGTCCTCGCACTCCCACATGGACACAGTAATAAGGAAGCTTGCTTACAGTATACAGTATGCAGTCAGCAGTGTGTGAGTGTACCATCCAGGTTAATCATGTTCACTATTTTCCTAATGTGATTCCTAAAGTGGCTGTGTAATGGAAGGAGCTGAGCTACAAGGTGTACTTCGGGATGACTCCTTGGCTACTGATGATGGTGTAGATTAGCACCCTGAACATCTCGTACTCTGCTACTGAGCACAAAGCACAGAGAGGGAAAGACACAGAAAACTGAATAGGGACGCACAGCTCACCATGCTAACACAACTGATTTATCAGATCATGAGCCAACAAATGCATGCACACAAATAAATATTATTAATAAATAAATAAAACACCTCTATATTTGGTAAGTACTAACAATCGAGTGTGTAGTCTCCTTTGAGCACTGTGTGAAAAAAATCCGTTTTGTTAAAACAACAATTAACTGAGGCATTTTGGACAGAAAACAATTGTTCTATACGCTCAATATGACAAACAGATGGTACAATTATGCTGAAACATGGACAATACACCCACCTCATACTGACATCTATATTTATTTTTCTACAAAACTTCAGTTCCCGCTAGTAGATTCCAGGACTTTAAAATGTGGCTATGGAAACGTCATACACATGCATCACTCTCCCACACACACACACACACACACACTGTCAAGACAATCCTCACCGTCTGTGAGAGTTTGGAAGCACATCTTGTTGCTGTATTTGCCGAATCCAGCCACTGTTCTGGCTCGAACCTGAACGACGTAGACCGTCCCAGGCCTGAGACCGTCCACACGAACCGTGTTGGTCTGAGTCCTCAGTACTGTCGAATTGACCTCCGTTAGATCCTAGAAGGTCATAGACAGGGAGATATGCTTGGTTTTAGTTAGTGTGCGCTGTAGAATAAAAATGTTATGTGATTCCAGGAACCTGTACAAGCACAAAGTATGTTTGATATATACAGTATATATATGATGGTATAAAACACACCTCATATTCAGAAATCACCAAACTTCTTGTTTATGCCTGTTATGTCATGCCTCAATTCAATATTCACAGCATATACAGTACAGTATGCATTCCAGTCAAGAACTTTTTCTCTATGCCCTCTTGTGCAAGCATTTCATTTGAGCCCCAATCATAATATCTTTCCAAATAAAACACTGTCACACAAATACTCACCCAAACTTTATATTTCATAAAACAAATACGTAATCTGCTAGCTGTGTCAAGGCCAGCAGTGTCCACATCTGCTTGACTGAACCATTACCATCCTCAGCAATGCAGAAAACATGCATGGCTACTAAGCAACAAATCATTCACACAGACGTACATAATAATACCTGCATCCAGTGCACTCATTATGAACTAATTTTAAACCTTAAAAAATCACTACGTACTATAAAAGCTCAATATTTGCCCATTGAACCAGAAAAAAGGTAACAACACCATCTATAACAAATAGTGCAAATACGTTTTTGAAATAAGTGTTTTTAGACGTACACTGATCAGAGATGAATCACACAAACATTAATCAATTCTATTGGAATTCCACGTGAAAGACCAATACAAAGTGGTGTACACGTGAGAAGTGGAACGAAAATCATACATGATTTTTCCAATAAAATTGATTCATGTTTGTGGCTGTAATGTGATAAAATGTGGAAAAGTTCAAGGGGGCCGAATACTTTTGCAAGCCACTGTATATATATACACAGTACCCCGCCTAGTGCCCGAAGTCTCCTGGGATAGGCTCCAGGTCCCCCGCGACCCTGAACACAGGATTAAGCGGTATAGAAAATGAATGAATGAATAAATATATATATTATATATATATATATATATATATATACATTGTACTATATTTTGAGAAAGAGAATATATGTCACGTATACGTTTCCGACTAACAGCACTGCACGTAATGTACCATTAGATATTAGATATATACAATCTTAAATAAAATCCAATAAAACAGAGGAACAGAGAGGCATTTAGCTTTTAAGATACCTTTATTAAAACAAATTCCCAGCCTAAAAAAGTAGATAGCCCATACAAAGCAGGGAATTAAGCTGAAAGGAAAATACAAAGAGAAATCTGTTTCTAAATTACTTTTTAGCTCAAGCTTTTTGTTTTCTGGCCCAAGTGGATAACAGAACCGCATCATAGTCTCTTGTACAAGAATGCAATATTACTCTTCAGTCGTGTCATTGAAAGAAAAAGTATTGAAGAAATAAGCAAAAACAATGCTTTTTCTGTTTTCTTCTTCTTATTGCTTCACATCACAATAACTCTGTGTGAAATAAATGTGTAGGTCCATTTCCCAAGAGGAAAATGCACTTGTACTCAAATGAAAAAGAAAAAAAAAGAAGCAAAACACTCTTCTGGCATAAAAATCTGCTTGCTGCTTCGCAAATAGATCATTCTATCCTTTGTGACAGGGGGAAAAAAAGACTGTTTCTAATAATGGTTCCATTTTTGGTATGTGACACACACACACACATCTAAAGAATAATTACAGGAAATAATAAGTATGAATTAAAAATGCATGTAAATATGAGTGAGAGTGATTGTGCAAGTGGGAGTGGAAGATGGGCAGAGAGAAAGAGAGAGCGAGAGAGAGAGGACCAGACAGACACAGTGACACAGAAAATGTTTTTAATAATGTTATTAATGTTTTTTTTTTTTTTGCTATATATATATATCTACACAATGGGGTATCAAAAGGTTGCGAGATTCACGAGCCTTAAAACCTGGCAGCAGATTTTCTATGATCAATTCTCAATGCACAATGCCGCAAATGTCGAAAAAGATAACAAGCATGCGCTTGGTCGAGCTGCAGACCTGCCTAGCCATTTTTAGTCGTGGAGATGATGGGCTCTTCCACTGTGAAAACTGTTGCTCTGTCTCAGGGTCGTACCCATACACATAAGTTTCATCACCTCGACATGAAGGACAGGTTATCCACGGCATGCTGACGGAGTTCTTGGCAAAATTTGACGATATGTGCCTTCTGCTGCAGGTCAGGAGCCTGTAGACAAACCTGGCAGCAACATGACGCATGTGCAAAATACACGTGAGGATTGCCTGTACATTTCCGTACAGGGGGCTGAGCTCGTTAAATGTCTTGCTGATCTTTCGTTATCTTCTAGTGATGTTCTTCTGCTCTTGAAGTGCACATGCCACTCAAAGCACCTCAAACAACTCATTGCAGCAATGTGTAAACTTGCCAAATGATATCAAATGTCTCTGTGGTAGATTTTACCAGTTTCACAGAGAATTCCCATTTGCTCTTTGTTCTAACTTGCTGCTCATGATGAATGATAGCAGATGTGGTAACGGACGTGGTCAGAATTGGACCTGTTAGCACCAGCACAGCTCCTGAGGTACACAAGACGATGTCTTTTGGGACACTGACTTATGAAGATTGGTGCTCCTTTTGACTGTGTATGCAGTCTTGTGCTGCCATCTGTTGGCATGTTACCTAACTAGTCTCGAAACTTTTTGACACCATCTTGTGATTTGCCTCAATTAAGGTCAGTGTTCACGACTCCACCATAAGAAAGAGACTGGGCAAAAACGGCCTGCATGGCAGATTTCCAAGGCGCAAACCACTTTTAAGCAAAAAGAACATTAAGGCTCGTCTCAATTTTGCTAAAAAAACATCTCAATGATTGCCAAGACTTTTGGGAAAATACCTTGTGGACCGACGAGACAAAAGTTGAACTTTTTGGAAGGTGTGTCCCGTTACATCTGGCGTAAAAGTAACACAGCATTTCAGAAAAAGAACATCATACCAACAGTAAAATATGGTGGTGGTAGTGTGATGGTCTGGGGTTGAAGGCTTCAGGGCCTGGAAGGCTTTGCTGTGATAGATGGAACCATGAATTCTACTGTCTACCAAAAAATCCTGAAGGAGAATGTCCTGTTTGTCAACTGAAGCGATCTTGGGTGCTGCAGCAGGACAATGACCCAAAACACACCAGCAAATCCACCTCTGAATGGCTGAAGAAAAACAAAATGAAGAATTTGGAGTGGCCTAGTCAAAGTCCTGACCTGAATCCTATTGAGATGTTGTGGCATGACCTTAAAAAGGCGGTTCATGCTAGAAAACCCTCAAATAAAGCTGAATTACAACAATTCTGCAAAGATGAGTGGGCCAAAATTCCTTCAGAGCGCTATAAAAGACAGAAGTTATCGCAAACGCTTGCTTGCAGTTATTGCTGCTAAGGGTGGCCCAACCAGTTATTAGGTTCAGGGGGCAATTACTTTTTCACACAGGGCCATGTAGGTTTGGATTTTTTTTCTCCCTAAATAATAAAACCCCTCATTTAAAAACTGCATTTTGTGTTTACTTGTGTTATCTTTGACTAATAGTTAAATGTGTTTGATGATCAGAAACATTTTGTGTGACAAACATGCAAAAGAATAAGAAATCAGGAGGGGCGCCAGAACGCCCGTTTGTTTGTTTCTGAGTTGTAGTTTTGTTTGTACTGCAGTTCCCAGTTTACACCTCGGTCAGGTGACATAGAAGCTCACCTGAACCGAGGGAAGATAATTAGGTTTAATTATGTTTACTTTATTATAAATAGCCTGACTGAACTTCAGTCAGGCGTCTAGCTTTTGATGTTGTTGAAGTGATGTTTGTGTTGTTGGTTTTATTTTAACCATTAAAATAAAAGCCCTTACTAAACCGTCAGCTCGCCTCTGCAGTCATGCCGCGCACACACACACACCGGAGGAATCGTGACAGAAAGCTAGACCGTTTAAGTGGCATGGCGGAGGACCCCCTCCTAGGGAATTTTTTTTTTTGGGGGGGGGGTCATCATATCCAACGAGCTGGCGGAACTGCTGGAGGACAGCGAGGAGCACGGCGAGATGGAGGTTTGGCAAGGCTGGGGAAGCTGTGGGCTCATCGAGCCGGCGGACTCACGGGAGGACAGCGTGACACACAGAGAGAGAATGGCGAGGCAAAGCTGGGAAGGTTGCGGGCTCGTCATCCGGCGCACACCGTCGAGAGGTGTAGCGGCCGGGGGAGAGACGGGAGGATTCTACAGGCAGTGGGCAGAGCTCAACGAAGAGCGCATTCGTGACCTGCGGGAGCAGGTGCTGCAGCTCCAACAGCAGCTCGTCCAGGTTCGGGAGAACCAGGCTGTAGTCCTGGATGTTATCCCTCTCTCGGATCTGGACGACGCGCTCCTCCTCCTGCCACTGCCTGAACTCGTTGCTAGGGTTGGGTATCGTTTGGGTATTTTTCGATACCGGTGCCAAATCGATACTTTGAAAACGGTACCGGTGCCAAAACGGTGCCTGAAACGATACTTTTAAGCTGATGACTTAAAAGATGACTCAAGAATAAATTTTTATTGAACAAAAAATTTTATGCTTAAAATTTAACAATATAAATTTTAGGAATTCTTTTGCAGAAATTTCACCATATTTGCCTTTTCTGTCAAAATACGACTCCTTTCCTGACTTATTGCTCTGCACAGGACATGCATAGCCCTCTTTGTAATGGTAAATGGGGTCACTGTTGTAGTTGTACACTGTTGACTACTAGTACTAGCTGGAAAGCCATAATTATAAACAGAATCCATGTTACATTAGTATTTTTTTTCAAATCGTTTGACTATTTGTTAGCATGAATGCAAGATTTGCATTTTGCTATTCACATTACATTATCCTACTACTAACCTGCTTCTGCTGTCGTCATCATAATCGGTGACTCCTTTTTGCTACGGTTAGTATGACTGGGACTGGGGTCGTCCACACTGATAGTGCCAGCTGTTGTCCACAAGCTGTTAAACACGGTGCCTCCCTCTGCTTTTAACTTTGTTCGGTCTGCCCTCGAATGTTTCATTAGATCTGACGTGTTTCCCCCTTTACACACAACTGCTGTAAAACATTCGCTGCACGTCGCGGTGTCGGAATCCTTTCTTGTGAAATACAGCCACACTTTAGACCATTTAGTTTTAGGCATTTTAACGAGAGTTGTTTAATTTAGCATGCTAAGCTATCGGTAGACCGCCTGCTGCCGTCAGAGCGAGTGTAACATTAGTTGCTGCATTCATGCGCATGTCGGATGGTCTCTCATTTCCGGATGATTTGTGCTTTTAATTTTTTTATTTAATCTAATAAACTAATAATGTACAAAAATGTATGAATCTAGAGAACAAATATTTCAATCGACAGTTCAGGCATTTAAGTGGCACCGAAATGAGGCACCGAAATTCGCGTTCTGTTTCGGTCCGGTATATACCGGTTCCATAGGTACCCAACCCTACTCGTCGTGGAGGAAGACACGCATGGGCGGTGCAGCATGGACGACGCGCTTCCTCCGCCTCCGCTGTTTGACGTGGAGGATTATGCGCCGCTGCAGCACGGCGACGAGGACGCGTTTCCTCCACCTCCCGCACCTGTGCTCGCCGCGGAGGAATACCAGCAGTGGCTGGGCAGCGTGGCGGACGCATTTCCTCCACCCCCGCCACCTCTGCTCAGTGAGGAGGACTACGCACCGCTGCTGCTGCCAAGATGGCGCCGGTGAGGTCGGCTGCCGTCACGACTGCTCCGACCACCTTTTCTTTGTTTTTGTTCTTTAAGTTAGTTTTCAGTGTTTTAAAATCGGCAAAATCACCACCATTGAGTACATTAGGTATGATAGAGACACTCTTGTTTCTATTGGTATACAATGTACTCACAATTCGACGTTTTTAACTCCGGATCCGAGCTGGCCGAGTGAGATCCTGAGGGAGAACAATGGACGCGACGCGAAGCGACGGCCTCGAGGGAGACGAGCTGGAGTGAGGAACCGGCTCAGAGCCCGTGCACACTGCACACCTCTGCCTAGTATCCTGCTCGCCAACGTCCAGTCACTGGAAAACAAACTCGATGACCTCAGGGCCAGGATAAATTTCCACAGAGACATTCGGGACTGCAATCTCCTCTGCTTCACCGAGACATGGCTGAACCCAGCGGTGCCAGACCACGCCATACAACCAGCCGAGTTCTTCTCGGTTCACCGCATGGACAGGACGCGGGACTCGGGGAAGTCAAGGGGAGGCGGCGTGTGCTTAATGGTGAACAACAGCTGGTGCAACAGCGCGAGCGTTATTCCTCTTACACGCTCCTGCACACCAAACCTGGAACTACTGTCCATCATGTGTCGTCCATTTTATCTTCCACGGGAGTTCACATCGGTCATAATCAGTGCCGTTTACATTCCACCACTAGCGGACACTGAAACTGCCTTATGCGAGCTGCATGAGGCGCTCACACAGCACTAGACACAACACCGGGACGCTGCGCTCATTGTGGCGGGGGATTTTAATAGTGCCAACCTCAAACGCGCAGCGCCGAACTTTTATCAGCACATCACCTGCCCCACCAGGGGTGAAAGGACACTGGACCATTGTTATACCACGGTCAAAGACGGTTACAAGGCACAATCTCGTCCAGCGTTTGGTAAATCCGACCACGCCGCCATCTTCCTCATGCCAAAATATAAACAAAGGCTGAAACAGGAAGTTCCGGTTCAGAGGGAGGTCGCGCGCTGGACGGACCAATCGGTGGCCGCGTTACAGGACGCACTCGATGACGCAGACTGGGACATGTTCAGAAACAGCTCCGATGATGACGTCAGCGTGTTTACGGAAGCGGTTGTGGGATTTATTGAGAAGCTGGTAGACGATACGGTGGAGAAAAAGACTATCAGAACGTTTCCCAACCAGAAGCCGTGGGTGGATAAAACCATCCGCGACGCTCTGAGATCTCGTACAGCTGCCTACAACACGGGACTTGCGTCGGGGGACATGGAACCGTACAAGGCTGCGTCATATAACGTCCGGAAGGCGATGAAAGAGGCGAAGCAGCGCTACGGGAGAAAACTAGAGTCACAGCTTCAACAGAGTGACTCTAGGAGCCTGTGGCAGGGACTGAGAACAATAACGGATTATAAAGCACCAACATCCGGTATGACGAACGCGGACGCGACTCTGGCAGACGAGCTCAACACCTTCTATGCTCGCTTCGAGGCTGCAGCTAAAGACGTTAGCGATGCTAATTCTAACGCCGCTAAAGCTAACGGCGCTAACGCTAACGGCGCTAATGCTAACGGCGCTAATGCTAGCAGCGCTAACGGCTGCAGACAGGAAGACACTGCCAGCACCGGGAACGCGCTCATCATCTCCGAGCACGACGTGAGGAGAGCCTTCAAGAGAGTGAACACCAGGAAAGTAGCAGGACCAGACGGCATCTCAGGCCGTATCCTCAGAGCCTGCGCAGACCAGCTAGCACCTGTGTTCACTGAGATATTCAACATCTCTCTATCTCAGTCGGTGATCCCCACATGCTTCAAAGAGTCCATCATTGTTCCTGTCCCGAAGAAACCACATTCTGCTTCCCTCAATGACTATCGCCCTGTAGCCCTCACCTCAGTAGTGATGAAGTGCTTTGAACGCCTTATCAGAGACTTCATCATTTCTTCACTACCCGACACACTGGACCCACTACAGTTTGCATACCGTCAGAACCGCTCCACAGACGATGCAATCTCTCATCTCCTCCACACATCACTCACTCACCTGGACACTCGGAAAGGGAATTATGTTAAAATGCTCTTCATCGACTACAGCTCTGCTTTTAATACCATAATTCCCTCCACACTCACCACCAAGCTGGAGCACCTGGGACTTAGCTCATCTATATGTCAGTGGATCTCCAATTTTCTGACTGGCAGACCACAGGCAGTAAGGATGGGCGGTCATGTCTCAGCTACACTCACTCTCAGCACTGGAGCCCCCCAGGGTTGTGTTCTGAGCCCCCTGCTGTACTCTTTGTACACCCACGACTGCGTGGCCACTACCAACTCCACCTCCATCATCAAGTTTGCTGACGACACCATCGTGGTCGGACTGATCACCAACAATGATGAGTCGGACTACCTAGAGGAGATTGGAAATCTGGAGAACTGGTGCCAGAGGAACAATCTCCTCCTGAACGTCAGTAAGACAAAGGAGCTGATAGTGGACTTTAGTACAAAGCAGGAGAGGAACTACCAGAGCCCCGTCATCAACAGGAGCCCAGTGGAGAGAGTGGACAGCTTCAGATACCTCGGTGTTCACATCACGCAGGACCTGTCATGGTCCTGTCACATCAACACCGTGGTGAAAAAAGCCCGGCAGCGTCTCTACCACCTCAGACGCTTGAGAGACTTTAGACTGCCCTCCAAGGTGCTCAGGAACTTCTACTCCTGCACCATAGAGAGCATCCTGACGGGAAACATCACGACCTGGTTCGGGAACAGCACCATGCAGGACAGACGAGCTCTACAGAGGGTGGTGCGATCAGCCGAGCGCATCATCCGCACTGAGCTCCCTGACCTGCACTCCATCTACAGCAAGCGGTGCTGGACTAAGGCCAGGAAGATCATGAAGGACCTCAGTCACCCCAGTAATGGACTGTTCTCTTTGTTGCGGTCTGGGAAGCGATTCCGCTCCCTAAAGGCCAACACAGAGAGGCTGAGGAGGAGCTTCTTCCCGCAGGCGATAAGGTCTCTCAATCACACCTCCACACAGGACTAATAACATCTTTTAAGCTCACAACACTGACTGGACAATCATGGACACATTCATACACACTTGCACTAAATATTTATACATCTGGACAATTGCACATGTCACCTTTCATGCATATTTGCACAACCAATGACACTTTAATTCTATATACAGTACATATATACTCTATTTGCAATATTTTATTATGCCCTTATTGTACAGTTAATTTTACTAGTTAAAATTATTTCTTTAGTATTTCCTTTTTATTGATTATTTATTTTACATACAAGCTTTTATTTTCTTTTTAAGGTCACTGGCGGTCGTATAAGCATTTCACTGCATATTATACTGTGTATGAGACAAATAAAATTTGAATTTGAATTTGCACGGCGACGAGGATGTCGCTTCAGCTATGCAGCCGCCGTGCGACCTGGAGAGCTTCATCCTTCCGCCTCCTCCAGGCTCCGAGGACAGCGCGCCAGCCCGTCTGCAGCCGCTGAGCCTCGCACCAGGTCGTCTGCAACCGCTGAGCACCTCGCACCAACGCTGCAACCGTTGAGCCCAGTGCCAACTCCGCCGCCGCGCCGTCGAGCCCAGTGCCAGCTCCGCCGCCGCCGTCAAGCCCAGTGCCAGCTCTGCGCCCACTCCTTGGCCAGGCGCCGAGATCGTCACACCCGCTCCTCTGTGGAGGGCAATCACGGGCCCAAGGCCAGCTCCGTCACCCAGCCTCAGGGACAGGAGAGAAAAGGTGGGACATTGGGGTGGTAGTCCTGGGCCTCCAGTTACGCTCCCGAGGAGCGTTTTTAAGGGGGGGTAATGTAAGGGTTAACTCCTAGAGGGCGCCAGAATGCCCGTTTGTTTGTTTTTGAGTTGTAGTTTTGTTTGTACTTCAGTTCCCAGTTTACACCTCGGTCAGGTGACGTAGAAGCTCACCTGAACCGAGGGAAGATTATTATGTTTAATTATGTTTACTTTATTATAAATAGCCTGACTGAACTTCAGTCAGGCGTCTAGCTTTTGTTGTTGTTGAAGTGATGTTTGTGTTGTTGGTTTTATTTTAACCATTAAAATAAAAGCCCTTACTAAACCGTCAGCTCGCCTCTGCAGTCATGCCGCGCACACACACACACCGGAGGAATCGTGACAGGGGGAAAATAGTTTTTCACACCACTGTATAACTTTGTTCCATCTGTAATTATTTATCTAACAAAAAATTAAGTTAAAGAGAATAAAATGTGGTGTGGACAATACTACAGTACTGTAGGCACCCCATGATTCAACAGTTTGTAGATCATTCTTTAGCAGCAATAACTTGAAGTACTCATTGTCTGTATGACTTTATCAGTCTCTCCCATCACAATGGAGGAATTTAGACCTATACTTCATTATAACATTGCTTTAGTTCATTAAAGTTTTGTGTATTTGCATATGCACACCTAGTGGTCCCGCTATAGAATTTCAGTTGGATTGAGGTCTTTACTGTAACTAGGCCATTCCAAAACCTTGATTCTTTTAATTTTCAGCCTTCTGATGTAGATTATTTGGTGAGTTTCGGATCATTTTCATGACCCAGTTCTAGCCAAGCTTTAGCTCAGATATATGGCCTGACATTTGCCTCTAGAAAACAAAGGATAAACAAAGGATTTCATGGTCCACCCAATGACTGCACGGTGCCCTGGTCCTGTGGCTCCAAAACAAGTGCAAATAATCACCCCTCCACGGTTGTGCTTGACAGTGGGTATGAAGTGCTTCTGCTGAAATTATGGGTTTCTACTATGATCAAATGATTATTTATTATGTTTTCACACAAAAACAGAGTTAAAAGAGGGGGTACTTATACAGTGCATTCAGAAAGTCTCCTCATGGCAGCCATGTAGAGTAGTGGCGCGTTGACGTGTTCTTGTTTGAGTTCTTGAGTTATTTGCTTCACGATGGCCGTGTATTTCTGTGTGAAATGTTAACCCCGTCAAAGAATGTGTTTTTCCAGGGAAGCACGTTTTTTAAAGCTGGCATTACATACGTACACAGATATGTAAAGTATATGTAAAATTTCAAGCAGCTTTTCTAGAATTCAAGAATACCACATCATGAGATGTGCAAGATATAATAAAAAAAACACAAGTGGACTTTTTAAAATGCAAGTTATACAGTGGTGTGAAAAACTATTTGCCCCCTTCCTGATTTCTTATTCTTTTGCATGTTTGTCACACTTAAATGTTTCTGCTCATCAAAAACCGTTAACTATTAGTCAAAGATAACATAATTGAACACAAAATGCAGTTTTTAAATGAAGGTTTACGTTATTAAGGGAGAAAAAAAAACTCCAAATCTACATGGGCCTGTGTGAAAAAGTGATTGCCCCCCTTGTTAAAAAATAACTTAAATGTGGTTTATCACACCTGAGTTCAATTTCTGTAGTCACCCCCAGGCCTGATTACTGCCACACCTGTTTCAACCAAGAAATCACTTAAATAGGAGCTACCTGACACAGAGAAGTAGACCAAAAGCACCTCAAAAGCTAGACATCATGCCAAGATCCAAAGAAATTCAGGAACAAATGAGAACAAAAGTAATTGAGATCTATCAGTCTGGTAAAGGTTATAAAGCCATTTCTAAAGCTTTGGGACTCCGGCGAACCACAGTGAGAGCCATTATCCACAAATGGCAAAAACATGGAACAGTGGTGAACCTTCCCAGGAGTGGCCGGCCGACCAAAATTACCCCAAGAGCGCAGAGACAACTCATCCGAGAGGCCACAAAAGACCCCAGGACAACATCTAAAGAACTGCAGGCCTCACTTGCCTCAATTAAGGTCAGTGTTCACGACTCCACCATAAGAAAGAGACTGGGCAAAAATGGCCTGCATGGCAGATTTCCAAGGCGCAAACCACTTTTAAGCAAAAAGAACATTAAGGCTCGTCTCAATTTTGCTAAAAAACATCTAAATGATTGCCAAGACTTTTGGGAAAATACCTTGTGGACCGACGAGACAAAAGTTGAACTTTTTGGAAGGTGCGTGTCCCGTTACATCTGGCGTAAAAGTAACACAGCATTTCAGAAAAAGAACATCATACCAACAGTAAAATATGGTGGTGGTAGTGTGATGGTCTGGGGTTGTTTTGCTGCTTCAGGACCTGGAAGGCTTGCTGTGATAGATGGAACCATGAATTCTACTGTCTACCAAAAAATCCTGAAGGAGAATGTCCGGCCATCTGTACGTCAACTCAAGCTGAAGCGATCTTGGGTGCTGCAGCAGGACAATGTCCCAAAACACACCAGCAAATCCACCCCTGAATGGCTGAAGAAAAACAAAATGAAGACTTTGGAGTGGCCTAGTCAAAGTCCTGACCTGAATCCTATTGAGATGTTGTGGCATGACCTTAAAAAGGCGGTTCATGCTAGAAAACCTTCAAATAAAGCTGAATTACAACAATTCTGCAAAGATGAGTGGGCCAAAATTCCTCCAGAGCGCTGTAAAAGACTCGTTGCAAGTTATCGCAAACGCTTGATTGCAGTTATTGCAGCTAAGGGTGGCCCAACCAGTTATTAGGTTCAGGGGGCAATTACTTTTTCACACAGGGCCATGTAGGTTTGGATTTTTTCTCTCCCTAAATAATAAAACCCCTCATTTAAAAACTGCATTTTGTGTTTACTTGTGTTATCTTTGACTAATAGTTAAATGTGTTTGATGATCAGAAACATTTTGTGTGACAAACATGCAAAAGAATAAGAAATCAGGAGGGGGGCAAATAGTTTTTCACACCACTGTATATTCACAGCGGATACCAGTGCCAAAACCCACATGCAAAACCAGTCAAGGAAGCAATTGCCATCTTAAACAACACATCTCCTTAATTCTTTCTAAACTGTAACGGAACTGTCCATGTTGTGATTCACGGCTAACTTAAGCTACCATGCTAACTAGCTTCTAAAACAAGGCTGAATCCTAAATCCCTCGCTAAACTCTAAACAAGGGCACCGCTTTGTGTGTGGAACAAGGGATTCTATACCTTGAATAATGCACTAGCTTTTCTTTTATGATATTTTAAGTTCAACCCAGAAACACCTAATTATCCATTGCTCTTTTGATCAGCAATGAAATCAAATATTATATTTTCAATAAACAGACCCCCAGCACGTCTACATACACAAATCTTGGCTGAAGTTTCAATAATAAACATATTAAAATGCAGCTAAGGACATATTATGATAAACAGAATGACCTGCTCATACCATACCATTTCATATCTTCTAGTCTGAGAATTTATTTCACCGCATAGCGTCTATAGGAGTCACGTGACAAAGGAACGAATGACTCGGGACTAGAAGACTCCTTGAAAACTGTTCAATTCTGTTTCCTGTGTATTGCACTGCATAGCGTCTATGGGAGTCACATGACAAAAGAACGAACGATTTGGAGCGAAAAGACTCAAAGGTAACTACTCATTTCTGTGTCTTGTATGTAACCTACAGAGGCTTTGTGATGCTCTGCACATGCGCGTCCAATAGAAAATGAACGAATCACTCTCCGAGACTACTCATTGTTCTGAGTCACGTTAAAGACTCGTTCAAAAAGAACGAATTGTTCATGAACAACCCTTCACTAGTTATCACGTTATAGTAACAAATCAACCTTCGACAAATCAATAGGTTACAAAACTAATCTCAAAATATATGAAAATAACTAGCAAAACAGAAGCTATCTTGCTAGGTTACTCTTTTTATCATTGTTATGAAGTGTCAGGCAATCCAGTAAGTAAGCAGGCAATCATCATGTTTTTGCCTTTGAAATACATCTCGAGCTTAATTCTTAACGACACGAATTACGTAGTAGGCTAATGTCGGTTAAAGGTCCACATTTGTGAGTAACATCATGTTGTCATGTGTCTGCAAAAGGTCAATGAAATTACAGGTCAATTACAAAGTATACTCTGTGTGTGCACATATTAAGTTTGGGCAGTTATATCAATGCAATCTAGATCTCTAATCGTGTGTGTGTGTGTGTGTGTGTGTGTGTGTGTGTGTGTGTGTGTGTGTGTGCGTGTGTGTGTGTGTGTGTGAGAGAGAGAGAGAGAGAGGGAGAGAGAGAGAGAGAGAGAAAGGTATTTTCAGACAGTGGTGTCAGCTCTAGCCAGCATTCCCTGTTGTTGTAGTAATGGCTTTGCCTGAGGCTGATGTAGGCTGCTATTTGTAATAGTTTAGACGCATCTTTCTGTCTCTCTCATTCGCTTTCTGTCTTTGCTCTTCCCTGCTGCTGTCACACAGAGAAAGCTAATATGACATCTAGAAGATATCAGGTCTCTCAGATAAAGAGAAAGAGACAGACAGATGGACAGACAAATAGACAATTGAGCAGGACACATGGAGAATACAGAGATAGGGGAACCGTCTCACACACACACACACACATATGTATATATACACACACAGTATATATACACTCAGAAAGAGAGAGAGAGAGAGAAAAAAAAGCAAGAGTGGGGTGGGGGAGGGGGGAAAGGGCTGTAGGTTAGGATTCCTCATTTCTCCCTCTCCTCCAACAGTGGCGTGACACTTTCACTGCAAATCTGAATCGACTTCCCTGTGACAGATCGCTCTACTGAGTCGACTTTACTCCACATTACACTCAGTAATGAAAAAAGAAGGAATAAAATACAGAAAAACAGGCAGTAAATGAAAAAAAGAGAGGCAGGGGAAGTGGAGAGTGCTTGTCAAGACTACCAAAGGAAGATGGCAGATTGAAAAATATATGTCTATAACCCTAATTGTCCCATTGTGTACAGATTCAAGTCAGATAATGTCTTAATAAACAAGTGCTTTTAGTTAGACGAATAACAGGAAAATGGTTAATGATGAAACAAAAACAAACATGACTGTTGATTGCCGAAAATGGTCTTAGATACTATAAATCTTATGTGTCTATTGAGGCTACTGACAGAACGCAACATAAGCATAGACTGTATTTTTAAAGTAATAATTCTAACCAGAGATACTGTAATTATTTTTGATTATCTGGCTTGTGTCTTATCCAAGCACGTTGTTCAGCCTTTCTCGGCCGTGTCACCAAGTCCTGACCTTGGGTGTTATTTAACACTTTGTTCTGCATGAATGAGATTCAGTCAGCGGGCAAATGTGTAAAAAACAAAAGAAAAAAACATTTATCTGATAACAGCATGCAAGAGAATCCCATAATAAAGAACACAAGCATGCGACATAACCTTACTAAAAAAAATAAAATAAAAAAAGTGGGTCTATCTATCTATCTATCTATCTATCTATCTATCTATCTATCTATCTATCTATCTATCTATCAGTCAGCTTGTTTGCAGGTCAGACTGTCGGCATTTCTGTCTGTCTGTCCATATACAGATGTCGCCATTAAAAACCTGCGTTTCGAGAAAAGGGATCCCGTGACTTGCCGCGGCTTTGCGCGGCTGCGTGCGGGAAGCTGTGAACATGCCCTTCATTACCTGTAGGGGGCAGTCGTGTTTCAGTCTGAAGTATTGTGTGTCTACTGAAGCCGAAAATGTGTGCAAATTAAACTGCGCATGCGTGTTTGGAGTCGCTGTGCCGGCGCTGTGGATCAGTCGGTTGTGGATCATCACGGAGGTACAACACGGTGTGGCTGCTGCTGGAGTTTGTCGTGTTCGAGGTAAGTTTAGCTTTCTTTTTTGGATGTGATTCTCGCTTTCATGACTCCCAATTAATGTTCATCTTAATCTCAGGACGTACAATTAGCAATTTCAGTTTTTAATAGTGTGGAGATTCACAAAACACCGTTTTCGTGTAAAAACCTGAACCTACGGAGCCCCCCATGGGTCCTGTGGTAAATAAATAAATAAATAAAATAATAACGAACCGAGCGCGCGGATTAATACACCGAGATGTGTGTTTCTTACCCCCACCCCGAGTGAAAACGGCGTCTTCAGACAAAGCCTCGCCAGTTAGATGCCATTTCTGAACAAACTGAGTCGTGTGTGTTAAAGCATTAAATGGTAAAAGAGCACTAGCAATAAACGTTTTTTTTCTGAAGCCGGGCTTTATTAATGAGTTACGAGTAAAGAACCTGTACATATGTTCATACAGTATTGACAGCAGCTCTAATTTACTGCGGTAAAGCCAGCCGCGGTTCAGAAAAACACGGTCAAGCCAGCCGCGATTGATTTTAGTGCGCGCGCATATTACAGCGATTACGGTAGTTTCATGAACAACACAGAGAGAATGCCCCATATCTGAAAAATGCTGCAGTAAAATAGTTTCATATGTGGTGTGTATATAGTATGGGACGTCCTGAATAAGAACTGATCATTGTTTTTTTCTACTTATTAGAAATGGGGTCTTTATACCCCTTTAAAGTGTAATAATGTCCAATATCTCAAAAATGCTGCAGTAAAATAGTTTCATA
Source organism: Channallabes apus (assembly GCA_030522415.1). Taxonomy (NCBI): domain Eukaryota; kingdom Metazoa; phylum Chordata; class Actinopteri; order Siluriformes; family Clariidae; genus Channallabes; species Channallabes apus. The sequence continues at coordinate 50,728,883 of CM060105.1, forward strand.
TTTGGTGTGTATATAGTATGGGACGTCCTGAATAAGAACTGATCATTGTTTTTTTTCTACTTTTTTTTTTATCATATAATGTGTGTACATTATATGGGATAAAAACTGACCATGGCGTTTTATACTTACTAGAATTTATTTTTTCATAGGTCTCTGAAGTGAAATAAAGGCATTTTATTTAACTTTTTTTCCCCATTGTGAACATTTGTTTATTTGACCTCTCTTCCAAAGCAGACGTTAATCCTCATTATAGAAAACATTCATTGAAGAATAACTGCTACTTTTGAACAGTAAAACAAAATAAAAATCAATTCTGGTATTTAGAAAGACTAAATACATTATTTTGTCTGTTTTCTACGAATTCTGCTGTAACTTATCTACATAAAACAATTATTTGAATGGTGAATATTTAAGAAAAATATTGTAACAGACAACCGTCAAAGTCACCAATAAATAACACGGATATTAAAGCAGAAATGCAAATAAATAAGCAAGTAAAAATTGACGAGCATGTTGTATTATCTCTCAGTCCTGGGCGTCTAAATGAAAAGCGCTCTGAAAGCGCGTTGTCTCTGTGTCGGTCCTGAAACTACCGTAATCACTGTAATATGTGCGCACACTAAAATCAATCGCGGCTGGCTTGACCGTGTTCTTCTGAACCGCGGCTGGCTTTACCGCAGTTCTAATTTGTCTAAATCGCATTGCAGACAATAAAAATAAGTCGAGTCATCCTGTGACCCTACATGCTTAATCTTTGCACACATGATTCTTGCTTCTCACTTTTTCCTTAATCCCTCACTGTTCTATCTTGTATTTTCTAACGGTGTCAGAAACTTTGTGTTAGTAGCACTGCTTGACGCCTTCCTCTTTTGTAATTTGCTTTGGATAAAGGCAAACTTACAAAAGATGAAGAAATGCCTGAATGTAGTTGTACGAATGAAAGATTATGTAATGATACAATGTAAATATTTTCACAGAAACAAAGTGTAAAGATGAGACGTGAATCTGAAGAGGATCTCTTTGATGATTGCCTGGTAAAGCATTGTTTTCTTATTAATTATACAATTTATTAATACCTTGAATATAGTGTTTGTTGTATCAGCATTCATCATAGGATTTCCTGACACTGTAAAGCCATCTCATGCCATGTTTTACTGATGCAAGATAAAGCAATTTAACCCAAGTTTAACAATATGAAGTATATGAAGTGATGGTCATTTTTTTATTATCATTTATTTTTATTATTATTATTTTCTCAATGAAGTCAGCACAGGTTGAAGCAATTCAGATTTTTTTGCTTCTCAAAATAAATGATTTATTTTCTTGTAAATTTTATGCAGGGGGACAGACGAAGTGACACCTTCTTAAAATTCTTGTCGTTCGTGCTGTTGAAGGGGAAGAACCGGTTGGTGTATCCATAATCCTTGAAGGAGAGGCTATTTTCAGAAAGTTCTTCTAGAACTTGATGGGATTAAGCTATCACCAAAAGTGCAAGCTTTAAAGATGAAGTTATCATCTTAAAACATTTGATTTGGCTTGACTACAAGTGTTTACATGTTGTGTTTACATGTTCAGCTTAAAATGTTTTCATGCATTAAGGTTTCAATGGCATACTTTTAAGTGCACTAGTCCAGAGTGCTGATTTGAAAGTTGCAACTTCACTGCTTCAGAGGGCTATTACGTTTTAACGTTTATTCTACAGTTTGTTTAAAGTATTTTCTGCTGCATTTTATTTCTAAATGAATGCTGTATTTTATTTATTTATTATTTTACACAATTTTGTTTAAAACAAGTATTTCAGGCCCTGGTGCCGTGCAGTTTTTTTCTATGGATGCAAAATTTAGCTGAATGCACTTTTATTAAAAAGACAACTTGGATTTAGACTGTGAATGTCACAAATATTTGGTAATGTTGGTGAATAAACTGTTTAATTATATTTTACTTGTGTGATTTATGAAAGATATAGATGAAATAATTACTTAAGTTTCTTTCCAAAACATAAATTAGCAATGTTTACATTATTATAGAGAGTAATAGGTAGCAAACCTACGCCCTTGTGTGTGTGTGTGTGTGTGTGTGTGTGTATGTATATATATGGAAATATAATTAATATTTTCGTGTTTAATTACAAAAAAAAAACATTTTAATGGCTAGTGATTGTTGCAGACATTTACACTATTTTTGAGAACTATTAAGTTCTCCTTCAACGTGTCATAGCCGATAACTGCCCCTTTGAAGCCTTTGAATGGTGTTAAAAATACTTGCAAAACAAGTATTGCAGCCATACATTGGAGGGAACTTCTGAGGTGGTCAGTGATTGATGGCACGGTCGGTCGGAGGGGGTTGTGATCACACCTATAGATCTTTTGTTCTAGGCTATCGGTCAAATATCTCTCCACTTGGAAGCAAAAACATGCAAGGGATTTCAGCATCTCGACGCACATACTAAGCTGTTTATAAAGTAGACACTGTTTGTTTTTTCATTTTGTAATCTTTCCCGTGTTTACCATGTACTGTACAATGTATATTCATTTTTTAATGAATTACTGTAAATAAACTACACATTCCGTTGATTTACCAGAAATGACTTTTCTGTTTTTTTTGTGTGTGCTAAACTAAACTTCAGGGTCAAAGTAATAGCGATTTTATTTGAAAAGTATTATATATTTACAATGCTGATAAGTTCAAGCTTAGATTCATATATAAACTGCTTCAAAGTCTTTCCGTGACCGCTGAAATCCGACAGACGCAGGGCTCAAGGGAGGTGTGTCTGTGTGTGTGTGTGTGCGCGCGCGTGTGTATGTGTGTGTGTGCGGGTTAGTGTGCCTGTCCTATTTCAGCGGATTTTTCCGCTACCGCAGATCAGTTTATCAACTTGTAATATATACATTTTAGGAATATATTAACATGTGCAGACATTTAAGGTTGCGCTGCCCTCTCTTGCCCCTGCGTAGAGCCTACACACACACACACATCTATCTATCTATCTATCTATCTATTATATAAATACACATTTGGAATCTGCATCTACATTTTCTGTTACAAGTATAGAATTAGGTTCAGCTGAGACTCATGATCAATGGTGTTAGGGTACTTATGTAGTGATAATTAGTTTCAGCCAGATCATTAAACTAACAATGGACTATGACACTCTTGAGAGGGGATATGAAGGTGTTATTCATTTAATTATTCTCTACAAGGGTGCGAACTACAATACAGACCAAACTATAACTCTCTCTTACTACTATAAAAATTTTAGACATAAACAAACAAAATACAGCTTTTTTTCCTCAGAGGTAAACGGAAAAGTGAAGTTGTTCAGCTGTTCACTGTCACTGCAGCTTCTTCAAAGTCTTCCCACTCCGTGACCACTGAAATCCGACACGACACCACGTTAGGCTGCGTCTTGACTCATTTGTATACCGACGGTGATTGGATGTTTCCCGAGGGCTCAGGGGAGTGTGTGTGTCTGTGTGTGTGTGTGTCTATGTGTGTGTGTCTGTGTGTGTGTGTCTATGTGTGTGCGTCCGCGCGGGTACTTGTTCTACTGTTATAAAAACTCTAAATATAAACAAACAAAATACAGCTTTTTTTTCAGAGGTAAACGGAAAAGTGAAGATGTTCAGTGTCACTATGCAGATGTTACACTCAGTGGAGTTACCGAAATCTTTGGTTTAGTCCTCATTGAGCTTTTGTTCCTCTTATGTGAGCATAAACAGTGAAACATTCCACAGGTTTAAAATACACCGCGGCCAAGTGAACCACGTTCCCGTCAAACGAAACGAGGCATAATCGTGGTGTTTGCTTCGGTTATGACACACCATAGTTTATTACCTGCTGTGGTAGATCTGAATATTTATTCAAACACAATAATAAAACTTTATATCCTCAGGAGGGCTCAGTACATTGTTTTAGCGATAGTTTCACGGAAGCGAGTTCAGAACTAATCTAACCAAACCAAAAAAAAAATAGCTGAATAGTTTTGTTCTTCAGAAAAGATATCTGAAGTCACAGAGAGATCCTGCTCTGTAGAACCTGCCTCAGTCTATTTGTGCAATTACTCCATCCCGCCCTTATCAATGATAGTATAGTAATGATGTCGCTGTTGATTATCTGTTCTTGTGCTTTTGAAAAATAAATATTTTTTTCTAAGAACATGTAATAGGATGGTGTTTATTGCATATATGTATGTTTTTTTGTAATAGGCAAGTATATCAAAATAATTTAACTGTTTAATAGACATGGGTGTTTTTTTTACAGATTCACTGTAAAACATGAAAATAATAATAACCTATTTGTGAGGTAGAATTAACCCAACATTCCAGTTAAAATGAACCACCAAACCCCAAACATATGGGTAGAACATTTGAACCATTTATGTGGTAGAATTAACCCAGCATTATAGTTAAATATCACCTAGCATTTGGATTGAATATTTAACCCATCTTTCTGGGTTAAAAACAACCCAGATTGTTTTTAACCCAGCATTTTTTAGGGTATATATATATATATATATATATATATATATATATTATATATATACACACACACACAGACATGCGTGTGTCATTTTAATTCAAATGAACATTTTAATCTGTTCATGGGCGTCAACTCGCACGTTCTGTAATGTTCCATTGTCTTTTAGAGCCCATTACTAAAGCAGGTTACTAAAACCTGGCTTACTACCTATAAAAAATATTTCAATTTAACTCATGGATCTCAATCACAGATGACACGACAAATTATATACTCTGAAACGTTCATTTGAACATTTAAAATGTTAATACAAAAATACAAAAACATGAATACTAATGTTATCATGGTGTAAATTATTAACATTAGGTTAGGTCCTGCCCTTAATTAATTCATATTATAATTACTTTTACATAGTATAGTTACTGGACTGACATTACCAAAACTAGCTATTTGATTTAGCCTTTCTAAAATCAACCCATATATCATTTATAATCAGAAAACATAAAACATATTATGATCTGTTCAACAGCCCATCTGTTTTAATTTAGTTTGTATTTTTTATTATTCATAAGACAACCTTTCAGTTTTGTAAATATTTTAGTTATAGTGTGTTAAGTCTTACAGTTACTATAAAATATATATATATATAAACATAATATGATCTTTTTGAGTTATAATGTTTTTTTTTTATTATTCATAAGAAAACCTTTCAGTTTTGTAAATATTCTAGTTATAGTGTGTTATGTTTTTTTTAGGTTAAACGGTTTTGAGAATTAGACCATCCAGCTTAGATAAATGTTATGTCATTGATAAAATCTGGATTAAGGATATTTTATTATATAATTATATATATATATATATATATATATTTTTTTTTTTTTTTTAGTTTCCCCCTGAGGGATTGCCACCTTATTGTGGTCTGGGGGTTTGCGTGCCTCAACACAATTCAGCAAATACAATACTGTTACTATACAGTAAGGCCAGGTAAAAACAGTGCTCGAACATGATGCCCCCCTCCCCCCACCCCGTGTTGTCTGGTCTAGAACGGCGCTGCCTCTGACCGTCTTTTGTCTTGTAAATGAGTATTCTCACTCACCTTCCAATCCCCCCAGCGCACACACTCTGTTTGTACTGTAAACTGTACTGTAACTGTGTTTGCTAGGGCACTTGGTTATACACAGTACTTTAATGTATGGAACACTTACTTAACTTACTGGTTTGGTTTAAATATCGCTTATTACCTTATTCAACAAAATAAATTCATTATTAACGTATTGAAGTATTTTAGTTAAGGACAAAAACTGTGCTTGTGTTTAGAACTGCTGAACAGCCGAAAACACACACACACACCCATCCCCCCACCAAAAACACACACGCACACACAGAGCAATTAACACCAGGAGTGGAAGGTGACAAACCTCAATGGAGAATACCAAGTTTGTCGTTGCTCTTTTGGAGTTCTTAAAACCCAAAACATTTATTTATACTGAGAAAAAATTATTATGGGTCACAATCACAAACACAAATACATATAATCAAGTGTTTAACTGGTTTCATTTGTTTCTATGGTCAATAATAATTATTATTATTTTCAGCCCAACTCTTTGACTATTTAAAACAAAGTTGTGTCCCATTTTTTGCCCATTGAAGTTGTTGGTTCAACTAAACAATTTTTAAATACCCAAACAATCCCCCAAAATTAAAACACGCAAAACATGACTTTAACAATTCAATTTATTCTTCCAAAACTAGTCAAAGTTAAAACAGTAATTAATATAAAACAGATGAATACATGTTGTCTTTTTGCTTAAAGTTCATTAAACAACCCGGATACACCAGCTGCTTATAAGTCTCTATCTATAGTCCTTTTACATTAAAATAAAAAAATTTCAAATATCAAAACTATTACATATTTGTTATTAATAATGTTATTACTTAACAGTTTAAGTCTTTGTTTCCCCCAAAGTATTGTATCAGACATTTTGCAGTTCTATGTTCAGAATATACAGTAGACCTGATCAAACATCATTCTAAAGCTGTCGGACTGTGACGTCATCGCTACCGCAGATCAGTTCATCAACTTGTAATATATACATTTTAGGAATATATTAACATGTGCAGACATTTAAGGGTGCGCTGCCCTCTCTTGCCCCTGCGTAGAGCCTACACACACACACACACACACACACACACACACACACACACACACACACACACACATCTATCTATCTATCTATCTATCTATCTATCTATTATATAAATACACATTTGGAATCTGCATCTACATTTTCTGTTACAAGTATAGAATTAGGTTCAGCTGAGACTCATGATCAATGGTGTTAGGGTACTTATGTAGTGATAATTAGTTTCAGCCAGATCATTAAAACTAACAATGGACTATGACACTCTTGAGAGGGGATATGAAGGTGTTATTCATTTATTTATTCTCTACAAGGGTGCGAAGAACAGTACAGACCAAACTATAACTCTCTCTTACTACTATAAAAATTCTAGATATAAACAAACAAAATACAGCTTTTTTTCCTCAGAGGTAAACGGAAAAGTGAAGTTGTTCAGCTGTTCACTGTCACTGCAGCTTCTTCAAAGTCTTCCCACTCCGTGACCACTGAAATCCGACACGACACCACGTTAGGCTGCGTCTTGACTCATTTGTATACCGACGGTGATTGGATGTTTCCCGAGGGCTCAGGGGAGTGTGTGTGTCTCTGTGTGTGTGTGTGTGTGTGTGTCTGTGTGTGTGTGTCATTGTTTTAGCGATAGTTTCAAGGAAGCGAGTTCAGAACTAATCTAACCAAACCAAAAAAAAAAAAAACATCCGAAGCTTCAAATAGAATGAACGAACTAATGAAATTGATATATATGTAATTGATATACTGTATACACAGACGTGTGTGTGTCATTTTAATTCAAATGAACATTTTAATGCTTTCTGATACACATCAACTTATCCACATAAACTTATCAACACATACTCTCCGTGCACGCACATACAATCTCTAAAAAAGTAAAATTAATAACATACATATACAAATAAACAAAAATATAAACGTCTATGTATATTGAAGTTTACGGTGAACGCAGAGTCGGCTAAGCACATGTGATGACGCGCGCGCCCTCACCTCTTGTTACGACTGCCTATTTGGCCAAAAAATAATTGAACGATATGCCTGGTCCTGGAAAGAGACAATAAATATATATATTTTTTATACATTTATTGCATTGTTTGTTGTTTACAGTCAAGCCATCAACATACAATAAAATGTAAACATGAGATCTAAACTAAAAACTGTGCTCCCTGTGCTGGTGCTGGCAATATCATCTCTTTGTTCTGCTGTCTCCGGCTCCCTCCCTGGTCCTGAACCGTACCATACATACCAGATCAAGAACTTGAAGATGAAGATTATATCTCTGGTCTTCTCTCTCTGACGGGTTCCTCCCTAGTTTCTGATGATCTCAATTAGTTTGTAGTGTTGCTTGTCCAAGGAAACCAGTAATCTTGCTTGAAGTGGAGCAGATATAATTCTCAGAAACTCATTACTGATCTTTAAAAAAAAAAAAAAAGGTAAAAACAAAAATTGGACTGGCTCAAGTTCTTATGTTAGCAAATCTTAATTACAGTGTGTATAAAGTATAGAAAGCAGTACACTACAAACAGCACTCACTCCAAATTAGCTTGTTCTATGTTTACGTCACTTTCCTATAAATTTTTACATCGTTAACCAACGGTACTTAAATATAATTATTTTCTTCGGCGCCGCTGACTTACTGTATAAACTCCGGTGTTTTTGAAAATCACCACGTTAGTTAGCTAATGCTAATGCAGGTAATATAGGTGGTTTTAGCTACAGTAGCAAACACGGACACAAAACTCAATCTACAAAGTAGTTGTTCCTGACATAAATCATGAATTTGCTCATAGAAGAGATACATTTAACATAGAAATGACATGAGTTTGCTTTCTTACCTGGTTTAAAGGAGTTTTCTTTGAGAATCTCCACCCGCATGTGATTCAGTCCGTGAAAATGCTGCGTCATGAGACACGGTTTGAAGCAGAAATGTCCTTTGTGAATGGATTAGATTTAAGTTTAATCAGGGGCTTTAACTAACAGTAACTGAAATACAGGTTCTGATATCCTTCCTTACTTGTTTCAACGTCATGCTCCGGTTTGAGGCGGAAATAAAATTATACCGGCAAAACTATGGTCTAAAGACTGCGCATGCGCAAATCACACTCAACCTAATAAGAGTACCTTGATCAAAATGAAATATTTCACTTTGGTTTCCTGCTGTAAACAACATTATACTAAAAAAAAAAAAAAAAAAAAGATTCACCCATAAGCATAAATTAGACACTTCAGTTAAAAAGAGCAAATAATTTTTTTTACTAATGGAATGAGAAAAAAAAACACATTAAACTAGGTTTACTTTTTTCAGTGGATCCCTCAATAATTTCTGTCTCCTTTGCCTGTGTTTGATAATGTGAAGCACATATACACTCATTCATCATGAAAGATCTATTATAAAACTAAATAAAATTCATGTTCGCTTCAGCACTGTTCATCCGCGTCCTTACATTCATTGTTGTACTTGGTCCGGCTTTTAGATAAAGTCCTTCCATGCGCCATCTGGCGGATATTCAGTGAAGCGCAACACATTTATTTAAAATTCCCGAATGTTGCCTCCGGCAAGACGCGGCACGCCGCGCGCTAAATTGCGGCATCCCGCGGGAAAACACGCAGGGTTTTAAGGGCGACATCTGTAAATGTCTGTCTACCTGTGTGCCTTCCTGTCTGTTATTATTATTATTATTTTTTTTATAATAAACTAGGACTTATGAACTAGGGGGGGAAAACAAACACATACAGTATGCCACTATCATTAAGCCTTTAGAATTTAAACAATTTGATATAAGCGTTGGTACTTGCTCAGCCAGTCAAGTCTCTATCTTCATCATCATCATCATCATCATCATTGTGAAAAGCGAAGTAACAATGGTGTTTATTTTCAGACCAGTCTTTGTTGAATTTATTTTTATCTCTGTTTAAAAAAAAAAACTATCAACATGCTTTTTCAAAAATATCTCCATCCACATGAAAAATCAAAAAGTAATTTAAAAACACTCACAAGAGCATGCTAGCCTAGTGATAGTTTTTCATAAGCTGTTATGTCAAATGCCTCAAGAATAACATTAAGTGCATGCATTTTGAGAGGTAGAAAAATACAAAATGTGAAAATAGATAAATAAATAAATAAATGAAACATAAGCATGGCCAAGTATTGAAGTGAAGAATTACAAACACAACGATTTATATGTCTGGACTGATGATGAGGTAGAGCCACTGCTTTAGATTACACTTTCACCCATGTCCTATCTAAAAACTCAATTTGCAGTGCAATTTGTAGCACCGGAGTGCTGGATGCAGGAGCAGTGCAGAGCATATCATATTCTAGTGCCTCCATACAAGGCGTAATAATAAAACAGTTTGAAATTAAATTGCAAACACATTATTAAATAAGAAATTACAGACCATGCAGTATTCTGGTCAGCAGGTATTACAGTATAAACAGCACATTCATAGCAAAACACAAAATCAATGTGTGGGGGTGTGAAGCCGATCCCAGGGAATGTAAGCCACAAGGTGGGGTAGTCCTTGGATAGGGTGGCAACACATCACAGGGCAATAGCGCATGCACATGCACACGCACACACACACGCACACGCACACACACACACACACACACACACACACACACACAGACACACAAACTTGCACTCACAATCATACACTGGGTAATTTGGATATGCCATTTCTATTCTTCATCACACACACACACACACACACACACACACACACACACACACACACACACACACACACACACACACACACACACACACACACACACACACACACACACACACACACACACACACAAACTCTTGCACTTACAATCATACACTCGGCAATTTGGATTTGCCATGTCTATTTTTTATTACACACACACCCACACAGACACACACACACACACACCCACACACACACACATACACTTTCACGTAAGATTATACACTGGGCAATTTGGATTTGCCATTTCTACACACACACACACACACACAATTACAATCATACACTGGGCAATATGCCATTGGATATGTCATTATTTTTCTTGATCACACACACACACACACCCACACACAGTATAAACTGTGTGTTTTTAGAAAAGCTTTCCTCTCCAAATATGACCCAAAACACTGTTTTCCTGTGGACAAGGCATTAGAAAAGGCAAAAGCACACACACACACACACACACACACACACCACTTAAAGCCCATGACAGCTTCATAACATCAATAATGCATTACAGTGAGCCAAATACTGGCCTAACTGCCATCAATAAATAACAGCTGTCAGTAGCATGCTGAGATGTTTTCTGACTAGCCCAAGGAATGACCTCATCAGATGGGTACCACTCAAAGTGCTGTGTAATTTCATCGCGACATGGAAAATACAAGTAGGTGACAAATTAAAGGGAAAACGGCAGCTCTACACCGTGAAGGAATCTGCTGACATGATTTGAGTCACTTTGTCCCCTTAAATACAAAGTCATGCTGTTAAACTAAAAGCTGTTTCTGTGCAGTTTGAGCAATTATCACTTAAAAAGTAATAATAAAAAGGACCCTCTTGCATAAATAACAGGAGAACAACTTAGGGACACACCCCTGAAGCGCTTTTGCTGATTGTGATTGTGTTCATTTAGTCTTTTCTGTACATGAGAGGCTTTGAGTTCTGACTTTCGTTTGTTTGTTTCTCAGAATTCTGACTTTAATCTCAAATAAATCCTCCGTATATAAAGTATAAAGTATAAGTATAAAGTCGGAATTCTAATTTAAAAAAAATATATGCGTTTCAGTAAACCAATCGACGATGGATTAATAGCAGAATAGCTTCTTGCACTCGTGTTTTTCGAGAATCAACTCCACCACCATTCACTATTACTACTACAGATGGCATACACACACATCAACAAGGATTTCTCACATAAGCATTTATTACTCCATATGTTAAATGCATACACACTTTACAGTACCAGTATGCCCTTTATTAAAACTCGAATAGAATTATGGCAACAATGTGTAGTATTATGTTTTCCTCTAAGGATGTCAGCAGTCGCACCATCGTTGATGCTATCAAGTGACTGTCAGAAGAAACGTATATAATTTTCACATTGAAGTTTGTATAAATTTTTTTGGGAGCCTGTGTATCTGTTACAGTCACAATAAAATTATAGCATTTAAACATTTCTTGTAACAGATTTTGCATATCAAGCTCTTCATGTCAAGATTTCCCCTTATTAATGATTGACTTGTACGATTTTCTTCTGTGAACGTCCTTTTTTCCCCCCAGGACATTTGTATAACTGGATGTACTGTATATCTTGGTATACAGTATGGGGTAAGGTATTTGTCAAAAAAGAAGTGTGTGCACTAATAAACATCTGTGCATATTAGCCTAAGGTTGTGCCAAAATGTGGTTTTGTAAACTCTCCTATAAATAAAATCATACATAAGCGATGTAGTGTGTGTTCTTATGTGAGAATATGATTCCAAAAAACTAAAGTTACTGTACTTAAAAAGTAACTAAAATAATAACAATAATAATAATAACAATAATAATAATACGAAGAGCGATTTCATGCTTGAGGTTTCCCCATTATGAATACAAATTGATAACCATGACTCTACTGTCAAAAATACGTCACAGGCTCGCTGGCCTTATGTATCGCGCAGATGATGTATCGATTTCACAAACTGCTCATGCGTTCGTTATATAGTAAGAAATTTATATTTCAACACAATGTCAAATATACTGTATAAGCTATTGTTCTGATTCCGTCCCATCTCTATTGCACTCTTCTGCCATCTTGCCGCTACACACATTACGTTACATTACATTACATTACAACACATTAAAAAAACGCAGGCGCAGTTTGTGAAATCGATGAATCTTCTGCTTGATGTTAATATTATTTCTTACTGATGATTGGCTTGTACAATTTTCCCTAAAACCAAAGTACGCCCACAATTTGTGAACATACTTTTTTTTTTTTTCCAGGAAAGTTGTATAATTGGTCATCTTGCCATTTTATATTTTGCCATTATACATTTCAATGAATTTACATGTTTCCACTGCACAGTAGTTCCCGGGGTGCGCAGGGGAAAAAAAAGTACAACATGCCATGTTTAAGGAATTATTAATAGATTATAATCGATTGCCATTTTTCATAATTGGTTGCTTGAAATGCACAGAAAATCAACTGATCATTGACTATATAATCAATGATTGTCCCATCGATAGTTAGAGCTGGAAAAAAAAATAACTAAAATGATGTGACAATAACAGATAAATTCCTTTCAGAACCAACATAATCTTCTATTTCTTTTTTAAGGGGAATTTGTGTAAAGAGAGTTTAGGTAAAGGACATTCAACATGATGGACTAGAAAATCAGCTTCTTTTTTTTTTTTTTTAACGAACAGGAGGAGAGTGAGAAAAGCTGACATTAGATCTGAAAATGACATACGGTCCCAAAATGAGCCGGAGCCATTTTCATTACAGAGTATGCCCACTGTCCATGGAGCCTGCTGGGTTCAGTAATGGCTGAACTCAGCGGTAATCAGGAAGATTGGCCCATATGGGACATGACGCAGTAGATGTGGAGAGCTTAGCATTGGCTTTAAAGATCCATATAAAAGCATGAGACCTGGAAGGCATAATGTTTCAACTAATGCTTCACAGAGCGGTTGCGCAATAGGCGGAGGAACTTTTACTAAATAAAACAAAAATGTCATTTGGGAAAGGACGTGTTATAATAGCAGGGTAGCGGCAGTATGAGACACATGTCATGCTGTTTCCTGCTGTGTCCCTGGCAGCATTCGGTCTTACTGAGATACCTCAAGCTAAGTGTGCCCCTCTCCTGCTGTCAGTCAAATACGGATTAGCAAAACAACTCCCTTCATGGGAGGGCAGATAGCACCTGGCGAATAGTAGACTGAGCCAGGATGGACAGACAGGGGGCCTCGGCGTGCAATCTGGGAGCAGTGGGAGGGTGCAAACGTTGGTTTGGCTTCATCTCGATAATAAAATAGAAGGCTCAAACTGCATTTCATTCATGCCTTAGAGAGCGACACACTGAATAACACACTCATAGAGATATGCACATGGCAAAGCTGGCTGTCGCTTTGCTCCCTAGCGAGGTGTACGTGTGCCACTTCCCTCCACCTTTCATGCCAGCCCTATGCAGCATGGCATGACCACCTGGTCAAACAGAGGGCCAGGACTCGGGGTTACACATACACAACACAAAATGCAGGAGATTTATTATAATTTTTTTTTTTTACTAAATGCTTACAACCTCGAATGTAGCAAAGTCTGCAGTTTCAAGGAAAGTAGTTCTATCAAATCAAGATCCATAAGGTTTGTTTCACTGCGCAGAAAGTGTAGGACAATACCATGCTGAATTATATCCAGAGATCTGTAATACAACAGGTATAACTTCATATCTACAACAATTCATTTCCCCTTTGGCCAGTCATATCCTCTAGGAGCATTTATCTTTCTGTGGCGATATGATATACATCTTCATACGTGAAACATCAATTTAAAGAAAGGTGATGATCAACAAAATACAGATTAGACCTGCTTCTACAGTATACACCACAGTACACTACACTGAGAATGGGTATTCTCTTATCAGTATTCCACTTTCGTTTTTAATCCTTTTCCTGAAGTCCTGCGATATTGGTCCCTTCATTTTAAAGTGTTCTTCTGAGAGCACTATAGATTCCAGTGAGGGTTGTAGTAAAGATTTTTTTTTTTTTAGGAACACACAGACCATGACTACAGTAAATGAGGCTCGCTTTCAGAGAAGGCATTATTTCAAGGATGGTTTCATTACGGTGCGCATAAGGAAGGCGGAGATAAGGGTAGACCTCAAACTTCCTGTCACGTCAGCGCCGAACAGATAAGCCTTGTATGATCATTTAATTTAATAAGTGGATCAGGAGGGTTCGCTAAAGTCGAGAGCGCTGCGTTAAATGCAGATTTTCACTTCTGATCTTCCTTGTTGTACCGGCATCATGCACTTACTTTTTACACTCTCGTGCTCTTAGTTTAGAGCATCTTAAAGAAACATAATGCAGAAATGCTGACCAGCATAGTGTGTGTGTGTGTGTGTGTGTGTGTGTGTGTGTGTGTGTGTGTGTGTGTGTGTGTGTGCTGCTCTTCAGGCCTTCAGTGTGATTAACCAGAGTTACAGTCACTGGTGTATTTTTATCGCTAACAAATTGAGACCCAACCGAGGGGGAAATAAACATGAGCTACTGGGAAAAACAAACAACCACTAGAATGAAAGGGAGAAGGAAATCAGGTCAAAGAGTGGGGTGCCTACTGGATGATCACAGTTTGAGTACTATCTGATGATTTATTATAGTGTGTGTGTGTGTGTGTGTGTGTGTGTGTGTGTGTGTGTGTGTGTGTGTGTGAGTTAGAAAGAGATTCATAAAATTGATTAAAGCATATATTAGACCCTAGCGTTAGTACCCGTCATTGATCTGTAAAGAGTTTGTAGAAGTAGTTTAAAGGTTAAAGCTAAAAACATGCTGACCAGCATCTGGCACATAATTGCTCATGGCTCAAAATTTTTATTTGATTTAGGCGCAAATGTTTTCATAGTATACATACCATTATTTTAGGATAGTATAAGCCATCATGAGTCACGCTGTTGTCTGTATATTTAGGCTTGTAGATGTATTACTGTCATTTCTATGTTTTCTATGTCCCACCTCGAGGGAATAAGTGCTATATACACTTCGCAAAATGCAGGAGATTCTTTTTGCTAAATGCTTACAACCTCGATCGTAGCAAATTCTGCAGTTTCAGGGAAAGTAGTTCTATCGTATCAAGATCCATAGGGTTTCTTTCACTGCTCAGATAGTGTAGAACAATGCCATGCTGAATTATATCCACAGATCTGTAATACAACAGGTATAACTTCATAGAAATAGTTAAACGGTTTAAAGCTAAAAATAACCTGATCAAAATCTAGCACATAACTGCTCATAACCTCCCTTCGGATTAAATTTAGATTTAATTTAGGTGCAAATGTTCAGTTTTCATAGTGTATGTACCATTATTTTGGAGTAAGCCATCATAAGTCATGCTGTTATGTGTGTATGTATATTGAGGATTGTGATGTATTACCGTCGTTTCTGTGTTCCACGTACTCTGTGTATATGTACTGTACATGGTAAACTATGGCATTGATTGGCTCTGTTCCGCGGCGGGTATAGCCACGCCCAGCTCGAGGGAATAAGTGCTATATTGGTCCAAAAAAAAAAACACTGTGATGTAATCTGGCAGAAAACTGTTCATAACTTCCTTTCTACTCAGCATTTTGATATAATTCGGCACAGGTTTAACTTGAAGCAACGACCGAAGAACCTAATGATCTAAGTTTCATTAGATTCTGTTCAGCTATTATTGTATGATGCTGTGACAAAAACCTGGCTAGACATACATACAGACAGAGAGCATTTAAAGAGAAAGTTCTGATCAATGTACAGACAAAACCCTTTCTTTTATTTATATAGATCAAATTTCAAATTCAAAATCAAATTCAAATGTTAAATGTTTGTGTACAGTCATACAAGTTTCTTATGTGCAATGAGCAAAAAAAAGTGTCCATGAATGTCTAGAATAAGTGCAAAAAGACAAAAGTCCATAAGTGAGTAATGTGCAAAAATCAAGTTGTAATATGGTCAGATTCCGTGATGAGAGATATTTGTATTTAGTGTTTTGAGTTATTTGTTTTTCAAAACCATAACCCATAATTATTTTTTAAAAAGTCTAGCAATTTCACCTAATTTAACCTTGGCAAATGCACCTTTAAATCAACATTTTACAAGTCAAAATACTTTTGTTTATTTCACACCCAATTAGCAAACACATCATTCTACTCGAACTTTTTTAAGTAGATCATCCAACTGTAAATAAAGCAGTACCTGCTGGAAAACATAAAGTAGCACGCCATTTCCAGTCTGCATGAAGCTTTGTAGGTTCACGGTTTTATGACCTCTCTCTACACGCAGTCCTCCTCATGGGTCAGTGCGTTCTGCAAAGTACTTTCATGTATTTTGTCAAGCTCTCACGCTTACCCTCTCCCCCTTTCCCTCTCTTTCACCTCTGATTAATAGAACAGCTTTCTTTATTGACCTGGACTAGCCCATGGAGAACCTCTGAGCAACAGAAGGTAGAATATCATGTTCGGTAAGAGCTGCTGTGTTTCCACACTCATAACTGCTTACTGCACAATTAGGGAGAATTAGAGTGTGTAATGCTTCTCGGAACTGATTTGTAGGTAATAAATTCAGCGGACCATATACATCAGTACTGTGACTAATGAGCGGTGAAAGAGGGGATGGACCTGTAATCATACACATACACACGAATGTTGTAGGTTCACTGTAGTTTAAGCTTCATAAACACATAGTATAGCTATAGTATAGTTTAGTATAGTATAAGATTTGGTCACTGCCTTTTTTTTACTGCTTTTTGAAAATGAGCATTAAGCCGTGGGAGACATTTTGCAGGCATGCTTCGTGTCTTTTCACCTCAATAGAAGTAATTCACTGCAAATAAATATACAGTACACATTTTTCCTGACTGATCAGCTTGGAACAAATCAAATGCAGTGGCATTCATTTTTATCAGATCTCATCCTAATTGAACATATGAGAGAAATTGTAATGATGTGTTAGACAGCCTTCTCCACCTCCAGCTTCTAAATACAGACAAAGCAAATATCTTTTAAAAGAGCCTGCGCAGTTACTGCATAAATATTAGTTCAATTAATGACATTAATTACATCATTGAGCCTTATAGTAGCTCATGGCGGCCTGAAATAGTTTACTTATACACTTGATATTGTTTTTCTTTTTACTATATCTTGCATCATTTTAAATTGTTCTATATACTACAGTACAGTAAAAAAAAAAGTCTCGAGCCACCCCTCTTTTCTTCATGTTTAGGTTTTTAAAGAGGCAGACTTGTATTTGTTTAAGGTAGTTTTGTTGAATGCTACTCCAGACTTCCTGAAGGCTCCCACAGGGAGCTATGAATTATTCAAGTGTAAAAAACAATTTAAAAAATCATCTAACTTAAGGCATGAACCAGTGAGAAACAAATGCAGATGTTGACAGATGTTCAGGCTGGTGATTAGTATACACTGGTGGTGAGAGTTTAGGACCGGATGAGAGGGGAAATGAGGTTGCTGCTGAGGTTGTTACATAAACAACAGCATTAAATAATGACATCATACTGTACAGTAGCTGTGATTCAAATCCTTGTATTACTGGTCCTAGATTATGTCCAAGTACTTTTGAATGATCTAATACTGTAGAAATTACTCTGTATTGTCTTCACGGTATCGTCTTCGCAGAACATGGTACTGTATGGCCACTAGTATGTGGACACCTTATCATCACTGTCATATTGTGTGTGGTGCTGGCCCAAACGGTTTCCACTGACTTTGAAGCGCACGAATCGTGACTTTTTCCTGTTAATGTGGAACAATTTGTGTACTTAAAGTGGAACACCACTGAGGGGAAATGAAATGCTTACTGTAAGAGGTGGTATCAAAAAATTTAGAGACTAGTTTTGTGACACGCCAACTGATGGCAGCACAAGACACTAGGAGGTGCAGTCATTGGGAGAACAGACCTTTATAAGGCAGTGTGCCAAAAGACATGGTTACATTGGAAGCTGTGCAACTGCACATGTCTGTGCAAATGTCTGTGATATCATCATCGACAGCAAGTTGGAACAATGAGCGATTGTGAAAAACTTAGACGTAGCCACAGAAGAATTTAACATTAACGGCGATTCTGCAATAAGTCGTTCGTGGTGTTTTGAGTGGCACGGGAGCTTCAAGAGTTCAAGAACATCATTAGAAGACTTTCCACCAGCTTATCCCCTGAAAAATGCCGCAACTATTCGCCAACTCGTACATTATTACGTTGGAGAACTTAAGGTATACATCCCCCCTACTCGACAGATAATAATAAAGTATTAATAAGTAAGTAATAAGTAATCAACTTAAACGGCTGACACTATTAATGCACTTGTGGCTGGTTAGAAGATTTGTCACAGCCACACTCCAAAATCTAGTGTAAAGCCTCACCATAAGAGTGGGGATTATTATTACAGCTAAAGGGGCAAACAACTCCATGTCAATGCAGATGACCTTGAAATGGGGACATACTGTATGGGTGTAACGGTTAGGCATCCACATGCTTTGGTTAGAATTACAAGGGGCACCAGCTGCTGTTAAAGAAAATTAATTAACACTTTCACTTTTAAAAGTGAACAAAGGCTTATGAGACTTGGGGTTGATCAGGTCACGGGCAACAATCCTCATCAACAACCAGACGTTTGAACTTGTCCTTTCCTCCCAAGTGCCTCTAAACACATAAGTCATTCTAAACAAGGCGACATGCATTGCTTTTTGCCTCTTGAGAGCGAATTTGCTTGTTAATCAGCTTTCACGCTGAACATGGTAATCAAGGATGTAATTAAAAAAAAAAATGAAGAAAAGAAAAAAAAAAAGCTACATAAGTAAACAAAACAATAATGACTCAAGCATAAGTGCAGAGTGAAATGTAAACAAAGCCATGACTGCTATCTGGGTAGTAAATTTTGCTAGAACAAAACATTTCAACCTCAAGCATTCATTTTCTAAAGGTTGTTCACCACACACACACACACACACACACACGCACGCACACGCACGCACATATCTTGAACAATATCAAAATGCTCATATACTTAAATAACTTTGAAAAACGGCTGGTGTTGGGAAATAAGATAGATGTTAGTGCACAGCTGAAATTACAGATTTTAATCAAATACACATTCTACAACAAACTCTAGCAACCAAAGAAAAAAAAAAAAAAAAAAAAAAAGAACCCGCTTAGGCTCAGCGCGGCGTATGCAGCAAAACTTTCAAACTTGCATCGCTGTGACTTTTTTTTTAATGATGCACTTTGAAGGTCATGCAGTCTTTGAAAATGTGAAAATTACGTTCATTTGTTTTAAGCTACTGCTTCGTGCTCATGACGGATCCGGAGCGTGACCCCCGGCTCAGGATTAAACGGCGAACCCCCGGAGCTGTGACATATCATAATGAATGTCTGGCTTTCAAAATGTCTGGGATGCACCACACATCGTCAAAACAGAAAAGAGTGTACGCACTTTGTACACATGACAGCGGGCAAAGTGTTTAAAAGGTTTAAATGACCTAATAATGAGAAATTTAGTCAACAGAACAGAACTGATAGAATTAATCAGCGATTATTTCCTCGCTGATGTCAGAGCAAACAGAGATCAGTGGAGTGAAGAGACGGTGATGAGGCTCGGGTTTAAATGCCACAAGTGACTTTCACCTCAGCTGACAAGACGGAGACTGTTGTGGATGTGGATGATGCTAATATTCGGAATGAGAACTCATTTAAATTGTAAATGTCATTCTTAAAAACGCTTTTACTTTTTATCCCCCACAGGTACCTTGGGTTATAAAGACCATTCACAGATGACTACCGTGACGTCAATCACAACAAACGACAGAGGATGTACCATTTCCCAGTAATAGGCTGCTGTGTACGGTATTTTTGTTGTTAAGAATAACAGAATCGTTGTATGTTACTTAACGCAAATGCCAGGGACGCCGTCAAATAGGGTAAGTGACCTCGAGAGTGCTCACAAACAAAGCTACATAGAGAATCATGGGAAGACCGGTCTGAAACAAGATTTAGACTTAATGTTTCCTGGGAGGTTTAGGGATGCAGATGAAGCTCTGAGCTACCAAATTTCACACCACATTTAATTTGTATCATTACATGGTAAACAGCATGTCCCAGAACATTTTAAAGCATACACAATCCTTGAAGCCTACCAGTATTAAGTTGCTGGGTCAGCTGGGTGACATGCCTGCTTTGGTTTTCAACTACCTCATCACGGCAAAGGAAACATTATGCCAAACATTATGTTTGATATGAATACCTCTGATTATGTACAAATGCGTAATTTCTTCTACTGTTAGATTGACGCTGTTGGGCCCTTGAGCGGGGCCCTTAACCCTGTCTGCTCCAGGGGTGATGTAAAAATGGCTGACCCGACACTCTGACCCCTGCCTACTAACAAAAAGTTGAGATATGCGTAGAATAAAGATTTTCACTGCGCAATAATGTATTGTATTGTTAGCGTTAGTATTCGCATTAGCTAATTCAGTGCTTCTGTTTCAAATGAGACGATGCTATGGAATATACTGTGCTTTACACTTCATAAAACAATGTGCAGGTACTGTTCACTAATATTGACATTTCAAGCTTTCTACTTAATAGCCAACTAACTGTTCTGGGGTTGAATCCCAAATAGCATAAAATAGAAACCTAGTGCGCTATGTACAGTATGTGTGGGTGTTAAATCCCTTGTTCGACAGTGTCCCACAGTGATATTGGAATACAATCTTTAAATGCTCTTTTTCTCTCTTTTTTTCATTGTACAGAACAGCAGAATTTTGAACTGCTTAAACTAAGATGCATGCAAAACCGAGATATATCCAAGATGTGTTTTTCCTAAGAGAAATATATCAAAAATATATGAAGTAAAGGGTTTACGCATTGCAAAGTGATTCATGCCTGAGACAGAAAACGCATTGTATTTATTCTTACACATATTTTCTTTTTTTATGTGAAATTTTATGCTTGTCATTTGATTTCACCCTCACTATGGCTTCAAATCTAACGACTGAAGATCCAACACCACTTGACTTTTCTCTTAGGGGTCATCTGAAATCATCACTCACTTACAGTACTCATCGTTTATACAGCTTTATCCTGGGTCACGGGTGAGCCTTAGGACATGAGGCAGGGGACACGGGGACGGGGTTGCCGATCCATCGCAGGGCACACACACTCACACACTCATTCACACACTGCGGGCAATTTGGGAATGCCAATTAGCCTAATCTGCATGTCTTTGGACTGTGGAAGAAAACCGGAGTACCCGGAGGAAACCCACCAAGCACGGGGAGAACATGCAAATTACACGCACACAGACCGGGGGGCGAGAATCAAACCTGGAACCTGCACTTTCACGGCAACCGTGCTAACCACTAAGTACAGTAACCAAGCCGCCATGTTTTTAAATAAAATTAAGAAATAACTAAGTAAATAAAGAATTAAAAGAGGTGATACATATTTTTACACATGACTGTAAGTTGAACGATGAAGAGTATGCTGCATACATACAGTACATACACTACTCCAAAGCATCCCATTCTCTTTATGCTGTACAAATATTCACGCAGATATTAAAAATGCACCGTAACCGAATAAATTATTGCCAGAAAGTATTTAGCTCCTTTAGTATCACTCACTTTTCTCATGTCTTACAGAAGCAGCTGTTCAGTGATATTTGCTCATCTGTATTTGTTTGAGAAGTGCTCGTCTATTTGCCAAAAGGACCCACAGAACACAAATAAGGAGATGATTACTCTTCATGCATATTTATGGGTAAATAAGTGCTTCCACTCGTGGCGTTTGCATTGCGTTAATCCATTGTCGAGAGGGATCTTCATCCCACGCTTTCTGATTAAACTCATTTTCATATCCGGACTCATTTTTGGATGCCGCATAATCATCAGACAATAACAGCTCTGTGCAAAATTGGATGAGTGTGATTGCCTTCAGTGGGATGAAACTATCCGGCAAGGAGTTTTAATATTCATTTATGTTATGTGCAACGCTAGTGTGAATTTAAATTTTGGATACAAATAAATATCAACAGTGTGTAGTTTTTAGACATGTGTATATGCACATACGATCTATTGATGTTTTATTTGTCTGAGAAAGAAGATACAGTAGATTTCCATGCATCATCTATAAGAATCATGCACAGTACATTTCTTCATATTCAATTAAATTAAATTATATACAGTGGTGTGAAAAACTATTTGCCCCCTTCCTGATTTCTTATTCTTTTGCATGTTTGTCACACTTAAATGTTTCTGCTCATCAAAAACCGTTAACTATTAGTCAAAGATAACATAATTGAACACAAAATGCAGTTTTTAAATGAAGGTTTACGTTATTAAGGGAGAAAAAAACTCCAAATCTACATGGCCCTGTGTGAAAAAGTGATTGCCCCCCTTGTTAAAAAATAACTTAACTGTGGTTTATCATAACCTGAGTTCAATTTCTGTAGTCACCCCCAGGCCTGATTACTGCCACACCTGTTTCAATCAAGAAATCACTTAAATAGGAGCTACCTGACACAGAGAAGTAGACCAAAAGCACCTCAAACGCTAGACATCATGCCAAGATCCAAAGAAATTCAGGAACAAATGAGAACAAAAGTAATTGAGATCTATCAGTCTGGTAAAGGTTATAAAGCCATTTCTAAAGCTTTGGGACTCCAGCGAACCACAGTGAGAGCCATTATCCACAAATGGCAAAAACATGGAACAGTGGTGAACCTTCCCAGGAGTGGCCGGCCGACCAAAATTACCCAAAGAGCGCAGAGACGACTCATCCGAGAGGCCACAAAAGACCCCAGGACAACATCTAAAGAACTGCAGGCCTCACTTGCCTCAATTAAGGTCAGTGTTCACGACTCCACCATAAGAAAGAGACTGGGCAAAAACGGCCTGCATGGCAGATTTCCAAGGCGCAAACCACTTTTAAGCAAAAAGAACATTAAGGCTTCTCAATTTTGCTAAAAAACATCTCAATGATTGCCAAGACTTTTGGGAAAATACCTTGTGGACCGACGAGACAAAAGTTGAACTTTTTGGAAGATGCGTGTCCCGTTACATCTGGCGTAAAAGTAACACAGCATTTCAGAAAAAGAACATCATACCAACAGTAAAATATGGTGGTGGTAGTGTGATGGTCTGGGGTTGTTTTGCTGCTTCAGGACCTGGAAGGCTTGCTGTGATAGATGGAACCATGAATTCTACTGTCTACCAAAAAATCCTGAAGGAGAATGTCCGGCCATCTGTTCGTCAACTCAAGCTGAAGCGATCTTGGGTGCTGCAGCAGGACAATGACCCAAAACACACCAGCAAATCCACCTCTGAATGGCTGAAGAAAAACAAAATGAAGACTTTGGAGTGGCCTAGTCAAAGTCCTGACCTGAATCCTATTGAGATGTTGTGGCATGACCTTAAAAAGGCGGTTCATGCTAGAAAACCCTCAAATAAAGCTGAATTACAACAATTCTGCAAAGATGAGTGGGCCAAAATTCCTCCAGAGCGCTGTAAAAGACTCGTTGCAAGTTATCGCAAATGCTTGATTGCAGTTATTGCTGCTAAGGGTGGCCTAACCAGTTATTAGGTTCAGGGGGCAATTACTTTTTCACACAGGGCCATGTAGGTTTGGATATTTTTTCTCCCTAAATAATAAAACCCCTCATTTAAAAACTGCATTTTGTGTTTACTTGTGTTATCTTTGACTAATAGTTAAATGTGTTTGATGATCAGAAACATTTTGTGTGACAAACATGCAAAAGAATAAGAAATCAGGAGGGGGGCAAATAGTTTTTCACACCACTGTAGCCCAAGGAAACAGGAATAAACGTTTTACTGCAACTAACTGCAGACCGTGACTAAAGATACATAAACATCTAGTTTTTGAGTTATAACAACTTCAACGGAAACCTCATTTCCCCTCTCGTCTGTTCCCAGCATTCAGCATCACCAGTATACAATAATAATCACTGGCCTGATCGTCTGTCATCATCGTCTGCATCTGTTTTTTGTTGATGTTTTTTTTAATATTATCTTTTTCCCTCCTGATTTTCTCCATAATTTACTCGTGTCCAATTCCTCCCCATCACTAGGAGGCTCCCACATTAGCCTGCTATTACTAGCACTCAGTATGGATGGCCGAAGACTATCACGTGTTTCCTCCAAACTGTGTGACGCCAGCCGACCGCATCTTTTCGAATTGCTCGCTCACGCACCATTGGGGGCAGCGTAACACACTCGGAGGACAGCGCTAGCCGCTCCTTCCGCTTGTGTCAGGTCACAGACGTCCCTTGAAATGATGAAAGAAAGCATTCTTTAGAAATGTTGTCCCATATTGATAGGATAGCATCTTGCAGTTGATGGAGATTTGTGGGATGCACATCCAGGGCACGAAGCTCCCGTTCCACCACATCCCAAAGATGCTCTATTGGGTTGAAATCTGGTGACTGTGGGGGCCATTTTAGTACAGTGAACTCATTGTCATGTTCAAGAAACCAATATGAAATGATTCAAGCTTTGTGACATTATCCTGCTGGAAGTAGCCATCATAGGATGGGTACATAAAGGGATGGACATGGTCAGAAACAATGCTCAGGTAGGCCATGGCATTTACTGTAAACGATGCTCAATTGGCACTAAGGGGCCTAAAATGTGCCAAGAAAACATCTCCCACACCATTACACCACCACCACCAGCCTGCACAGTGGTAACAAGGCATGATGGATCCATGTTCTCATTCTGTTTACGCCAAATTCTGACCCTACCATTTGAATGTCTCAACAGAAATCCAGACTCATCAGATCAGGCAACATTTTTCCAGTCTTCAACTGTCCAATTTTGGTGAGCTCGTGCAAATTGTAGCCTCTTTTTCCTATTTGTAGTGGAGATGAGTGGTACCCGGTGGGGTCTTCTGCTGTTGTAGCTCATCCGCCACAAGGTTGTGCATGTTGTGGCTTCACAAATGCTTTGTTGCATACCTCGGTTGTAACGAGTGGTTATTTCAGTCAAAGTTGCTCTTCTATCGGCTTGAATTAGTCGGTCCATTCTCCTCTGACCTCGAGCATCAACAAGGCATTTTCGCCCACAGGACTGCAGCATACTGATATTTTTCCCTTTTCACACCATTCTTTGTAAACCCTAGAAATGGTTGTGCGTGAAAATCCCAGTAACTGAGCAGATTGTGAAATTCTCAGACCGGCCCGTCTGGCACCAACAACCATGCCACGATCAAAATTGCTTAAATCACCTTTTTTTCCCATTCTGACATTCAGATTGGAGTTCAGGAGATTGTCTTGACCAGGATCACACCCCTAAATGCATTGAAGCAACTGCCATGTGATTGATTTATTAGATAATTGCATTAATGAGAAATGATTCCTAATAATCCTTTAGGTGTGTGTGTGTATATATATATATATATATATATATATATATATATATATATATATATATATATGTATATATATATATATATATATATATATATATATATATATGTATATATTATATACACACACACAGTGGAACCTCGGATTACGAGTAACACAGTTTACTAGTGTTCCGCAAGACGAGCAAAGATTTTTAATAAATTTTGACTTGAAAAACGAGCATTGTCTTAGTTTACGAGCACCGAGTATCACGTATCACGCATGCGCTTCTTGTTTTGACACGTCACGTCATCACAACTGAGCCAGTGGTTTTTCTCTCTCTTGCACTGCGGAATTGTAATCGTCTCCCCTGCTGGGTGAATATACACACACCATTTTTTTAAACCGTTTAAAAATTATCAAGGAACATCGCTTGTCACACTCGCGTGAGCGCATATTAATGGAATCACTGCTGTAAAGTAAAACAACAACAACAACAAAGAACAAATTAACCAGCTACTCCCTTTGAAAACAGTCGCGACAGAGCAGAGTTTGTTTGTTTGGGAACCTGAGAGGAGTGGGGCTGTAAAGCCGAGACCTATTGTCTCCTCTCCTGGGTCTTAGTGCTTGCAGAAAGGTTTTGAGTGTTTGTGTGTGTTTGTGTGCGTGTGTGTGTCTGTGTAAGGCAGAGCGTGTGTGTGTTTGTTTGGGAACCTGAGAGAAGGGGGGCTGTAAACACGAGCGAGTGTGTTTTTTAAAGGTAAAGTGCAGGTTAATTTGTTTTATTTTTACTTAATATTTTGTGTTAATTATTTTTATGTATAAATTTTTTTGGGAATTAATTATGCACGTAATCCGAGGTTCCATATATATATATATATGATAAGTATATGTTAATATTATTAATATTATATTAATATAATATAAATTATACTGTTTTTCTTTTCCTGAAGTTTCTATAATTTTTTTTTGGCTGACTCTGTAAGAGTGAGAATGGTGTGTGGGGAGTGTGAAGAGTGACTATTTGAACTTTTTCACTCTCCTATTTTTTCCTTTTCTTCTTTTGTTGGTTCACAATAGATTTATATGTATAAAAATAGATGTAAAAATATACCAGAAAAGGAATTAAAATAAAGTAAATAAACAATAATAATAGAAAGAAAAAAAACTCTATCTGAGGGGAGAAGAGGCACTGTGGGGCAAGATATCGACGCAATGACCAGTTGGTCTCACTCCGACATTGGTCACAAGGTTATGGCAGAGTGGGTGCTGGAGGCTGTGGGTGAGCTAGTGTCATTTCCAAATATAATGTCGGCATCATCAATGAACAAAGCCGTTGCGATAATGGTGAAAGAAAAAACACTTGTGGATCAACTTATTAAGCACAAGTGGAGAATTCTACTAGTGCATGCCCCCTTCATACCAAATGAGGACATCGAGCACAAGGACACTATTTTTGGAAAGATACTACGCAGCATTTAAATGGTCCCAAACCCAGAACCCGTTTAACACCCTGAGCAGACGCACTTCAGTCATGTTTCTTAAGGAACCCTCTTTGGACATTTCCTTTAGAGTTACACATGAAGGAAATTAAAATCCTACAGTATATGCTGTATGCAGGCACTGAAAACATAAATGCTTTGAATATGAAGATGTAAGACATAAAGGGGTCATTTGCCCACATAAACACAGGCGAAAGCACAACCGAGTGGTGTGGGTGTATGAGAGAAGAGGGTAGCACAGCGTTGAGGGAAAATGCTAGACAGTCCAAAGTTAATGCCGGGGGTGTGGCTAATGCTCAACCTGCTGCTGCTACTGAGTCTGTTGTGCTGCGAGCAGTGCTGGGATTAGTGTGACAGAAAAACAGGCAGGAGAAAGCAGTGATCCACAGTGATGCACATGTAAGAAGCACTGTCGAATTCCAAGCTCCAAGACTGGAGGATAGTGTAATATAGCTGAGGATGGTGATGGAACAGGAACAAAGAGCTGGAACCATATTAGTGGAGAGTATGTAAAAATGTAGTAACAAAGAATGATGATGTGAAAATAGGAAATATGGGTTCAATGGCAGGAAATATTGCTGAAAAGAGTGATGACAATTGGATAAATGGCAGTAAAATAATAGGCGAAATCAGCACAGCTAAAGAAAACATAGATATAGTCCCAGATAATGCTGTGGAAAATAAGGTTTGTAAGAAAAATTTGACAGAACACTGGACGTCTTATTGAGGAAGCTAGAAGTGTTGGACTGTGAATGTGGTACTGTATGAAGTTAGTGGATGTGGATATGGAATATGGGGAAGATGCTACACAGGACATTGAAGGTAGCGAGTATAATGATGTGGAGACAGCGAACAACACTGCTACTGTGAAGATAAAGAAATCCATGACTACCTCTATGCATATATTAATGAGATGGAGATTAATGGAGAAACCATGGCGGTCTGCCTTTTTTGTACTGTACCTTGGTGCAAATTATCAATAAAAAGAGGTTTTGCTTGCAAAAGATGGCAACAAAGCAATAAAAAAAAGAAAAGAAAAAGAAAGACTCTTAGGACAAATAAAAAATTGTTAAGTTACATCACATGGGTCTTTTCTTTATTGATAAAGCAGTCCTCATCTGTCCCTCTTTCCTTTTTTCATGGATACAGTATGTTACGAGCATGCATTTTAAACATTAATAGGGTGCGGAATAGAAATAATCAAACACAAAAATATTCATTCATTCATTCATCTTCTATATCGCTTTATGCTGTATTTAGGGTCGCGGGGACCTGGAGCCAATCCCAGGAGACTCTGGGCACGAGGCAGGGTACACCCTGGGTCAGCGTGCCAATCCATCGCAGAGCACACACACTCATTCACACACTATGGTCAATTTGGGAACGCCAATTAGCCTAATCTGCATGTCTTTGGACTGTGGGAGGAAACCGGAGTACCCGGAGGAAACCCATCAAGCACGGGGAGAACATGCAAACTCCATGCACACAGAGACGGGAATCGAGCCTGGCCGGGAATCGAACACGGACCCTGGAGGTGCAAGGCGACAGTGCTAACCACTACACCACCGTGCCGCTACACAAAAATATTGATGTTGCCTATTTACACAAAGGAGGGCAGGGTGTTAGACTGCAGACAAGGAGGTCCCCGGTTTGATCCTCAACGCCACTAGGTCGCCAGTGTTGGCCCCTTGAGCAAGGTCCTTCCCCCCCAAGTGCTTAGACACAATCATCGTCGAGCTGGCAACCCGAAATATCTGCCACAGAAACGGCGGATGTATAAGCATGTAAGCATGTAGACGGAACCATCAATCTATCCTTTTTACACAAAGCACAAAGAAATCGTGACAGAATGGAGGAGGTTGTGGGAAGACCAACTACAGTAGTTTTCAGTCATGGGTCTAATTTCAGTGTCGGATAACAATTTTAGTTTCAATAAGACTTAAAGCAACTATCCATAAGAGCATAAAAGTAGAGCAAGGCTTTGCTTTAATGGTACACATTGAAATCATTGAAATTTTTTTTTCATGAATGTTTATGCCTATACGAGCACAGGAAGTAAGCGAGTAAAAATGTTCTATAACATAAAAATGCAGTCGCACAACATGGCAGTAACCACATTGTAGTCATGGGTGGAGACTGGAAATGCACCAGAGATTTAACAATTGACAGGAACGAGGAAGAACCATGCATACGGTGCATACCATGTGTATAAAACAGTACATATGGATAAAAACAACTGACACTCGGATAAGAGCTGCAAAATGAGATAGCTTTTATATTACAAAAACTGACAAAATAGAAAGAGATTTATTTATCCCAGCAGCCTTTCAGATCACCACATGGTCATGATAGATTTCATGTTGTCTAACAACGCAAAGCTCAGAACTTCCTCACGTTTAAACTGCTCCAGGATCAATATTTCAGTTTTAAGTTTACAATACTTTGGGAGGAATGGAGGAAAAGGAAAGGAACGTTTACATCCTTAGGCACACGGTGGTAGGTTGTAAAAGCACAAATTAAAATGTTTTGTCAGCAATACACAGAACACACAAACGCAATAATAAAAGGTACTGTTGAGGAACTAGAGAGGGAGATAAGAAGTCTGGAAGATGAAAAGCTAGAAATGATGGAAGAAAGAGTCTTTAGAAACAGAAAAGAAGGCACAAATCTCCTATCTCCATGAGCAGGCCAAGGGGGACCTCGTCAGAGCACAAATTCAAAGACATTGATGCCTCAACCTCCTACAGTACTTCTTCGGTCTCTAACAGAAAATCAGATCTTACAGTCAGATGCTGTACTTAAAGAGTTCTGATGGTACCACATCCATATCACCAGCGGAAATTAGAAAATAATTGCAATGAATTTCTACAAAGACCTGTATCATGGGGATGCCACTGACTCACGATGCAGAGAAGAGCTAATGAAGGAGCTGACAGAATGACAAGCGGAAGCATCGGACATGGACATTGAACCTCAAGGACCACCTACTGTGGTACAGCAGCTATCGACTGGACGAGCAAAGGGACAGAGGGACAAAAATGTCCTCCCAACTGAATTTTACAAACAATTCTGGGAAATAATGGAGGCAGACTTGCATGAGGTTTTCACTTGGTCTATAAAGAATGTCAAATTGCCCACCTGTTGCACATGGGCTGTTTTATCTTAGCTTACAAAAAAAGGTGACTTGGGTGTTTTTAAGAAAACTGGAGACCTTTGCATGAAAGAAATACAGGGCTCCTAAAACAAACTATAAAATACTTTCAAATTTTTTGTCAAACAGACTGAAGGAACACATATGCACACTAATACAATACAGTAGTACATGTTAGTCAGACCTACTGTGTACCTGGATACACAATAATGGGCAATGTGTTTATTGTACGAGACGTATAAAATACATTTTTATGACCTGGGATTTTAATCTATAGATTAAGAAATGCTTTCAATAGAGTGGTTCACATTTATATATTATCACTAGATGCCTTTGGGGTAGGTGCAAGGTTTCTATCATGGATTAAGCCTTTATATTCAGATGCTTCCATTAGCCTTTAGGTTGGGGAGGGCTATCCTTTTAAAATGCAGCGGGCAAAGATGTCCACTGTCAGGGCAATTGTACAGTCTGGCTATTGAACCTATTTTATGTAAATGAAGAAAAACATGCATGGATTATCAGAATGTCGACTAACAGAGAGAGTGGAAGTATTAATTCCCATGCAGACAATGTAATAGTTTTTATTACCAAGTAGGAGGACATTCATGCTCTCACATGGATTTCGGCGGTTTATCGAGCCCTGTCATTTGTACGAGTGAACTGGGGTGCACACGTGAACGGACAAGTACAAAGACTGCTCTACAGTGAAGGACTAGCGTGGACTCACACAGTCTGTCTACTCCTACAAAGGCTGGGGACCTTAAAATATGACATGGTCCCCATCCTTGTTTGTCCTGAATTTAAACAGGACTCTAGATACTGTATCAAGAACAACTTAGTTTATCAGTCAGTTTTAAAAGCATGGTTCTTTCTTTTAAGGGTAAACATAAAAGGAAACCAGCCAGAAGTCCACCACTACACTACTCTACAAGAAAAGACAAGAATCCAGTCTCATCAGCTACTGCAGAGGATGCAGAGAGAGGCCATCTTAGTGCCTAGTGAGTTTAGGAAGGCATAAGAATGGTGAGCTGGAGCGGATTGGCGATAACCCCCCCTTTTCATTGTTGCAGTGGCTGAGCACACAGAAGAGGATTGAAAACTATTATTCTTCACGACACCTCAACTGAGAGATTTTAAAAATGCTGCTAAGAAAGCTGTGTATGCAGTGAGTGTGAAGGTCACCCATCAGAATTCTCTGGCTGGTGCAAAGGAGTTGGTCAGATCTGCTGGCACTGAGCTCCTTCCCACGAGGCAGCAGGAGGGCCCTGTATAAATCCCTGAGGAAAGCGCCACGAACAGACACAAACACATGGCGCATAATGACTCCACATTACACGGCTACAACATGCCCTTTCTATGGGAAGGCGGAAACACTAGACCACCTCTTTTTTAAGATGTGTTAGATTAGGGCTAATATGTAGCACTCTGAGAGAATAAATAGCGAGGCCAAATCTCGACAGAGAACTTGTACATCCTTGGCCTGAAATAATACACTGCACAAAAAGAAAAGATGTGTATATTAATTTTTTCACAGGTCTAGCTACCTGGCTCAGACTTGACAAAATGGCTCATGGCTCAGACAAACAAAATGAAAAGCAGCGGCACACTGAACCAAGAACTCATGTTGAAAATCATTTAAAAGACCAGATTCAGGATTGAATTTGTTCATACTAAAAGGACACATAGACTACAGGACTTCTGTAAGGTTTAGGGACATGGCAAGGTTTTATGTTGCTTTGAAAAATGATTAATTAGTCTTAACTTTTAAAAGAAGAATGGTAAAAGAAGTACAAAAAGGTTTTGTGAGTGTATTTATTTGATTTTTATTATATTGTTTTTATTTTATTTTATGGTATTTTATTTCGTCTGTATTCATCTAACATTATTATTTACTGGTGCTATTTTATGACTTCCTCCAGTAAAACAGAACTGATAAACATTTTAAATCATTACTTGGTTGTACATTTATCTCCCTTTTTTATATGATTAGCTTTATATTTTTAACTGTTTGTTTACCTTAAATGTACTTATGTCTAAAGTAAAAAAATATAAAAAAAATAATTATTTATAGCATTTATTAAGCAAGACATGTCATCAATGATAAAAACAGACATTTAAAAAGACATTTAAAAGTCAAAATCTGTCTATCTGGTACAGTACTGTATACTCTAAAATCATTTCAATGTCAGAGTGACTCCCTTGTTTACTTCTGATGCTGTGAGCAGTCATGTTGATTTGATGTCATTCGCTGGAGAGTGTAATAGTTGAAAAGTTCACAAATTCTTTACTTACCATTTGGTCCAAATTGTGCTTGGTCCAAAGGACACATTTTTGGATGTCCTCATAGAAAGGAAAAAGTCCAACTATTTCCAACTTTATGAGAAACGTTAGTTTCCTATAAAAAAAAGTGTTCGAATGCTCTCACTCAATCCTAGTCTTTACCGCGTTATCCTGTATACAGGGTCTTGAGGGACCTGGAACCTATCCACAGAGACTTAGGGCACGAGGAGGGGTACACCCTGCCAATTCATTGCAGGGCACACACACACACAATACACACTCATTCATACATTATGGGCAATTTGGAAATACCTAATAACCAATTCTGTATGTTTTCGGACTGTGGGAGGAAACCCGGAAGAAACCCACCAAGCACGGGGAGAACATGCATACTCAGGAATCGAACCTGGGCCCTGGAGGTGCAAACCACCCAATGATCCACCAAAATACTAAAAATCAAAAAAATAAAACCAAGTATTAAATAAACAAACATAAAATACCATTAGAAGATATTAAGCTATGCCCTTAAGACTCAAGAAAGTGGGTGGAAAAGATAGACAGCTATTTAAGTCCAATGCTAAAACAAATATTTAAAACATTTTATTAGTCATATACCATTATGAAAATATCAAAGTGGTTCGCTTGGGTATCACCTAACCCACATCTCATGTTGACTTATCTGTGCCAAAAAGATAACAAGAATATGTCTATCACATTCAGCCAACGCCACGATCTTATGTCTAATTTCACGCTCGTTTTATGATTATGAAAACAGGCTTCTTAATCCAAAGTATCAGATGCCCATTTAGAGGAATGCAGACAGAACAAAGAACAGACTCCTCTCTATCCTCTCTCTCTCTCTATTTCACACACACAGTTCTCAGATGTCCTATGCAACAACAAGCCAAAGTGGAATCTCTTTTCATCAATTTCAAAGCAGTAAAATAATTGTACTAAAACTCTATCCAACATGTTTCAATTTAATTTAAAGCAATCGATCCACACTTTTGAGAAAATATGACTGCAGCATGTAGAGCCTGATAAAATGTGATGTGCTTGAACACACACTCATAAACACACACACACAGACCAGACTCCTTACCTTCTCATAGTATCGCAGTTCATAGTCCAATATGATGCCATTGGGTTGCTCTGGCTGGGGCCATGACAGCGTGATGCTCCTCATGGTAGAGCTGACCTGGTGCATGATGGGAACTGTGGATGGAGCTGAAAGAGACAGAGGGGGGGGGGGGGGAGAATGGGTTAAGAAAAGATTCCACAAAAAAAAAAAAAATAAAAAACAACAGTGCTGTGTTAACTCAATTGCTATACAGATTTGACCTCCTCTGAAAGACGACAGAACACACACACACACACACACACACACACACACACACACACACACACACACACACACACACACACACACTGTAGAAATAAATAAAAAGAAAATAATTGCCTCCACAGTAACACCGGATTTACCAATAAGAAAATAAGTTATATTCCCGAAATATTATTAAGTGTGAAACAAAATATATATTATATATTTTATTAAGCATAACCAAGCCACTGCTGATCTCCCATTACAGGTGAGGTTAATGTTGTATTCATGCTGCCTTATGAGTGATCATTTGCAAGTTGTAGTAATATACTGTAACTAGAAAATTGTATTAAAATAAACACCACCATGAAACTTTCTTTGTGGGCGGAGCCTAGCTGGAGGTGAAATAAATCCCTGAACATGTTTCGTAGTTTTGTTGACTTGTATTTTACCCAGGACTGAATACATTTAGTAATTTTTTCTTGAAGCAAAATTGCAACTACTGTAGAAAAGTTAACATTAACCAGCAGGACCATATTCACTGCCCAATGCATATGAAACTACTGTGGAACAGCCTGACATTTACACCTACCTGATGAAGGACCAAGCATCTACGCTAAATGAGTCCATACTGTTTTACATCACAAAGTGATAATTGTGTCTGCAAAGCTACAAATCATCTGTTAAATCCTTGGATTTTATGCCTTGCACATGATCATTCAGAAGAGTTAGATTCCCAGCCAATGTGTGAACCCCAGCCACCGGGTGCAGGCCCAGGGGAAATGGTAGGGTTGTATCAGGAAAGTCATTTATTGTACAGTATCACCTATGCCAAATTGTGTCAGGATCTGATGGTTCACACACTGTTTTCATAGTACTACTTAACTGTTGGCATTTTTTTCAAAAGAAGACTACAGTATGGTCAAGGTAATTTTGGCCACATGCATTAATTGACAGATTAAGATTTTGTTTATACTATGTTTAACAATGTTGACTCCAGTGGAATTTGCTTACCATTTGACCAGTTTCAGCATTACTATTTGTATTTGTATACATACTTTATTATATTGTTCCTCTCTACAGTTAAACCTTGGATTGCGAGCATACAATAATTCATTTTGGTAGCATGCTTGTATATCAAAGCAAATTTCCAATCAGAAATTATGGAAACTCAGATGATTAGTTCCACAACCCAAAAATATTCAAATAAAAATAATTAATATAAAACATAAGGTAAAAATATGACTAATTAACCTGCACTTTACCTTTAAAAAGAATGGTGGCTATAGTGATTGGGACCAGAGAGAGGAGAGGAGGAGGAAGGGGGCTACTGTGTAGAATGAGTTTCAGACAAAGAAAAAAAGCGCGCATACACACATGGTTACAGTGTTATATTAAACAGCATATGTGCACACAGATCTTACTATACTAGTGACGCGCATGGGAAGCATGGGAGACAATTACCCACAATACTGCTCTAATTTCAAAACCATGCCCTTTACAGAGTTCAAAATTATTTTTGTGCAAAAGACTCACAGACCAAGGTACTCGCAATCATCCATGATTCCACTGTATTCGCAATGCAAGGATTTTGACCAACTGTCAAGTGTCCTATTTGTACTTTTTTTTAAATGTAATGTTTGGGGCTTGAGTAAAAAAAATTTTTAATTACTGCTACATTTATTTAAAGATACATTTAATAACCATATTAAACATGCTTAATCTGGCTGTTATGAAAGTAGAATACATTTTATTTCAACAAAAATATGAAAATGGATGAAATTATCCCGATCTTCCCCGATGTATGAGATTTATATTTTACATGTTAGACTAGAGTTGATTTTATATTGCGATGTTGCATCTGTGTGTGTGTGTGTGTGTGTGTGTGTGTGCGTAGGTGTTAATTCTCTCTGTGAGAATTATGCACATGAGCACCTATGGACATGTTTGTGTACAGGGGGTAATTAAATGTTAAAGTGAATTGCTGCCAGGGCAATGATAGAATCTGTTGTGCACATACAACCCACACATTTGTTTTACTTTTACCTCAGCAACCAAATCCTTGAAAAGGAAACAATGAAAACAGAACTTACTGTAGACAGTGGCAACTTTTTAGTATTTTCTACGGTGCCCTTTAGAAATAGAGTTCATTTCCCAGTGATAGGTTTTTTTTTCTATTCAATATTTGTTTTATCCTCTCTGCCATAACCCACACACACACACACACACATACCCTCCTCCTAAAAAAATTACAGCTATTACAGTTGCACTTCTTTCTTTATTTCCGCATGCTGGTGGGCTAGCTAATATAATATATATAATATTATATATGATATATGATAGGCGGCGCGGTGGTGTAGTGGTTAGCACTGTCGCCTTGCACCTCCAGGGTCTGGGTTCGATTCCCCGGCCAGGCTCGATTCCCGTCTCTGTGTGCATGGAGTTTGCATGTTCTCCCCGTGCTTGGTGGGTTTCCTCCGGGTACTCCGGTTTCCTCCCACAGTCCAAAGATATGCAGGTTAGGCTAATTGGCCTTCCCAAATTGCCCGTAGTGTGTGAATGGGTGTGTGAGTGTGTGTATGTGTGTGTGCCCTGAGATGGATTGGCACCCTGTCCACGGTGTACCCCGCCTAGTGCCCGAAGTCTCCTGGGATAGGCTCCAGGTCCCCCGCGACCCTGAACACAGGATTAAGCGGTATAGAAAATGAATGAATGAATGAATGAATGATATATGATATGTAATATAATATTATATATAATATAATATAATATGTATCTTGATATAAGCACTATATACAGTACACTCATAACTTGGTTTTATACTAGGTTTGTTGTACAAGTCCATGCATTGCATAATTTCCTCCGATTTATCAGCTGCAAATTCATGCTACAACTCTTCTCTCCCCAAAAATGCTCAGTTTGATTCAGATCTGTTGACTGCGGAGGCCATTGAAGCACATCACACTCATCGTTATGGTCATGGAACCAGTTGGAGACATTTTGTGCATCGTTATGCGGCATTATCATGCTGGAAGTACCCATTATAAGACGGGTAAACTGAGGCCATAAATGGATTCATGTGGTTAGCAGCAGTGTTTATGGCATTAAATAATTAAAATAATGCCCTTTTGGTATTACAGTGGCCCAAGAAAACATTCCCTACTCCATTACA
This sequence comes from Channallabes apus, assembly GCA_030522415.1. NCBI lineage: Eukaryota > Metazoa > Chordata > Actinopteri > Siluriformes > Clariidae > Channallabes > Channallabes apus. The sequence continues at coordinate 50,766,034 of CM060105.1, forward strand.
CCTGCATTACTAGTCTGAACTGTTGACACAAGGTAGTTTGGGTTCATGGACTTTTGATTCAGAATTCTAAACTTAAGATCTGCTTGTTTATGCAGAAATCAAGATATTGTTCAGTTTGTGTATTTGTTTCTATGACATAATTGGAAAGGAATGGAACCTGATGGGATCTTTTGTAGTTCAACCCCTTTCAAAATCTGACATGGTGTCTGTTCTAAAATGCTTTTCTAACCCTCACTATGATTGGAAAGATGTGATCCTTGGTAATCTATAAATTAACAAATGGTTAGAATGAATGGAGCCATGACTCAGAAGAATGAGTGTTCTCGGAGAGTAAATCGTTGATTTTCTACTGGGTGCGCATGCACAAAGCATCGCAAAACCTCTGTAGGTTATGTACAGGGAACAGAAATGAGTAGTTACCCGAGTCTTTTGATCTGAACTATTCGTTCTTGTTTCTTTTTCTTTTGAAAAGACCAAACGACTCGGACTAGAAGACTCATGAGAAGAACCGTTCAATTCTGTTTACTGTGTACTGCACTGCATAAACATCACGTGATAAAAGAAAGAACGACTCAGACTAGAAGATATGATGGTGAGCTGCTCATTCTGTTTATCATAATATGTCCTTAGCTGCATTGTAATATTTGCATTACTGGAACTATAGCCAAAATTTGTGTATGTAGGCATGTTGGTGGTCTGTTTATTGAAAATGTAACATTTTATTGATCAAAAGAACGAAATGAACTAAATGACGCAAATAAATTAAAAAAAGATTTGTTCATAGTGATTCAAAGAACCAAGTCACTAAAATGATCCAAACTTCCCATCACTAGCTGGAATACATACAGTATGGCTTGGTTGGAACACATCTACAGTATCTACCTCAGTTACCACAAGGTAGTCAACTTACTCTTCAGAGTAACTAAAATACGAACATTAATTTTTATGAGAACACTACATTTGATTACCGTCCATCAAATTTGTTATCCATCCATGTGCATGTCATCTCATTTCAACTCTAATACTTCTTGTGGAATATTACAATATAACAACTCCAGTTAGGTGGTTAGCCAAAGTCTACTTCTTCTTCTTTGTCTTTCGGCTGTTCCCTTTCAGGGGTCGCCACAGCGAATCATCTGCCTCCATCTAACCCTATCCTCTGCATCCTCTTCTCTCACACCAACTAACTTCATGTCCTCTCTCATTGCATCCATAAATCTCCTCTTTGGTCTTCCTCTAGACCTCCTGCCTGGCAGTTCCAACCTCAGCATCCTTCTACCGATATATTAAACAATATCTCCTCTGAACATGTCCAAACCACCTCAATCTGGCCTCTCTGACTTTATCTCCAAAACATCTAACATGGGTTGTCCCTCTGATGAATTCATTCTTGATCCTATCCATCCTTGTCACTCCCAAAGAGAACCTCAACATCTTCAGCTCTGCTACCTCTAGCTCTGCCTCCTGTCTTTTCTTCAGTGCCACTGTCTCTAAGCCGTAGAGCATTGCTGGTCTCACCACTGTCCTGTACACCTTTCCTTTCATTCTCGCTGATACTCTTTTATCGCACAACACACCTGACACTTTTCTCCACCCATTCCAACCTGCCTGTACTCGTCTCTTCACCTCCTTTGAACACTCTCCGTTGCTCTCGACCGTTGACCCTAAGTACTTAAAATCCTGCAGCTTCTTTATCCCTGCTCCCTGTAGCCTCACTGTTCCTCTCCAAATTTTCCTCCACCTGTTCCCTGCTCTCGTTACAAAGCACAATGTCATCTGCAAACATCATAGTCCATGGAGACTCCTGTCTAACTTCATCTGTCATCCTGTCCATCACTAGAGCAAACAAAAAGGGGCTTAGAGCTGATCCTTGATGCAGACCCACATCCACCTTGAACTCATCTGTCACACCTACAGCACACCTTACCACTGTCTTAGCGCTCTCATATATGTCCTGCACCACTCTAACATACTTCTCGGCCACTCCAGACTTCCTCATACTACAACACAGCTCCTCTCTCGGCACCCTGTCGTACGCTTTCTCTAAATCTACAAAGACACAATGCAACTCTTTATTACCTTCTCTGTACTTCTCCACCAGCATCCTCAAACCAAATACTGCATCTGATGTACTCTTTCTAGGCATAAAACCATATTGCTGCTCACAAATTCTCACCTCTGCCCTTAACCTAGCTTCCACTACTCTTTCCCACAGCTTCATTGTATGGCTCATTAGCTTTATACCTCTGTAATTGCCACAGCTCTGCACATCTCCCTTGTTCTTAAAAATCGGCACCAATACACTTCTCCTCCATTCCTTTGGAATCCTCTCACTCTCCAAGATCTCGTTGAACAAACTAGTAAGAAACTCTACTGCCACCTCTCCTAAGCACTTCCATACCTCCACAGGTATGTCATCAGGACCAACAGCCTTTCCACTCTTCATCCTCTTCAACACCCTTCTCACCTCACTTTTACTAATATTTGCTACTTCCTGCTCCACAACAGTCACCTCTTCTACTCTTTGTTCTCTTTCGTTTTCCTCATTCATCAACTCCTCAAAGTACTCCTTCCATCTTCCCATCACCCTCCTGGCATCTGTCAGTATATTTCCATCTCTACTGTATCTTTAATCACTCTAACCTGCTGCACATCCTTCCCATCTCTATCTCTTTGCCTCGCCAACATGTACAGATCCACCGCTCCCTCCTTACTGTCCAGCCTAGCATACAAGTCCTCATATGCTCTTTGTTTGGCCTTTGCCACTTCTACCTTCACCTTACGGTGCATCTCCCTGTACTCCTGTCTACTCTCTTCAGTCCTCTCAGTGTCCCAGTTCTTCTTAGCTAGCCTCTTTCCCTGTATACACTCCTGGACTTCCTCATTCCACCACCAAGTCTCCTTGTCCCCTTTTCCCTTACCGGATGATACACCAAGTACCCTCTTACCTGTCTCCCTGATCACATTGGCTGTAGTTGTCCAGTCAACTGAAAGCACCTCCTGACCACCCATAGCTTGTCTCAACTCCTCCCCAAAGACTACACAACATTCTTCCTTTCTCAGCTTCCATCACTTTGTCCTCTGCTCTGCCTTTGTCCTCTTCACCTTCCTCACCACCAGGGTTATTTTACACACCACCATTCTGTGTTGTCTGGCTACACTCTCCCCTACCAACACCTTGCAGTCACTGATCTCTTTCAGATTACAACGTCGACACAAGATGTAGTCCACCTGAGTGCTTCTGCCTCCGCTCTTATATGTCACCCTATGTTCCTGCCTCTTCTGGAAGAAAGTATTTACTACTGCCATTTCCATCCTCTTTGCAAAGTCCACCACCATCTGTCCTTCTACATTCCTGTCCTGAAGACCAAACCTGCCCATCACATTTTCATCACCTCTGTTCCCTTCCCCAACATGTCCATTGAAGTCTGCACCAATCACAACTCTCTCACCTCTGGGGATGCTCTGCATCACTTCATCTAACTCACTCCAGAATTTCTCCTTCTCTTCTAACGCACATCCTACCTGTGGAGCATAACGACTAACGACATTGAACATCACACCATCAATTTCCAGCTTCAGACTCATCACCCTATCTGATACTCTCTTCACCTCTAGAACATTCCTTACAAACTCCTCTCTTTCAAAAAAAAAATCTCTTTCAAGATAACCCCTACTCCATTTCTTTTCCTATCCATACCATGGTAAAACAATTTGAACCCTGATCCTATGCTTCTAGCTTTGCTACCTTTCCGCCTGGTCTCCTGGACACACAGTATATCCAACTTCCTTCTCTGCATCATATCAACCAACTCTCTTCCCTTCCGTGTCATGGTCCCAACATTCAAGGTCCCTACTTTCACTCCTAAACTCTTGCCTTTCCTCTTCTCTCTCTGCTTTCGAACACGCCTTCCTCCTCTCCTTCTTCGACCAACAGTAGCCCAATTTCCACCGGCACCCTGTCGGTCAACAGCACCAGTGGCGGTCGTTGTTAACTATATTTCTGATTCGCATCATTGATTTGGCAAATGTTTTACGTCGGATGCCCTTCCTGTCACAACCCTCTGCATTTATCCAGACTTGGGACTGGCACAAGAAGACACTGGATTGCGCCCCCCCATGGTTGCATTCGGTGGTTAGCTAAAGTGATACACAGCAAACAGCTAATATTTTGATGCCAATGCAGGCCAAGTATGCCCAATTATGCATACCTCATGGCTTAATGTTATTTTCCCTGATAGGTTACATAGAAATTCACCCCAAATAGTCATTCTGAATGGGAAATCCAGCTATAAAGACCAAAAAAAAATTTTTTGTACCATGCTGCAAACACATTATTTCTCTTGTACATTTGTTGGACATTTTAACATGGGGCTCTATAGGAATTGACTCACATTTGGAGCCAGCTAGTGGCCATTCAAAGGAACTGTGTGTTGTTGCACTTCTGAGATGGGCTCATTTTTCAGAACTGGAGGTTGATCCCTTGGTCCTAAGTAATCTCGCCATTTCTCCTCTAAATGCTTTCACCAAGAAAAGGAAAAGTTACAGCGCAATAAAAATTTTTTCTTTGCATTTCCTAGCCACTGGAACAGAGAGGGTTAAGGTCCTTGCTCAAACATCCGACAGTTTGATTGTGTTGGGACATAAAACCCCAACCTTGGAGTTGACTTTAACTGTCAACTTTAACTGGATAGTGAGCACTGTCTTGGGTGTTTCCTGCCACAAAAGTGGCACATGATTGGAAAAATGGATATACAGGACATACTTCTGTAGCATGATCACTTGACTAAGGTTGATAAGCATTTTTAAACTTTATATACATTCCTCACTCTCTCCCTCACTCCCTCTCTTCGGTGCTTTGGGACAGTCGTCCTATTGTATAATGTCCACATTAAGCACTCAATTAATCACTAAAGACCTGCTGTCAAGTCCTCAGCTCAGCTCAGCATGATATTACTTTAATGTGAAGGATTTAGTTACCGCCATAGCTGCTTAGCCAAAACACACGCGCACACACATACACACTCAGACACTCAGACACACACACACACACACACACACACACACACACACACACACACACACAGACTAGAGAAAGAGTGAGTGAGAGAGAGAGAAAGAAAGAGAGAGAGAGAGAGAAAGAAAGAGAGAGAGAGAGAGACATCTGATAATAGACACAAACTACTCAAAAGCTATACAGTGGCGAGCTCATCATGTTCCCATGCCAACTCCTCATCTTGCATTCCTTCAGCTAATGCTTCATTTGTCCATCCCTCCACCTCTCTCTCTCTCTCTCTCTCTCTCTCTCTCTCTCACACACACACACACACACACACACACACACACACACACACACACACACACACACACACACACCCTGTCAACTACTGTCAGCAGGCCCTCATTGTTGCAGACAGCTGGAGAGTTTTAAATTGCTTTTCCTGCATTTACCTCACACTGAAAGAAAAAGAAAATTTAAGAGAATGGAAACTGGTCTAACAAATACTAGCATGCATGAACACACACACAATCTCACGCGCACGTTGCAGACATTTCCACAATGTTTCGGCATCATTTTAGCTGAAGGAACATGGACATTAATACTTATAATATTTTCATGGAAGTGAATACTGACTAAAAATATATATTTCTTTGTAACAAAATAAATAAAAAAAACATTATGGTCGTCTACATTTCTAACCTTAAACTTTCTTAAACCTTTCATAAACTTTCTAATAAAATTCTAATAGTCTGGTAATAGTTTGGTTTGGCAACAGATACCTTCTACACACACACACACACACACACACACACACACACACACACACACACACACACACACACACACACACAAACACACACGCAAGCCTTTCCTTATAAAGAAAACATCAATGTTCGTATACTGCACATCTTAATAACATTAAACACGCTCGGTTTTGTCACAAACTCTATAGGAAAAACAACATAAGACATTTTAAAAATGCAATAATATATACAGTATACATAGATTTTCTGATATGGACTGATTTTCTGCATGCTGCAGAAGTAACACTGAGGATTTTACACGCATCAGCCATAACAACTGTTAAGTAAACTGAACAACATTCATTATCAACTACAGATGTCGCCATTAACAACGCACGTTTCGAGAAAAGGGATCCTGTGACTTGCCGCGGCTTTGCGCGGCTGCGTGCGGGAAGCTGTGAAAATGCCCTTCATTACCTGTAGGAGGCAGTCGTGTTTCAGTCTGAAGTATTGTGTGTCTACTGAAGCCGAAAATGTGTCCAAATTAAACCGCGCATGCGTGTTTGGAGACGCTGTGCCCGCGCTGTGTATCAGTCGGTTGGGGATCATCACGGAGGTTACAACACGGCGTGGCTTGAGCTGGAGTTTGTGGTGTTCGAGGTAAGTTTACCTTTCTGTTTTGGATGTGATTCTCGCTTTCATGACTCCCAATTAATTTTAATCTTAATTTCAGGACGTACAATTAGCAATATTTCAGTTTTTAATAGTGTGGAGATTCACAAAACACCGTTTTCGTGTAAAAACCTGAACCTACGGAGCCCCCAGGGGTCCTGTGGTAAATAAATAAATAAATAAAATAATAACGAACCGAGAGCGTGGATTAATACACCGAGATGCTTGTTTCTTACCCCCACCCTTCGTGAAAACTGCGTGTTCAGAGAAAGGCTCGCCAGTGATTTGCCATTTCTGAACAAACTGAGTCAGGTGTGTTAAAGCATTAAATGGTAAAAGAGTACTAGCAATAAACGTTTTTTTTTTTCCTGAAGCCGAACTTTATTAATGAGTTACGAGTAAAGAACCTGTACATATGTTCATACAGCATTGACAGCAGCTCTAATTTGTCTAAATCGCATTGCAGACAAGAAAAAGAAGTAGAGTCATCCTGTGACCTTGCATGCTTAATCTTTCTGGTTTGCCTGGTAAAGCATTGTTTTCTCATTAATTATACAATTTATTAATACTTTGAATATAGTGTTTGTTGCATTGGACAGAAGCATATAAATGCAAATTAATATATAAATTTGAGTAATTATTGAAAGAATTTTCATGTTTGGACTAACCCTTTAAATACAAACTCAGCATTCATCATAGGATTTCCTGACACTGTAAAGGTGCAGAGTAATCTATGGAGTGTAGCCATCTCTCATGCCATGTTTTACAATGTTTTATTGATGCAAGATTATTGCTAAAGCAATTTAACCCAAGTTTAACAATCTGAAGTATATGAAGTGATGGTCATTTTTTATTATCAATTATTTTTATTTTTATTTTTTTCGCTGTGAAATGAAGTCACCACAGGTTGAAGCAATTCAGATTTTTTTTTGTTTCTCAAAATAAATTATTTATTTTCTTGTACATTTTATGCAGGGGGACAGACGAAGTGATGCCAGTATGCACCTTCTTAAAATCCTTGTCGTCTGTGCTGTTGAAGGAGAAGGACCAGTTGGTGTATCCATAATCCTTGAAGGAGAGGAAATTTTGCAAGAATGTGGCAATAGCTCCGAGCATTGCGCTACACATTTGAGCTATTTTCAGAAAGTTCTTCTAGAACTTGATGGGATTAAGCTATCAACAAAAGTGCAAGCTTTAAAGATGAAGTTATCATCTTAAAACATTTGATTTGGCTTGACTACAAGTCTTTACATGTTGTGTTTACATGTTCAGCTTAAAATGTTTTAATGCGTTACGGTTTCAATGGCATACTTTTAAGTGCACTAGTCCAGAGTGCTGATTTGAATGTTGCAACTTCACTGCTTTACTGTGAAGTTACTGTAGAAGTTTATTCTACAGTTTGTTTAATGTATTTTCTGCTGTATTTTATTTCTAAATGAATGCTGTATTTTATTTATTTATTATTATTATTATTATTATTTTACACAATTTTGTTTAAAACAAGTATTTCAGGCCCTGGTGCAGTTGTTTCTATGGATGCAAAATTTGGCACGTTCACGTGAAGGGGTAGGGGCGTCTCATTTCTCTTTTGGTTGGAGGGGTAGGGGGAAGGGGAAGGGCCAGATAGCCCTCCTAACGAAGATTTTTCGGGACCTCACTTCAAACGAAGGGCTAAGCGAAATTTTCAACATGGCTGCTCACTCGAGCAAGCAGACCCATAAATGTTAATTTTTGCCATTAATAAAGATTTTTATGACAAGTTTTCATTATATGTATATTACCTCTAGTCGTGTGTTTGTGTTTATGGTGATGTTCTGTAAAGAAACATTTGCAAAAAAATCGTTAAAGTTTGCTAGCGGATAGCACATATTGCACAATATTACAAATATATATTTTTATGTCACATACACTTTACTGCATGCTACAAACAAATATGAAAGTTCAGTAGCACGGCAGTTTGCCAAGCATTTGATAACACATTGTTTGTTTTGCTTACGGCCGTATGTGTACATGTAAATGAACGGTGCTTACACTATTCTTACTTATTGCAACGTGACCATAGTTTTGTAATTTATATTCTGTATATGAACGGCCGAGGAAACCCGAAGGCTCATCCGTGTTCGTGGTGAAAATGAGCAACTTTTTTAAAAATCGAAATACGGCGCAAAAAAACTTTGGGAGTGAGTAATCTCTCTTATTGGAATGTGTGATAAACATCGGCGCATGTCCTCTGACGTAACATTAGGAACTAGCGACAACGTATGATGACGTATAACAGTGTTGTAGTGGTGTCCCATTTCTTGGGGGAAATATTTAAATATCCACTTCGTTTCAAGGGACAAGGGGAAGAATTGGGATTCAGCCTTAATTTCATAAAATCAAGGTTCCTGCTAATACAACAATGAATTAACTTTACTTGATTATTTTAAATAAATCTAATTTGTGCATTAAATATAATTATGTAACTTTTACTTGATTTCTTTTATTGTTAATTTAATTGTTAAGTATATTTTAATATATTTTAAAACGGGTGAGTTTTACTTAATATTGGAGCAATAAAATTTACTTAAAATCTATGTGTGCAAATTGTTATGAGGATTTTATCGAGTAAATCTTACAAGTTCTTTTTTTCAGTGGATGGGTGAACACGATGATTTAAGAATTTAATTAAACACGAATATGTGTGTGTGTGTGTGTGTGTGTGTGTGTGTGTGTGTGTGTGTGTGTGTGTGTGTGTGTGTGAGAGACTGGTGCAAGGGCGTCAACTCACACATTCTATTCCATTGTCATTCATACTGCCGTACTGTAGTTTTTAGAGCCCTAAAAAAGCATTCGCTAGTTAGTAAGTAAGTAAATAAAAGACAAATGAATAAATAGTTTTAAATTATATATATATAATGGAAATATGTATAAAGAAAATATAATTAATATTTTCGTGTTTAATTACAAAAAAACATTTTAATGGTTAGTGATTGTTGCAGACATTTACACTATTTTTGAGAACTATTAAGTTCTCCTTCAACGTGTCATAGCCGATAACGGCCCCTTTGATCTGCTGGGTACTGCGGGGCGTCGACTGCTGATCAGTGTAAAGTAGCGTCACAAACACACTCTTAAACTCTCCATGTGCACACACACAAACTCTCCGTGCACACACACACGGTTTATAGATAAAATGCAGACATAAACACCCCACCCCCCCAGGAAAACAACAAACACAAATATATAGACTACAGTACTCGCTTTTCCAACACGCTAGCGCGCTCCGATGTGAGCCGATTTATTCAAGTCATAATTAGAGAATATAGAGAGATTAATAACAGAGAAAGCATAATACGATGTCTATACAGTAAAGAAAAATCAAATCCAACTACAAGTCTGATTTAATTGCTATCATTAACCATTTATATTATATATTTATTCATTTTATATTATTTTATTTTATATTACATTATTTTTTATATATTATATTTATACAATGCTTGCTCTGAAGGACTTTATCTAAAAGCCAGACTGACCAAGTTTCTAATTCACTGCTGAAGTAGTTAAATATGCTTATACTGTAGATACGTATAGGTTACATTTTAAAAGTACAATCGCAAAAGTAAATTACAAACTGCATGTAATGTAAAATATGAATAAACCAGTATTAGACACAGATATACGATATGGTAGTATATACAATGAAAAAGCTATTTACACATGAGTGCTCAAATGTAAAGCAAACGCAATTATTAATTTATTGTGTATATTTAACTTCATTCAGCCATTCAGGTTATATGAAGAATAACGTTCCTAACCCACTATTATTTTAATCTTAAATAAAGTTGGCCTAATACAATATTGTTTGCAATGCTGAAGCAAACATGATTTTGTTTTAGTCTATTCGCTGAACACAACGCGACCCACATCACCTCTTGGTGAAGACCCACAGAAACCGTTACTGTAATCCCCCTTCTCACCTATCCTTGGTGTGAAGTTATCAAACCGGTTTCGCTGATGGGGTAATTCTGCTTCAAGCACTTTCCGATGCTGTTGCTAGGAAATTCCACCCCACAGCCCACAACAACAAGCAAATAAGAGACATAATTAACAAACTTCTTAGAAAGAAAAGATTTAGTTTTCCTCTTTTGTAAAAAAAATTAATTAATGAATCTCTTACTTTTGTAAAGATTTTGAGTGACTATTTGCCATTTACAGTACTGCCTGCTTTATTATATATTTAATAAAACTTTATTGCAACTAAATTGTGTGTGTGTGCCTTATTGAATATTTAATAATGCTTCCGGAACATTGTTGTCCATACGTTTTACAGTATGTACAGTATATTGAAAACAGTGAAACATAAAACACAAACCGAAAGGACAAATTAAGGAATGTACGAAACATTAACACCTTTACCGTGTTCAAATAAATACTGTAGAGTTACTGCATTATGTTTCAAGACATCCTTAATTTAAAATTCTTCCCCTAATTATATGTCCACAAATACTTTGACAACATACACTTATCAACTTATCCACATACACTTATCAACACAAACTCTCGCGAAAACAACGCGAGATACAGTACTGTACATGTATTTGTCTTTGGTGCATTTCTGGCCGAGAAGGTCTGCATTTGTGTCGATAAATCGCGCGCGATTAGCAGCCTTTTGATCAAAAGGCCTTTTGTAAATACAATACAATACAATACAAGTTTATTTATATAGCACATTTAAAAACAACTAGTGTCGACCAAAGTGCTTTACAAAAGCAGTAAAGACAATAAACAAATAAAAGCATTTAAATAGTAATTTTTGTAAATAATAAAAGTGAAATTTAAGTTAAGCAGTATTGAACGCCTTTGAGAAAAGGTATGTTTTCAAAGCAGATTTAAAAACTGACAGGGTTTCAGCAGACCTGATATAAATCGGAAGGCTATTCCATAACCTAGGACCAATTACCGCAAAAGCGCGATCACCTCTATTTTTTAGTCTAGTTCTAGGAACATAAAGAATGTCAGAATTACTTGATCTGAGTAATCTCGACTGTGTGGGAAGATGTAGTAAATCGGCTAGATACCGTGGAGCCTGATTCCGTAGGGACTTAAAAAAATTTGGCCAAAAATTATAATAATTGAACAATATGCCAGCAGCTGCCCTGGTTGGCATATTCACGAATCAGGACATTCGCCTAGTTAACACTATCAGATTATAAGTTAGCCTACTATCAGGTAATTAGTTAATTTAATTTAAGACCATTTAAACCGAGGCAATGCCATCTCTTTAATTATTTTGTCCCTGTTAAGACATTACAAAAACAACTATAAACTTACTATGAATTTCAAAGCACGAATTTGGGCATCTCATTTCATCATTATGAAAATAATATGAAGCACATATACTGTACACTCATTTCATCATGAAAGATGTTCATCCGCGTCGTTACATTCATCGTTGTACTTGGTCCGGCATTTAGATAAAGTCCTTCCATGCGCCATCTGGCGGATATTCAGTGAAGCACAACATATTTATTTAAAATTCCCGGATGTTGCCTCCGGCAAGTCGCAGCACGCCGCGCGCTAAATTGCGGCCTCTCTGGGGAAAACACGCGCAGTCTTAATGGCGACATCTGTATACACTAGTAAACTTGAGACAGGATTATAGGCACTCTAGGCTCACCCACGCCCCCAGAGGCCAGCCCATCCTGTCCGATCCCATAAAAAAGCCAATAAAGCACAAATCACCAAAAAAAAGTAATTGCTGTACATGATAGAAAGGCAACAGAACACTCAATGCACCGCACACCTCCACAGATGGAGAACGAGCCTAAATGCTGCTGATCTGGCCTCCAAATTCCCCAGATTTCAATTTGATTGAGCACCAATGGGATACGCTGGACAAACACAACCAATCCATGGCCATCCCATTAGCACAAGGGGAACCCAAAAACTACAGTAGGTGGTTTCAATGTTAAGGATGATCTGTGTACATATATAGACTGAAGACTAAATAAATAAATAAATAAATAAATACATTTGCCAAACATTGAGCTATATTTTTTACATTTTAAATATTTTATTAGCTATTCATGTTAAACAGAATATCTCTGAATGTTTTATTATGTCTTTAGTACAGCTTTCCCCCCATGTCCTATATTTTGAAATTAACCCTAACTAATTAGTCTTTATAAATATTAATCTACTTGGTAGAAACCCAGGGGGTGTAGGAAGTAGGGGTGCTGAGGGTGCTTCAATTGATAATTCATTCATTTTCCATAGGACTTATACTGTACAGCGGCAGGGAGCAAGGTAGGGTCCCAAACATAATATGGCACAAGAACACCTAAAAAAAAATCATACCCTATAGGCAACTTGAAAACGTCATTTAAACTACTGTGCATGTCTTTGGATTGTAGGGGAAAACACACATAACAAGAATGGAGAGAACATGCAAACTTCGTGCACACAGACCAAAGGCAAGATACAGTACGATCCCCCAACCCTGGAGAAGTGTGGTCTGCAGCTGACATATTAAATTAATATCGGAGAATGTGGGAGTTAGCAAAAGGTTGCCTTGACCGTCTAGACAAGGGGTTAAAAAAATTATTTGCATTGATGTTATGAGAAATGTCTTGTAATTTAACAAGTACAATACCACATCAGTCATAAATCTGCAAATATCTGCAACTGAATTTGCTATTTTTTTTTTCCACTTTCCAACAACGATTAAAAAATTTTTGGGGAAAAAGAAAATATCTGTGCATTCTGTACACATACACACTTAGAATTTATTCAAGCATGCCATTTAGTATTTGTGAATCATTTTCAATATATTTGTGGATCTTTTTGTACTTTTGCAAAGCTCGTGTTATTTATTTGCAAAATATGCCAGAGAAGCATAATCATATAAAGCCTTTAATAATGATCCCCCAGCCTGGCAGTATTTTGTTCTTCTTTTAGGAAGTCTAAATTGGATTTTCTAATAAGCATAATAAATGGAAACCACTTTTACTGAATAAGAGGCAGTAATAATAATCATTTGGTTAATAAATTGTAAAGCTTAATTATCCTCTGTGTGTACACTAGTTGTTTGGCTCTTACTGAGAGCCACAAGCAGCTGTTCAGGGATGAAACCTGATTACCATATTTTATTGACTTTCTTCTTTTTTTTTTCTGGGTACTTAGGGGTGGGCGATTGTGTTGACCCGATGTCTGGGCTATAATTTAATTAATTAATTTAATTATTTATTTAGTTGCCCTGTGTCCAGTAAGGTTCAACAACCAGAAAAGGAATTCTATTTTCTTAATGTGGTACGGCATCCTTTTCTGTGCAGCACAGTACCGTGTCACAGCTTGATGATGTTATAGGATATAGTATGCGGTTCCAATTCCAAATCTTGACTAAATGACTAAAGAATTTTATTTTAATTAATAATTATTTGAATTAACCTTGGCAACTTTTGGTCAATGGCGGCGCGGTGGTGTAGTGGTTAGCACTGCCGCCTTGCACCTCCAGGGTCTGGGTTCGATTCCCCGGCCAGGCTCGATTCCCGTCTCTGTGTGCATGGAGTTTGCATGTTCTCCCTGTGCTTGGTGGGTTTCCTCCGGGTACTCCGGTTTCCTCCCACAGTCCAAAGATATGCAGGTTAGGATAATTGGCGTTCCTAAATTGCCCGTAGTGTGTGATTGGGTGTGTGTTAGTGTGTGTATGTGTGTGCCCTGCGATGGATTGGCACCCTGTCCAGGGTGTACCCTGCCTAGTGCCCGAAGTCTCCTGGGATAGGCTTCAGGTCCCCCGCGACCCTGAACACAGGATTAAGCGGTATAGAAGATGAATGAACTTTTGGTCAATGTAACCTAACAATCTACAATATATATGTTATTAGAAAAAAGATACTAATCAAATGCAGGGTTTTTTATGCTCTTTTTTGCTATAAATGCACTTAACTAGTAAACTATCCTGTTATACTGTATGTTTGTGGTGGCAAAGGCATGGCCTGAATGCGGAGACCTGGGAAAAGGGTGTGTAATTTTATGAATGAGCATACACCTGCATGTGTACAGTACAGTATGTGTGATTAATATTGCTCTATTTTTACGCTGTGTCTTGCAGTGAGGCGCTACATACCATGCAGAGACAGCTCATGGTGCAAAGCAAAGTGATAGCATCCTGCCAAGCGCGCATGTGTGTGTGTGTGTTTGTGTGTGTGCAATTTAAATTTCTTGCTCATTTTAAGCTTAATTATCAGTTAAATGCAAAAAATATATATATCCTGTCCATGGAAAACAATACACCACTACTGTATATGTATCAAAAGATTTAATTTAAAAACATATCCTAGCAATGCCAATATACAGTATGATGAAGCCCTGAAATGTCCAAATTATATGTCGCCTATTCATTTAACTGGAATGAAACAAAGCATATATATGATTTGAATAACATTGATTATTGATTATCAATTATATATTAGTTTATTACGGTTTACAAAGTTTAAGCACCCAAGGCCCATCTTTGTCTGTGGGAGAAAGGTATTGTTATACACAATATAGAAATGTATCAGAACACCCAGTGCATCATAACTTGCTGTGTATGGGGTATAGCAGGCAAAGAGTCCAAGGCCCTTCAAATTCCGTCAGATCTTAATCTGAATAAGCATACATGGGATGTGCTGGGCAAACAATTCCGATCGACGGAGGCCACACCTTGCAACTTACAGCACATAAAGGACCTGCTGACGTCGGAGGCAAATATTTACACTCTCTATCCCATGTATCCCATTCACAAAAAGAACCAATTTCATCTATGTCCATATATGGCATTGTGCTGACAGCATGCCAAAGCTTTCCCTTCACCTACAGGTGACTGTTTTGCGGCTTATAAAGTCCATCACAGCCTTTTCTATTCTTGGGAGCAGAGTGAGTCACATGAAAGTCTGTAATTTATATGAAAGAGAATATGTGCATATTCAGTCAAATTAAATTCTATGTATATTAGATTCCTGTCTGTGGTCATTCAATGCACTGACTAATTATAACAAACCGTACCCCCCTGTGTATAATTACAGAGCCCTTAAAAAAAGGTCTTACCAGGTAGTGTATAATTGTAAAGCTATTGAATAAGGTTAATACATAATTGGTTTGCATGTGAATAAGGTTATTGATCCTTCGCTGAATAGGAAAGTCTTCCTATTCTCTGAGCAGGACATGCGGTCCCTTATTGTTCACTGCTTCTGTGGAATTGAACCTGGAATGATGTCATACAGTCTCTCCCTGGCCTTCCCTTTATTTTGCAATGATTGCAAAGGTACGGCCTGATGATTAGAGGGTTACGAGTGCTAATTGGTCACAGGTCACACATGGCTTTGGAGAATTAGTTGTTAATCAGACATTTTTTAGATTGCTTTAAAAAAATTAGATAAGTCTTGACAAAGACAGCTACCAGTAAAACATAATGAAAAATATAAAAAAATAAAGACCGGGCCATAATTTTGAAAAGTATAGGCAAAGCACCATGATGAAACTGGTCCTCATGGAGACAGGACAGAAAGACCAAAACCTACCTCTGCTACATTTAGTTACCAACCTCAAAAATCACCAATTAACAAGCAGCGCCTCACATTATAAAGAGGCCGTTAAAAAGGGCATATCTCGATATCAACTGTTCAAAGGGGATCTTTGCATTTTCTGGATGCCTTCAGCTTTATTTTACAATGTAGTGAGAAATATAAATCAGGAAAGACCATGGAATTAAAAGGTGTGTCCACTATTCCTTTAAAATATATACATAACGTCTCTTTCGCTGTTAACTTTCCCTTTTTCTAGTCTCTCCATCCCATGTCCTTCTCTAGCCCCTGGAAGCAAAACCTACAGTATATTGTTGATCACATTATACTGTAGAAATGTGAACATAAAACAAATGCTAATTCTTGCTAGAATTCCTACAAGAATGTTCTTTTTCAGTTGGTGAAAAGAACAAACAAACAAACAAATCCCTACACCATGACATTAACATTTAAAATATGGTAAATACAAAAGAACATTGCCGCCAAGATGCATGACTGAACATTAATTCAGCTGTTTTTCTATCATCCTTATACTGACAGATTCCCTACATACATTTTCATGAAGATCCACATATCCATGAGATCCAGCATAGAATTTATATATAATATTATCTCAGCATGATAAATTACAATAGGATCTGAAAGTGTGAAGTGTTTTTGAATTTCATTAAATAAAGATTTTCCCCCTTTTTCTGAACAGAGAGAGAGAGAGAGAGAGACAAAAGGGGAGAAAGAAAGAAAAATAGCATTATTAATGTGTTGTTTTATAAGAAATTGTCACTACTGGCTTTTAAAGACATTTTCAAAAGAACACACTCAACATGGACAAATACAGGACTTGTGAAGGTTTGTGTCTGTGTCTTGTGAAGTACTGTATAACAAAAGGTATAAAAGTACAGACTGTCATCAAAGTCTACTAAACTAAAAAGCTGACTTAATATGCAGTAGCTACTTCGAATTACTACATAGTTAAATAAGTTACATGCTATCCATAATTTGTGTTTAGACAAAATCTATGATAGTTAACATTTTTTAAACACTATCTATACTGTATATTCTAAGGTTATGGTTAAGAACGTGTCACGGAAATCAAAGCATATACAAATATGTCACCTATTATTCTATCAAATATCAATTAAACAATATAGTGGCTAAAGTTTGTGTGTACTGTATATACTGTATGTGTTTTATGTTTTCAAAAAGAACTCACATGTACAGTATTAAGATTTTTGAGTATAGGGTTTGGAAACAGGTTTCAAACACATGCTGCCTTAATAGCAGTAAAAAAAAATATCTGAAAGAGGATGAGAAAATTTTAAAACAGCATGTTTCAGAAGGGTCAAATTATTACAGCAAGTTGTTTAATCGCAAAAGTAAGAGCATTTCCAAAAGCACAATGTGTGAAAAACCCACAGGATTGGTCCTAAACAGCTGTGTGGTTTGACACCTTTTCAGAATTAGCAGTAATTTCGGGTAAGAAAGAAGCACATGAAACAATAAAAAATATAATAATATTAATAATAATAATAATAATAATAATAATAATAATAAGAAGAAGAAGAAGCATTTAATTTACAACCTTATTGTTGTTGTTTTATGTATTTACAGAAGAGCTTCTAGCAGACAACAATGCACATACTGTATGTGTAAACTACCTTTATGAATAAAACCAACAGTTTATCTATCTATAGCATGCAGTTACATAAGTTCTATAGCACCCCTATATTATTATTATTATTATTATTATTATTATTATTATTGTTATCATCCAGTTGTTAAAATAGGCTACATTTGGATTCAATAATATATAATAGGAAGAGGGGAAAAAACATAATGGTTACTTTTTCTCCAAGGAAGGTGAAAAAATATCCACATAATCTGGTTGAAATATATATATATATATATATATATATATATATATATATATATATATATATATATATATATATACAGTATATATATATATATATATAAGTTTTGTCCGTGCTGGAAGGTCGTATGTTATGCAAGAGTTCTCATAAAAGCAAAGCACACACACAAACATTCTACCTAAAAAGTCGCTCATAACCTTTCAGCAGTGTGGAGAATATAGCCAACTAATAAACATAAATATGTAAATATGACTATATAAATATGTTAACTAATAAAATGGAGATGCAGCAACACATTCTTTATGGAACAGCTAAAAAGGTGAAAGCAATAAAAAAAAAATAGTGTAAGTGTTACAGTTGCTGCAATAACTGTTCATGTGTGTGCTTATTCAAGTCCAGTACTTGAATAAACAGCTACTTCATACAGAGCTGTAATGCTATTAGCAAATGTCAAGTTATTATGGAATACATTTAAATGTCTTTCCTTGCTCTTAAGTAGGTGCTTGGAGGTATGAGATCTGTAAGAGAAAAATCATTTAGCACACTGCCGATCATTTAGTCTTCAACTACATCATTTCCAATGCTGAGTTACTGAAGAAATGAAAATAGCATAAGATCAATCCATCAGGCACAATGTATAGGATACCTGGCAACATGTCGTTAGATATGTCAAAAAATTCAGATTTTATAGGATACTTGGCAAATTGGTGATTTTATTTTCAGTTAGCAAGAAGAGAAGCCAGAGGGAAGAAGCGTTAGCAGTTTTAAACATTGTGTTTTAACATCTCCCAAACATTCCTAAACACTCCAAGCGTTCTAAATGTCATTTCTTCCTCACAGCTATTTCATCTAACATACCTGAGTGCGATATCACACTTCCTCTCCCTCTCTCTCTCACACACACACTACAAAGTCGCTGGCATTTAAAAACTATGACCGTCAAAGACTTTGTGTGTTCAGGTGATTCCGTTAGTATATGCATGTGCTGATGTGTGTGTGTATGTGTGTGTCAGTGTGTTAGTCACTGAACTGGTCAGGTAGCAACAGCAGCAGCCTCGAGCATGTGACACGCTTTTCTAATCACAGCTCAACCCGTGCTGCTAAAAATAACTTCACATTTACCTCCACGGCGTCACCCTGAGCTTTTATACATGCATACATGATGTGATGTATAGAGTTTCCTGTTTCTGCTCTACGCACGGTAAAGATCCATTCAATTTCAATAATAATAATAAAAATAATAATAATAATAGAAGTATTTTTATTTAGGGGTGCACATGCAAATATTATATCTATAATACAAAGTCTATCTAGCACATCCATCTAAAAATGTGCATGGTAAAAATACAACACATTAAATTTTTTTATTATTATTTCATTATTATCCATAAAAAAAAAAAGGATTAACCGTTATCGCCTCATGAGCTCAAATGGGAAAATGAGTTGACATTCAAGTTAAAAGGCACAGTTTCGTGAAGTTATCAGCACTGAAACATATTAGTATATCAGTTTGTGTGTGTGTGTGTGTGTGTGTGTGTGTGTGTGTGTGTATCCTGGGATAGGCTCCAGGTCCCCGCGACCCTGAATACAGGATAAAGTGGTATAGAAGATGAGTGAGTGAGAGTAAGTGAGTTTGCGTGTGTGTGTGTGTGTGTGTGTGTGTGTGTGTGTGTGTAAAAACACCTTTCAACTGCAAGATCAAAGGAGCTGCTTGAAGTAATAAATTCACTGATTCAATTCAGCTAAATGTTTTTTTTTTTTTTTTTTTTAAGTGTGTGTGCAGCATTTGAAACACTCTTTAGTTGAATAATGGTCTCAATTTTTTGCAGTCTTACTTCTCATTTGTTTGAAGTAAGAGGTTGTAACCAATACTTGACTTTTGTTGGATTGATGGCAACATCGAAGCTAATTTACACTCGTTACTTTCATTAGTTAACGATAAGTTACAGTATTCAGTGTAATCCATGCTGCCAACCACTGCAGGCATTTTACAGTGTGTGAACATCTGGAAATCGAACCCGGGACATGGAGGAACAAACGTTCTTCCAAATGTCTTTTCTTAATCCTGATTTAATATTACTAAATACCTACCTGTGCTACTAAAATCTCCCATGGCACTTTCCCCCTACGCTACTTTGGTCAACATCTGCTCTACTCTTTTCACCAACTCGCTCCCTGCAAGATTTTCAGCTACATGGTTTCCTAAAACCCTTAGCATGTTCATGAACCCTGCAGAATTTCCAGCTGGGAATTCATTCATCTTAGCTTCTACACTACTGGTATTCTCTATATTAGTCCTTACTTCTAAAAGCTGGGTCTTGGGTACACTATGGTGAGGTACTGCAGGACTAAATTATAGATGATCTAAAGCAGAATCCTTGACCCACATGTCATCGGCCATTGGGGAAAAAAATGTCCTTCATTATAACTGTACTTCCAAATGTCTGTCCAACCTATGGTAAGTAGGTACACTGATCAGATTCACCTCAGTGCTGTGTGAACTGACCCAGCATGTTAAATTCATGCTTCTCAGCACCAGTTGCTACTGGTACTTTACTTTTACTGTCTTTAACTCCTTTCAAAATATCACGATTACTGTGTTAGCCCTTTTGAATGTTGCCACAATGACAACTCAGAAACTTGTCTTTTTTTTTTTTTTTTTTTTTTTAGACATAATGAATACGAATGTGACTTTCACTGCAGATGGTTTAAATATTTATGCAGACATTATGCATATTAACTGTTCAAGTATTTTAATAAGGCAATTTCTTGCCGTTGATGATACAAAAAGGTAAATGAAAACAAAATAAGCTTCCTTACATGGTTTATTTTGTCAGAGCAAATTATACACATTAGGTCTTAATTATCACTTTCAACCGAATATCCATGAATTTCCAAAGAAGATATGAAGGCAACAAAAGGTTGCATCATGACAAGACATTGTTCATAATGCAAATCCGGTATCTTTAGAAATACATTACTGTAATCGACACTGGCAATAACTTACTGTCTGATCAATATTAGGATAAGGACAATTTATGAAAAAACTCACGGAAATCAAAGGATCTGCTAATGTCCTGTTGAGCTGTTGCCGTTGGATTTTTGTCTTTTGATTGTTTTCTTTGTTTGTGTGTCAGACAAATGAGGCCCGACCTCAGTCTCTCAGCGAATTTATTGTTTTTTAATGCTGTGACTGATCAGTGTATTTACTGTTCCTATGTGTAAATTGTACTAAATAAGAGGTTAAAGCAGTTAACAGTAAGTTAAAAAAAAATAAATCTTGCATGAGCTCGGTGGAAAAAGTATAGTTGGTCATGTGATACAGTACATCAGTGTCACATTTTCTTGTTCTACTCAGTGTATTCTTGGGGAAAAAAAAGACACCAATTTCCAAGCCAAGCCAATTCTCTGCCTGCCTGAAAGCAAGGTACAGGCAACCATGTTAATCTCATCAGACCTGAGGGGACACGATCGTCTGGAATCCTAAAGATTGTTATGGGCTAGGCAGAAAAAACTTTTTTTTTTCTTTTTTTCCCCTCGATGTGCCAAACACTGCACTTAGTTCCATGTAGGAGCAGTACTTAGAGCTATAATTAAATCCTGATTAAAATGCTACCTAAAATGCCCCTAACTTACCCATTCATACACCAGCATACACACAGCCTTGTAGGACTAAAAGCTTGACGTCTAGACACACACACACACACACACACACACACATCTTGCTGAGTTGTGGCAGGTATCCCCATCAGTACAGGGTAATTAGCACCAGCTCGATGTCCGTAAATGCGGCAAGTGCAGCTTAAAAGCAGAAGGTCTCATTAGCCACACTGTGCGCTAACAATGGAGGCTAGCGTCACTCTTAAACATCTATCTGTCAAGAGCTCTATTTAGAGTGTGACATGCAAACACACAGTGAGCTGCCTGATAACAAGGACTACTCAGCTTCACCCCCCCCCCCCCCGCCCTACAGTATATCACTCTTCTCAAAAAAGGGAGGTAGAAAGGGGAAAGAGAAAGTGAGGGATAAATAGGGAGTAAAATAGAGGAAGATGTGAAAAATTGAGATGAACGGATGGAGCCCTGAAAGACAGAGACTAAGAGAGAGATATAAAGCTAATGCTATAGAGCAGTGGTTCTCAAAGTGTGGGGCGCGCCCCACTAGTGGGGAATACAGACATGACAGGTGGGGCGCAGTGAACGGGAGGGAAAACAGGAAAGTACCTATTCTAATTCATGCTTTTCTTTATTGATAATGAAGAGCGTACACTCAAAACTAAACAATCACACGCAAATAAATGGATCATTAATACAAGTAAATTTAAAATAACATCAGTTGTGGGCCGGGAGAAAAAGTGGAACCATAGTGGAACAATAATGGTTTAACGTCGGACAAACTTGAGCAGCTGCTCGAATCACAAACCTGCGCGAGCCACTGGGCAGCGCTGCGCGACTCCGCGCCGAACATCAAAATATATTTT
This sequence comes from Channallabes apus, assembly GCA_030522415.1. NCBI lineage: Eukaryota > Metazoa > Chordata > Actinopteri > Siluriformes > Clariidae > Channallabes > Channallabes apus. Next base: position 50,788,351 of record CM060105.1, read on the forward strand.
ACCCCGCTGGGATGCGCACGTACAATCCAGGCATGGCAAGGCGGAAAACAATACTAAACAGTCCTGACATTTTAAATAAATTGTTTTTAAATAAAACACAGTGAATCGCGCATGTTTGTGATTCGAGCGGCGCTGCGCAATCCACCTGGCTGCGCAAATAAACCAGATCATCACTGCGCTATCCAGATAGTCGAGCTGCGCTGTATTTGCGCAGATATTCGGTTCAATTGGGTGCCGCGGTTTCGTCCCACTTTTGATGTGTTTGGCTTCACATACACTTCGACAAGGGAAGAAGACGGTGCAGCAGCAGTGAGTTTACTTACATGTGACGAAACCAAGAATGAGTAGAAGAAAAGTGATACGAATGAGATGAACGTGATTTGTGAGGTACACAAGTGCACTGTTTTAACAAGTGGTGGAAACACGTCAAACATTTTCTATTATCTGAAATACAAATCGAATATGGCCAAAGTAAAAAAATGCAGCAAACCTCAGCAATTCACAGTTTAAATAAAATTACATTAAAAAATTACATTATGTAAAACAGTTTCTTTGTGTTTTCATTTTTATTTATGCATTTTCAGATACAAATTGCTATATTGTGATATATATTCTTATTGAGGTAGAAAATTGCTTCTCCTGTGTTAGAAGATTTTGGTTATATCGCCCACCCCTAATGAAGCCTATCTTCAGCTTGGATTCATGGTGGGATGGTGGGGGCAGAAGAGAGACCCGTGTGTGTGTTGTGTCTTAAACTGCTGGCAGCAGACCGCATGAGACCCAACAAATTAGGAAGACGCTTAGAGACAACACACTCCAGTCACGTTAATAAACCACTGGACGTCTTTGAAAGAAAGCTGGCAGAATACAGACAGCAGGATAATCGCATGGTAAAATCTGAATCAGTGGACAGAAAAGCACAAATGGCTTCATTCAAAGTTGCATACAGAATTGGCCAGTGCAAAAAAACTACAAACGATTGCTGAGCAGCTAATAAACATGGGGTCAATTATGCAAAGATAAGTGACAACGTAAGCCTTTTATAACAATTGCACGTGTATTTTATCTTTTTTTTAACTTGGTGGTGTTTGATCGTATTGGTTTAGGAATTGATATTTCAATAAACAGTAAACTTGGCCGATTTCGTTATTATTTTGTTGACAAGTGGGGCTTGAAAATTCGCTCACCCCCTTAAGTGGGGAATGACAGAAAAAGTTTGAGAACCACTGCTATAGAGAAATCTATCAATAGCTCAACAATACAAGTACCAAGGATGAGCCATCATAAAGACACACATGCTGAAAGACAAATAGGCAGCTACATAACTATTTCATCTACAATAAAGACAATGTAATATAATAAAGAGTTTGATGTTTTTTTTTTTCCGAGACATCATGGTGACTTCAATTAAAAGAAATAACACAGTGCTGCCTAAAATCAAGCATGTTGCTCGTGTGTAAAGAAAAAAAGAATCTTCGAATTGATACTAATCTCACAGTCAGGCGTCTGTCTAGAGTACAAAACCTCAAGTCATAAATACGGCTGCTAATGGGTTTTCTAGACCTACTTAACATGCAAAAAAAAGTGCTGCTGCGTGGCTGAGTTTTAAAAAAAACCATCACATTTAAGTCGATCGTTTTGATGTAAAGCACTTGAGAGACGTACTGTAGTGTCGAAGTGCCGAATGGTTTCTGTATGATTTAATGGTTGCTGCAAAAGCCATGGGTGTTTCCTTATGTGCCTTTTTTTTTTTTTTTTTCTTTTTTTTACTAGACAGGATTTTACACTGAGAGTGTTAAAGGTGTTTATGACCCAAAAGTAGTCAAAGAGCTTTCCTTTGTATGTAAGAAAACACGACTACCTGAAAGGCTTTACATGTGATACTGAGCACTGTCAATACCATTTTATTTATATACTGTAGCACTTCCGCCAATAGACACTGGCACAAAGAACAGGCTCAAAGGATTGCTATACTGAGCTGAATTCGTAATTGGCAAGCCGATGGTGAGGAAATAATAATGATAATAATAATATAGAACGCACATCATTGTCATATTTGATGTCAACATGCAGGAAATACTCTGTATTAAAATAAATACAGTACGTGGATGATGAGCCCGATCCTCCCAGAATCAATCGTGAGTACATCCTCAACTGTTTCAGCCAAGTGTGAAAATGCCCAGAGTCCCTAGTTATTTCTTCAAGCCTGTGAGGCATTCTGCAATGCGAGTGAAGCCGAGCCATTCCTTCCACCATGACGATGAACAGGGTTCTGTTTTAAACTATACATCACAGTCGTGGCAGCGTAACAGAGGATCTGATTCGACGCTATATACTGTGCGTCCTAATGGCAAAGCTTTCAGCTTACTTCTTTGTGTGGTGTGAGCACAGCGCTTCCGAGTGTGTTTGTTTGTCTTTGATTAGCATGACCACACACTGATGGCTAAATGTGCCAGGCAATTAAAAGCCAATCAAGCTGGTCCAGTGCCACTGTTACGGCTATTGCGCTAATTAGCTTTGATTTACCTGCACGCACACACACACACACAATCACAGAGAAAATGGCCATAATGCTCACTCGACAAAGAAATATTGACAGCTCACTTTTAACTAAAAAATGTAAAAGATAGATAGATCGATAGATAGATAGATAGATAGATAGATAGATAGATCATGCAAAAAAAGAAACAGTACAGGAACCAAAAAATTAAGAAATAAAGAATCTTCAATTTGTTGTTGTTGTATTTTACATTTGAAAATGCATTCTTCTTCATTCTTTCTTTTAGATTATTATATTATTTTGGAATCAAAATACATTATGGCCTGAGCCATCAAATAAGTGTGTGCAAGACTGAAAAGAAAAAATGCCCATTAACATGACCATGCTGTGCTTCCACTTCCCATCTGTAGCGGCCTTATTAACAGTGGTATAATGATAGCTGTTCAACATCATGTCCTTCTCTATCCTGTAGGCAGGAGTCAGAACGAGAAATAAAATAAAATAAAATCCTCATTTAAATTTTCCACTTGGTCAATGTTTTAGCACCAGCTAAAAGCAGCAGCTGCTCCCCAGACATAAGCTCAAGCAGGGTATGATTTGCACAGCGAACACCACTCCGTTAGAACGTGAAGACAAAGCATTAGAAAAAAAAATATAAAAAAAAAAGAATAATTCGCTGGAAATTTTCGCTCTCTGCAAATATTCCCCAAATAGTTATTTTCCACCCGGAGTTAGATTCCAGTTAGCTGGAAATGTCAGACCTATTCAGCTCCCACACATCCCAACCCCTAAAGGCCTCGTCATCCTGGAAGAGCAGCAGGAACAGACAGGAACGATCTCTCTCTGTTAGTGTATGCACATGCGGCTAAGGATTGTTCAAAAAACATTAAACGCAGGAACATATTGTGGACTTGGACTGGCAACAGTGTCTTCTATAGTCCCCGAAAACGAAATAACTCAATGCAGGTCTACTTTAATGTGGTGTTAGCATAATGGCATAACTCCATGATTGTAAACAGTCCTTTAAACATTTTCCAAAGGCTGTATTCAAACTGCTCGGGTTGCTTTTTCAAAAACCACATCTCATTACAGTGGAAGGGCTACCTCAGTGCACGTCTACAAACAAAGAGTCTGTATTTACAGAGAGCAAATAGAGAGAGGGAGGAAAAAGGCAGAAAAATGTACACATTCATATTTATATCCATCAATCACTACAGCTGTGTTTGTACTTCTCATGTTACCAACAATTAGAAGATAAATCATAAGATGCAAGACATTCATACTTTTATTTATGGTAAGACAATAATAAGTAGAAAAAGGTGGTATGATGGAACTTATTTGAATGGGATCTACAGTACATAGGGGCTTCATAGCACATTCATAAGCATTACAGTAACGTTATAGCGTAATGAAGCGTTAGATCAAACTGAAGGCTGTATATACATGCTATATAAATAGCTTTTTCCAATGCTGTGAATGATTTCGATGCACTAAAACTAAAGTTATAAAACATTTTCTGTTTATTACACTGTCATAATGCACTATTTTCATGCAGTAAAATGTATGCATGTTATGCATATGAATAATGCTTCATAACAGTGTAATGCATGGGGAAACGTTCCTAGAAGCTTTCTCAACACTGTTAACTATAAAAGCTTAATGCAAATAATATGGGTGTGATATAAAGTCTGTAACCTTTAAATAATATGTTCCCCAAAAAATAATTTAATAGAAAATATTAATAAATCCAAAAATGTGAAGGACACACATGCATAGGTGTTGTTTAATATTATTGCATTTAATGTAACTATTTACCATCCTTCTATGATGTACTGTACTGTATACAGCACAATCTCTATAATAAACCATAGCCCCTCCTTGTAAACGGACTCTCACTGGCCATATCTCAGCAGTCGGGCATGTTACAAATAAATCTGCTATCCGAATGGAGAGTAATGGAGAGATTTGATGTGAAGGGTCACGTATACTCACCTGACACTTTATTGGTTAGACATATTTAACTGCTTGTTAATGCAAATATCTAATCAACCTATTAAATGGCAGAAACTTGGGCAAGATGCTCTGGTGAAATTCCAACCAAGCAGTTGAATTGTGGGGGAATTTTTTATTTTTTTTTTTCTGAACGTGGCATGGTCAGCTAATCTACTGGGATTTTCATGCACAACTATTTTTAGGGTTTTCAGAGAATGATCGGAGGAGAGAGAATATCCAGTGAGTGGAAGTTCTCTAGGCAAAAATGCTTTATTGATGTCAGAGGAGAATAGGCAGATTGGTCCGAGCTAACATCACTATAACTGAGGTATACTGAAAAAACATATTTGAATGTACAACATCTGGAGCATTGTAGCAGATGTTCTCCTACAGCAGTAGAAGACCACTGCTGTCAGCTACAGTAAGTACAGGAAACTGAGGCTACAATTCTCTTGGATCCATCCTCTCTGCTGGTGGTGTAAAGTGTCAGGTATATTTTCTCCCAACACTTTGGACTTCTTACTACCAACTCCAAAAAAAAAAAAAAAATGTTTTAATGCCACAGCCTGCGTGAGTGTTCTTGTCTTTTATCACCACATGATACCGTACCATGGTTTCTTGAACGCACTCACTCATCGTCTATACTGCGTTATCCTGTATTCAGGTGCGCAAGGGGCCTGGAGCCTATCCCAGGAAGCTTAGAGGAACATGAGGCAGGATACACCTTGGACAAGGTCCAAGGTCCTAATCCATTGCAGTGCACACACACATACTGTACACTCACACACACACACTATGGGCAACTTAGTTATGTCAATTAGCCTAATCTTCAGGTCTTTGGACTGTGGGAGGAAACCAGAGTACCCGGAGGAAACCCACCAAACCATGGGGAGAACTTGCAAACACCATGCACACAGACACGGTAATCGAGTCTGGCCGGGACTCGAACCCAGACCTTGGAGGTGCAAGGCGACAGTGCTAACCACTAAGCCTCCACAGTCACCAAAAAAACTGCATTCTGCTCTTCTTGTAAAAGGAATCAGCCTTACCAATAACTGGGTATTTTGGGAATGTGAATGTTTTTATCTTTTAGTCTCAGAATACAGACCTTTTGCATTTTGAATATCTTACAGTACTGTGCGGGTAAGTCTGATCAGACTTTGTGAAAAGCATAGACTTTGTGGGAGAAAAGAGCTCTCACATAAAAAGCTTGAATAGAGGTTTGATATATTGTTATGCAACATTTGCTTGTGCCAGAACATTGATATTCAATACATACAAGGGGCTGCAAATGAGATGAAGGTGATTTTTATTTATTTATTTTTTCACGAGATTGTGAAATGGTTCCAAAGAGCCGACATTTTTCACTGTTGCTTCTCTAATGTTTCTACACTGGCCAATGAACATAAAGCAAGAAATATACCTTATGTACATTGTAGCTAAATGAAACATACTTCGATGTAATTTTACAATCAAAGAAGAAAAAAACAGGATACAGAAAGCAAGGGTGCTGTTTCAGAACATCTTGTAAGCAGGGAAACTGTATCCAGATGAGAGCACTGGACAAAAACATTACCGTGGGACTGGGAAAGCAGGCAGGGTGAGAGGCGAGATCATATTTTGGACCTCTATATTCAGAGCTTGACTGGTTCCATCTGTTATATAAATTGAAAAATATGCATTTAATTCACTTTCGAGGGGCACTGTACCAAAAGTACGTCTCTGCATCATGGATCAAACTCAGCAGCATTTCTCTTTCTTTGTTCGTTTTTTCCTTTTTCAGCAAAGCACTTGTTTAGTGTAAATAAAACAAGAAACTACAAAGTGTTAGTTGAGCCACACATCATAAACACACCATGTCTTCATGGCTTAGAACTGAACCTCCCGTGTTTACAAAGATATGAAGAAAAAAATGTGCACAGCAAACTGTCCATGAACCTTGGTTTAGTCTTGGATTTTTTTTTTTTTTTTGGTCTGGCCTTATTTTGAAGTTTGTCATTTACCCTCAAGGGTAGATTATTATATATGGCTCACCCTGCAGCTCTTTCATCCCAGATTAAAGGAGCGAAGCTTTTGGATGTGAGCCTACAATCAGTGACATTCAGAGAAAGGACGGTAGGCAGTAGGAGACGGGAGGACGGAAGACTGGAGGACCGGAGCCGGGAGGACAGGAGACAAGAGCAGAGTATGTTCCTGAATATTTAGAGCTGCATATTTAAACTAGAGAGATGGAGGGAACTGTGGACGAATGACATCTCACTGCTGGAACTGTCACGCTGTGATTAATATATGTGCATTATTTTTAAGACATTTATTGCCAAAGGCAGGTTTCTTCAGCGCTGAAACTTTGCTTGCACAAAGTGACCCACAACCGGTCAGTGGACTGCATTCAAACATTCATGACCACTCGTCGACTGTAGCCATGTGAGATGCATCTGCAGTAGTTTCCTATATACACACTGTCACTAAAGCAAGTCATCTGGGAGAAATGACCTGAATATAAAATGGGAAGTGGGGTGTTTCGGAAAAATATTGAGATGGCGCATTCCTGACACAACTAGATCACACATAAAAAAAAAAAGAGAGAGAGAAATTTCAGGCTTGTGATGTTTGCATACTTCCAAATTCATTATACAATACATGAAACATAACATTGTACGAATTAAAATCCTGACTTGAATTAAAATAAATAAATAAATAATAATAATAATAATAATAATAATAATAATAATAATAATAGCAACAATAATGCAATAGGCTGATGTCGTGTTCATTACTGTATGTATTCCTGCCCTGCACTCCCAAAAATGACCCTGACTGCAATAAATTGGTTACTGAAGTTGAATAATTTGATTTATTTATTTATTTAAGTTGAGAACAGGTTTTAGAAAACAGTGTTTTAAAAGTTAGAAAGCAAAAATATAAGCTATGGGTTTTATCTGCATAAACACGGACTAATGCATTTAAAACGTTAAAGAGTGGATTAAAGAGGACTAGACCAAGATGTGCACCTTATGGAACATTCTTCAATAGTTTTTCTCTTAGAAAATCCTTTAATTTATACTAAAACATTTATCTGATTGGTTTCATTTTCTCAAACAGCAGCTGTACCAGAAATGCTGGCTTTAATATAAATTGCAAATGTAAAAGAATGCACTCTTTCAAATACCTCATCATTTCTATAGTATCAATTCAATTCACTTAAATTTTATTTGTGTAGCGCTTTAAACAATTGTCACTGTCGCAAAGCAGCTTTACACAATCAAAATAATTATTTAGTATCAGCTCGCTCATTCACAGCGACATGATTTAAAATGGCGTTCAAGTCATAGCGGGACCTTTGATTGTGCAGAACAGATGTTAAGAGTAAGAGTAAAATCTTCCTTTATTTCTCTAGCTCAGTTCCCTGCCATAGTAAAGCACATATCGAATAACATGATCTCACTATGCTGGAGCCATGATCAGACTGCCTGCTTCATGCTTGAAACACTGGCGTCCCAGGAACTCGTTAAATGTCCCAAAATGTGGAAATGGATTGGAGCGAGGTCAGGACTCGCTCGATAACCCCCAGCCGAGTTCAAGTGGTGTTCATGAATGATTGTTTGTACAGTTTCCACAGACTCCCGCAAGTTATCGACAAGTTACTCATCGAATTTCAAGGCTCTACTGGGTGCATGTTCACGGAACCAACTGCATTGGGCTCCGAGTCACCTCACGGACGTACATCCTTTTTAAAACGTTGGCACCGTTCAAATATTTCACTGCATCCCATATTTTAAGAGTCTTATCACTATATTGTGCTCGAAGCCTTTTGTAAATGTCAAGCGTTTTATGCCCTCATTTATGCGAAATTTCATCAGAGGTCCCAGTTTGCCTTGAACGGCGATCATTAACTGATAATAACAGACTAATAAGAAGCAGATTAAAAACTGTGTTATTTAACTAAAGGGGAAAAAGAAAAAAAGCAGAATTATAAATACACTGAAGTTTTTCTGTAAGCTGATAAGGAGATTTCTGGCAGGTGCAGCCTCAGTTAAGCAGGAATCTGCAGTGGGAGCATGAGGGAGGGGGGGAATATCTTGGCATGCTGTATCTCTTGCTTATCTGTGTGGGTTATATCAACAAGCTGTTTTTTTCTTTCCTTCTTAGTGAGCCAAACCGGAGAGCTGTGTATGTGTGTGTGTGTGTGTGTGTGTGTGCCAGGTTAAATGCCCACTTCCCCCATTCTCCTGCTGCAGACTCTTGCTTAACAATGCCCCAGATGCCACAGAGATGCCTGGATAACATTTATGCAAGGAGTCTCATGCGACAATGAAAGACTTCATAAGAAAAAACTTAAGAATCTATGGTTCTTGGAAACATTACAAGCTGGACGTATTTTTTTGTTTTTAAAGAAAATGGCATGCTGGAATTGGTGAGATTACAGCTGTTTAAAGCGGCTACAACAGGAACTAACTTGTTTAGACAGAGAAAATGAAATGTGCTGTAAAATAGTACACGATGGAGTGATAACCTTGCTGCTCTCGACTATTACCATGTCCCGTCATGTTTTATTCCTTAAAAAAAAAAAATTCAAGAATTTGAAACTTTCCAGTTCATGGGACCTAAAACCTGAAAGAGGAACGGAATGAAAATTTCATCTTGCCCGATTATAAATGACAAGTCGGGCGCACTTACCAGCCTGATTAGTGGTGATGTCGACCGAGACATGCTGCGCCGGGTACGGGCTTTTGTTGGTCACGCCGTTAACTGCCTGGATCTCAAATGTGTATAGTGTGTGTGCCCACAGGCTGCTGATGAACACGCGGGTATCGGTGAGGCCCAGCTGGCGTGGCGCGAACTCCACGCTGTCGTCGCAGTGCGAGCACGAGCGCCTCTCCGCGCTGCACTTCTTACACACGATGTTGTAGACGACGTCTCGGCGGCCTCCGGTCTCGCGAGGCGCGTGCCACTCCAGAGTCACCGAGGTCTCGTTCACAACGGACATGACGTTCCGCGGACCAGACGGAACACCTAAAGAAACGGGCAGGAAGAACATCCGGGAATGAGTAACTCGAGAGGTTCGGATGACTTGCAGCAATAAACCTGGCAGGGAATGCGGTGTGCGGAGGTGTGAAAAGAAAGAGGCTACGATTTATCACGTCGAAAACACATTTTAAGACGAGATCTTTTAAGATAAATCATTACAAAAGGATTATGTTCCCGGAACTCAATTAAATTTTGGATGTGATAAGCTGAAGAAAGCCTTATTTTTCATGAAAAGAAGAAAAAGCAGTTGATTTAAGGAATTATGCCTTTAACACGGTGATATCATATCACAGGCCTAGAGTGATGTACAGCTACACAGGCACCATATGACTGATTATAATTATAATTATAATTACAAAGCATCCATCAGTAGACCAAGGACATCTTATGATTTGCTGCATATCAACATTAACTTGTTACCGTATTTCTTTCTTAGTCTTTTTTCGCTGTGTGAAAACTAAGGTTCTCAGGAAGACAATGATGACATGATGCTTTATATAATAAAGCCATACTTTAGAATCACTTATGCCTCTAATGAAGGGGGGGGGGGGGAAAGTAGAGATCCACATAAATTCATAAAGCTGGCTGGCATTTTCAACAGCGTATTGCTCATGAGGAGAATAATTCTAGAGGCTGAGTTTAATGCTAACTCAAACAAGACTCCATAGTCATGGACAAATCCAGACTCTAAGAGGAATGCAAACAATGCAGAAATGGGGTTGAACCAAAACATATACACGTCATCTTTTTACACAGTATTTATGCTTACTTTTGTCTGTTTCATCTATTTGCATAAAAAGATTCAGCTTAAAAAGCTCAAGGTTATGTCTTGAGGCAAAGGTTTTTAGTTTATACTGTGTCTTATGAATTGTATTTATGAAACCCAAGAAATAAATCTGCATTGTCCTTGATCGTTGTGAATTGCATTAAACCACAGTGCGATTAAATTCATGCATCTGATTGGTGAGAATTTTGATGAATTTACTCGCAGTAATGCAGGCTGTAAAGAAAATCTATTTCATATACTGTACGTAAATGCATTGTGTAAATGTAATGTATTCCCATTTCTGTTCTACTTGTATGATGGATGTGCTAAATACACCAATCAGGCACAACATTAAAAGCACATAAAATGAATACGTTTTAAAACACTGATTGCCAATTATTTACCAGTAAACTGGTGACAATATCATGGGCACCCAAGGTTCACCCATGCCACACTCCACACTCGGAGGAAAGCGCTAATCCCACCTCACAGATCCCCAAGATTGACTAGTGTCGCTATGATTGCAGTGAGAGTGCGGGTATGCCACCCCTTCCCCGCGATGGCGAGACCAATCTGCTCTCTAGACTCCCAGCTACGGCCCGGCTGTAGCATCACCCAGGAATCGAACTCGAAATCTGCGGACAACAGGGCAAATATGCTTCCATTGTGCCACTCTGGATCCAGTCAAGCTTTAGATATTGAGCTTTACCATTGGAACTGTGGAATTAGGCTTAAATATTAATTTAGCCACTGAAATGAAAAATGTATATATTTGAACAATATAATTTATATATATTTCAGCATTGCACACTACATACAGTATATACTATACTATATAGTCTGGTCAAAATTCCATTATTTATGACTTCCTCATACTTTGATAGACAAAGTAGGAACCTGGAAGCCCCTGTTACTGTTCTTAAAAAGCTCAGGATGTACAGACCTGTTTGTGCCACTGTTAACGAGTTTTAACAAGTTTATAATTTTACAAGTTGTATTCATAACAGATTTCAAGTTCCATTTCCTTTTCTTCCACTTCACTGTACGGAAATGTTTTTTGAAAACATCACGAACCATGAACGAGAAAGAGGGAGAGCGATAAAGGTCTTTTGTTAATTCCAAGTGCTGAATGTGCATTTGATATCTCTTCAATGTGGGGTCCAAGTAGGCACCACTGCAAGTGAACAAGGCCATCCTTATGCTAAATGAAACAAAACAAACCTATTAAAGAGATAGCAGAAACTTTGAAGTGGCCAATTCAACAATTTGGCACGTCATTAAAAACAAGGAATGCACTCGCAAGCTTAGCAAGACCAAAAGCCGTTGAAGGCCATTGAATAAAACTGGAGTGGATAATTGCTAAATTATTTCCTTGGTGGAGAAAAAACCCTTCACAGCATCCAGCCGAGTCAAGGACACTCGTAGGAATAGGTAAGCATATCATTGTCAAAGTCTACAAGGAAAAGACGCATGCTTAATAAATGTAAATACAGACAGTTTATCTCAAAATGCAAACCACTGGTGACACTCGAGAACAGAAAAGCCAGATTCCATTTTAGCTAAATAGCTACTAAAAAGTCTGATCTGTTTTAATAGAAGATGAACTTGTACCAAATGTACCAAAATGATTGAAAGGAAAGAATATGGAGAAAGAACAGAAGAGCTCATGTTCCAAACCATACAATATCATCTGTCAAGCATGGTGGAGGCAGTGCTACTGTATGCCATATGGGTGTACGGCTGCCAGTGGATAGAAGTAGCAGGATGAATTCTGAAGTTTATAAAGCTATAGTCTCTGTTTATCTCCAGTCCAATAGCACAAAACTGAAAGGGCTGCACTACGGAGTATAGCCAATGGCCCAAAATGCATTACAAAAGCAACCCAAGGCAAAGAAATAGAATCTTCTTAACAGGGCAGAGTCAGTGACCTGACTACAAGCAAATTGAGCGTGATTTTACTTAATAAAACACAACTAAAGTCAGAAAGACCCAAAAACAAGGAGAAAACTGAAAGCAACTGCAGTAAAGCTTTTCAAGGGAGAAAACTCAGCATTCAATCTTGTTCAGAGTTCAAGCACTCAGTGACAGCAAAGGTTTAACATCCAAAAAAAGATGACGTCTACTAAAGTCAACATGTCAATCACATCTAGATTGCTTTATTATGAATTGTGTTTGTGTACAGGGGAATAAAGAAAACAACCTGTTCAAGTCTTTAAATACTTATTGGTCCATATCTACTAATGTATTAATATATATTATATTAAACAATTTCGCTATGGGGTTAATCATTTAATAATGTACTCATCTATCTATCTATCTATCTATCTATCTATCTTAATGGTTAATGCTCGTCAATGGCTCTAGTAAAAGAAATCAATATTTCAAAATATCAGCTTTTAAATCACTTTAAATTTCTTCCATATACACTATCGTTCAAAAGTTTGGGGTCACTTGCAAATTTCTTTGTTTTTGTTTAGTGATTTATTTTCTACATTCTACAACAATACTGGGGATTTCAAAACTATAAAATAACACATAAATACCTAATGGAATTAGGTAATTATGTAACAACAACAAAAACAACAGTTAGTTGTTATTTTAAGACACAGAGGTCGGCCTTTCTGTAATTGTTCCTGCAAGAACAGTATTGTCAAGTGCATTTGCAAAATCCCTGAAGCACCATAATGAAACTGGCTCTCATGAAGGCCGTCCCAGGAGGACGAGACCAAAACCTACCTCTGCTGCAGACGAGAAGTTCATTTAGAGTTATCAGCCTGAAAAATGACCAATTAACAGCACCTCAGATTAGAGACGTTATGAAGTCTTTACAGAGCAGAAGTAGCAGAAACATCTCAATATCAACTGTTCAAAGGAGATTAATGCATTTTTTGGACGCCTTCAGCATTCCTTTACAATGTAGAAAGAAATAAAAATCAGGAACGATCACGGAGTTAGAAAGTGATCTAAAACTTTTGAACGGTAGTGTACATATTTCAGGTCTTCAGGTTGGTTTATCCATTTGTAATAACATTTGTAGTCTCTAAAGGTGAAAACCTGTGCGTAAACCAAGAGAGTAGACACCAAGAAGTATCTTTTTTTTTTTTATCTAGGCACACCTAGGCAACAATGTTGACCCCATGTCATGAAGTATTTAACACAATAATACATTAGGAAAGAATATGAAAAACAACCATAAGAATAAAAAAATATGTAACAGTCATGAAAAAATGTATTGGAATGACTGGGGAGACATGTGCGGATTTTCATAATCCTAATATTAAATTATTATTATTATTATTAGTAGTAGTAGTAGTAGTATTATAACAAATTCATAATGAATCAAACCCCAGAGAAATTATTGTATCTTGGCAAAGCCAACTTGGCAACATGTCTTCAACCTTCAGGTGCCCTTACCGTCCAACTATCACTTCAAGTATGACCTGGACGACTGAAAACACTCATACATGCACACCACACTAGAACCCGTCATTGTGAATCTACTGTACCAGGACAAACTGCGAAAAACACAGCAGAAACAAATTGCTCCCAGTTCACTGTGCAATTTCCTCGAAAGCCACTCCTGATACTGAGATCAAAATTTCTCCTTATGAGCTGAAGATGACTCTGGGTATGTTTTTGTAAGTTTTATAGGTCAGGCGCGGAGAACAAAGTAGCTGTCAGACCCTCTGCAGGCTGTAAGCTGAGTGTAATTCACACTCTGGCTGGTTCAGTGTCCAAACACTTGAGATGAGCTTTCGCATACGCGGCAGCTACCGCGGCGAGACGGCATTCTGATGAGATGGCAGCACAGCAGAGACATCTTAGTGCATTTAGCTAACCGTTAAAATGAAGGAATTAGGGAGGGAGCGAGGCAGTTATGCAGAGAAAAAAAAGAAGGCGAGATGGAAAGTGCACCATGAATACATTTAACTCGATTTTTGACTCGACCTTTGTATCGGTGAGGCAGTAATAGAGTCCCTGAGAGAAAACAGTGATATCAGAAATAACTGATACGCATTTTTCTTAACGACTTATAGAACCACGAAAATGGCCAATGTTTCAGCCAGATAAACCAGAAGATGAAATGCTAGTAGTGCAAAAATTGTCACCAATTATCACACAGTGGTCCATGCTTACAAATTATAACCCTTTTTATGACTCACTTTGGAGAAGAAAAAAAGCTAGCAAGGTTTATTAAATTTCATTTCCTCCATGAATAGTCCACCCTTTGAGGATTAGCAAATAGAAAATCTACAATAATTTCTATTATTGTTGTAACATTGAGCCTCATTTACAATATAAAACTGGATACAAATAGATTTAGTCATAAATCATAAAAACATTTACACAAGAACTTTAATATTCATGAAAACTGATTAAATATGTCACTCTATTCTTTCCTTTTACTCTTGCTGTCACTCTAATCCTATTGTTCTCCTGAGTGTGTGGAACATTATACACGGAAAGACTAAATTATGTAAGCTTAAATTGAGACACATCATATCAGTCATATAAATTGCAATGAGTTACTGCATATATAGATATATTTATATATAGATGATGATGTCGTGTTTAAACAGCATAGGTTTATCAATTATGTATGACAATGTAATGAATATTTTGTGAAACCCTGTCATTTCATAATAATCCCCTACATCACCACTGACCCCTAAAAGCGTCCAGCCTGGTGAAAATCTACACGCTGCCAGCACCTAAAGATGTAAACCCTGCTTACAGATCACTGATTGGCCGACACCTAAAGACGTTCCACTGGTAACGCCGCACTCAGAACCACTGATTGGCCGACACCTAAAGACGTTCCACTGGTAACCCCGCATACAGAACCACTGATTGGCTGACACCTAAAGACGTTCCGCCCATTACAATGGGTTAAGATTGATGGTTAATGAATTATGTCAAGCAGGTTTTGTGACATAATTTGGCAAATTCATATTGTCATATTCCAATATTCTATTAGTTACAATGCAAGTCCTTAGGAGGGGGATATTATTTAGGCAGAAAAGTGTGTTGTACATGGACAAAAATCATGTTAAAGTAAACGTTTCACTGCAGCAGGCGTATTGTGATGAAATACCGGGTGATCCTGACTTACTGTAGATCAGGCTTTAGAAACCATGATTCAGTGATTCAGTGATTGAATGATTCAGAGTCTGGCAATACCCAGCGCCAAGAGTTTGTACTTCTAAAACAAGTGGTTAAAAAAAAACTAAAGAAATAGTATAAAAAATAAAATAAAAAAAAGAATGGAAGCAAATTTGAATTAGTACATTAAGGTCAGTAATATACGCTGCTGAATAAAGAATGTCACTTTACAAAAGGAGGATGGACTGCAGTGAGACAGTTCAGTTATCTAAAACATCTCTTTATAATTCTGTGCAAACACTCTATTAGAACCAGCACCAAGTGACCGATAAGACCGCTATGTCTCAAGCTACAATGTGCTATATACTCCCTAGTGTGCCATCATCTGGCTTACTATTACACGTTCTGCTCTTCCAACAAAAGCCACTCTAGGCCTTTTCCACAATCAGGGTGAGGCATTCAAATTGGCATTGATCAATTGTGCCCAAGATGTGGCAATTTTTCTATTTCTTTAAAAGAAAAAAAAAAGGAAGAAAAAAAATTGTCCACGTGGACAAGGAGATTGTCCACGATCTCCTTGGTGTATTTTCCTCCCTCTGTTTTCATGTCAAGCCATTCTCATCTTTTCACCTTACTTGATTGACATATAGTTCACCTCTTTTGTCACTCTAGATTTTGTGCTTGTCAAGGGGTTGTAATGCTCTTCAATAATAAATTGTTTTCTTGGCACAGATGTGAGGCAAAACACTTTTCACTTATATACAGTACATATATATATATATATATATATATATATATATATATATATACGAGGAAGTCATTTCTGCTCTGTGGGCTTTGCCTTTTATGGTGTTTTATGGGTGTCAGCAAGTGCAAATCAGCTGTGCCTGACAATTTATGGGCGACGCACTGCATTTTCCCTAAAGGTTAAATTATCAGCATCCTTGACTGTGATTGGGTTTGCAAAGCAAACTTGGTGTCACAAGCTTAGTAGTTCAGTCTTTGAAGTGGATATGTAGCAACATCAGGCAAATGGGAATGTCAAATAAGATATGCCTGATTTAATTTCAGACATACTCCACTATTTAACTATTCACACATGCTAAAAGTCCTTATAAATCATACATCCAGGAAAAGAGCGTTGTTAGGTGCAGCATAAACCAGCATGTGCAGCCAGGATATAAATATTATCCACTTTAATAATCCAATTCAGGATTCTGGTGTTGTAGCCAGAATTTTATTGAAAGGAACATTTGGAAATGTTATGCTAAGAAAACTTAGTGCATAGTCAAATTGAGAAATGCAACATGCTTCATGGAGGGTGTATGACTTGGTGGAAATTTCAGTCATTTACCATCAAAATATCTTACATTATGCGGCCTAAGAAATAAAAATGCCTTTATGACAGTTCCAGTGAAAGTGATTCAAATAACATGCTACTGAAAGAGACCCAGGAGTAATCCTCGTTCATCTTTTAAACAGAAACGGGAAAAGAATGATCACTATTTAACAATCAGTTCTGTTTCTCATCATAGCAGCTGACAGGTAATAAAATGTGATTAAGCAAACGGACGTGCGCGTTTCTTTGATGTCTGGGCTGGTGAAACCGTAATGAGTATTTTGTTGACCTTTATGAACATCATTATACAGCAGCACAATAAGTGGGCAGAACAATGCTATTAAAGAATACGATAAATCTGTGCACTTGCTAATTCGTGCAGTTTTATGCGGCAGCAGCACAGTGCATGAACTTATGAAGATGCAGGTTGGATGGGGTCATAAGAGTGGAGGAAAAGTATGATTTTAGAGATGTCTTTGGCATGGTTGTTAGTGCCAGACAGGCTGGTCTGAGTATTTCAGAAAAGGTTTGAGGAATAAAAAATTTATAAAAGTTAAGCTGGGTTAAGCTACGTACAGGAAATCTACAATTACTCGAATAACCACTTTTTATAACTGTGGTAAGCAGAAAAGCATCTCCAGCAGGTCAAACCTTAATGCAGACGGTCTACAACAGCTGAAGACCTCACTGGTTTCCATGTCGGTCAACCAAAACAAGGATTGTTTGATCTTTTCCCACACGTGACGTTTTTTTGTCTCATCACTGATGCTGATGCTGGGGCCAGGAGTAGCTCAGAGGTTAAGGCATTGGACTACGGTTCGGAACATCCCAGGTTCAAACCCCACAACCACCAAGTTACCACTGTTGGGCGCTTGAGCAAGGCCCTTAACCCTCAACTGCTCAGTTGCGTAATGAGATATAAAAAAAAAATGTAAGTCGCTCTAGATAAGAGCATCTGCCTAAATGTAAATATAGCGTTTTTTTCAATTCTCAATCTAAACAACCGCCCCACCCCACCCCTTCCACTTATGTTCAATCCGTGTCCACTGCATTTAAATCAATCTACGGGTTTATACTATTTTTAGTGGTCATACTTTTTTTTATTCTTGGTTCTCTGAGAGGAACTGCTGCACACACTATATTAATACCAACATCAAGCATAATACGGGATTGAATATGTGCAGGAGTTTGTTATAATGAGGTCAGCGCTCTACAGGCCACAGATATCAGCGGCACAATCAGACCGTAATCAGGGCCGGCAGCTGCTCGGCGTCCGATTAGCCGTCTAACACGGCCGTCAGAGGGTGATTCACTAAACGACTAAATGTCTGGCCCGAATGATTTAGACGCTTCGTCTTGTCTGTATGTGGTGTGCAGTGATCGCATAGATACAGAGAGTGTCAACAATGCAGGAAGGTCATCGCTATCAATAGGAATCACCTTAAACACACACACACTTAAACATAAAGGAACCTTGTGTGTGTGTGTGAGATTTTCTATGACAGTAGCAACTAATTGCGGTATATCTGTGGCAAACAATGCTGCCGCTTATCTGAAAAGGGAAGAAGAGTAGAAAAACAAGACTAATCTATTTAACATCGACGTGAGTATGATGGATGCTAACGCAAGTTGATTTAACACACAATAAACTCGAAATGCTTCTTGCCAAGTGAGTCACTGTCAGTGTATATTGCCTCAATTGGCTTATGATGAAAATTGCCCTCACAATAACCACCTGACACCAGCATTCTTTAGACTAACACACCCACAACTTCAACCTGTCTTTTCTTTCAGTCCTTTTCCCTCCCGGTCTTCAAATCGCCAGGCTTTGCCTACAGTATGTATGACGTACGGTTATGTAAAGAGCCTCCTGTGCCCTAGAATAATTCTAATCTGTATCAAAGAATGTGTGCATATCTACATGTAAGTATTTTGTACTTGTGCACTTTTAAGGTAGTGGGTCTCTTAGTTCAGCTCAGCTCAGCTCATCCCTGGATAACTGGGAGAAAATTGGCCTGGGGAAGATTATGCTCTATCTGCTGCTACAAGGCATGCACTACAGGCCAATGCACAGAGGCAATTTGGCTCTCGGCAGCGACGGGAAATTGCAGAGCATATAAGATTTCATAGTGTTTCATTCCATCAAATATTCAGCAACCCCAAGTAGTTGATTGGCCTTAAAGCTTAACTGTGCTAATGGTGGCACAAGTTCAGTTGTGTAATTCCAGGCTCCAGGCATTTTGCTTTCTTAATTATCACACATCAATGAATATAAAAATCAAACGAACACAAATACAGTCAAACTTTTCTTCTTCTTCTTTGTCTTTCGGCTGTTCCCTTTCAGGGGTCGCCACAGCGAATCATCTGCCTCCATCTAACCCTATCCTCTGCATCCTCTTCTCTCACACCAACTAACTTCATGTCCTCTCTCACTGCATCCATGAATCTCCTCTTTGGTCTTCCTCTAGACCTCCTGCCTGGCAGTTCCAACCTCAGCATCCTTCTACCGATATATTCACACTCTCTCCTCTGAACATGTCCAAACCACCTCAATCTGGCCTCTCTGACTTTATCTCCAAAACATCTCACATGGGTTGTCCCTCTGATAACTGATTCTTGATCCTATCCATCCTTGTCACTCCCAAAGAGATCCTCAACATCTTCAGCTCTGCTACCTCTAGCTCTGCCTCCTGTCTTTTCTTCAGTGCCACTGTCTCTAAGCCGTAGAGCATTGCTGGTCTCACCACTGTCCTGTACACCTTTCCTTTCATTCTCGCTGATGCTCTTTTATCGCACAACACACCTGACACTTTTCTCCACCCATTCCAACCTGCCTGTACTCGTCTCTTCACCTCCTTTGAACACTCTCCGTTGCTCTCGACCGTTGACCCTAAGTACTTAAAATCCTGCACCTTCTTTACCTCTGCTCCCTGTAGCCTCACTGTTCCTCTTGGGTCCTTCTCATTCACACACATGTATTCCGTCTTGCTGCGGCTAACCTTCATTCCTCTGCTTTCCAGAGCGTACCTCCACCTCTCCAAATTTTCCTCTACCTGTTCCCTGCTCTCACTACAAAGCACAATGTCATCTGCAAACATCATAGACCATGGTGACTCCTGTCTAACTTCATCTGTCATCCTGTCCATCACTAGAGCAAACAAAAAGGGGCTTAGAGCCGATCCTTGATGCAGACCAACCTCCACCTTAAACTCTTCTGTCACACCTACAGCACATCTCACCGCTGTCTTACAACTCTCATACATGTCCTGCACCACTCTAACATACTTCTCTGCCACTCCAGACTTCCTCATACAACACCACAGCTCCTCTCTCGGCACCCTGTCGTACGCTTTCTCTAAATCTACAAAGACACAATGCAACTCTTTATTACCTTCTCTGTACTTCTCCATCAGCATCCTCAAAGCAAATACTGCATCTGATGTACTCTTTCTAGGCATAAAACCATATTGCTGATCACAAATTCTCACCTCTGCCCTTAACCTAGCTTCCACTACTCTTTCCCACAGCTTCATTGTATGGCTCATTAGCTTTATACCCTTGTTCTTAAAAATCGGCACCAATACACTTCTCCTCCATTCCTGGAATCCTCTCACTCTCCAAGATCTCGTTAAACAAACTAGTCAGAAACTCTACTGCCACCTCTCCTAAGCACTTCCATACCTCCACAGGTATGTCATCAGGACCAACAGCCTTTCCAATCTTCATCCTCTTCAACGCCCTTCTCACCTCACTTTTACTAATATTTGCTACTTCCTGCTCCACAACAGTCACCTCTTCTACTCTTTGTTCTCTTTCGTTTTCCTCATTCATCAACTCCTCAAAGTACTCCTTCCATCTTCCCATCACCCTCCTGGCATCTGTCAGTACATTTCCATCTCTATCTTTAATTACGCTAACATGCTGCACATCCTTCCCATCTCTGTCTCTTTGCCTCGCCAACCTGTACAGATCCACCTCTCCCTCCTTACTGTCCAGCCTAGCATACAAGTCCTCATATGCTCTTTGTTTGGCCTTTGCCACTTCTACCTTCACCTTACGGTGCATCTCCCTGTACTCCTGTCTACTCTCTTCAGTCCTCTCAGAGTCCCACTTCTTCCTAGCTAGCCTCTTTCCCTGTATACACTCCTGGACTTCCTCATTCCACCACCAAGTCTCCTTGTCTCCTTTTCCCTTACCTGATGATACACCAAGTACCCTCTTACCTGTCTCCCTGATCACATTGGCTGTATTTGTCCAGTCAACTGAAAGCACCTCCTGACCACCCATAGCTTGTCTCAACTCCTCCCTAAAGGCTACACAACATTCTTCCTTTCTCAGCTTCCACCACTTTGTCCTCTGCTCTGCCTTTGTCCTCTTCACCTTCCTCAACACCAGGGTTATTTTACACACCACCATTCTGTGTTGTCTGGCTACACTCTCCCCTACCAACACTTTGCAGTCACTAATCTCTTTCAGATTACAACGTCAACAGTCAAACTTTTCTTAAGGGGTTCATAAGGCTACATGACATCTACCTAAGGCCTTTATGATAACTAACATGTTCCGTATGTATACTATCAACATTTATATTATTATAACATTACAGTTACCAGTTAACATATAACAGTACGGACCACTAAAAGATTTAGTAGCGAGTCACAGTGTTGGAAAGAGGGGAGGGCAGCTGCCTGCCAAAACCCACATTCAAAGCCAGTCCTTGTAGCGCTTTCAGCACAAAAACACATCTAATAATGTCATCATCTTAAACAACTGCTTTTCAGTTGTTAACCATCCATGTTGTGTTTCGATCTTTCATTACTGCTAATTAAGATGAGCACGAGTTTTGTTAACCTGATGATGGGTCCGGGGTAAGACATTAATTTCAAATCAAATTTAAATTTTATTTGTCACATACACAGTCATACACAGTATAATGTGCAGTGAAATGCTTATACGACCGCCAGTGACCTTAAAACGAAAATAAAAGCTTGTACGTAAAATAAATAATCAATAAAAAGGAAATACTAAAGAAATAATTTTAACTAGTAAAATTAACTGTACAATAAGGGCATAATAAAATATTGCAAATAGAGTAAATATGTATATAGAATTAAAGTGTCATTGGTTGTGCAAATATGCATGAAAAGTGACATGTGCAATTGTCCAGATGTATAAATATTTAGTGCAAGTGTGTATGAATGTGTCCATGATTGTCCAGTCAGTGTTGTGAGCTTAAAAGATGTTATTAGTCCTGTGTGGAGGTGTGATTGAGGTGTGATTGAGAGACCTTATCGCCTGCGGGAAGAAGCTCCTCCTCAGCCCCTCTGTGTTGGCCTTTAGGGAGCGGAATCGCTTCCCAGACCGCAACAAAGAGAACAGTCCATTACTGGGGTGACTGAGGTCCTTCATGATCTTCCTAGCCTTAGTCCAGCACCGCTTGCTGTAGATCGAGTGCAGGTCAGGGAGCTCAGTGCGGATGATGCGCTCGGCTGATCGCACCACCCTCTGTAGAGCTCGTCTGTCCTGCATGGTGCTGTTCCCGAACCAGGTCGTGATGTTTCCCGTCAGGATGCTCTCTATGGTGCAGGAGTAGAAGTTCCTGAGCACCTTGGAGGGCAGTCTAAAGTCTCTCAAGCGTCTGAGGTGGTAGAGACGCTGCCGGGCTTTTTTCACCACGGTGTTGATGTGACAGGACCATGACAGGTCCTGCGTGATGTGAACACCGAGGTATCTGAAGCTGTCCACTCTCTCCACTGGGCTCCTGTTGATGACGGGGGTCTGGTAGTTCCTCTCCTGCTTTGTACTAAAGTCCATTATCAGCTCCTTTGTCTTACTGACGTTCAGGAGGAGATTGTTCCTCTGGCATCATTAATGTCATTAATGTCATCATTAATGTTCCTCAGGTTCATCATTAATGTATGGTTTGCAAGGTCCCATGTTCAAATCCCACCACCACCAAATTGTCCCTGTTGGGCCCTTGAGCACGGCCCTTCCCTCAACTGCTCAGATGTATAATGAGATAAAAATGTAAGTCGTTCTAGATAAGGGCGTCTGCCAAATGCCTAAAATGTAAACAATTATGACAGGTTCATTATTCTTGTCACCTTAAAAGCTAACTACAGTAGATTCTAGAACAAGGCAAAATCACAAATACTTGAAAAAGGGAACTACTGTGTGGAACAAGATATTCTACACCATTTGTAGTATTGCACACTAGCCTTCCGGTATACAGTGCAGGCCAAAAGTTTGGACACACCTTCTCATCTATCTGTCAATGTGTTTTCTTTATTTTCATGACCATTTACATTGGTAGATTCTCACTGAAGGCATCAAAACTATGAATGAACACATGTGGAGTTATGTACTTAACAAAAAAAGGTCTCCACAGTCACCGGACCTGAACCCAATCGAGATGGTTTGGGGTGAGCTGGACCGCGGAGTGAAGGCAAAGGGGCCAAGAAGTGCTAAACACCTCTGGGAACTCCTTCAAGACTGTTGGAAACCATTTCAGGTGACGACCTCTTGAAGCTCATTGAGAGAATGCCAAGAGTGTGTAAAGCAGTAATCAGAGCAAAGGGTGGCTATTTTGAAGAAACTAGAATATACAACATGTTTTCAGTTATTTCACCTTTTTTTGTTAAGTACATAACTCCACATGTGTTCATTCATAGTTTCAGTGAGAATCTACCAATGTAAATGGTCATGAAAATAAAGAAAACACATTGAACGAGTGAAGGTGTGTCCAAACTTTTGGCCTGTACTGTATGCCATGTGAGAATCAGTACCACAACAGTTTGCATGATACCCTAAAAAGCAATACAAAGAGAATCTTACCAAATTTACAGGACTACCCACCACCTCCATGGTTAATCCTCCCTGCTACATAATACCAGTATGAATTTTAAACTACTTTCACCACAGATAATCAGTTTTGATTGATTTAAAAAACGCAAAGTACAAAGGTAGAACTGGAGTGGGGTGGGGATACCCAAATCTAATATAATCTTATAATTAAAATAATAGCGATAACAGTTGTAGGCCAAGCCATAAAGTGATGCAACACAAGCAATTAGCGGGACCACACTACCTATCATGTTAGCACATCAGAACACAACACATTACTCACTCTCTCCTGTTTCCTGTTTAACCTTGATTAGAATCACTGTTTAAGTTTCAGTGTTGGCAACTAACAGGCTCTTTTTTTTTTCGAGTTGATTCTGTATGTGCTCCAGTAATTACAGTACATGTTTACACAAGGTTCTGAATCTTTTGTTCACGGTAGCTGTTGCCTTTGCACTTTGCATAACTCGTTCATTTTCTGTACCACTCTATGGGCAAAAGGGGAACTGAAGCCAATCCTAAGGCGGCACAACCTGGATCCGTTGTCAACCGAAACATGTTCTCACACACCTGATGCTATGCGTGTAGCAGCGTTTTTCACTGCAATCCTTTAAATGCGTGTTCGAGCTGTAGGATTTCCCGGCACACAATGTGCATCAATGTGCCATGCAGGCATTGTTTAAAGGCTAAAAAATTGTATAATATAAACTAAGCATGAAAAATGGGAAGTCATTTGCACTCCCCTACAGTATGTCTGGAGACTTCTGGGACACCCTGTAGTTTCCTCAAATTGAAGCGGACCTTATTTGTCAGACATCGTTCCAAATCCGATAGACTGTAATACAAAGCTTTTCAATTTGTTGCTGTATAATTACTTTATAATTATAATCACAATAATGAACTCTGCTTGTGTGTTTGTCACCGCAGATTTGAGAAAAGTCTGTTTACTGCATCTGTACCTGAAACTCCATGCTGTGTGTGCATGTGTGTGTGTGTGAGAGAGAGAGAGAGAGGTAGAGAGAGAGGTAGAGAGAGAGAGAGAGCCGCTGTGCACAGTGCAGAGTCAGTTGGAGGCAGTGGCTGCAGCTAGAGGATTAGCAAAGCAATTACAGTGGCTTAAGGTCTGTTTACTGCCTCTGTACCTGCAGCTCCACTGTGTGTGTGTGTGTGTGTGTGTGTGTGTGTGTGTGTGTGTGTGCAGGAGAGAGAGAGCGAGAGAGAGAGAGAGAGAGAGAGAGAGAGAGAGAGAGAGATGTGGGTTTAGTAAAGGAATTCTCTCAGTAAGAACTATAAAGCTAGTATACGTATAGATGTTATCCAGACAGTGCCTCAGACTGGCCTGATTCATGGTACACTGGTATGAATTCAACTCAGTAGTGTGTGCGTGTGTGTGTGCGTGTGTATGTGTGTGTGTGTGTGTGTGTGTGTAGGTGTGTGTGTGTGTGTGTGTGTGTGTGTGTGTAGGTGTGTGTGTGTGTGTGTGTGTGTGTGTGTGTGTGTGTGTGTGTGTGTGTGTGTGTGTGTGTGTGTGATGTATCCGAGCCTGACCCTGAGCTCTGACATGACTAAACTCTTACTTAATTTTACATCCACCCTATTAGAACAAGCATCACTACTGTAAATATTGAAGCGTGGTCCAGACCCGGCCCAAGAGACAGTTCTATCCAAACCCTGATGCTTTACTGATAAATGAGAATAATGAATATACCAGTGATCTAGCACTTTTCCAATAAACAGAGTATGTGGAAGAAATAGAAACAGCCTAGTCTAGACTAGAAGCCCTAAACAGCCTTCGTAAACATTAATAAATATTGGCATATTAAATGCATTATTGACGCATTTATTTTTTATCTGATCTGTCTGAAATAAAATACATTTTGATATACAACCTGTACATTTGTGTATATCTATATACAGTACAGTACAAATACTTCGTTACCTTACTTAAGTAGAAATTTTGGGTATCTATACTTTACTGGAGTAATTATTTTTCAGCCGACTTTTTACTTCTACTCCTTACATTTTAAAAATAGCCTCGTTACTCTATTTTTATGATAAGAACGCGCACAACGCCCCGCCTCCCCCCCCGGTCACATGATAAGAATGCCCACAACGCACCCCCCCCAACCCCCCCCCCCCCCCTCGGTCGCATGATCAGAAAGCGAGACCTTAATGCTTTTGTCGCCCCTCACGGTACTTTTACTTTTATACTTTAAGTAGTTTTGAAACCAGTATAAACTTTTACTTAAGTAAAAAGCTTGGGTTGATACTTCTACTTCTAAAGAAGTATTTTTGAACCCTAGTATCTATGCTTCTACTCAAGTAATGAATGTGAATACTTTTGACACCACTGTATCTCACCTACGCAGTTTCGTGCAGTGGCCATAAGTACGGTTCATCATGATTCACCGAAAGTTTTGGCGTTGTGATTAGGTTTCCATCTTTCCTCACGTCGGTCCTCGCATAGTGAAACCGCATAGGTGAGATAGGGGTAAAACAGCAAGAATAACAGATGGGGGCAGGTTATCAGGGTCGGGCTTGTAAGAGAACTTTCACACACACACACACACACACACACACACACACACACACACACACACACACACACACACACACACACACACTAACAGAATGACTCCTGTCTGGCTCATGGATTACATAAATTGTCTGAATAACGGATTACATTTTTTAAACTAAATACCTTAGTACATAAATGGCGGAACTAACGTGTTATATTACTTGTTACATCAAAAAAGTAATCCAAGTACTCTAATGCGTTACTTTGTAACGTGTTACATGCAACCCTGGTGACATGACTGAAAGAATGTAAAATACATACCCCCTTTTGATTGCCCAGATTTTCAGGAAATGAACAAGGACTCACTTTTTCTGTAAATAAACTGGATAACGTTCAGACTCCATCATGTGTGTGTGTGTGTGTGTGTGTGTGTGTATTTGCTGCAAATTCAAATAGTTGAAATTTTCTTTAATACCTGTTGTATATTTTTAAGGAATTGTAAGGGTTAACCCCTAGAGGGCGCCAAAACGCCCCTTTAGTTTGTTTAGTTAAGTTTGGTATTTGTAGTTTAAGTTGTGTTTTGTTGAATAGGAACTTCGGTTCCCAGGCTGCACCTCGGTCAGGTGACGCAAGCAAGCACCTGAACCGAGGAAGGTAATCATGTTCATTATAAATAGCCTGCTTTCAGTTGAAACGATGTCTAGCTTTTGTTGTAATTTTCGATGAGGTGTTTTGTGTTGGTTTTGTTTAATTACTGAAACTGGAGATAGTGAAACCCACTAAGTGCTCTCAGAAAAGAGCTTATGTTTTGTTTTGTCTGAAATAAAAGACTTTATTGAACCGCCAGCTCGCCTCCCGCGATTATGCCGACACAGAAGACCCATGCGTGACAGAAAGCTAGACCCTCATAACGGCATAGCGGAGGGCTTCCCCCTCAGCGAATTTTTTGGGGGGGCTATTACCATCTCTCCCGAGCTGGCGGAACTGCTGGAGGTCGGCGAGGAGCACGGAGAGAGAGGTATGGCAGAGCTGGGAAGGCTGCAGGCTCGCTATCCGGCGTACGCCATTTAAAGGTGTGGTAGCTGGTGGAGACGCAAACCCAAGCCCCGAGGAGATGCGGACCAAGGAGGTCTGGCGTGACAGGGGTGAGGGGGAAATGGGAAGAATCTACAGGCAGTGGGCGAGACAAAACGAGGAGCGCATCAGAGACCTGCGGGAGCAGGTGCTGCAGCTCCAACAGTTGCTCGTCCAGGTTCGGGAGAGCCAAGCTGTAGTCCCGGAAGCTCTCACTCTCTCGGGTTTGGACGTCGCGCTCCCCCCCCCCCCCCCCCCGCCCCCCCCCGCCACTGCCTAAACTCGTAACGGAGGAAGGCAATCATGGGCTGTGCAGCGTCGATGACGCGTTCCCTCCACTCCCTCCGCCTCTGCTCAGCGTGGAGGACTACGCATTTTTTAGGGGGGTACTGTAAGGGTTAACCCCTAGAGGGCGCCAAAACGCCCCTTTAGTTTGTTTAGTTAAGTTTGGTATTTGTAGTTTAAGTTGTGTTTTGTTGAATAGGAAATTCGGTTCCCAGGATGCACCTCGGTCAGGTGACGCAAGCAAGCACCTGAACCGAGGAAGGTAATCATGTTCATTATAAATAGCCTGCTTTCAGTTGAAACGATGTCTAGCTTTTGTTGTAATTTTCGATGAGGTTTTTTGTGTTGGTTTTGTTTAATTACTGAAACTGGAGATAGTGAAACCCACTAAGTGCTCTCAGAAGAGAAGAGCTTATGTTTTGTTTTATGTTTTGTCTGAAATAAAAGACTTCATTGAACCGCCAGCTCGCCTCCTGCGATTATGCCGCACTCACGTCGACACAGAAGACCCATGTGTGACAGGAATTTGTCAGTTTTAGACCTTTTAACATTGCAACTTTAAGCCAATGACCTGTATAACTGATTACACAGCAAATTACCTTAAAATAAAATATCTTAAATCTAGTGGAATGTACCTACTGTAATCAATGAAAATGATTAAACAATTAAGCTTAGACATATTCTTACTATATTTTTTACTATATTTCTTGTTTTACTGGTACAGTAGATTCACTGATTCATTCATCTTCTATACCGCTTATCCTGTTCATGGTCATGGGGGCGGGGGGTTTAGGACTGGAGCCTATCCCAGGACACACGGCAGGATACACCATGGACAATGTGCAAATCTATCAAAATGAGTGCGCAGACACGCACAGACAAACATGAACTGTGGGAGGAAACCAGAGAACCCAGAGGAAACCCACCAAACACAGGGAGGATGTGCAAACTCCACACCCACAGCCCAAAGAGGGAAGTGACCCATCGACCCTGGCTGTATGAGGCCACTGTGCCGCCTCTGTTAGCAGATTAGGTTTTAGAAACGCTAAATATATATTTGAAACGCAAAATATATAAATGTATATTTGGGAATGGGTTGAATAAAATTATATTGGGTTTGCTCTAATCTTATAATAAGAAATTGTACATAAATGTGACTTGTATTAGCAATATGTGCTTCAGCTGTTGTTAGGCACTGACGTCAGTGTACATCCCATTATTTCCCAGTGCCAGTCCTGAAGATCCCAAGGTGTAAATTATTATTATTATTATTTTCCACACACATGATCACATTTTTTCACAGCCTGGTCAGGTGTGAACTCTCAGAGGTGTTAAAGCTATTACTGGAAATCAAAGCGATCTCAGCTTTCATGTTTACTTGATGTAAATCAATAGTCAATACAGAAATGTTTAAACAATAAAAAAAAAAAACATTTTTTTAAGTTATATCGAGATTCTTTGTGGGAATACAAGAAGTATAAAAAATGTTATTGCAGGGTTGAATGAAAACTCTATTAAAGAGAAAGATGTTCATGGTGTAAGTGGATTCTGTAATCTACAGCACATTGAACAAATCAATACAAAAGAAATGTTAAAGAAAACAGACAGAATCATAGAGTGAGGAAAAAACTGAAATCTGACGGGATTAAAAGTTCATAAGAAAGTTTGAACGGTATACGGAGATATTAAAACATCTTTAAAAGGAATAAATCGAAATCGTTCAAACCTCTAAATAAAAGTTCAAATCAGCTTTGGTGCAAATCCTCATATTAACACACCATCTGCTGTAGCTTGGTCCTATTGGGAGACGGTCTGATACTGATAAAAAAATTTATAAAAAACAAAAAATATAATATCTATATATATATATATATATATATATATATATATATATATATATATATATATATATATATATATATATATATATATATATATGTAAATAACCCAGTATGATAACTTTAATTATCTCCGAATAATACTGTCCAATACACAGTGAAAGTTTCTGAGGGAATATTTTGTGCTGTGATGAACGCTCCAGACGACGCTGGTCTCAGGGACTCGGTCTCCCATGGAGAGGAATGGAGGGAAACCAGTGAGAAGCATATGGCCCTCTAGGAAAAAGAAAGAGAGAGAGAGAGAGAGATGGCTTTAAAGAATGAGCGAGCATCAATCAGTGGGGAGGGAGTGTGAAGAGGGATAGAAATGGAAGTATAAAGGAGTGTGTGTGTGTGTGTGTGTGTGTGTGTGTGTGTGTGTGTGTGTGTGTGTGTGTGTGCGCGTGCATGTGTGCGCGCTTGCGTGTGCATGTGTGTGCACGCATCAGGCCGATGGTTGGCTAGTGCTAAGCTGAATAGTCAGGCTCCAGAACCCTGCTGATACACTTCCTGCTCCCCTATCCATCACTGCCCTAATCAGGCTCGTTTCAGAAGCTCTCTCTCTCTCTCTCTCTCTCTCTCTCTAACACACATGCACAGCTCTCTTACACACAACCTTTTCACAGCAGGCCCTAAAAGAAAGGGAGAAAGGGTATATACCGAGCTCTAGGTATTTGTGCAAAAGAACAGTGTGTACAGGAGAATAGAGAGAAAATAATGAAAACGGGATAGGTTGCCAGTTCTATTTTTTTTTTCACAGGAACATTAAATTTCACATTTTATTAAATAATCACAGGAACGACTTCGGGGGGTTCAAAGCCACCTTGGACAGGACTGTCATTCACGGACATACGGGCTTCTTAAAAATGTTTGCACCATTCAAATCCTTTACTCTGGCTAAGAGTCTCATCACCATAAGAGCATACAGTGTTCTGTAAATGTAAACCAGGTGTACTACTACGCCCCTCATAATATTACTATTACTACTAATAATAACAACAACAACTATTATTATTTTTATTATTATTTTAATAACATCAATAATACTGTTTATTGCTCATCCTTTCTTTCTCAAACTCAAATCAATCTAATAAATAATTGTTAATTAACACATATAGAATCAGAAATATCACAGGACACACTGCAAAAAATAGCATACATGAACTAATTAGTTCCAGAAAACGTCCTTGTAATCCAGAGCACTCGTATATCAAAGCCAATTTCCCCAGAAAAAAAAAATCAAACTTAGTTAATTCATTCCATGACCCAAAAATATTCATATAAAGTGATTAATACAAAATAGAAAGTAAAAATACAAGAAATTAACCTGTACTTTACCTTTGAAAAGAATAGCAGCTTGTGAAAGGGGTAAGGAGGGGACAGAGACACTCAGCAAACAAAGCGTATACAGTACATACTGTACTTGTATTGCAAGATCCGGCTTGTTTATCAATTTATTAAAAATCTTTGCAAAATACTCAGACCAAGTTAATCACGGTCCAAGGTTTTACTGTAATTTACTAAGATACGATTACAACCGACCAAATATTATTAAGCATGTATGTTTTTTTATATACATATTAAACAATTTTCATTGCATTTGACTAGAAGTAAGCTTATGGTCTTATATTTGGTTTCTAGTCAGTTTATTTCAAGACATTATAGATAGGTTTGCTAGAGTCAAGAATATTTCACTTGTCAAGATGCAGTGCAGTTAACAGAACAGATTGATGTGAGGGTAACATGATGGGAAGCATCGTGTGAAAGTAGCTGGAGCTACACATTTATAGTTATCAAGTTACAGCAATGAGTTTGAGAGATGGGCTTTGAGTTCTGGAGAAATGGAGAAGATTTCTCAAACCCTCTGTGGAAGTGAATTGCAATACTTGGGCATAACAGCACTGAAGGACTTAACCTCCATAAATGCATTCCTGGGATTAAATCAGTGTATTTTCAGCCATATGTTCTGTGATTGCTACAATACTGTATATCCTGGTCAGGGTTACAGTGATGCTGGAGCCAATCCCAGGAGGACATGGGCATTAAGAGGGAATAACCTGTGACAGTAAATGTGTCCATCACATAGAACAGTATACACATTTTAACATCTGGTGTAACCATTAAACCGACTATCATGTTTTGTATAGTGGGAGTCAAATGGAGAACCCAAAGTAAATCCATGTAAACATGGAGGAAGCGTAATCCATGTAAGATTATGATCAAACCAGGGACACTTAGTTATTACATTGTGATTTGAAGGAAATGTGCAGGGTATGGGAGGTCCTCTTTTGAGTTTTAGTAGCCTGTTTATTTCTTTCAAACTCTTTGTAGAAAGAAAAAACAGGGAGACATTTTAAACAAGTCAGGGAGACAGAAAGAAGGACAATTCCTGCAAGCAATTAGGCTACATAAATGAATAAAACCTAATGAATCAATGGAGTACAAAGCACACTGCAGTTTCCTCAGCGGTTAAATGAAACCAAGAGACATGCTCGATAACTCAAAACCACCTGAAAAACAGCCAAGTAATTTTCTTTCAGTCGGTAGGGTGTCATTACTAAAATCATCATGCAAGGATACAAGCCAGGGGAGATAAACTAATGAGAATATATATATTTATGGGAACCAAAGGCTAAAGACAATACTGTGATTTCTTTTGTATTGTACATCAATATAGCATTCATTCAAATCCTATTAGCATCGACAATAAATCTGCATTCAACTCTGTGCTCTATCAATACAGCACAGCATTAATTAATGCCTTTTCAATTTCAATATGGTATTCATGGCTTTTTCATACTGCTCGATCTTGCTCTTTCCCAAGAACATTGATATTGTGTCTTCTCGATTATGTACTGTAGCAAGAACACAATAACAAGTGTTGCTAGTCTCGTTAGTGGATTCCTGCAACTGATAGGCGTACAACGTGTAACGCGCCATCCTCCTCAGATCCACCTGACTTGCATATCAAAGCTATCCCTCAGGGCACAAGCAAGAGTCAAAACGAATTTCTGTTGTGTATGGCGTTATCATTTTCATCATGCGCCTACACCAATCTCGGCAACCCTGCAGCACTGCAGTAACGACTTCAATCTTTCATTCATAACCGGGAGAGAGAGCGAGAGAGAGAGAGATCCATTTTTTCCATGAAAGAAGATTCTGAAAAGAAGAGAGATGTTTTTTTTTTTTCTCGTGACCTACATAGCATGCTCCATTTCCTTCCCTCGCCAGTGCCAAGAGGGAGGAGCTAATGTAGCAGAAGAGTGCATCAATCACTTCTTACCAACTAATCACTTTCCATCAAACAAGAGAAATAGTTGTTTATATGTATTCAGATATCTGCACATTAATTTGCTATGACATCAGACAGTTCCAAGTCTCCTCTCAGGACTGGAGTCTCCAGGGACACCGAGGCGATATTCTGGTCTGTACTAACACTTTGCCGAACACAAGTCTCCAACTACTCCTCCCTCGTTGATCCTCCAGATGCTTTGGCAAGAATCTGACCCACTTCTGTAAAGAGTTGCTCCAGAGGCCAGTGCTACTCGATCACACTAATGACAAGCCTCTAAGTGACCTACATGTGGGCTGCGGGCTGTGGGCAGTGGCACACCGCCAGCGGCACCTTTCAATAAAGCAAACCAATGTGTTAAACCAACATTTTAATCAAGTCTACAGGGAGATGTCTTCCACTTCACATCTTACTTTTCAGGTCTCTATGTTTGCTACAGTGAAACCCTAAGGACAAAATCTCAACATTCCTCTACTAGCAAAGTTCTCGATTCGCACCTCTGGACCTCTGGGACTCACTAGCAGACCACTTTTTTTTGGCTTATATCTTTTAAATGTGTCCACTATAACCATAAAACTAGCAGACCCCAGGGATTTGGCATTTATTTCCTATTTTTGTTATGTCTTCCAGTCGGGTACTGTGTAATAATCAGCAAGTCCAAGTTCTCACTAGAATACCAAAGCTCATCAATACTCTACTGGCAAAGTTCTCAATTTTGACCTCTGGGACTAACAGTCTACATTTTTTTTGCCTTCTTTTTATTTAAGTGGAGGAACCATAGCAATTAAGATTTAAGATCTTTGACTTCTATTACCACACAAGACCATCTTATTGATTCACTAATGCCATGTCAAGTTGTAAGGGAATAACTTCACAAATATTTTAAATATTTCACAATTTTCCTCATTGGCTTAAATAAAATTCACAACACTGGATATTTAAACAAGTCATGAATTCGCTAAAGCTGGAAATGTATATATACATCAGATAACTCATAAAATTAAATTTCAAAATTGTACATGTTTATTCAATTCCACGTACAGTATAAATACTGTATAGCCAGGTAACTAGCCTCCTACAGCTCTCAATGTACTATATACAGTACAGTACAAGCAGCTAGAACAAAACAAGGTTCTTGAGTAGCATAGCCATGAAAAGAATTTGCTTCTCTAAGGGGTTCAGCTGCTGAAAATGTAATCTGGTGCCCAGTCAGGACAAGCATACGCACTGCTCGGGTTATGCCATAAGGAAAACTACTGTAGGAAAATAAATCATTGAATTGTCTAATGATAGTCAAGAGAAATAGACCAAGATGAAGTTTCTGAGTCATCAAGAAACTTTTGAGATATCAATTATATACCAGTACACTGGTGACAGCTTCATGGGCACCCAAGGCTCATTTATGTCTGTGGGGAGCAAAAGACAGCAAGTTTGATCCTACAGAAAAGCCAATCTAGCACAAATCGCCTAAAAAAAGCCAATGCTGCCTGCACCAGAACACCCAATGCACAACAGCCAGCCACTTACAGTATAGGGCCTAGCAGGCAAAGAACCCAAGACTTCTGATCGAGTACACATGGGACACACAAGACAAACAAGTCCGATTTACAGAGGTCCCATCCCACATCCCACAGCACCCAAAGCATCTGCCGCCAATGTCCTGATGCCAGATACTGTACCACAGCACACCTCCAGAGGTCTTGTGGAGTCATGTCTCAAGGGGGTCTCAAGGAGAACCAACACAACAAGGTTGGAATAATGTTTTGCACAGTACTATGAGGTTGATCTATAAAGCAACTTTTTTGTGTGTGATACCATGGCTTACTGCATTTCCAAAATATTGATCAATGAGTTGTTGACCTTTTGTCAAAGGGTAAACCTTGACACAACGTTCAACAAACTTTGGCTATCATTCATTCATTCATTCATCTTCTATACCGCTTAATCCTGTGTTCAGGGTCGCGGGGGACCTGGAGCCTATCCCAGGAGACTTCGGGCACTAGGCGGGATACACCCTGGACAGGGTGCCAATCCATCGCAGGGCACACACACATACACACACTCACACACCCAATCACACACTACGGGCAATTTAGGAACGCCAATTAGCCTAACCTGCATATCTTTGGACTGTGGGAGGAAACCGGAGTACCCGGAGGAAACCCACCAAGCACGGGGAGAACATGCAAACTCCATGCACACAGAGACGGGAATCGAGCCTGGCCGGGGAATCGAACCCAGACCCTGGAGGTGCAAGGCGACAGTGCTAACCACTACACCACCGCGCCGCCTAATAATAATAATAATAATAATATAGCAAATTAGCATTCTGGGCAACCAAAACACATGACTTATGGGCAAACTGACATTTTCACCTGGCCAGTTCATGTGGTAAGGTAATCAAAATTCTTCGATTCCCAGACATACAAGTTGGGAATTCAGCCTGAGTAGGAGGCATTGCTTACTGGCTTGGGAACCGCTGGTTTTATTAACTTGGTGAAGAACATCTGCAACCTTGAAAGAAACTATGTGTAAGCCATCAGCATCTAAAAACCAAGGGAGAGAAAGGTAATTGTGAGAATCCAACGATAGTGGAAACTATTCTCGCAAGCTAGACCTCTGGCTCTCCCCAGAGACACTGACATGTTTCCTCACTAAATGTGGCCAAGAATCACTCAGGTGGAAACCGGTACTGTGCACTGGTTCCCAGTCTTTTATTATTTTCCTGGCTCTAATGTAAACCAGAACATCAATTATTCATTATGCAGATTTCAATGTGTTAAAATAAGAAAAAGAAAAAACATGTCATTCGCGGGGCTAGAATCAGGACCTGTTGGTATTCCAAGAACCTATTTATTTCTAGCTAGAAGCATTCGTATGTAAATGTGTGTGTTTTAGGACTCACTAGTGCAGGGCATGTCTGGCAGGTCTCCATCTGCTCTGTAGTAGCCGTTCCTGCACACGCAAATTGTGGAGGCCTCAGATGTGGATCTGCTGTTGGGAGGACACTGCAGACACAGCCCAGTGCCTTGCATGGCCTTAAAGGTACCAGGAGGACATGCTGCAAAAAAAAGGAAGAGAAAGAGAACAAACTGAGTCTTAGATCATGATCAACTTACTGTAGCTGAAAATCGCATGCCCACCAAAAAAGAGAAATCTAAGCTACAAATACAAGCAGGAAAAAGCCATACTTTGGTCAGTTACACTACATCCTAAAACTAAGTCCATAGTAGCATCTACTCTGTAGCCTAACGGATAAAAGGCTCTTTTAGAGTTTAACCCTGAGTAATCCTCCTTAGACACCATTTTCAGCCAGTTCACTCGGGGGCAGTGGTTAAAGCTCGGGGTTACTGATCAGAAGGCTGGGGGTTTAAGCCCGGCACCATCACCCTGACACTGTGGGCCCTTGAGCAAGGCTCTTAACACACTCTGTCCTAGGGGTGCAGTATCATAGCCGACCCTGTGCTCTGACCCTGACTTCCTAACAAGCTGGGATATTGTATTGTGGAGAAAAGAATTCCACTGTGCTGTAAAGTATACGTGGCAAAGCTAGCCTTAAAATTTAAGCATTACGATTTCATCCGGATACACAGAACCTCAGCTATTCTTGCTTAAGGTGCTTTTATTTTAGGATATCACAACCACCTTGGGAATAACTTAAAAAAGAATAATAATAAATTAGAGAGCGAGAGAGAGAGAACATTAGAACCCAAATGGAAATTAGTTTGTGATAAATGGCCCTCGAGTGCATGTGTATTTGCATGACAAATAAACCTTTAACAATACAAAACAAAAATATATATTTTAATTGTTGGCAAACTACTGCGAGCTTGATTTAGGAGTCACAGCCTGTCTTACGGTGCTACTCAACCTAGGAAAATTCACTTGGGACTGATTTGCCAAAAGCCTATACGGGTGATCGATGTTTGAGGTCTGTTTCAGCTGAAATATGCAAGGAATCAGTCAATTAAAATTTTGACATAGACAGCATAGACATGTCTGCTACTGTATGTTGAGACTGCTAAATATTTGATATTTAAGTTGATATTCTTGTTGCTTTAACACAACGCCTCTAGCACCAAATATCCATATTTGTGCCTGGATTTATTCTCAGTATACGTGAAGCCTGAACGTAAACCTGGAACCTGAACCACTTATTCATATATGTACTATATTTTCAACCCATGTCTACATTGTGAATAATGGATTCATATTCTGTTACAACACTTCAGGGCATCTGAAGGATAAACTACTCAAGCTGCTGTAAACTTTTATACTGTAGCCATGACTTTGCTATCCGACTAGCACTGTTGTCCATCGTACATACACAGATACCACATTATTCAATCCCTAGCCGGCAGATTCACAGTACTGAGCCTATATGAGTGCAAACAGTGATAACAGATTGAACTGAAACACAGGCCAAAGTGATAGCAGCCTCCATGGACCTTGCTGGAGTAGATTTCAACACATGGATAGTTTTGCTTGTCAAAGTAAGATAAAAGGATAGACATTAAGGACTAAACATTTAAAAGGAAAGAGATGAGAGAGAAAAAAAGAAAAGTCGAAAGACACACACAAGGAGAGACAGAAATATGTGTAACTGTTTAAGTTATTGCAGTGAGAAGAGCAACTAATGAAGTCAGGAAAGTAGTTTATTTCTTGTCTATATTTGCAAACTGATAATGGATCTGAAAATATAGATGTATTGCGTTTAGGAAATTACAACAGCAGAACAATTTCAGCTGGGTTATTAAAATAAATATTACCTCCTAGCTGCAATTTGGCTCGAATTTAACTAATATGGAAGGTGAGGGAGAATTAGGTGTTCTGCACACAACCACAAACAGCTGCACTCATCTGGAACACTGGCTAATTAATGTGCTATTATGTTGGCAACAAACGACCGTCAAACCCTAATGTCTCCCCAAAACTAAATTTCAGCAATTATCTAGTGATATCGTACCGATTTTGTGTACCACTGTGTGCTACTCATGCATATGCATCCCTGGCCATTAATATGCATTACAAGGCACACATGGGAGGGGCGTGCATGATTAATATGTTAATTATATCACTTGGCATATCCATTTGCACATTTGCATGCAAAGATGGATCGAGAGAGAGATATAGTATAAACAAAAAGCAGAATGAGTGACCCCCCCCCCCCCCCCAAAAAAAAAAAAAAAAAAAAGATGGATCACAGCCTCACAGATCGAACATGGGAAAGTATGACGGAGTTTACTTCTTCTGTTTTAATCAGAAAGGACAGGAAAAAACTCATCCATCTTTCTCAGTCTTCTTGGTGATGGAGAGTTCATATGTCCTCCCCGAAAGCCTTTTGAGATTTAATTAAACATTTTATGCCTCATTAACACAAAAAGATATGCAGAGTTCTGAGGGCAGATCAAATTTTATTATACAATTAAATATTTAACTGTCCTTTAGCCCCACTGTGCAGAACGCAACTCTATCAAGTTCAAGAGCAAAAGAAGGCATCCGTACGTCCATTTTTCAGGCCGGTGAACAAAGCAGCTTCGGGAAATTATGCGCCATCATGGACAATAGGTTTAAAAGGCAGGTGAGGAGATGACCTGGAAAAACAGGGCTAGTATTAACAGTCATTTCTTTTGGCAAAGGAATAGAATAACCTAATTTAAATCACTTATTTAATTAATGAACTAAACATTTCATTTTAAGCATTTCTTTATATGTTGTTTTGCTTGTTTGATCGTCTGTTTGTTTGTCTATTAAAACTTGTGCAACTGATGAAAATTGTGAAAACTATCTATCTATCTATCTATCTATCTATTAAATTAAATGTTGATTATGCCCTGCAATGGATTGGCCCCGCCTTGTGCCCTAAGTCTCCTAGGACAGGCTCCAGGTCCTCTGCGACCCTGAATACTGGATAAAGCGGTATAGAAGATGAGTGAGTGAAAGTAAATGTTGATTAAATAAAAAAAAATGAGAACAAACGAAAAAAGTGCCTAAAGATTTTGGTTTATGTAACAATCTCAGCAGCAACCTCATTTCCCCTCTCGTCTGTTCCAACCACTCATTATCCACTGAGCAAAAAAAAAATCCTTCAGGAAGCCTTGGGCTTAAAAATCACACAAAAGTCTGTTTCTTTGAATGCAAAATGTGAAGTGTGTTCATGAATGGTATAAGGATTTTGCACAAAGATATATTAAGACATTCCATTCACAGAGTCCTGACACCTCAATGTTTTAATGATATACAGTATGACTGTATAGATATATTACTGCATACATATGATGAGTTGGACTGCAAAATGGCATAAATGCCATTTTTGGACTTTTGGACTCGCGGTTGTATTAAAACGCTGCCATGGATCCTTCTTTTAAAAGCTTGAAACTTAGACATTTCTGTCATGTGATCAGTGCTGAGCGAAACTATAGTGCCTGGGCAAAACAGCAATAAGGAAAATGTATTCGATGTATTCGACTTTTGGTCAAGTAAAGAAGCACAATATGGCATTGGAAACTAAACTACTGGTATTGTTTTTAATCTTTCTCATGAGCCTCAACATTATTTGTAATTAAGAAGATTTTATGAGGACCAAAACGCAACACTTTATTCCTTGTGCTTTTGTATTACTCAACACAAAAGCACAAAGCATGAGCATTTTCTTTCTAGATTTCTTTGTTTACTTTATTAATACCCAGACGAAATATTACTGATATTAAATTTCACATTGCCACGGCCACACACACAATCGCAGGCTGATTTATCCATTGTGGCAAAACTGTCTGTTTGAAAAATCGTTCAAATAATTCCACCGCCACAACCACCACAATTTTGACAAAATATTTTGCCAATTGCGATTTTTATCATCCGTGTGACTCAAGGAAAGCATGGACAAAATACTTTTTCGTTTGTAATACTTCTTGCTTCTTTAGAAAAGAAAAAATCTCAAAACTGTCAAAGCTGATTTATCCCATTTTGCAGTCAAACACAAAGAAAGTCACCTTCAAGCACAAGTTACTCAAATTCCTCAAATAAATAAATGGATAAATAAATAAATAAACAAACAAATAAATAAATAAATCCATTATCTGCAGTATTTACTGTAGGTACACATTGCACCTGGTTCAATTTTAATATAGTAAAAAGAATGAGAATAATAAACATGCATAGCAAACATTAGAATATTTAGCCTAGTTAATGAAACAGTCTAATTTATCAAAACAAGGTCGAAATGGAGATAAAATGTAGGCTAACAGTGTAACATAACTCACAAATGTACAGTAGTCTGACATCTACTTACTCTCACTCACTCATCGTCTATACTACATTATCCTTTAACAGAGTCACTGGGGGTCTGGAGCCTATCCCAGGAGACTGGCACGGGGTACCATCGCAGGGCACACACACACACTCTGTGAATTTGGGGATGCCAATTAGCCTAATCTGCATGAATTTGTACCGAGAGAAGAAACCCACCAACGCACAGAGAGAACATGCAAACTCCGAGGAGGGAATCGAACTCGGACCTGGAGGCGCAAGGCGACGCTGCTGACCACCAAGCTACTGTGCCGCCACATCTTTTCACTGTATGTGCCAATTTATATGCCATGTTTTTATGGTTGAGCAACGACCCACTTAGCCCTTTGTAACATCTGACATTTATCTCTCTGACATTCTAATGTATGTCAGAAAAGTGTCAGAACGCAGCATTATGTCAATAAAATGTCTATCATTTGACTTATGTGTTGATGACTACATTGCAGTTTTTATGACAGGAGTCAACCTTTACAATATCTATTTAGGATTAAAGTTGCCATGAAGAGCTCACGCGGGTTTTATGAACATTTTTGTCTTGAAGTCCTATGTTATCGCACCCTCACGTCCTATACTGTATAGTAGGATTACTGAACCTTCCCTTTTGTGTCTGCATTGTATGGTAGTTAATCACCCCCCCCCCCCATCTCTGGGAAAATGTGTATGAGCACTGAACTCGGTGCAAATATCACCCTTGGCTCCCTCTCAGGTTGACATACAGTACAAGCTGCCGAAAGCATTCGCCGTCTAAGAGGAGTAAAGGAAGGTTTTCAAATTTATATAGTTTTTTTATTAGATATCCATTTAACAAACAGCAGACGTTTAATAATGCGATTTTAATCGTTTAACTCAATAAGTGCAGCAAGAGTTTATGCTAGATATTATTTCTTCGTCTTTTTTACTTAAATTCGTGCAGATTGATGCAGTTCTACATTACAGAAAACTGAGGTACTGCTGTAAGTAATTGTTCATGCATGAAATTTAGAAGGAAAATGTTACAGTTGCCCCTATCTACTGTATGCCAATGATTATTAACAATTATACAACAGGAGACTAGATCCTCAGTCAGAATTTGTCAGGACTACCCCAAATCTGCATATAATTGAATCTACCGTAATGTTTTTCACAGTGCTTCGACGCCGTCTCTTGGCACTCCCAACCCACAATCCTTTGCTCATTTTCCTTCCCAGGTAATAATGAACAGGTACAAAAAATTCAATTTAAAGGCGGATTCATATTCATTGTCCATGTGCATACTACTAACTCAACATTGAGGAACTCATGGAGAGAGAAAGAAGCAGAGAAACGGAAGTGAGAATAACAGGCGAAAATTTAGAGAAACATTTGGTTAGCACAGATGACAGAAAGCGTGGGCGGTGTGGCGGGGGTTGACAGATAGCTCTTGACCCTGCCCAACTGATGCTAACGCCACCTTCTGCTTCTGCAAAATACAAAAGCACAGAAAAAAAACACACACACACACACGCAAACACCCAGCACTCAATCCCAAAAAACGCAAACAGTTAACACCTTTTTCCAGCCCACACGACAGAACAAACTACCAGCCACATAACAAGATAGACTACTGGTAAACTACAACAGTGTACTCCATGTGACCTCTGTGTGCTGTGGTATCTGGTACCAAGAGGTTGGGAGCAGATGTTTGAAAGTTCTGTAAGTCCGTGAAAGAAGGCCTGGTACTTGTTCATCATCGCAATTCATGCCAAAGATGTTCAGTGGTGTTGAGGTCAAGGCTCTGTGCAGGGCAATTCTTTTCTATGGTCTTCATGGACCTTGCACAGTGGCCTCGTCATGAATTGTGTTTGGGCCCCTTAGTTCCAGTGAAAGGAAACTGTAATGTTATATCATCTACATTGAGTGCTTCAAAAAACAGATTGCTGAAGGCCTACATATGAGTGTGGCTTGAAGTATTGAATCTTAAAATAATAATTGCTAATAATAATAATAATAATTACCAATCTCAAAACTTTATAAAGTTTACTTTCCTATATCAAAATAGCTAAATAATACTTACTTCCTATATATTATATTACGGCATGCAATGTGGTAACCAATGCATGTGTAGAAATGCTCTCAGAACCACCTTTTTTCTGGACTATGCTCATTCCATCAAAGAAGAAGAAAATACATTGATGGTATACCCTGATCATTTAGTAAATTAAGGTCATCATGCATACTTTATTGCAACATAATGATGTTGAGCCTAGACCTGACCAACTGAAGCAACCCCAACTGAACACATCCATAACTTCGCCTCTAGAAGCTTGTACAGTGGCCACTATCCATAATAGGTTCATGTGCTTCCTTTCTTAGCATGACGCACCCTTTACTCTGGAATAGGGTCAATCAGACCATATGACCTTTATCCATTGCTCCAAGCATTTTTTTTTTATGATTAGCCTCTCTAACAAGTGGTATACTTATGGCCACAAAGCAGTTTTTTTAGTCCCAATCATACGAGTGTGGAAATTG
The DNA here is from genome assembly GCA_030522415.1 of Channallabes apus. Classification (NCBI taxonomy): domain Eukaryota; kingdom Metazoa; phylum Chordata; class Actinopteri; order Siluriformes; family Clariidae; genus Channallabes; species Channallabes apus. The sequence goes on from CM060105.1 coordinate 50,830,763, forward strand.
ACAACATAATTAAACATAGCTTTGATTTTTCTTGTTGATTTTCTTTACAGTATAATGCAAGAAAATCAACTAGTTGTCTAGTGATCCATTAATGACCACATTCCTTCTAAAAATTTAATGGTCCAGAATCATCCTCACATGTTTTAATGCGGACAGTCTTAACCCAATAATTCCAGTAATTTCAAAGTTCCTTAATTGTTTTCTTTGCTTGAACCAGGCCAGTAATTCGACCCTTTGGAAATGGTTAATTTTTGGCTAGAAAGTACAGTTAAGATGAATAAAGTGATGAATATCTTCAAATAGTGGGTTACTTTGCAAGTCAGGGATTTTGAATTCCTTACTCCTTTATAACAATGAAGCAGGATTTTTTACAACCTTAGTGGACCACATATTAAAGAACGCACTAAAAATCTAGGTAGCACTGCTGTGTTCATGTATTTATTAGCCAGTAGATCAGTATCAAACAGCTAGGTCAAATTGATTGTGGTGGGGACCCTCAGTGGTTGTATATTGTATTTGCATAATGCATGCTGGCCATTAAAGTGGCACAGCATTGATAAGCTAAACTACGTATGTCGTCAGAACAATGAGGCAGAGATATACAAAGTAATACTACATAATGTGATAAACAGCACATTATATTCTACTGTAGGTGTAAAACTTCAGAAACAAAGACATGGATGCATTAAATGGCCGTTTCTGAAATGCCTCGAAGAGAGGCCTGAAAACAAATTCTGACAGATCGCCAGTATAGGTATAGTTTTGTATAAAAAATAAAAAGATTGCAATAACCTACCAAAATGGATTTCCAAGATTTGATGTTTGAGCTGTCAAAAAAGTGATGTAGTCTAACTGGGAAAGCCAAAGTCTGAAAATGTAGTAAGAAAAACAAATGTTGAACTGCCTCCACTAAATGTCAATTCCTTAAGGGTAAGAATGAAATATGAATTTAATTGAAGAAATCTAGTCAAAATGATTTTGTTGGCCATGTCATCTGGTATGAAGCGGAGGTTGCATCCAACTGGAAAAAGGCAAAGCAGGAAAAAAAAAATGTAGTGAAGATCATGATCGTATTAAAAGACTGTCAGGAAGGCGGAATGTCTTGCTTTGAGAATTTGGGTTTGTAAAGACACTGATGAGTCAGAAGATCAGCTGCCAGGAACGATTAGGATGAATATCTGCAAATCTTTACATCAAAAATGAATAAATAAGTTGCCCAAAGTATGCTGTTTAGTCCCCAGTCATGCCAATCATCCAATAATGTACTGTATGGATTTGGATGAAAATCAATTGATTAGTGTAGGTCGAGAAATATAAAAAGATTTTGATTCATTGTGCCCTATTTAGCAGATTAAGTGGTAAACCATTCCATTCAGCATGATAATGACTTGCCCAAACACAGTGCAAACACAATTAAGACCTACTTGGTGCAGAAATCAAATGGAGCAATTACACACTCAGTATTAACACATTATCGCAGCATTAAGTCAGAACGAACAGAACTGCTGTGTGAGATCACTTAGGCGGGAAAGAAAAGCCAAGGTCAAAGTCAACCTGCCTTTAATAAAACACTCATTAGACTCCGAGCAGATGTGCCAACACCTCCGGTTTAGTTGGAGTATTTATGATTTTGACCCCTGCTACAGTCATGCTGGGGACATTTGAAAGCTACGTTTTTATTGCTTCCTCAGTGAAACCACCAAACATGGATCACATTTATCTGGTGGAAAAGAACAATTTGGAAGGAAAGAAAGGTGTCAGGGTGTGAAACACTGCATAGGTCGAAGTTTACCTTGGGGAAATGCCAGTGGTGGACAAAGTACACAAATCCTGTACTTGAATTTTTTTTTTACCAATTGCATAAAGTAAGCTTGTTCACTCAGCACTGTTGGCACCTTTGTCTGACAATGACCAGTTAATAAGCCCCACGAAGATTTAGGTTTTATTTAAGGTTGTTCAATTGGCGATAGCAGAGCTTGGGCCTCTGAACACTTGGTGGTAAGTCTAGCTCCAACAGATTACAGTAATGGCAACATCAATCTCAGTCCAGAAAAGCTAGCAACAGCAAAAAATACTGCGCCATAACCATAAACTCCATAAAGCATCTTAGTAAGCAGCTGAGCCGCTACAGATTCAACGGCCAAGATTCTACAAGATTCTCTGGAACTCAACTGTAGTGAGAAACGCCATTCTTACCAAAAGATGTTGGTGTTTAGATGATGATGATGATGGAGAAAGAGGTCCACTGCAAAATATCCCTCCTGACTTTTCCTTCCATTCCTTACCCAGGTGTACACCGTCTACAAATATCTCTCTTTTTGTTTCAGTCGGAATTTAAGCAAATAAGAAATTGAAATGCATGACCCTATGGATCTGAGGAAACAGCACTTTGCAGATTATTAGCGTTGCGGTTAGTGCGAAGATGCCACACACACAAAAGAAAATCGAATTGTAAGTGAATACAATGTGCTTACAGTACATATAGCTTTTCTTTCTCCTTTTCTGCCTTCGCCGTCTCTTTTTCTTCCTTACATAAAGGTCAGAGTTAAAATTCAATATTCGCTCACTCTTTCTCTCTCTCTCTCGCTGTGTGTGTTTATTGTTCTCTCTCTCTCTCTGTCTCTCTACACACACAGACACTGAGTGACGCCTGGTACTGTATGTGTGTATTTAATAATCTGCTGTAGGGTTGATGTTTACAGTGAGAGATGTGTTTCAGTGGACAGAATCTACAGCTGATTCAGCAAACACACATTGAGTAGCCTACAGCTACTGCATGTTGGGTTCCACACACACACACACACACACACACACACACACACACACTGATTGAATAATATATTAATATACTTTAGCAAAACAGATTTTTTTCTTTCTAGCGTATACACTATGAAGTGCATCCACACACACACACACACACACACACACACACACTAGTTCCTCTGACCCTGCTAAATGCAATTCCAATATCCACATTTCATGCCAATTGTTTCTGGCTTGTTCCAACCAGCCTGCAATTAATTCACTTTCACTCTTTGCCACATCTCTCTCTCTCTCTCTCTCTCTCTCTCTCTCTCTCTCTCTCTCTCTCACACACACACACACACACACACACATACTCAGACACACAAACACACACTGAGTTTGAAATAGCCAAGAGGGAAGAGAGCAGACAAGAAAGAGAGGGGGGGAAAAAAAAATAATAATCAAAAGGCAAATTAGAAATTATAACCGGACCAGGCGCTCCTGGCCTGGCTTTTTAATTCATCAGAAAGCTCTGGCAACTTTTATGCACTTATTTATTTATTTGTGCTGATTGAGCTCGCGCCTTATGAGCGTGAAGCTTCTGCATCAAATAAGTTAATTAGCTCGGCTGCCTTCCTCCGTCAGAGGGGAGGGAGCGCGGAGATCCGTGAGGCGCTCAGCCGCAAACCTCAGAGGCCTTGAAAAAGGAGAGAGAGGGGAAAAAGAAAGAAAGAGAGAGCCAGGTTTTGGCGGACGGCCCGATGCATTCAGTGATTCAGAGGAGCAGAGGCGTTCTCTATTCCTCCAAAGAGCAATACAGCTATTCTGAAAGAGATGAAAGAAAGTGTTTCATCCAAGCTCAAAATTTACTAACCAGAACCAAAAGTGAAAAGCTTAGCCTTGTGTGTGTGTGTGTGTGTGTGTGTGTGTGTGTGTGTTTGTGTGTGTTCCTTTCCCTTTTTTCATTTTGATGCTTATAAGTGTATAATTACTGTAAAGCATGTATATTGAGCAGTAAGTACATGGAAAGTGCTGATTTGCAGAAAAAAAAAAGCCAGAGCTCCTCTAATCACAAGGGACACCAAACTCAGCCTCGCACTTGTAGTAACTACAGTTTAGATCCTGTACCTGTATGTGTCGGACCTGGTTACGTTATAAGTGGGGACCACGGACTACCAGGGGGCCCAGATACATTTTATATATATATATATATATATATATATATATATATATATATATATATATATATATATATACAGTAGTAAAGTGGTACCTCGGCATTTTAATTGTATCCAATTCTAGGGCGAGTTCTCGCGGCGAAATTCTGTATTGCGAAACATTTCCCCATTTATATATATATATATATATATATATATATATATATATATATATATATATATATATATATATATATACGAAATATTTGGAAAAAACTTGTAAATGAAGTCAAATATGAAATAAGTAGACATTTGATCCAACGTAACCTTAAATCATGATTCCTGCTGACATCAGCTGCTTTAAAAATCAAACTGAAAGCGGCTCAGTTTTCTTCTTGCCACCATCCTAGAAAACATTCTAGGACTCATGGTGCTACTGTACTGTATGTCGTCACGAAATCTTACACAAAATGCAAAAAAAAAAAAAACAACAACACCTCGGTTTGTCCACTCGTGTGCTTCGTATGCCTGAAAAACTTTTCATGAACATTTGCAGTTCATGAGGCGAACATACGTGAGGTGGGTGCCGAGGTACCTTTGTGTTTTAGTAGTGTTAGATGAAACAATCAGGCAGCGGTAGAGTTCCTACATACTGTATGTTGAGAAAAAAAATGCATTAAAAAAACTATATATATAAAAAAAACCAATAAGAAAACAATCCTATTTCACTGGATTTAATCACGTTCTACTTAGAGTTGTCCTTTTTTCTGTTTTCGATGTATTTTAAAAAGTTGGTGGCCAATGAATAAGAGGTAGTTTGTCGCTAGTATATGGTGTTAGAAATGTTAGAGTAATATACGAGAAGTAGTAGGTTACTAGTAGCTATTAGTGCTTATTTATCCAACATACTGAATTATAAACTCCATTTTTGTTAGATACTGTACATACCATAAATGATTGGTGAAGGGGTAGACCATGCATAAGCTGTCACTTAAGGGTCCTAAATGTCTTTATATATACAGTTTTTATGACTAGTTCCACACTCTTGGGCTCTTATACAGAAGCAGTGGCTTCATTGGGACTCAAAGACAGAAATAAATTTTTTCATTCATTCATTCATTCATTCATTTTCTTGTTTGTGTAAATTTAGTGGCCTTACAGTAGAAGAAGAACATCTTAATTTGACCACACCTCATGAGACTTCCCAAGACATTACAGGTCCAAGACATAAATATACACCAATGACGTCAACACCGTCCTCAGGTGACCTGAACAACACTGATTTATTAATTATACACCAGCAAACTGGTGACAGGATCATGGGCACCCGAGGCTCACCTACAGTATGCAGAGGTGGAAAGTAACGAATTACATTTACTCGCGTTACTGTAATTGAGTAGCTTTTTTGTGTATTTCTACTTTGTAAAGTAGTTTTAAAAATCTGTAATTTTACTTTTACTTAAGTACGTTTTGTTTGAAGTATTGTAATTCGCTACATTTTAAATCATATTCGCTACTGAGTAAAAAATGAATGAAAATTATAAAATAATAAAAATATTATGCTTTGTATAAATGCTCCGTTGTGCCGCGTGTGTGTATCATGTCCTGGTCGCGCGCCGCTCCAGACTCCACTCCAGGTTTTCTGACATCGGCATCTACCTGACCTTCCACATGGTCGCTTCCGCCCTGAGTGACGTCATCGACTAGCGCGACCATTTATTAACCGGAGAGAGACGCGGGAAAGATGAAAGAGGTTGTGATTTTGGCGTTTTGGTATTTGGTTGTGTATTCTGGTTTTGACTTTTTGCCTCCAATTGACTTTGATTATTGCTTTGTCCCTTTGGTTTGGTTGATCTTTGTATTTGTAGATAATTTCATTGTTTTTGGTTTAGGGAGTCCGGGAAGGTACCTGCATTTTTGTTGGTGTTTTTTTTTTTTTTTTGCAGGTAATCTAGCTACTAAATATAAATACCATTTTGTTTATTATTTTGGCCTGGGTCCATCCTGAATCTGATCCTCCTCCTGGTGTGTGTGTGTGTGTGTGTGTGTGTGTGTGTGTATATACAAACCTCATTATTTCATTAGTTAATGATTGGATCTAGTTCTTTCTGCCATATTCCACCATTTCCATACAGTTTAAAATAGAACCCTGAACCGTTCTTTGGCTGTATGACCCTAGACTGGGACGTAACACCATATTTAAGTGACCACTTTGATTTTCAAGCACAACAAAGACAACAGCTTTATTATACAAAGGTGTTCCTTCAGTTAAAAACAACTAGTTTGAGATTTATATCTGCTCATCTTTTTTGAACTACGCTAGAATGCCTCATCCCACCCCGCTGTTAAAAAAATAAAAAAGTAACTCGGTAACTTTTACTTTTAGTAAATTTTTTAATGAGCTACTTTTTACTTTTACATGAGTAGATTTTTCTAATGGTAACTTTACTTGTACTTAAGTAAAATTTCACTGAAGTAACAGTACTTGTACTTGAGTACAAAAGTTTATTACTCTTTCCACCTCTGACAGTATGCCCCATGGGAGCCAAAGGCCAACCCGTCCAATCCCATCACACACAAAAGCTAATGTAGAAAGTGTCAGAACACACAGTGCATCACAGTTTGCAAAAGTGGGGACATACTCAATTTTCGGCGGGTGCTCATGTTTTATTTTATGCTAGATCGGAGTATATTATTATGATTATTATTATAATATAGACTTTTTGTTAATAGATTTTGCCCATCAGGGCTAGGCTAGGCTAAGCTATGATGGTGAACCACTGTGGTGGTCTAGAGTTTTTAATGGATGTTTAACTTGCGACATTTCCAACGAGATCATGATGCTGGGATATAAAACAGTATAAAAATCATAAACATGATATTTATTTATTTATTTATTTATCCTTTTTTTAATTATGTTTTTTTACATAATCTCCATTCTGTTCAACGCATATGTTTCTGTGTGTGTATCAGCACTTAATGAACATCTGCCTTTTTTTACGGTATTCATTCAGCTCAACTCCTTGCATATGACTCGACCCCCAGTGCACTCATAAACATCCCAAGTGTACATCCTAAAATTATCAACGTATTTATTAAAGCTATCCTCCAGCTGTGTTTCTGTGTGTATGAGTATGTGTGTCAGCCTGTAGGTGTATGTATGTGTGTGTGTGCGTGTGTGTGTGTGTGTGTGTGTGAATGTGTGTATGTATGTATGTGTGTGTGTGTGTGTGTGTGTGTGTGTGTGTGTGTGTGTGTGTGTGTGTGTGTGTGTGATTGCTCTCTAGCACCTGGTCTCAGGTTAAAGCTATAACTTCCAAGCATGTCTGGGAAGTGTGTATGGATATGGATATTCATAGGCACATTGTGCTGTAAAACAAATCACACAGAGGCCATCTGGTCCTTTACTCTCCCACTGGGCTTTTTTCATAAGGAGAGTACAAATATTTACAGCGTGCATGCGTGCACACACACACACACACACACACACACACACACACACACACACACACACACACACACACACACACACACACACACACAGAGAGAGCTTCAAAGCTGTGGGTTTCGCAGCCCTAAAGGCCCAAAGTACATACGTTGTTCCCTATTTCAAACACGCTCACAGTGCAGACACACAAACACAAAAACAAAGCAAACTTTACCGTAGGCTATATTCCCAGCATGGATATAGAACACTAAACAGCAAGGGTTGAAAGTGTGACCGCAGTAACGGAACCTCGACGCCTCTCTGAGTAACCATAATGTAAATAAGGCAATCTGTCTGCACTTGTAACATGTTCACTTTATGTGATTTGTTAAAGAAACGAGGTGCGTACTCTGCGGAGCATCCTTATTCATGAGAAAAACAACATATGGGTCTTTTGACCCATAAATGAATTGAAGAGCCCCGTAGAAAATGAAAGTCACTTTCGCCTCATCTATCATGTAGACTGAAACCAGAGACACTCGCCGAGGTCAAAGGCCACGATCCCAATTGAACCTGAAGCTTAATTGTCTTGGGGTGACAAGGACAACCAACCTGTGTCAGCGCTTTACACATGCGGCTGTATGTGTGCGTGTGTGTTTTCTGATATTTGTCTGTTCTTTTTTTTTTTTTCTCTCGACAGCGGCATAAACACTCACCGGATGACATTGAGTTGACTTCAGCGGAAAAATGTATTAATTAATAAAGTTTCTGTTTGTGTGAAGTGATCATACTGCTTGTGTGTCTATGTTTACCTGGTTTCATGTCTTTGTTGACTTTCTACAAGTGTGTATCTGTCCACCAACCTGGAGATACTTCAGAAAAATGTAATGGAAATCAGAGCGATCAAATAAATCTCAGGGGCAGGGTGTGTACGTGTGTGTGTGTACATGTATGTGTGTACAGGTGCATGTACACCGCTATCCACTATCCATCATCTCAACTATTAACTCAAATGTCTAAAAACCCAAGATTTTTTTTTGTCAGTGTCTATCATTCATTCTGTCTCTTTCATTTTCTTTCCACAAAAATCACTAAGGTAATTAATCATTCCTCTATTCACTTCATGTCAGGATTCATTCATCCTCATGAACAGAAAGAGAACGAGCAAGAACAAGCAAGAGAAAGAGAGAGAGAGAGCAGTTTAGTTACAGTATACTGTAACAGGTGGGGTTTTAAATATATGTCAAATGTACTCCCCTGCTTACATTGACGCCTGTTCCCTCAATCCAACACTGCCAGCAGAATAGAAAGTCTGAATAATAATCCACTCGTCTATACCGCTTTATCCTGGCGTGGCTGGAGCCTATCATAGGAGACTTAGGGGACGAGGCGGGGTACACCCTGGACAGGGGAATGGAAACCAGTTAGCCTAATCTGAATGTCTTTAGACTGTAGGAATCCAAAAATGTATACAAACTTCAACAATTGCTATCTTAGCCATGTCTTTTACACTTTTGAATAATGGCAGCAATGTGTAGTATTATGTTTCCTCTAAAGATGTCAGTAGTCGCACCATCATTAATCTTCTTATGTGACCATCACAAGAGAGGCATATATTTTTCATGTTGAAGTCCGTACGCATTTTTGGGCCCAGTTTATCTACTCTTCCTGTTTATAAGGATGAATGGATCTTGACCTACGTAAAGTGAATAGAGGAATGATTAATTACCTTCATGACTTTTGAGGTGAGAGAATGAAAGAGACAGAATGAATGATAGGCACTGATACAAAATGTTGGGTTTTTGGACATTTGTTTTTATAATTGAGATGGATATATATACAGTAAATATAGATCGATCGATAGATCGATAGATAGATAGATAGATAGATAGATAGATAGATAGATAGATAGATAGATAAAATGATGAACTTTAATTGCTTGGGCTAATAACAATGAGACTACTTTAGTTCACAAGCTTATGAGAAACAGGTGCACATGGTACCCGATCCCTCAGGCATCACTGTCTTAAAAACCATCATGCATCAGTAGTAGATATCATGCTGTGGGCTCGGGAACACTTTTGTAAACCTTCCTCCATTAACATAATTCATCGCTGCATTTACAGATGCAACTTAAAGCATTATATAGTAAAGTGGAAGCCATTCATTAATACCCTCCCAAAGCACCAGAAGTCTCTGGGCTCGGCCTGGACGGTGGCACACTGGAAACGTGATTTGTGGTCCGACGAGTCAACATTTTGAATAGTTTTTAGGAAACAACAGCTGTCGTGTTCTCAGGGCCAAAGAGGAAAAGGACCGTCCAAGCTGTTATCAGCGTCAGTTCCAAAAGCCAGCATCAGTCATGGTATGGAGGTGTGTCAGTGCTCAGGGCCTGGGTACATTGCATATCTATGTGGGAAAAATGTGTTCAGATTTTGGAGCAACATATGCTGCTATCCAAACACCATCTTTTCCAAAGACGTCCGTGTATTTTCCAGCAGGACAACGCCAAACCATATTCTACTCGGATTACATGTGGCATGGCTGTGTAAACACAGGGTACAGGTGCTAGACTGGCTTGCCTGCAGTCCTGACCTGTCTCTAATTGAGAATGTATGGTGCATTATGAAGCGTAAAATATGCCAATAAGGACACTGTAAAACTGTGCAGCTGAAGACTTACGTAATGGAAGAATGGGGGAAAATCTAGTTAACTAAACTCGACCCACTGGTTTATTCAGTGTCCAAACTCTTAAAAAGTGTTAACAGAAATGTTGTTGTTGCATATTGGATGGATTATCCTATGGATTATTATTATAATACACAAAATCATTTCTGATTTCCAAACATATCCTAGTATTCCAAGACTAAATAAAATGTTACAGAAAAATTCTTCTTTGCCAGAAAATAAGCTGCTGGGTTTTGCAGGCAAAAACGAAGCAGGTAGAAAAGTCAAAGTCCTCAGAAGAACTTTGGGTGGTTCTGCAGAATGCTCATTAAACGTGGTAGCTTATAAAACTGCACAAATTGATCCTGAGACTAAAGGGTCCTCAAAGCATCATAACAAGTAATAATTTTGTTTCATTAGTTAAAAAATGATCAAATAAGCTCTACTGGAGCTCTTCAACTGTCCAGAAGGTTGCCATGCAGAAGATGATATTATGATGTTGAATGTTGATGCATATCTTGGTGTGAATTAAATTATCTATCTAATAGACTTTACTTTATGCTTAACTGATAACTTTTTTAGATGCAAAATTATTTGATGCAGCAAATAAACTCAAATAAATCCATACAGATCTGTTTCTGCCAGGCATACATACAAACAGATTCCAAAAAAGTTGGGACACTAAACAAATTGTGAATAAAAACTGAATGCAATGATGTGGAGATGGCAAATGTCAATATTTTATTCAGAATAGAACATAAATCACGGAACAAAAGTTTATGATCCGCCAAATGTTCTCTATAGTTGAAAGATCTGGACTGCAGACTGGCCATTTCAGTACCCGGATCCTTCTCCTACGCAGCCATGATGTTGTGATTGATGCAGAATGTGGTCTGGCATTATCTTGTTGAAAAATGCAGGGTCTTCCCTGAAAGAGATGACGTCTGGATGGGAGCATATGTTGTTCTAGAACCTGAATATATTTTTCTGCATTGATGGTGCCTTTCCAGACATGCAAGCTGCCCATGCCACACGCACTCATGCAACCCCATACCATCAGAGATGCAGGCTTCTGAACTGAGCGTTAATAACAACTTGGGTTGTCCTTGTCCTCTTTGGTCCGGATGACATGGCGTCCCACATTTCCAACAAGAACTTCGAATCGTGACTCGTCTGACTACAGAACAGTCTTCCATTTTGCCACACTCCATTTTAAATGATCCCTGGCCCAATGAAAACGCCTGTGCTTGTGGATCTTGCTTAGAAATGGCTTCTTCTTTGCACTGTAGAGTTTCAGCTGGCAACGGCGGATGGCACGGTGGATTGTGTTCACTGACGATGGTTTCTGGAAGTATTCCTGAGCCCATTCTGTGATTTCCTTTACAGTAGCATTCCTGTTTGTGGTGCAGTGTCATTTAAGGGCCCGGAGATCACGGGCATCCAGTATGGTTTTTACGCCCTTGACCCTTACGCACAGAGATTGTTCCAGATTCTCTGAATCTTCAGATGATATTATGCACAGTTGATGATGATAACTGCAAAGTCTTTGCAATTTTTCTTTCTGATATTGCTCCACTATTTTTCTGTGCAACATTGTGGGAATTGGTGATCCTCTACCCATCTTGGCTTCTGAGAGACACTGCCACTCTGAGAAGCTCTTTTAATACCCAATCATGTTGCCAATTAACCTAATTACTGTTAATTGGTCTTCCAGCTCTTCGTTATGCTCAAATTTACTTTTTCCAGCCTCTTATTGCTACTTGTCCCAACTTTTGACACTGTGAAAACTTCCCAATTTGTTGACACTGTGAAATTTGGAATCAACATATTTTTCCTTTAAAATGATACATTTTCTCGGATTAAACTTTTGATCTGTCATCTATGTTCTATTCTGAATAAAATATTGACATTTGCCATCTCCACATCATTGCATTCAGTTTTTATTCACAATTTGTTTAGTGTCCCAACTTTTTTGGAATCCGGTTTGTACATATACACACACTCATATGTGCATACATACATGCATGCATCTAAATTATGTATGAAACATTCATTCATGCAAACATACATATTGCCCATTAATGTATGTAAGCGTCCAGCACAAAAAGCTGAAAAAGTTAATGCTGGCAATGTTATAAAATATGTTAGGACACACGCTCTATCACAGTTTGCTGCATCTGGATCTGTGTAGCTGCAGAGCAGTCAGAGTGCCATAATGCATGCAAGCATCAGAACTGGACCATGTGGAGCGCAGGGGAAGAAGGTGGGCTGCTTTGATGAATCAGGTTTTCTTTTACATCTTGTGGATGCCCGGGTGCATAGGCCTCACTCACTTGGGGAAGACATGGCAACAGGATGCTCTATAGAAAGAAGACAAGCCGTAGGAGGCAGTGTGATGCTCTTGGCAAAGTTCTGCTTGGGTCCTAGCTTTTATATACCGGATGTTATTTCGACACACACTGTCTATCTTAAAATTATTCCAGTCCAAGTACACCTCTTCACGGTAACAAATAGCAATGGCCTTTTTCATAAGGATAATTCCCCCAATCTCGATCCAGTTGAGGATCTGTGGGATGTGCTTGACAAACAAGTCTACAGTACTTGTTATTTGCTACTTATCTTATAGACAAATACTACAGCACACTTTTAATAGGGACAGCATGCAAAGTCAATAACACATGATCAAACTGACAACACGAAACTCATATATGCAATGAAAACACTGTTGTGATGTGAAAAGAACATGGCTCTCCCTCATTTAAACCATCCTATTGCAGCCACCTAACGCACTTCTTTTAAAACAAGTGCCTATTGTTATAAAGAACAAGTATAGTAGGCTAAGTGCATGATCACACCCTTGAGAGCTTTCCACACTGACCATGTACAGTATCCTGTGGAAATATAATCAAGATTAAATAAAATGTTGTATCGAATACGTGACTGAGTAATACTAAGTAGATTGCTTAGGTAATTCTTCATCGGTATCTCTATCCACAAGTACCAATTTTGTAGCCACTAAATATCTGAGATTGTTCTTCAAACAAGGGCATTAAAATTAGAAGGCAGTTGTTGACATAGGCAGCATTTTTTTGTCAGATTCTGTGCAATTTATAGAGATAATCAGCAGAGCATATAGACAGCTGTCCTGGCTCCAACTAAATTGATTTTCCATTGCATTCTGCAATCCGTTTTTAATGAAAATGTTCTACAAAACACCACGGCAATAAGATGAAGCACTAGATTGCATTTCTTTTTCATAAACCTGCAAATGGATACTGGCACTTGCAGCACTTGACAATCATAAAAAATCAAGATATGAGAAAGTCTGGACACATGATACATGATACTGGATTTTAGGCCAAAGTAAGGGTAAAGGTCAATTCTTCGGCCACATCTGGAAGAGAAATCTTATTTTTGGATTCCTGAGTGGTTCCCAGAAAATTTTTATTCAACCTCAATGCTGGGAGATCATGAGTTCAAAGCCTGAATATTTTACAGCCATTTGTGTGGTACGGTGCCAAGCTAGAATTGTCAGTTGTGGGAGTAATACTGTACATTAATCACATGAATTATCTTCGTGCACTTGTAAGCTCATGTATGTAGCTCAGGCCAGGGGTAGCTCAGTGGTTAAGGCATTGGACTATGGTTCGGAAGATCCCAGGTTCAAATCCCACAACCACCAAGTTGCCACTGTTGGGCCCCTGAGCAAGGCCCTTAACCCTCAACTGCTCAGATGTGTAATGAGATAAAAATGTAAGTCGCTCTGGATAAGAGCGTCTGCCAAATGCCTAAATGTAAAATGTAAATGTATGTAGAAAAGGACAGATAGCGCTTTCCTCAAGTGTGTTAGACTGTCCTGTGAGGCAGGTTAAAATGCTGCAGTTGGCTGGCTTCTTATGTGCTGGAGGGAACACGTGTTAGCCTTCATTCTCCCCTGATACCCAGCTGGTGGATGGAAAGCAGTAGGTTAATGGATGGAAATTGGGGTGAAAAATGGGTGTGGGATGAATTGATCACTTCAAGTTTCTTAAATTTATAAGCATCTGCAATTTTGTATATCCTTTAATCCCCTAATCATTGAGTTAAATAATTTAACCAAAAGGGTACCTATTATTGAAATTGAAATTTACATGACAAATTCTTTACCTGAACTAAAGAACATTAAAGAACGAATGACTAAGACTAGAAGACTCATGAGAAGAACCGTTCAATTCTGTTTCCTGTGTAATGCACTGCATAGCGTCTACAGTATGAGAGTAATGTGACAAAAGAACGAACAATTCAGACCAGAAGATATGAGAGGTGAGCTGCTCATAGTGTTTATAATAATATGTCCTTAGCTGCATTGGAATATTTTCATTACTTGAACTATAACCAACATGTGTATGTAGATGTGTTGAGGGTCTGTTTATTGAAAATGTAACATTAAATTTTTTTCTGATTAAAAGAACGACATGAACTCAAAAGATGATTTGTTCATTTTGATGAACGAGGTTCAAAGAACCGAGTCTCTAAAATGATCCAAACTTCTCATCACTACAACACAAACTAATCTCACCTACAGTACAGAAATAGCAGTATTGGTTAAGTCAAATGGAGTCAGGTAAAAGTTAACCCGTAACGCTAACCCTGCTTGTCCTTTTACAATTTAGCTTTATATACAAGATGGAATGTATGGACTCTTGACCTTGTTCCCTAGCTCATTTAACTTCCTAATTAGGTAGGTTGTGTATGATCACACTAAAGGGAGTCCTGAACGACATGCCTGCCAAGCTGAAATTTAATTTTAGCACATGCCTACTGGTGAGTGTTTGTGTTGGTGTGTGCATGCACGGCCATGTGTTCAGAAGAAAAATAAGGATTGCCAAGGAATTAATAAGAGAGGAAGGGAGAGGGAGCATTAGTCCACAGTCAGCTTCCCGTTTCTGAGGGCATCTTCACTACCAAATCCGTGGCATGAGAGAAACTTCGTAAATCACACCACCAAAACAAAAATATTTAAACAAAAAAACAAACTTCTACAGTTTAATCCAATGTTTACCTCACTTTATAAATCCAGCCAGAAGCAGTCTTACACAAATCTACACAAAAAGCCAATAATATTGAGTGTATACATAAATCAGTTTACTGTTCATATGAATAGAATATAAAGGTTTTAGTATATTTTAAACCCCTCCTGAGCTGTAAGAGCTTAAATTAAATTAAACATTTTTATCATTTCCCAGCGCGAAACCATTGTACCACGCTTTTTGGATAATTACCCAACCATTTGAACCTGGAGTTAAAGCTACAAGAAGGGTTACCGAGGAAAATGTAGCAAAGTGAGCAATTTAAAGACACCCCAGGGCTGTAATTGGAAAATACTGTTGAAACTAAATTTAGAGACATTCTTCCAGACTATAATGTATTTGGCCATTAGGTCTGGTTCATGAGTTCTGAGTTAACACAGGAATAAGTTAGATGGCTGTATTTAATAAACAAAATAGCTTAAAGCTATTGATGCTTGGATGTGCCCAATCTCATTAGAGCTAGTGTATACCAGAAACATGACTAATATCCCATATAGAATAGAAATACAGATTCATATTGGACATTTTCTGCTAATAAGCTACGGTAGCAATGATGATACTTGATCTTAAATTATATTGACTGGACAAAAAAAAAGTCTCTAATATATTCTAATCTTTACTTCAACCACTTTAACAGTACCTTTAACTTCAATGGTACAAAGGTGCGAACAATTCATGTACTGTATGAAAATTATTCTCCTTGCTCCCAGAACCTCTTTCATTATGCCTGTACCATTAGGTAGACAACCCTATTGATGTGAAAACCTTGTCATTCAGGTCTTCAGCTTATTGTCACATAATGGTTGCTAAGCCTAAACCTGACCAACTCAAGCAACACCCAGATCATAACACTGCCTCCAGTGGCTTGGACAGTGGCCACTATTCATGATGGGTACTACTGTATACATCACTTCTTACTGTGATGTATCCATCACTCTGGAATAGGGTCAGACCAAGTGATCTTTTTTATTGCTCCAATGTCCAATACTTATACTCTTTAGCAAGTTGAAGCCATGAATCCATTAGTAGTCATGGTCGGCAAGTAACTCAAAAAAGGAATTCACTACAAATTACTAATTACTACTTCAAAATTGTAATTTGATTACATTGCTGATGATTACATGTCAGATTACTAATTACTTTACTTTCAAGTTACTTTGAAAACTTCTGTCAACATGTGCGACCGTGATGGGCGTGCAGCTCAACCAGTTGCTGCTCCTAGTCCACTCCGTAGGCTCCCTACGTAGGCATCCCCCCCCTTCTGCAGATGCGTGAAGGGGCAAGGCCGCCAGGTCGGGCCAGCATGGCGATAATAAATGTTAATAAATCTTGGACTATATTTCAATTAATTCTAAATAAAATTACATGTATGCCTTTTCCTGTAAGACCTTTTCGCCTTGTGTCTATGTGTCTGTGGTGCTGAACCCATTACAACATCAAATGTAAAAAAAGCTCTCCGACGATTGTTTAAAGCGTATGCTCGCTAACTAATGCTGCCGCGCAAAACATGATTTTAAAATGCATTTTGATGTATTTTTAAACACTACATTTGTAACGCTAGTAATGTAATGTTATTGACATTGGTAACTGTAATCAAATTACATACATTTAAAAAAGTAATTAGAATACAGTAACGCATACAGTTATACCCAACTCTGGTGGTTACTGTAGCACTGTGACCTTGTACCTCCAGGGTCGAGGGTTTGATTACTGCCTCGGGTCTGTGTGCCCTGATTTAGAACACAGACCTGTACTTGGTGGGTTTATGCCGGGTACTCCGGTTTCCTCCCACAGTCCAAAAACATGCAGATTAGGCTAATTGACCATAGTGTGTAAATGTGTGTGAGTATGTCTGTGTCCTGCAATGGACTGGCACACCGCCCAGGTTGTACCCTGCATCGTACCATAAGTCTCCTGGGATAGACTCCATCCTGTATACAGGATAAAGCAGTATAGACTATAAGTGATAAGTAGCCATTCTTTAACGCTCTGGAACAAACATGGTTCCTTACTGGATGTGTAGCTTGTTAGGTGAAGAAGACAATGAAGACAGAGAAGCAGAGAAAGTATTTGCTCTGCTCGGTTTTGTGCGAGTGGCCATTAGATTCGTCTTCCGCAGTAGCTGTCTCTTACTGAAGGCTCCAGCTCATTAAGTTCATGGGTGGATCAATTAATCTAAAGCAGTTTAGCACAAGCGACCCAAGTCACCCCATTTCACCTCCTGCCTCTTTTTACTGTGACAACTCCTAAACTTGCTGAACGTACTGCATTTTCCTGCCCTGTCTCATTCCTAATCCTACCCCATGTATCTTCTCCCTCTCTCTTTCCTTTAAACCCTTCTCTCTTTATTTCTCTCACTACAGTATATATTTCTCTTAACATTTTAATAGCCTTTTTTCACAAACCGAGACAGTGACTTTTAATTTTAAGGGGATAAAACGACCTCGAGAGAAAAGATGAAGAAAAAAAAAAAACTAACATTAGGGTGTTTGTTGTGATCTTGCAAATGAAATGATGAAGGAGAGGGAAAGAAAGTGAGGCAAATTGATGAAAAGACAAAGCGAAGCAGTTAATGAGTTAACCCTCCTGTGCCTTTCCCAGATTATGGCTGAGAAGATAAAACCATTTAACATGAGAAAACATTCATTTACATCAGAGACTACAATTTAAGGTCCAACACCATAAAACTGCTTGCTTACAAAGCTCTTGATAAGCAATTACCATGACTTAAAGGAGATAAGAGCTTCCTACTAATAATTTTCCTCTTTATAAATGCTTTATGGTTCTATACAATGTGAAGCGTTTATTTTGGACGCTTTTGGTCATAGCGTTTATTTTGCTTTGTTTTGGTCATAGTCGTGTTCGACAGTGGAACTTTTGATTAGCATCATCAACTCTGAGCAGATGAGATGCAACTGAATCTCTTCAAAGGCATACTTCAAACATCTATCTGCCTTTAAGATATCTTTAAAACTTTTTTCTTTAACGAGCCATGTAAAGTGGTTGCTAATCCAACCAAAAGAAATATGCAATTAAGGCTTAGTGGTTAGCACTGTCGCCTTGCACCTCCATGGTGCATGTTCTACTATATGTGCATGGAGTTCACAGGTTCTCCTTATGGTTGGTGGCTTTCCTCCGCATACTCTGTTTTCCTCCCACAGTCCAAAAACATGCAGGTTAGACTAATTGGTGTTCCCAAATTGCCAGAAGTGTATGAATATGAGTGTGTGTGACCTAAGATGGATTAACACCCTACTCGCGTACCCCAAGTCTCCTGGGATTGGCTCCAGTCCCGATGAGTCAAAACACTACTTATACTATACGTATTCATTCCCATCAGGGCCAACATGTAATTAGTTTACATTGATCCTACTTGATTCTCCCTCTGTATATGTCAATATACGTGTAGTAATTATAATTTTTTTTAAAAGTTAAGGATTATAAGAAATCAATGCACATTTTGATAAGAAAACTAGTACAGGGAGTCCATGACTTACGAACCACGTTCATAAGTCAGATTTGTTCTTAAGTCAGACAAAGGGAATCTTATACGCCTTTGACATGAATATACTAAGTAAAGCAGCCCAATTTGCTTGACTAAAACTTTGTCCTCTTTTTCCCACACTGGCCAAAAACAGTAACCTAACGCTACCTAATGCTAACCACACCTGCTCATTTCCGTGGCACATTTCTTCTGCACTCACCCACACACAAACACAATATACCGGACTTTGGACCTTTTATACATTCACTTACACACTGAAAATATTGTATAGAATTGTAGTGTCTTTTTCTTGTACAATACATGTGAGCTACTTCTGTGATTGAACCGGAAGTAGAACCGCGGTCCGTTCGAATCTGCGGAAATTCGGGACTACCTGTATCATGTTTCTCTTTGTTTAATAAATCATATTCTAATTTTGATATCTGTCCAACCCTATATTAATTTTTTCAGGGAACAGAAGACTCTGAAGGACTATTAAAACTCTTCTCTCGCTAACCTAATGCATCTAGCCCTGTAGCTAGTCTCTTATGTGATTACTTGCCTTCAGCTCAATAATTTGCATAAACATATGTGATCATAAAAAAAGATCTGAAATAGAAGCTTGTGCATTATTATAAGTTTACCTTTAAGGTTTTTTTTTTGTATTATTATGCACTGCACTGATCTTTACTGAGTCTATTATTCTGTTTTGAGCAGTCATTGTGCTGTCTTGTATAGTTTGTACACATGCACATTTTGTAATGCCGTGTTGTCTTCTAATTTGGTTATATGTAGTCTCAGAATGTTCCGTGCTGTTTTATGTAGCACCATGGTCCTGGGGGAACTCTGTTTCATATCACTGCGTACTGTACCAGCTGGATATGCTTGAAATGACTATAAAAAGCCACTTGGCTTTTGAATAAACTACAGTCATTTTTTCCCCCCATAGGCATGCCTAGGAAGTATGACTGAAGGAGCAGCATGACTACTTTATCAATCGCACATCCAAAGTAAATAAATAAAAATAAACATCTGCTCCTCACGTGGATGCTATAAATACCATTGACTGATGTAGGATACCGATAAAAGTTTGTTCATTTCTGGAGATCAGAAGAAGACTGCTGTCCAACGTTGAAACAAATCCCGCCTTCTGCATTATGATGGGTTACTATTAAATGGTTATTTTTACACCGCGCCCCACCTCCTAATCGAAAGTCCATTCCGATCGGGCCATATCGGGTCAGACTGTTCCGGTAGAGGTGTTTAAATTATGCAAAAATATATTTTTTAAGTTATTATTTAATTTCATTTCATATTCAGGTTAATCGATAACCTGCAAATGGTTGGATCAAACGGAGCCTGGCTGTGGATAGAACATACTGTATAGCTACTTCCCGCAGGGATCACAATCTAGCTAGCTTAGCTTTAGCTTAGCTAAACGTTTAAGGCGGGTAATGTTTATTCATATGGTAACATTACTTTGCATTTATTTGATCAGCATCATCCATACTTGACACATCATCCTAACTATACCACATCAAAGTTATAGTACAACAATTCCAGTTATCAGGTTAGCTAATGTGACGAATAGCAGACAGCTTGCTGATTCAAGGCATTTTAGCATAGCGTTCTCCGGGGATAGACTCACTTTGGGAGCCGCTAGTGGTCTTTCGAGGAACTGCACATTTTGGCACATTTAGCGTTGGACTTTTTTTTTCCTGAACTGGAGGTTTCCTCTTGGTTTCCAGTCACTACAACCTAAGATAAACAAACCTACGTAGCTAGCCTGGCCAAGAGCAACTTAATCCATCACTGTTCTGTGATGACAGAGGAAGTCCTGACAGATTTTGTCATAGATTTAGAGTAAGAATAATCCATCAGCGGTACTGTTAGCCTTGACCCAAAAGCTTTGGGACACTTTTCAATTTAGTACAAACCTTTTATGACAGAGAGCAGATAAAACCCATAACACAATACCGCTCTGGCTGTACGGAGTACAAAAGCGTCTCAGCGTCCACCACTCTGTCCACAATCATTAAAACTCAGAGCTCTGCTTCTCCACTCGGTGATGTTTGCTGTGTAAAATGCAACGTGTGTGTGTGTGTGTGTGTGTGTGTGTGTGTGTGTGTGTGTGTGTGTGTGTGTGTGTGTGTGTGTGTGTTCACATTCGTGTGTGTGCTTTTGTGTGTCTCTGGAGGATTTCAAACTGCTTGAGAGAGACAGACAAAGCACTAAATGTTTTAGAAGCTGTGAGAAGTGAAGAAGTAGCAGAGAAAATAAAGAAAAAATGAACTTAGAGGGTTACAGCTGTAAAGAAAAATACCAAAAAATAAAAGAAAAAAGAACGAACATAGGGGTTCCCTACTCCAGCTACCATCAGATTTTTCAAAAATCGTTGTAGACAAGAGCTTGCTGCCCGTTCCTTGTGTTCGCTTCGACTCTCACTCAATGTCTGTCCTGGTAACTTTTTAAGTTGTGTTCACTGATCGAAAACACTTTTCCCACTGACTCCATTCGTACAGAGTCCAGTGCTTTTTTATCCAATAAAATCAGACCTTATAGAAAACTGCTTGCATGAATAATACACTGCACACTCACAAGTGCAAATTCCAAACAATATGAATTTACTATACTTGTCCTACAGATGACTATTCTAAAACTAGAACACATTTTTGCAAGCATGAACATAAAGATTTACCTTTTAATAAAGAGATAATCAAGAAAAATCAAGCCAACATTTGTTTTCTGTCCTTTACTGACATTTGAATGGACAGGAAATGACAAGCCAAGATTTCAAGGTGAATGACACTAATACAGTTACCTACATGTGCACACATACACACATATATACACACACACACACACACTATACACATACACACATACACACAAATCTGGGTCCTAGTTGACTTTGATGACTTTGTGAAAGACATCATGGCATGAAGGATTAAAACCGGTGGGTCGTAGTGCCAACCTCTCCCTCTCTCTCTCACACACACACACACTAAATAATGTCTAAATAATCTTAAATATCGTGATCCTATCAATCTTAGTTTAAGATGAGTCAGGTTGGAACAGCAGCACCAAATAAGTCATATTTATGAATAAATGACCGAATGAAAAGACAAACCAAAAATAATTATATAATAATATTATAATATAATAAATAATAATAATAATAATAATAATAATAATAATAATAATTACAAAATAATAATATTGTGTATTATTATTATATGAAGGCGGCACGGTGGTGTAGTGGTTAGCACTATTGCCTTGCACCTCCACGGTCTGGGTTCGATTCCCGGCCAGGCTCGATTCCCGTCTCTGTGTGCATGGAGTTTGCATGTTCTCCCCGTGCTTGGTGGGTTTCCTCCGGGTTCTCCGGTTTCCTCCCACAGTCCAAAGACATGCAGATTAGGCTAATTGGCGTTTCCAAAAACATTGACCATAGTGTGTGAATGAGTGTGTGTGTGTGTGTGCTCTGTGAGGGATTGGCACGCTGTCCAGGGTGTACCCTGCCTCGTGCCCTGAGTCTCCTGGGATAGGCTCCAGGTCCCCGCGACCCTAAATACAGGATAAAGCGGTATAGAAGATGAATGAATGAATGAATTATTATATGATTGGGACTAAACAGCTGTTTAGCGGTTATAATAATAATAATAATAGGTAAATAATAATAATAATTATTATTATTAGTACATACACGCATATGCACCACTGCATCAGAATAAAAACAAGCCACATTGCAAACGCGCTCGTGCACGTGACTTCTTGTTTCCCCTTCACCTTTCAAATCAGATCCGACATTTTTCTATGCAACACAGAGCCGAAATGCATTTTTCGACGTCATGCCTAGACACAACCTAACGAACGGTGCATTTCTTTTCTTCTTTCTTCTCCACGAGTCATTTCGCTTCTGATACCTGTCTCTCCTACACAAATGTAAGTACTGCTCACAATTGGGATGTTCTTTTGATCTTAACGCTGCATCCAGATTTGCACAAAGAACAGCACCGTGTGTGTGTGCGTGTGTGTGTGTGTGCATGAGAGTTGACAGACAGGCAGATGTCTGTGCAGACGCTGGACATACGTGGCACCTCAGGAGCACAGGGGGAGATAGTTGGCACCGCTACTGCCATCTGGAGCCAGCAGACATCTGAGTGACTTACAGAGACCTACTGCTCCCTCTACCCTTCTTTATTCTCTCTCTCTTTCTCTCTCTCATTTCATTCAGCAATTTATATGTCTCCTTCTTTCTCCACTCTCGGGCAATTTCTTCAGCCCCATACAGACACACCACACACACACACACACACACACACACACACACAAAGACATGCATGGACACATAATTGGAATTCACCAACCTCCATACTCTCGTATACACCCAGGCTCATTAACTCGCCTTTATGTCTTGTGTGATGAGAAAGGAAGTGATTTGTGAGTTCACGTTGGAGAAATATTGGTATATAGGAAGACTGAGAGTGTGTGTGTGTGTGTGTGTATTTCTCTTTATTTTGGTGTGTAGAGCTGGCTGTATGCCTTGTCTCTGTATCGATCCACCCAGGCCAATTGCTTTCACACTAGATTAAGGTGTTATGGCCTAGTTACACCTGGAACAGGACCCCAGCCTTAATCATGTTAATTCTACAAGTGCTGCAGGGGCTTATACGCACAATACACGCACTCAAATTTCAAACAACCCGTCACTAATCGCATTCGACCCCCGGATCGCGCGGGCCACGGGCAGCGACCTGTAAAGCCCGAAGAGAATTCCCACAGTGGGAGAAAATGAAAAGTGAACACAGCATGGCTGGGATTATATATATATATATATATATATATATATATATATATATATATATATATATATAGCTAGGAGCAAGTCATGTGGTCATAATGGAAGGTAGGGGATGTTCAATTCTGCTGTCGAACCGTGACATACTTCTAGTGCCGCGGTTAGTTTCACCCTCTAGGGTGCTTTCTGGTTCATAGTAAAGCTCGGGACTTGAAGCTGTTATCAGCTCGCACCTGCATTAATGTGGGTGGGTGGGTGTGTGTGTGTTTGTGCCCTGCGATGGCACCCCATCTAGTGTCTCCTCTGCTTTGTGCCCTGATTTCCCTCCTGGCTCCATCCTGAGTGACCCTACACAAGCCCGTGCATTCTTATATCGTATATATGGTTGGAGGTAGGACCACTGAGGAAAGTGACTCAGATTAGTGCATTCTGGATAGGTTGTGAGACCTGAATCCATTGTATTGATGTATTGATGCTGACCCAAACACACATGTGCGGAAGGTTATACAAAAATGTATACACACTTCAACAGTTGTTATATATGCCGTTTATCTTAAAGCTCGAATTGAATTAAGCATGCATTGTGTAGTAGCATTTTACCTTTAAATATGTTAGTACGTAGTCGCACCATTGTTGATGCCATCATGTTACCATCAGAACAGGGGCATATATTTTTCCTGTATACTTTTTTTGACATGTACTCATTTTTACATGCCTAATGATTTAATTATTCATTCATCCATCTTCTAGACCGCTTATCCTGTACAGAGTTGCAGGCAGGGGTGAGTAGAGTAGCCAAAACATTTACTCAAGTAAGAGTAGCTGTACCATACTTCAAAATAATATTACTCAAGTAGAATTAAAAGGTAGTCATCCAAAATATTACTCAAGTAAGAGTAAAAAAAATTTCAGTGAAAATATTAAAAAATTTATAAATAAATAACATTACAGGAGAATATATGCATGGCTGTAAAGAAAGAAATATATAGTACAAGACAGACCAGTTTTCAGATGGAAACAAAAAACCTAATGTACGCTCCTGGGATTTGCATAAAAATAGAAAGGAGCGAGCGTGACAAAGTTACCAGAACAACTCATATTCTCCAGCAAGCTCAGTAAAACCTAACAACTATTTTATTTATAGTATTGTGCAAAAGTCTTGGGCACATACAAAAATATGGCATAAGCAAAAGATGCTTTTGATAACATTTCTGCATAAAATAAACTTCTATAAAGAGCAATAAAGAGTATTAAATAAAAAGTCAATAATTGGAGTGAAAACTCATTGCTTAAAATCAGGAGTTTTAGATACAGAATTGTGCAGTTTTAAAGAAAACAGCTGTTAGGTTTTACTGAGCATGCTGGAGAATATGAGACCTTCTGGTAACTTTGTCACTTTCTATTTTCATGCAAATCCCAGGTTTTTTGTTTCCATCTGAAAACTGTCTGTATTGTACTATATTTCTTTCTTTACATCCATGCATAATAGTAATGCTATTTATTAATGTTTAAGTTATATATGGAGTTTTTAAGTTATATATGGAAATACTGAATGATTTTGTACAGAATATAATATATAATATGGTGCCGTTACTTTTGCACAGTACTGTATATATTGTAATTATAATAATTATATATGCCTACATTGCAACATTCAATGAAACAGCTAAACTTACTGAGACATGTTTCCTCAGGTTAGAAGACGAGTTTTTATAAGTGTGTGTCTGTTTTGGCAGATAAAAAAAAGACATCGCAGTATGAAGCTGCTATTTTGCAAGCAAACCATGCTTTGTAACTGATGCCAGGGATGCTGGCTGAATATTTTTTTCCCTGCTATGACGCCAGTTTGAGTGTGGTCATGTGACTACATGGTTATTGTTACTGTGACTGATTGGTCTAACGAAGTAATGTGATTAGTGTTGCTGTGTCTGATTGGTGAAACAGTCATGCGGTAAATCTACCAGCTGGATGTGTAGAATAAATGGTTAGAAAAGCAATCGAGTGAAGCCGAATGTAGCGGAGTTTCTTCTTCACAAATCTACTCAAGTGAAAGTAAAAAGTATGGTGCGGTAAACCTACTCATAGAAGTTTTTTTTTTTTTTTTTTTAAAGTTACTCAAGAAATGTAACTCGTTTCTACCCACCTCTGGTTGCGGTGGATTCTGGAGCCCACTCTGCCTATCCCAGGTGGGTTCCAACCCATTGCAGGGCACACACACATCCTACAGACAATTTGGGAATGCCAATTCACCTAATCTGCAGGTCATTGGACTGTAGGAGGAAACTTGAGCACCTGGAGGAAACACAACCAAACATGCACACAGACACCCGAGGTGGGAATCAAACCCTCGACCCTGGAAGTGCGAGACCACGGTGCTAACCACTAAGCCACCGTCTAGAAATTATAAATCACTTTATTTATTTTTTAAATACCCACAATCCCAGTAATTTATAGTGTGGCTTAGTTAAAAGAATGCTGTATTCAGATCACTGGTATGGAAATCTTTCGCTGTTCTCTGCTGTGGTGTTATTTTAATTAGGACCCGCAGCTATTGGACGCAGAGCTTGATTAAACACTATAAAATCGTTTAATTGAGCAAAAGCAAATATGGAATGTATAATTTATGTTCTCTGTAGCTGAGGGGCAACGCCACGCTTCCCCGCCCATCAGTCATGTGAATGGACACACACACACACACACACACACACTTCACTACCCAAATACACAAATAAGACCCAAATCAACATCTTACTATTCTTATTATACTTGCATGTATGCATGTACACACACACACACACACAAAGCGAGATCCTTAGAGAATTGATTCAGACAGAATATCTATTATCTTTGTATGCGTCCTCTGTTCAACCATTATTCCCCACAACCTCAGTATTAACCACTGAACTCAGCATGAGCTTATATGTGTGCGTGTGTGTGTGTGTGTGTGTGTTTGTCCAGGTCAATGTGACCCAAAGGGGTTCCTGTTGTGTAGACCGAGATCTGCTAATACAAGCACCGGGGTCTAAAGAACTCACGGGGTATTAAGTCGAGGAAAACAAAGGTCCAGGATGGTAAAAGGGTACAAGAACAGAGCTTAGTAAAAGATGAATAGAAGTCTGTGCAGCCCCAAAACTGAGGTAAAAGGATAAATTAGAGTCCAGTTCTTCAATACGAACTGTGTCTTCTTTAAAACATAAAGCCAAAAAGCATTAACTCAGGAGCAGGACTTTTTTTTTTTTTTTTTTTTTGGTGTGTGTTCCTCTGTCTTTGTTCTACACATTTACATTTACATTTAGGCATTTGGCAGACGCTCTTATCCAGAGCGACTTACATTTGTACTGTATCTCATTACACAACTGAGCACTTGAGGGTTAAGGGCCTTGCTCAAGGACCCAACAGTGGCAACTTGGTGGTTGTGGGGTTTGAACCTGGGATCTTCCGAACCGTAGTTCAATGCCTTAACCACTGAGCTACCCCTGGCCCACGAGTCTTAGAAGGCTCACAGAAGATTTGTGTTCTTACTCATCTTTTGTCATTTAGCACAATAAGAGAGTGGGAGAAAAAAAAACTGAGCCTATTAAATAAAGATTTAACAGAAGGGATGTTCTTGCCCAATCCGTTCGTAATCAGGGATTTGGAAATGCGGCACAAAGTTAGCATTTTAAATCTCCTTAGCGAAACAGAGGATTTGGTGAAGAATTTATTTTTAGCCAAATCAAGTTGATTGAAGCAAATGCCACAGAACTTCATCTTGCCTAATAAACCATAAGTCATAATTAATAAAACACGGTGGCACAGTGGTGTAGTGGTTAGCACCATCGCCTTGCACCTGCAGGGTCGATTCCCACATTGAGTCTTTGTGGGTTTCCATCTGAAGGCATGCAAAAGAGGTTAATTAGAGTTTGTAAATTGTCCATAGCTTATGAAATGTGTGTGTCCTGCAATGTATTTGCACCCTGTCCAATAGGAAAAATGTATGATTATTATTCTCGAAGTAGGATGTGCCACAGCAGAGAGAAGACCGATTTAGCTGGATGTGAAAATCACGAGTCTGCAACTACGTCTCGTCCAGACTTCTGCTCCCTAAAACTCCAGGTTTAATCTTTATAGAAGTACGTAAATGAATTGGATCATAGAGAAAGTGCAAATTCATACGGCACCTTTCACAAATTACAGTCGCCTTCTACCCCGTTTTGTAACATGTGCACAACAGAGAATAGGTAATACATCTGTTTGTGTCACATACTACAGGCTACCACAATGCCCCCATGTCTTTTTTTCCCGATGCATCACAGTGCTGAGCTTACAGCATGCTTTACTATGCACGGAAAATAGCGAATAACATCATACCAGCCTTCAAATCTCGCCACCAGCTAGCGTTAGCCTTTAGAACTCATTATAATGTATTCCTTTCACCCCGCATTCACACTAGTGACAGGAGACCGTTCTTTTCACTGTTACACAAAGCCATGGTTCCGGCGACAGAAACAAGCATGTCAGCAAATGGCATTTAAATTGAGGCTCTAAACTGTGTTTTATGCAAATTACCTATCACAATTAAAGCAACAAATTTAAATCGCTGGCTCCAATTGATTGCACGAATTAATCTTATGACTGTTTGCCCTGAATTCTTTCTATATTCATCTTCACCGAGGGTTCTACCTTGGACAGGGTTATAGTTAAGCCATGTGAACACAGAGAATGAGACGAGGACACATCCTGTATGCTGACGCATTCCAGGGCATGTATTCTACGCACAAACATATTCACACCTAGAAGCAAATTTAGAGTACCTAATACACCCACTGGAGGACACAGAGAACCCGATTTAGACAACAGAAGAGCATGTAGGATGCGGAGAGTAGTGCACACCCTGGAGATATGAAGATGCAACGCTGTTCCGTATGGTTGGGTGGAATCCAATTTTTGATTCCTTTAAAAATTCCCCAAATTATAAACTGGTTCCCATGCTGTTCTTTCCTTTAGCATCTATGCTAACATTTCCACACATTTAACTGAAAAGACTCACCCACTCACTGTTACAGACACACAAGCATGTACACACGTATGCATACATGCACGTTCGGCATTACTAAAATGCTTAAATGATTTCGAATATTTAGGGCCCATGAACTTTGGACATCAGTATCACAGCGTCATAGCTATTATGTAATCATCATTGCAAAAAACAGCATGATGACATCATAGATATTACGGAATCGTTAATCATAAATATAGAATTTGGGGCCCAAGCACTGTGACGTCCCAGCTATTACATCATTGCCATTGCTATGGTAGTGCTGATGTCTGAAAGTGCTGATGTCATATAGTTCTGATTTCTGCAAGTGCTGATATCATTGTGTGTGAAAGGCTCTCTTGTTTTTCTAAGGAATTTATTTATTTAATTATTTTCACCAGGCTTTTCGGGGAATGGTGCATGGCCACGCATAACATTGTTAGCTACAGTATATGGGGTCTTAAAATGCTCTTAAAATGGTCTTAAAATGCTCAAATATTTATGAAAAAATCAGCAGGAAGGTTGAATTCTATTGGAGCATGCCTGAGAAGCTGGGCCCCGGGCGTGGCATGGGGTCTTCACATGAGATTTTGCTGCATAACGCATACCCACTAGCACGTATGCACACAGAACCAGGTACACATTTAGAGCTCATTGAGCAGAACAACTTTCACATTTCTTGTCCTGGGCTTTACTCAACAGGAAGTCAGTTATTTTAGGTTGTTTGCAAAACACACCGAGTGGTTTATGCTGTAATTCTCCTAGAGGATTTTCTCCTATACGGTCGGCAACAAACCGGGCCTATGTGATAATAATGGGGCATTTTAGAGGTCTTAGAATAAAATTCCCCCTTTTGTAAAATTAAGTCATGTTTATATTGGGAAATGCATGTGCCCACTGCGCCCCAGGGGGGCGATGGCACAGGCTGTTTGGGCTCGCTCATCGTTGCTTGCAACTATACATTTCTTTTCTATGACTTTTCTTTTCCAGGCCTACAAAAGCGTGCTTTTATGACTTTGCAAACCCTGTTATACACAAAGCACATATAAAATGGTGATAATAATAATAATAAAAAATATATTATTGCTATTATTTTAATACCCAGGGCTACAGTCTTACCATATTGCCGATCCAAACACTACTTTGTGACAACATACCCAACTCTTTACTCTTAAACTTTTTTATCTCTGTTTAGTTCTAATTCAGCTGTGTTTGTTAAGGTAAAACAAAGAATATAAGAGAAAACCATAATCGAATACATTTTTAACAAAAGTCACGCATTGATGTGTTTAAATTATACAGTAGATGTTTTTTTTTTTTTTTTTTTTATCAGATCTTCGAATAGTACATTTACAGGAACAATAATAGAAATGGTTACTATACATCCACCAGAGACAGACCTCACGCTACATACTGCAAGTCACATGTTACTCACTAGAGGAAACAGAAGATTAGTTTCTAAATATGTCATTTCTCGTGTCCCTTTGTACCTGACTGATAAGATTACCGAATAGATTCCATCTAGGACACAATGGATTTTCATCAGGAACCCAGGTGAAAACTTATTTATGTATTGCTTTTTTTAACAGATAAAACAATCTTCAAGGTTTTATTTCTTTTAATTAGTTTTTTTTTTTTGGCATCCTTGCATTTTTAGTTCCTCTTGAAATTTGTATTTATTTCCTTATTTATTTATATATTTATTCAGACCCATGTTTATGCCTCTACCAAATGGTTGAGATGTCACTTCATTGGAAAGCTATGAAAATATTGATTCATCAAGCAATAATGTATTAATATATCAATCTATGAATTATAAATTATTATTATTATTATTATTATTAAAAAATGATATGTAAAAAAGTAAAAAAAAAAAAAACTTTAAAAAATGACATAAAAATACGTTTTCTGTGGTGTTGCAACAAAGCATCCATTTTATTTCTTATTGTATGCTATGAAGCAATTAAGACTATATATTATGTAAAATAAAGACTAAATATTTATAGGTACAGCAATAGTAGTTTTTTTTTCCATTCCTGTGTGTGTGTGTGTGTGTGTGTTAATATAAGTGGTATGGAAGATAAATGAATGAATTTATTGATGTTTTGAGTTGAGTTCATATTATGTACAGAATATTATCGAAAATTTGTTTTATGTGTTTAATTTGTCTGAAAATTAGCACTACTGTACTATAATTTCATGTAACACCTGAATTCTCATTCCAAATTCACCTAAACTCTTTTCAAATCTTTGTTGCAAAGACCTTAAAGATGCCCAGTAATAAATACTGCTGCCGTAAAACCTTTCAAAATGTTTTCTAGGAACAAGAAAATGGCAGATCCTCAGAAAATGAGTCCTTTCAACCATCACATGAATACATGCATGTAATGTCTTGTAACAGGATGTGACAATTCTGCATTGATGTCACATGCACAAGCCAGCTTCGCCTCACGCTTAGACAGACGTTTGAAAAATCTTCCAGCAGTTCTCTTCCGCACCCAGGAACAGAGCTTAGCCACACTCGTTCCCATTTGTCTGTCAAGCCACAATCAGAACTCAGAAATCTCTCCACTGCCATTCTATCCCTGCCAAACTCTCATCAAACCACAGAACTGACATCGGAATCTGGAATTATATCTCTCCCGCCGTTCTGCCACAATGTCTGACTTTAATCATTCCAACCAGAAAGCAAAAAAAAAAAAAAAAAAAGGTAAGAAACAGGAGGGGAAAAAAAGAACTTTCAGCTTTAAAATTCCCTGACGGTAGATCATAAATCTTGTGGCGAGACCTGAGGCGGTGATGGATGGCTGAGCACATAGCACAAGCAGTCTGAAACCTTCCCTGGAGCTCTCTGCTTTGAATAATCACCAGCCAAAGATAGAGAAAGAGCTTTGCAAAAGTGGAATGGACTATGTGTTATTCGCTTAAAATTAACACACGCTATCTACATAGAAAAACCAACAAGTGAGCTGGAACCTTTGGAGGAAACCGTGTAAGCCAACAAAGGTGTCCTCAACCCAAATTTATCAAAGGAAGACAACTGGATAGAGTTCATACTGAGACAACCAGACGACGGCGTCTCATTGATAATTAAGCAATATCACACGAGAGAGAGAGTGCTGTCGTACTACATACTGTATCAGCGCGGCTGTTGTGCTGATATTCGCTACGACACCACTCCCTCTTACTGTATGTGATATTGCTTTCAGACAACACTTCTACAAACGGCATGTATTACGAATAGATTATGATTTGTTTGTTTATTTAAGTCAGTTATTTTGCTCCGCCTATGAGTACTGTATCATTCAACGACTGGAAGAACTAACTAACAATGATAAAGTATAAACTATAGATGTGGTGGAATATACCATGGAATTCCTGAGAAATTTATAAAATGTTGAGGTTGAATCCCAAATAGCATGATATTGCTTTTATACAACACTTCCACAAACAGCATGTATTATGAACAGATTATGATTTGTTTGTTCATTTCATCAGCTGCACCTTCGTGACTTTGGCTTGCATTACAGCCGTGCTGATATTCGGTACAACAGAGCTCCTTCTTGTATAATAATGGTTAATTATCAATGAGACCTGTTTTTATCACATAATTTCATAAACGATTCTTTCATTCATGTACGTACAGTAAAATCGATTCGAAAATCGTTGCTGATCAATCGATGCCGGCATTAATCAGTATCTTTGCATTACCCAAACAGGAACATATGAAATGAACATTTGCCTTGTTGTAAATATCACACTGCAAACATTTTGCCTTTTTTATGCTCAGGCTAGAAAGAGACGCCCATTCTTCAAACCACTTTCATTTCAGTATAATGTCAGATTCCACCAAACGCTTTTAGATGGATAACTGCTGGTCCTATTGCTATACTTAGTCAACCATGAAAGGACACAGAAGAGAAATTTCCAGCGCAAAAAAAACCTCGCATGATGCCAACTGTAACATTCTGCCATAATCTGAAGCCCTTCGAATTGTTCTTCCAAGACAACAGCTGAGAGAAATTCTCCAGATTTCAGCATCCAGCAGAGTGACACCCTGTGTGTGTA
The DNA here is from genome assembly GCA_030522415.1 of Channallabes apus. Taxonomy (NCBI): domain Eukaryota; kingdom Metazoa; phylum Chordata; class Actinopteri; order Siluriformes; family Clariidae; genus Channallabes; species Channallabes apus. The sequence continues at coordinate 50,863,198 of CM060105.1, forward strand.
TATGTGTGTGTGTGTGTATATGTGTGTGAGAGAGATCACTCTAGGGAGACATGCTGATCTGCTCATTAAGCTCCACTGAATCAACAGTTGTGTTTTCTGACACACTGAGAGAGAGAGAGAGAGAGAGAGAGAGAGAGAGAGAGAGAGAGAGAGAGAGAGATTGCCTATGCAAATTCAGCCCTCAATCCTAAATAGTAACAAGCATTCCATTAAGAAATTGAGCAAGTTTACAAAACAAGTTCGTGTTTCCACTTCTGCTACAGTACCTCTACTGCAGATCTCACACCTCTACCTCCTCCGTCTCTCCTAGCTGCTTGAAAGTTTGCACAGGCACCGGCGCCGGCGCAAGCTCTGCTGTGAACCGCTCTCCATCAAAATAGCTCTCCGATCAATAATTTGTCACACAAGCTTTGCTCGATACCTGACTGTGACCAAAGAATGGCTGGCTTTCGGTCGGACCACCGGTAACAACTCCGTATCGAAGTTACTGGGGTGACCAGCATTGATCTGAACAGAGATACCAGGGGACGCCTGCTGAGTCCAAGCGTGTGGCTTTCCAACACAGAAAACAACAAATAAAACTATTAAGCTGCTAAACTGATATCTGATCCACACAAGGGCAGGTATACAACAAATCACAGCTGTCAGAGCTAAGTAAAGCTTAGCAAACAAGAGCCAGAGACATTATCAGATATACAGTATGAGGCTCCCTTGCATCCAGTGTTCTTGGAAAAGGTTTTGAGTTCACAGCAAAAATAATGTATTACAAGTATAATTTTCTAGTCATCAACTATTAGGGTATAATTTGAATTTTATTGAACAAACCTCCTAACAATAACTATTTATTTTAAAAATAAAAAACTGAAAACGCACTGTTCCAAATTATTATACACAACAGAGTTAAAACTTTTTATAGGTTGTAAAGAACTGAAAATAGGCTTTTGTTGAATTTGCAACATTAGGAGGTCATATTTACTGAAATCAAAAACTATTTCAATCAAAAACATCCTAACAGGGCATGTTACATCTTAACATAGGACCCCTTCTTTGATATCACCTTCATAATTCTTGCATCCATACTCTGCAGAGGTCATTTTCACACCTTCAGGGACCCTAAAGCGGCTCTCTCCCCGTGATTCTGGCTCAAAACATGACTCCGGCACCTCCTTGTTGACATCACAGTCTTGTTGGGACATGGTGGCCATCCACCAACCATCCACTACTCCATTCATCTGGTCCATCCAGGGTTGCACGACACTCATCAGTAAACAAGACTTCTATGTATGCCTGGGCCCATTGCAACCGTTTCTGAGCATTGATTAGGGGTGGCCGAATAGTAGGTTTATGCACAACTGCAAGCCTTTAAAGGATCCTACACCTTGAGGTTCGCGGGACTCCAGAGGCGCCAGCAGCTTCAAATACCTGTTTGCTGCTTTGTAATGGCATTTCAGCAGCTGCTCTCTTAATCCGATGAATTTGTCTTGCAGAAACCTTCTTCATTCTGCCTTTATCTGCACGAACCTGTCTGTGCTCTGAATCAGCCACGAATGTCTTCACAGTACGATGATCACACTTAAGTTTTCATTAAATATCTAATGTTTTTATACCTTGTCCAAGGCATTGCACTATTTGACGCTTTTCTGGATCCTTTTTCTTTCCCATATTGCTTGAAACCTGTGGCCTGCTTAATAATGTGGAACAACCTTCTTCAGTACTTTTCCTTTAATTGGGCTTATCTGGCAAACTAATTATCAAAAGAGCCCTGAGACACAACACCATCCATGAGTTTAATTTAAAAACTAAACATTTAATGTTTATGACACTTACATCCAATTTGCATAATAATTTGGAACAAAGTGTAATGCCTGGTCAAAATGAGTAAATGAATGAACAAACAAACAAATAAATATGGCTGGGCCCGCTAATGACATCATGGTGGCTTACAGGTGCATGGAGTTTATATATTCTCCCCATGCTTGGTGGGTTTCCTCCCAGAGACCAAAGACATGAGGATTACGCTAATTGGCGTCCCCACATTGCCCGTAGTGTGTGAATGCACGTGTGAATGTTGACCAGAGGTCCCATTACAGTCGTAAATGTGAATAATTCTGATAATAATCAGCACAGAATGATTACTAGTTCCTACGGTAGATGGATGGATGCATGGTCCGTTTAATATTTTGTTTAACCGCCTTCAGAATTTTTTAAAAATGTATAGATCTTCTATTAATGATGGGAGCATCAAACCACTCTGGAATGTCTTATCAAACACATTGAATGTGGTTAATGTCAGGATTCAGTGGTGGCCAGTTAAAGTATGAACATGATTCCTTATGCTCTTAAAACCACTTTTTCACAATTTCAGCTCAGAAAATCTTGGCATTTGTCGATTAAAAAATGCATTGATAACCTGGTCATTCAATACATTCAGGTCATCAGCTCACATTTAATTGCCACATTACATTGCTGAGCCTGATAACCGCAGATCAGGAAACTGCCTTCAGATGATCGTACAGTGGTCACTATGCATGATGGGTACATCATCTAAATGGACCAGTCTAAATGGTGTTTCAAACAATACAAGGTTACATTTGCAAACTTTCTTCTAAGGATGTGGCATCTAAAAAGCAACATGCTTGGAGTTTCCTCTACGTTCTCTGGTTATATCTTTCAAACACTTTAGCTTAAGTATGTAAGCAAAATAATAATAATAATAATAATAATAACAATAATAATAATGAGAAGACTTACAGAGTCTGTCTGTAAAATAATCATAAAACAGTGAATTTAACAGACCACAATAAATATTGAAAATGAATACACAATGGTAGAGATATAAATTGTTCGAACCAGAGTGGCATGTATAATGATAAACAAGTAATAAACAACAAATGAATCACTTCCCTAAATTCTCAGACAACAGGATACCTGTAGCTATGGAGAGTAATCAAACAACAGCATGTCCGGAAAGTGAGCTCACGCCGGGAGAGCTATACAGACATTAAGCCCAAGAAGGATGTAAATGGAAAGCATCAGTATGGGTAAAAAAAAGAAATGTATCTTTTTTCTTTTCTTTTTTTTTAACTCAACCAAAAAGGCCAAACTTGCTCGCATAAGTGTGTTTCTTTCTTTACCTTTGCACTGGAGCTACAAGTACAAATTACCATTTGCGAATTAGAGTATAAAATTGCTGTACAAAATAGCAAAGTCATCCATCATCCAACTCATGTGGGAGAGATCTGGAGGACAAGAAGTTATTATTCCAACTCAAAAATTTACCATTTTTAACACTTAATTGGCGTAATTTTCTTGGAGTTGAAGTCATAGAGCAACAATTTGAAGATATTTATAAACAGACAGTACAGTGGCTCTAATATTGTTGGTTAATATTAACACACTCCTTCTAATTCTTAATCGAATTCTATAAGTTTACACGTACATGGCAACTTGAATGATTACACAAATGTATTTGGTGTATAATATTTTAGGGCTATAGTGGAGGCTAAATGCATGCAGCAATGGTTAACACATTACTAAATTTCTGAAACTACCCACTCTGACTAGCATTTACTGACTTTTGACCCTAGTGTTTACTCACCACTGACTAGTGTTTACTCACCACTGACTGGTGTTTACTCACCATTGACTAGTGTTTACCCACCACTGACTAGTGTTTACTCACCATTGACTAGTGTTTACCCACCACTGACTAGTGTTTACTCACCACTGACTAGTGTTTACCCACCACTGACTAGTGTTTACCCACCACTGACTAGTGTTTACCCACCACTGACTAGTGTTTACTCACCATTGACTAGTGTTTACCCACCACTGACTAGTGTTTACTCACCACTGACTAGTGTTTACTCACCATTGACTAGTGTTTACCCACCACTGACTAGTGTTTACTCACCACTGACTAGTGTTTACTCACCATTGACTAGTGTTTACCCACCACTGACTAGTGTTTACTCACCACTGACTAGTGTTTACCCACCACTGACTAGTGTTTACCCACCACTGACTAGTGTTTACTCACCATTGACTTGGGTTTACCCACGTCTGACTAGCGTTTTTTTCACCACTGACTAGAATAAGGGACAGAGGACTGATCTAGGATGAAAAAAAAATTGGCTCATTTTGCTAATGTTATGACATGAAACACTGGATCTTAAATTATATTCATTGTTATGCAAGGTAGGTTAAAAAAACATATTACTAGCCTATTCATGACAAACACAGTATATAATATTATACTAAAAAAGAGATAAGAGCTGTATTCTTCAATCTTTTCTCCCTTTATTTAATCTAAATTAGGCACCTAATGGCTTTGACCCTTGATTATTTATATATTTGTTTTTTATTCCATGAGCATTAGGACATTACACAACCCCAACTAAGATAAGCATCTAAACCATTTCCCCTCGGGGTGTGTAGGCTGATTATATATATATCCCTAACGTTTTCACACAGAACAGAAGAATGAAATATGCCTGTGAAGCTATACGGTACAGTATATATCACAGTATATGAACTGTGGTTTAGTCTGTAGCATTTCGTAGTGTGAGTATACAAAGTCCTTTTTTTCCTGCCCCCCCCCCCTTTTTTTTTATCAACAACAAATACTACTATAAGCTACCCAGGTTGTGATGTGATTAATAGTTTCTGTAATATTCCCCTTTTTTCTCATTGAAATGCATGATGAATTGTTCGTTTGAATGGTGATTGATGTTAAAAATCATTGTTTTATATGATTGGAGTTCAGCCATTTGTATTATTTTAATGCGGTTGTTTAACAATGAATTTCAGCCCGATGTCGTGAGTTTTTCATATATTTGGAGTTCCTAGAATGTCGGCCACTTGTTCATGACCTCAAGCTCAAGCGCACTTGGGAAATGCAGCAGGACAGTGATCCCAAACACTCCAACAAGTATACATATGGATGGCTCAACAAATACAAAATGAAGGTATTGGAGAGGCCTAGTCAAAGTGCAGACTTAACTCCGATTTAATGACCTCAAACAAGGCAATGCCGCTTGAAAACCCTTTAATGTGGGTGACTTAAAACAAGTCTGCATAGAAGAGTGGGCCAGAGTTCCTCCACAGCGATGTGAAAGACTCATTGCCAGTTGTCGCAAACGCTTGATTGCACTTATTGTCGCCAAGGGTGGCAGAACCAGTCATTATGGTTAGAGGGTAGTTACTTTTTCATGTAGGACTAGGCAGGTTTGGACAGCAGTCGTTGTTTATTGGGTATTACTGAAAACAATCTTCAGTGTCAGTAACAGTAAGAAGCAAAACATTAAACATTAAAGTAATATATTTTGTGACACATGGGAAAAAAAAAAACCCACAAAGCTACAGTAAATCCGTTGGCGGAGTGACTCCACTGCTGAGTCTAGTCTTTATTGTTACTCAATAAAGGAACAATTTTTTGTTAACTATTAAAGAAAAACTATTTAAGACATTAAATGACAATGCTGTTGTAATGACCTTGTATATGAAGTCTTATCAGTTCATTGTTATGTGATGATACCCTGATAAATCCGACAAGTATTTAACCACACATGCACTGGCAATATAAATTAAATAATGATCACTATTCAGCGACTCAGGCATTAGAATTGAGGCTTGTGCTCCAACAACTGTTTATAGATACAATACAACTTTGTACAGTACCTAATTTGTTTTCGTAGATATTTCTCAACATAATACGCACAGTGCGTCCTACTGTAAAAGGAGAATCTCGGGCAATTTGTTTTGATATAAAAGAAATAAAACGCATCAAAATGTGCTGTTATTGCAAAAGAATGATAACAGTAACCCCATTTCCTGTCAGGATGCAACACACCAGTCTGTCATTAATTTGATTATTTTCCTCTATTATCGCTGCTGGCTTGCTGAAGCGGTGGAACAGTTCTCTTTCAAAACTTCACTTACTGAAAGCGCCATGTACATAGTTACAGCACTACACGTTTCAACTGAAGAAATCTGGAGCATCAAAAAGCTCCTATGGCATCAGATTCAGAGTTTTTTCACAATCAAAAGGTGGTAATTCTCCCTCATGACATGAATCCAATATTAGTCTTCAGCTCATGTGATGTGATGGGAGACGTTTATCCCCCTAACCCAACCCCCCCAAAATAAAAGAAAAGCATGATCTACTTTTTGACTGGTTCTGACGTTTACTATTTATGATACAGTACGTATGGATTTCACTCAAAAAGAACAGAAAGGAAAAAGTATGTGCTTTTTTCATAGCTAATCATTTTTAAGAATGCTGAACCATACATTGGAAAGGTTTTCTGTAAAAGTTTGAATATACAGTCGATAGACACCTCATTAGGTACACCTTGTTCTGGGTCTTCACAACAGTCTTAGTTCTTCATGGCATCAATTCAACAATTGTACTGGAAACGTTCCTTAGAGAATCGGGTGCATACTGACAGCAAAACTGAAGATTTATTGGCTGCACATCCGTGATGTGAATCTCCCGTTCCACCACATCCCAAAGGCGTTCTAGTGGATTGAGATCCTGTGACTGTGAAGGCCATTTGAGTACAGTGAACTCTCTGTCAAGGTCAAGAAACCAATTTAAAATTGGCTTAGGTTTGTATAACATAGCACGTTATCCTGTGGCCATAAAGGGATAGACATGGTCAGCAACAATACTCTGGTAGGCTATGGTAACCTTGTGCTTCAAAGGTTTGATGTGTTATGCCTTCAGAAATGCTCTTTGGCATACCATGGTTGTAACAAGGTGTTTTCTAAGTTTCTATTGCCTTTCTATCAGCTTGAACCAGTCCTGCCATTCTCCTCTGACCTCTGGCATCAACCAGGCATTTTCTCCCAAAGAAACTGTCACGTACTGGATATTTTCACTTTTTCACACCATTCCCTGTAAACCCTAGCGATCGCCGTGTGTGAAAATCCCAGTAGATCAGCAGTTTCAGAAATGCTCAGACCAGTCCATCTGGCACTAGCAACCGTGCCACATTCAAAGTCACCCAAATCGTTTATCTTCCTCGTTCTGATGCTCAGTTCGAGCTTCAGCAGATCGTATCACCTATGCCTACTCTACATGCTTCAATGCACTGTGATCAAATGGCATGTGATAAAATATTTGCGTTATTGCGCAATGAAATGGGTGAAGCTAATGAGGTGAGTTTATTGTGCCGCACATTTATGGTAATGAACAGAGTGTTTCTTTGTCCTGTAAATTTTATATCTGACTTCGCATACAAAAAAGTAAAAAAAAAACTCATCTGCATACTCATTCATATGTATTTGTTTCTGTTCAAATAACATTTCATACTCAGTTAGCATCCCTAAATACTTAGAGACTTGCCTAATTTGACTTGACTTACTTTCCACAATGGACACAGCCATTTCCATTCTTTAATCCAAGTTTCGATCTTAAATTATTTCCATTATATTCGTAGACATCCACTGTGGAGCTTCGGCATCATTATGAAGCAATGTGTGTAGAGCCATAATTTATTAATGTCATCAAGAATAGAGTTCCACAGGGTTACGACGTACAGTATAAAAAGTTATTAAAGATCACTCTGGTGTCTTTCACAAGCCACTCCGACTCCAGGTATTTAAGCTTGTCTGGTCAGTTTTCGATGATACGCCAGGCGCATGACAAGCTGTTCCAGGATCAAACAAAAAGGAAGCTTTTCATTAGTCAGGTTTTCTTGCTTTGCTAAGCTTAGACATCCAACCACCCAGGTCACAGGCAGAGCGAATTTTGAGACCAACAGGCTCAACTAAGACAGAACTGTGATGTCGTTTTAATATGCAGCAGCGGTGCTTGCATGATGGAGCATACTGAAATGGACTCGCATAGTTCTGATGAGGGCAAAGAAAGCACTGCTCTGAAGTCTTTGTACCTTGTGTGCGCGCGCGTGTGTGTGTGCGTCGTGCGTGCGCTGGAGAGCGAGAGAGAGATGGGGCGCCAGAGGCTAGGAGACACAGAGAATTTACAAGCACCTCATTAAAAAACAAAGATAAAAGTCCTGCAAACGCGAAAGAGATTTGTCACACTTCTCGTCAGCTAATTTCTACTGAGAAAGAAATTATCATTTGGCTTTGCAAAAACTAGTTTCTAAGGAAATGGTTGTGTTTTCCTGTTGTTACTTCAGGTTTCTATTTGGTAGAGTGTAACTGCAGCGCGTATGATTGCACAGAGGAGAGGTACAGTGGAGATCTGGGGTGACACAGGATGTGATTGCAGGGCCACACTAAGGTTAAGGGCAGAGATGGAAGAGAGAAAAGAGGGAGCAAGAGAAAGCGGGAGAGAGAGAGAGTCCATTACTTTTTCATTATAGACTGCTATTCATTAAAAGAAGGTCAGTCAGTAAATGGATGTCTGTCCAATGCCCTCATCACAACACTCCCTACTTCACCCAATTCTAATCACTATTCTAGCCTTACAAGTGTTTGCCTTTAACTACCTTATAAATAAATAAGCAGGTTGAGGGTTTGATTCCCCCTTCGAGTTTGCATATTCTCCCCGTGCTTGGTGGGTTTCCTCCGGGTACTCCGGTTTCCTCAAACAGTCCAATTTCATGCAGATTAGACTACCTGCCATTTCTAAATTGCCCAAAGTGTGCGTGTGTGTGTGTGCACTTGTTCCTGCAATGTATTGGCCCCCTATATAGGGTGTACCCTGTCTAGTGCCAGAACTCCCCCGGGATAGGCTCAAGGCCACCGGCCACAAAAAAAGACGATATAGAGAATAAGTATCATTGTAGTCCATTTGGAAAGTATTTAATGTGTATATGTATGTGTGCATGTGTGTGGGTGGGTGTCTGTTTGTGTAAGTGTAAGTGTGTGTACTTTCTTTGCGCCTTTATGAATTTCATGTCCACAAGTTCTAATAATAATACCAGGTGTTATTCTAATGTTCTGGTGATATGGTGGTACGGTTATGTTTTATTCTGAAGGGATCCAAAGAAATAACTTGGGAAATGTCCAAGGCCTCTGTTGCAACATCAACCTTCGGAGCAAGAAAACCACTTCTGCATTCTCCTCCTGTAGTTTTCTGCTTAGTATTCTCTACTACTGTACCATCACACTTCTTCAGTCTGTAAAGTCACAAGTGTCGACAGACATAATTCAATTTAGCACTTAAATAACACAACAGTAAAGTGATAAAAATCCACTATAAAAATAAAAATAAACGAGTCGTGAAAATAATGACACATTTAAATTTACAGCAGAAGTTAAATATATAAGTTGAACCATAATATATATAACAGTGAATAATGGTATACTTCAATAAATAGAATTATGTGCATTTACAAATGTAATTTATTGTAGTAAAATAGACATTATATCAACTACTAGGGGTGGACGATATAACCAAAATCTTCTATCATGGTAGAAGCAATTTTCTACCTCGATAACGATATATATCACAATATAGCAATTTGTATCTGAAAATGCATGAATAAAAATTCAAACACAAAGAAACTGTTTTACATAATGTCATTTTATTTAAACTGGGAATTGCTGAGGTCTGACCCTGAGCTTTGACCTCTGCCTACTAACAAGAAGCTGGTATATGCAAAGAATTAAGCATTTCTTTCCACATCATACTGTGTATGTGACAAATAAAATTTGAATTCATTCATTCATTTTCTATACCGCTTAATCCTGTGTTCAGGGTCGCGGGGGACATGGAGCCAATCCCAGGGGACTTCGGGCACTAGGCGGGGTACAGCCTGGACAGGGTGCCAATCCATCGCAGGGCACACACACATACACACACTCACACACACTACGGGCAATTTAGGAACGCCAATTAGCCTAACCTGCATATCTTTGGACTGTGGGAGGAAACCGGAGTACCCGGAGGAAACCCACCAAACACGGGGAGAACATGCAAACTCCATGCACACAGAGACGGGAATCGAGCCTGGCCGGGGAAAAAATTTGAATTATGAATTAAATTCATTTGTACGGCCAAAAGATCCAGTGACGGTCCGCAATACTGGAAAGAGGGGAGAGCAGTTGCCTGCAAAACCCCACATCCATAAACCAGTGACTATACTATAGCACCTTCAGCAAGACTTTGTTTTCTTAGTACTTGCTTCTTCATCATTTCTGAATTTAGCTACAGAGAACTGCTAAGAATTTAAAACTACTTCCTTTCCTGTTCTTACTTGATCGCTACTTTTACTTTAACTTACTTTAGTCAAAAATTGCTACAGTACCAGCAGCAGTGTGTTTTATACCCTACCCTATACCCTTACACCACTGTGTCCAATGTTAGTCTACATTATTACTGTTTTTAAGGCTACTTATTACCGATACGATACAATATTATCACGATACCTACTGTATGTGTCAATTCCAATTTGTATTGTATTGTTATTATCACGACTTACTACAAATAATCCAATTAAAGTTACAGTTCTAAAACATGCCAAATAATTTGCTCCTACCACAGTGGATGCTGAATAGTGAATAGTTTAGAGTGCACCTCCTACAGGATTATAGTAGAATGACAACATTCTAACACTTCAAATGCAAACATACCTTATAAGTCAAACGTTTGGATTTGTTATTTACATTCTAGAACAATTCTGAATTTTTCAAAACTATAAAATAGCTCAAATGGCATTAGGTAATTGAGTAACAAAAATGATCATTTGTTATGAATATGGAGTTAGATGGGATGCTGTGTGATGATGTGACTAGTACTGTGTACAATTTAATAATGTATAAAAAACAATTATTTTGGAGCCATTGCGGTCATACACAAAAGAAAGGCGATACATTACTGAATTAACCACACCCACACACACACTCTACTTATGATGAACTAGCACCTTACTAAAGAAACAATAATTTCTTCGCATGTCCATTTATTAGTATCATTTGTTTATGAGCTGCTTGTGCATAGTTATTTATTAGCTAGGAGATCTTATCATTAGGTAGCTGGAATTAACAAATTTGCAAAGAAAAATAGTTGGGGGAAAATATATACAATTTACAATATATTGTAATTTGAGTTTGTTTGAAAAAAAGGGGGGGGGGAAGCATTCAAGTGTTTTAGAAATCATGAATGCTGCTGCCTCTCAGTTTTAAAGTGTGTGTAATAGTTTAACCATTACTGAGCCATTTTGATTTCACTATTGAAAAATATTAGATTTTAGCCTCCCGTCTAATATTGGTGCTAGCCGTTACTGCGTTGTTCAGCCTTGGGGCGGATCATGTGAGGGTGAGATTACATTAACAGGTAAACATGGGTGCCATAAAAAAAAAAAACTCCAGAAAACCCTTTTCACACTTCATACTCCCTTCTACAAAGACTGGTGAAAATGTATTTATGCCTTTATTCTTCAGTAGACAGGAAGACGGAGATGACTAAACTGCCATAATGATGGACACAGAGAGCTGCAGTCCACCGCTCCCCATGCCTCATCATCACTATCATTATGCATATAAAATAGACACAATGGCTCTCTCTCTCTGTCTCGCTCTCTCTCTCTCTCTCTGTGTGCGTTCACTCAACCACCCCTGAGCCCATCTATCTCTCTTGCCCCCTCTCTCTCTCTCTTTCTCTCTTACCCTATGCAAGCATTTGGCAGAATCTTAAATAAAGTTATTTGAATATTTGTAACATTAATGTTTGAGTGTCGAGTGCTCGCTCATGCTGAACAGAGGAGAGACAGAATACATCATTTCTGCCTTCATCCCTCCAGCACATGGATGGTTGAAGAAAGGAGATGACAGAATGGATGAAAAAACAGCGTCCTTTAGGGGGGGAAAAGAGACTTTATTCATCGAGGCATCGAGCCATCAGTACAGCTCTCTCCAAACACACATAATGAGTGCATCTCTCTAGCTATTCTCTGAGTGTGTTTATGTTGCTGTGCGTGATTGCGAGAGAAAAGGCGAAAGAGAAAAGTGCGTATGCATGCTCGGTCTCACACACACACACACACATACACAACACACACTCACTCTGCATAGAAATGGGCCGTAACACAAAAGCTACCATCTCGGCACTACGGCTACAGCATGGAAAAGCAATTACAAAGGAATAAAACCCAAGCATGCTCCATAAAGCAAGAAAAGAACTTCACAAGAGAGGAGTATAAATCACAGCAGTGGAGAGCGAGCATGTCCTGCCCAAATATACACACTGACATACAGTATGGCACTTGAAGTATGGATTCTGCATGACACACTATACATATACAATAATGCAAGCACTGATATGGTACATCCTTCAGCGAAATCTTTGAAGTTGTCACTGATGCGTCCAGTTCACTTCCTGTGCATTCCACAAGACCACTAGGGGTGTGCTGTGCTGTCTCCCACCAGGATGTTATGGGTTACGGGTGTGGGCTTCAAGAATCGGACTACTTCATCGGATTAGATTCTGGGGGATTTCAAAGCCATGTTGCGCTCTTCGTCTCTATGTGCTGATGCACTGGCTGTTCTGGTGCCTTTATAATCATGGCTACCACCATTTGCATTGGCTTTTCTTTGGGATTTCCTTGAGCCATGCGTGCCTGTGATCCTGTCACCGGTTTACTAGTATGTAATTGCGAATCAGTGCTAACATGTTAATGTTATGTGCTGTTAGTTGTATAGCAGTATACAGGCTCTGATGAACGGAGATATGTTTGATTTGTATGTAAATCCCGTTCTTGAAATGCCATATTAAAATTACATGTGGCGCAGGTGCGTACTGGGCATTTCGACAGCCGGTATCTGATTAAACACTGGCTTATGAGACACCAGTCCATTGTAAGGCACCATGTGCGAGCATGCTAATGAAATCATTTACATCCATGGGCAATTTAACTTTCATCTACGTGCATGTTTTTGGCCAAAAAAAAGAAGAAAAAAATGGTGAAAAATTCTGAATGCTATACTGAAATGGAAATGCTACACACTACTCCACGGTGCCACTCCTCAAAATATGTTTTTATGGGTATATGCCACACATTTACACTGCAATTGTTGTTGCCCCCTGTTTTTGTATCAGTAACACATTTATTGATAATATCCAACCAAACCTTACTATGAATTCTGATCATGTTTGGAAATGTCTGAATAAGCAAAATAACTCCACTACACCGAATTTACACGCATTACCTATATTTATAAATATTAATGCCTCCATAATGGTACAAAAATGAATACGCTTCAGGAAACTACTTTCCCAAAAACTGCAGTCCTGACCTGCAAAAATGAAATAGTCACATTTAATATTTTGTGAAACAACAACTAGCCAGTGGAAAGCATTCGAAACCCTGAGCAACGTACTACCCTGGATTTAAACCTGAGACAGAGACTAATGTACTGTAGATTTCCTCAGTGTAAACATTTAACCCTTTATATTGGCAGTGATATACATATCCATATAAACAACCATACTGTATTTCTAGCTGAGATACATGCAACATTTAAAGATTTCACCGCTAAATTGGCCAAAACGATTAAGGGAACGTTTAAATTGCTTATCGGATCTCGATGAACGATCTATTCAAGTTGAAAATACAGTATTTACTGATGTGCATTGTACAATTTGTTACATGACATATAATACACTTAGACTTACATATTTACATGTTTATATTTTTCATATCTGAATCATTGCACACAAGTCACTTTAATAAGACACTTTTCATCCATATTTGCACCCCCCCCCAGTCATTTTTCTTATTTACACTTTACACTCTCATTTAAAATTTTTCTACGTTTTCTATATTTTGCTATATTGTACACGATGTCTTTATTTGCACAGAATATTTTTATTTTTTATCCAAGTTAAATTTATTTTATATTGTATTTCTTTTTATTCATATTTATTTCTTATCTGTAAGGGCATATCGTACTGTGTATGACTGTGTACTGTATGTGGCAAATTATTTTTTTATTTTAATCTTAATTTGTAATAACAAAATCACACTAAAAGAAAAAAAAAGTGTAAAAAGTTAAATCAAAGATTCATCCAAGCTGTGTGAATTTCATCACGGCGACTATTAATGTCACTCAGAAATGTGTATGCCCTGCTCGTGCCTGGATGTGCTCCTGATGTCCCATAGGTCTGCAGATAATTCTCTTTCAATGTCATGGTTTTATTTTCATTCCAACACCCTTTACTGTCATATATAGACAGATGTTTACCTTTGTTAATTATGTCTAATGAATTCAGTTATGCACAGGTGGACCTCAATAAAGTTGTAGAAGCATCTCAAGGACAATCAATAGGACTAGGATGGACCAGAGCTCAACTGCAAATATTGCAATTGACCCAACCCAAATGAGATCTTGCTCAAGGGTCCAACAGTGGTAGCCTGGCGGCGTTAGGGCTCGAAACAGTGACCTCCTGCTCAGTGGGGCCGTACTACTGAACCATGCAATGTTGTAATGTCATTCCAATTTATTTTCAAATTCAAATTTTATTTGTCACATACACAGTCATACACAGTACGATATGCAGTGAAATGCTTAGACAACTGCTTGTGACCTTAAAATAAAAGACTATGAATTGGAATAGGAAATAAATATGAAAAATAAAATAGAGGGTAAATTTAACTAGGAAAGAATAAAATAAAAATATAAAAATTAAAGTTAAGATAAAATAACTGTACAACAATACACAATATAGAAAATAGAAAATATATGAAGAATATATGAACAGTAAGAGCAGCTGGACGAGTAGGAAAAGAATGGTAATGTCCAGGGTTGTGCAATCCACATGTTTAAAGTGTCTTGTGCAGTGCGAATATGCTTAAAGTGACTTGTGATAGTGATTGAGTGGTTTGATGACCACGAAGTGTAGTTGTGCAGTGGTCACTAGTGTAAACGAATGTCCAGAATGTCCAGAGTGTGTGTAAAAACCATATGTGTGGGTCAGTACTGTGTGGTGGTGTGATTGAGAGTCCGTATCGCCTGCGGGAAGAAGCTCCTCCTCAGTCTCTCTGTGTTGGCCTTCAGGGAGTTGGCCTTCCTGACCTCAACAGAGAGAACAGTCCATTGTTGGGATGGCTGAGGTCCTTCACGATCTTCCTCCTGCTGTAGATCGAGTGCAGGTCAGGGAGCTCAGTGCGGATGATGCGCTCAGCTGATCGCACCACCCTCTGTAGAGCTCGTCTGTTCTGCATGGTGCTGTTCCCGAACCAGTACGAGATGTTTCCCGTCAGGATGCTCTCTATGGTGCAGGAGTACAAGTTCCTGAGCACCTTGGAGGGCAGTCGGAAGTCTCTCAAGCGCCTGAGGTGGTAGAGAGGCTGTCGGGCCTTTTTCACCACAGTGTTGATGTGACAGGACCATGATAGGTCCTGCGTGGTGTGAACACAGAGGTATTTGAAGCTGTCTACTCTCTCCACTGGGCTCCAGTTGATGACGGGAGTCTGGTAGTTCCTCTCCTGCTTAGTGCTGAAGTCCACTATCAACTCCTTTGTCTTACTGACGTTTAGAAGGAGGTTGTTCCTCTGGCACCAGTTCACCAGAATCCTAATCTCCTTCAGGTAGGCCGTCTCGTTGTTATCAGAGATCAGGCCCACCACGACGGTGTCGTCAGCAAACTTCATGATGGTGGTGGAGCTGGTAGTGGCCACAAAGTCATATGTGTACAAAGAGTACAGCAGGGGCTCAGAACACACCCCTGGGGGGCTCCAGTGCTGAGAGTTGTGGAGGCTGAGACATGTCCGCCCATCCTTACTGCCTGTGGTCTGCCCGTTAGGAAGTTGGAGATCCACATAGACACATAGATGAGCTGAGTCCCAGGTACTCCAGCTTGGTGGTGAGTGTGGAGGGAATTATGGTATTGAATGCAGAGCTGTAGTCGTTGAAGAGCATTTTAACATAATTCCCCCTTCTAGAGTCCAAGTGAGTAAGTGATGTGTGGAGGAGATGAGAGATGGCATCGTCAGTAGAGCGATTTGGACGGTAAACGAACTGTAGAGGGTCCAGTGTGTCTGGTAGAGATGAAATGATGAAGTCCTTGACCAGGCGTTCAAAACACTTCATCATTACTGAGATGAGGGCTACAGGGCGATAGTTATTGAGAGAAGCAGGATGTGGTTTCTTCGGGACAAAAACAATGATGGACTCTTTGAAGCATGTGGGGATCACCGACTGAGATAAAGAGATGTTGAATATCTCAGTGAACACAGGTGCTAGCTGGTCTGCGCAGGCTCTGAGAATACGGCCTGAGATGCCGTCTGGTCCTGCTGCTTTCCTGGTGTTCACTCTCCTGAAGGCTCTCCTCACGTCGTGCTCGGAGATGATGAGCGTGTTCCCGGTGCTGGCAGTGTCTTCCTGTCTGCAGCCGTTAGCGCCGCTAGCATTAGCGCCCTTAGCATTACCGCTAGCATTAGCATCGCTAGTGTCTTTAGCTGCAGCCTCGAAGCGAGCATAGAAGGTGTTCAGCTCGTCTGCCAGAGTCGCGTCTGCATTCATCATACCGGATGTTGGTGCTTTATAATCCGTGATTGTTTTTAGTCCCTGCCACAGGCTCCTAGAGTCACTCTGTTGGAACTGTTACTCTAGCTTTCTCCCGTAGTGCTGCTTCGCCTCTTTCACCGCCTTCCGGACATTGTATAACGCAGCCTTGTATGGTTCCATGTCCCCCAACGCAAGTCCCGTGTTGTAGGCAGCGGTGCGAGATCTCAGAGCATCGCGGATGGTTTTATCCACCCACGGCATCTGGTTGGGAAACCTTCTGATAGTCTATTTCTCCACGGTATCATCCGCTAGCTTCCCGATAAATCCCACAACCTTCCATAAACACGCTGACGTCATCATCGGGGCTGTTTCTGAACATGTCCCAATCTGCGTCATCGAGTGCGTCCTGTAAAGTGGCCACCGATTGGTCCGTCCAGCGCGCGACCTCCCTCTGAACCGGAACTTCCTGTTTCAGCCTTTGTTTATATTTTGGCTTGAGAAAGATGGCGGCGTGGTCGGATTTACCAAATGCTGGACGAGATTGTGCCTTGTAGCCGTCCTTGACTGTCGTGTAGCAGTGATCTAGTGTTCTTTCGCCCCTGGTGGGGCAGGTGATATGCTGATGAATGTTCGGCGCTGCGCATTTGAAGTTGGCACTATTAAAGTACCCCGCCACAATGAGCGCAGCGTCCCGGTGTTGTGTCTGGTGCTGTGTGAGCGCCTCATGCAGCTCGCATAAGGCAGTGTCAATGTCCGCTTGTGGTGGAATATAAACGGCGCTGATTATGACCGAAGTGAACTCCCGGGGTAGATAAAAAGGACGACACATGATGGACAGTAGTTCCAGGTTTGGTGTGCAGGAGCGTGTAAGAGGAACAACGCTCGCGCTGGTGCACCAGCTGTTGTTCACCATCAAACACACGCCGCCTCCCCTTGACTTCCCCGAGTCCCGCGTCCTGTCCATGCGGTGAACCGAGAAGAACTCGGCTGGCTGGATGGCGTGGTCCGGTACCGCTGGGTTCAGCCATGTCTCCGTGAAGCAGAGAAGGTTGCAGTCCTGAATGTCTCTCTGGAACTTTATCCTGGCCCTGAGGTCATCCAGTTTGTTTTTCAGTGACTGGACATTGGCGAGCAGGATACTAGGCAGAGGTGTGCGGTGTGCACGAGCTCTCAGCCTGTTCCTGACGCTGGCTCGTTTCCCTCGGGGCCGCCGCTTCGCGTCCGGAGTTAAAAACGTTGAATTGTGAGTACATTGTATACCAATAGAAACAAGAGTGTCTCTATCATACCTAATGTACTCAATGGTGGTGATTTTGCCGATTTTAAAACACTGAAAACTAACTTAAAGAACAAAAACAAAGAAAAGGTGGCCAGAGCAGTCGTGACGGCAGCCGACCTCACTGGCGCCATCGTGTATCCTGTATATTTTAATAATGACAATTATACAGCAATCAGTACATACTGTAGTAAGTACTGAAATCATTTATTTTCCAAAACCTCTGGATCCGTCTGTACATACTGTAGAGTCGAAAAGATGTCTGCAGTACTAAGGTTAGGGTACTGACAGATTGCTTTCTAATGATCATGTACAGACATTTGACATAGAAGTTCACAATTCCTTTGAAAATCCCTTAGTTGTTTAAACCCCATCTTTAAAAAGTAAAAGTCTTGCTATATATTATCTCCATCCATCAACTAATCCAGCTGATTCTATTTAGCACAACTCTTCAGTCTGATAGGCGAAAACTAATTAGTGACATCAGCTGTTTCGTGCACAGGGAGCGCTACGTACTGTATAATACATGGCATATGCTGTCTTAATACTTTTGTCCACCATCGTAAATGAGCAAAACACTCGAAACACCTGTTTTTACTTTGTCACTGTAGAGTATTGCACGTAGACTGATGAAGATGAAAAGAGTTTTGAATCCATTTTAAACTTCCTGAGACCCAGACTCTCAGAAATGTTTCTCCTTATAACCAAAGGATTGTTATAAACTAACTTGAAACAATGCAAAGTTTGGCAGATAAATTATACAGTTGTATTATTAAAAAAATACAACTGTAGAGAGAGAAAATGGAATGTGCTCATTTGATGACATATGGGTCTCAAGAGTGTGAAAGATAACAAAATGTGGAAAACTTAATGTCGCCAAAGACACACATGGACGGGTTCGTTAGCACCCTTCCGTTAAAGAAAGTGAAAAATGGTGGACACGGGGCTTGAATTGTGATGCAAGATAATATTAATAAAAACAGATGGAACTATCATGGACATATCAGTTAGAGTAGAACCCCTGTAAAATATTAAAAATAACGTGTCCATAGTGACATGTTGAACTAAAGTGCCTCATTGTAATTGTAATTAGCATTGCTTCTTTTGCTGGAAACATTACTGCTTAGGTGAAAGTATAGCTAATGTGCAATAATCTTGATTAACGTTGGATGAAGCTAAACAAACATTTACTTAAATAAAGGTAAAAAGTAATAAAATATATATTGAAAATATTTAAAATGATACAAAAATGCCTAACCAAAATAAAGATATAATGTTAAAAAATAGTATTGCATAATAGCTGCATTGAATAACTGCTTAGGCAATGTAATCAGCTACTGGACTCAATGCTAGTCTAAGCTGACCTCAACATGTCTTTTTTTTAATTGGATGGAGTTCATGCCTTCCACGGAGGTAAAGGAGACATCTCATTTAACCATGTCTTTGCTTACTCTACCATGCTGAAATAATTTACTGAGGTAGGCCAAGGGGTACTCATCTTCAATTTCCATAAAACTACATGGTGTAGCATGAGAAGGTCACAGCAGACGAAGAATCGGTGTCAGGCTTGATTGTGTTTTCTACATTAATGAATCTGATTGTGTGTTTTAACAGAAAAGTAAATAAAATGCCCAGGAGCCCTTTGGCTGGCTCGATAAGAGAAGACGTGACCTTTAAGATTTGTAAGGAGTATGTTGAAGCCGTAAAATAAAAATGAAAGAAGTAAAAACCAGCAAATACAAGTAGTCAGCATCAATATTACTCATGTAAGATACATAAACCTGAAATAATACCCAAGCACAAGTGTTTATTCCTGTTAGAGAACAGACACAAAGTAAAAACCATCAACACAGATATTTAGTAGTTGTACAAATAGTTTTTTCTCCTGCAGAGGAGCCTGCTTGGTTATCAGCTGGAGAAAGCTACTCATAGGATGTTTTCACACTAGGGCGCCAGGATCATTTCCGACAACAAAATGGGGTCTAAGCAGCAAAATGTTGGGGTCAAGTGATCAGTGAGAACACAACCATTCCATGCTTGGGAACCATGCCTGAGCCTGCATGAAGAAGTGGTCTCGAGAACGATGCGGAGTGAATCGAATCAGATATGAAAGTCAATCGTACCTCAGAATATAAGTAGAGTAATGTTGATAAATGACGTCATCGGTGCTGTCCATGTCCTCCGAAAACTCATCCTCTGACCTACACAGCCATAACTGATAAAGTAGGAAAGCACGTGAGAGTGCTTTTCATGACATTTCTTTTCGTGAAATATTTACAATATTAGGAAAATGTCATGAAAGTTAATCTCATTGTTCTCTTCTTTTCTTGTGTTTAATGGCAGCTCATAAACCAAGCAGGTGCATACTACCACCAGTTGTATCGGAAGTAGTAAATACGCAAGAATGCCCGGGAACGGAACACAAAAAGAAATGTAAACGCTAGCCAGCAATCTTTCCTAGGCACGGTACAAATCAATCATGCCCAATGTGAAAAGGCTCATAAATGTTTCACGTCACATGGATAAGGGAGGCTCATGGATGATTTTCTTCCTGTAGCTAACCTTCTTAAAGGGTTGCTTGCTCGCCATGCTTTCTCAAATCTGTGCATCCAGACACCGAAGCTTTTGCTCTGCATCTTCAGATAGATACTTGGCTGTATCATGCAGTCTGACTTCCTGGAACCCCATGTCCTTGACAAGGCTTGTTGTTGTGACTCCGCCAAAACATCTAGCTCCCACGTCCACTGGGTAGCCTCGCACTCTCCATCCACCTTCCCTGAAGTCGACAAACGCTGCATCTCATCATGGGCTGCCTCCAAACTCCTCCTCCAATGGCACCATGAGCTTGACCAGGACTGCACCTTTCCCAGTCATGAACCATAAAACCATGTCTAGCTGCAGTGTGATGCTGGTGATTTCCCCAGGAAAATTGAGCTGTCCGACCAGATCCAACTTCATCTTCCAGCCGAGCCACTGTGTCAAGAGGTTGGATGCCGTTCACTTTTCAGTAGATAACATGATAACACGTTCCGAACATAATGGAAGTTGTCCAGTTTCGGTATCTGAACGACACGAGGTGCATCCGTCTCCTTTTGGCAAACACATTAAATATTCACCAGTCTTCTAGCAGTATGGAGAGCTGCGCCCGAAACAGGAGTGAATAAATATATAAACAAATAACAAAACGCAGTCACAAATCAGTGTTGACACAGAGAGGAAGCGAGTCCATGCGAGAGGGAGAGAGAGAGAGGAATAATGAGATACAAACTGAAGATTGTTTGTATTTATGAGTCCCTGCAGTCCTTGTATCACACACATGCCCACACACGCAGTGAGGCTCCCTCTGGTTGTTGTCACTGATGCAGAAGTAGCTCACCAGAAGCCTCACTCGATTTGGCTTTCGCGGTGCAGCGATCCTCCGATAAACACAAAGCATCAGGGAGAATAGCTAAGAGTTCAAGCAAAATTAAGTCATTTACTGCTGTTTATTTTTCATATCTAATTAGAGATTTCGCCGCAAATTTGTTCCTGGTCAAAATGACCTGTGCGATGATATTATTTTCCCACATATGATTCACTTACAGTATATACAGTTGAAGTCATGTTTAAAAAAAAAAAAAAAACAGCCAGCTATTTCAGATATTAGGTTATTTTGACCTAAACATAAGAAGGACGAATGAATTTTTATATAATTTAATTTAATTCAATCCAACAGTATTTTCACGCTGAGCTTTCCAGGACCTCCACTGTTAAATACAGTAGTAAATATAACATACCTGTAAAACATGTAGGCTAGGCCTACAACGTGTTCAGAATCCAAAACCGGGTGCTATTCCTAACCCTATGCAGTAGTCGAGCCTGTAAATACTTGTTAAAGATGTAAAAGTAGCTGTATACAACTTCTTCCATCAGTGTTCCTATTAAAACTAGATGCATCCCGATGCAACATGCGCCTATATTCCCTAGATTTCTGGATTGAAAAAACATGACTGACAGGCAAATAGAGATGCCTCCTGATGTTGTGATTGGTTAAAAAAAAAAGTGGTTCTCTTAATTTACATATTCTCCATTTACACCTCTTGCATCATAAAGACAGGGATCTTACTTTTAAGCACATATTTTATGAACAGCTGCTGAACTAGGAGAGAAATGAACCAGATACGATGTTTTATAGAGAAGCAGTATTCAGACTTGAAAATGGATGAACATAGCTTTAAAGCAAAACTGGAACACAATATTTATATCTGTGTTACTTTGTTGGTTAAATTGTTATGCCTGTCACACGTCACCAGATTCACCGATACCATGCCATCATTTCAATAGAGCAAACTTTAACATTAGCAAATATTAGAGATGATGTCCAGGATTTGCTGATTTCAGGTGATGAAGTAGTATCACAAGAAAGGAGGTGATGAACTGAATATCAGCACGGCTGTGATGTAACTGTAGGCCTAATGATGAAGATCACAGTCGTCCTGATATTCAATACAACAGCACTATTTTGAGTGTAATATTGCTTTTATATCACAGTTCTACAGTACAAGCGGACTTTATTATCAACAGATTATGACTTGTTTATTTATTTAACCAGTTATTTGACTCTGCAACTCAGCAAATATCTTCACACAACTGGCGGAACTATCATTGACCTGATGATGAAACAGTTAGTGACCGATTAATAAGGATGAAATTAGTTTTATATTCTTTACGGTATTATCTAGCCAAAAGGTGAGGAGAATAAACCATGGTGGTGGACAACTCAGTAAAACTTCTCAGAAGTTTCTCTTTATGTCTCCTCTTAAATAGTGTAAAATGGAAAGCTAGTGTGCTACAGTATATAGGCTGTACAAATGTGTGTGTGTGTGTCGGGATCTACAAAATGAAAGCATTTGGTAGACGCTATTCTCCACAGCCACTTATATTTGATCCCCCCCCCCTCCCCCCCAATCTGAGGAATTAAGGATTAAGGGCCTTGCTCAAGTGGCAACGTGGTGGTACTGGGCCTTAAACCCAAGACTTTCTGATTCATATTCCAATGCCTTAAACACTGAACCACCACTGACCCCAGTGACATATCTTATCATGTTGACATATAGGGCTGATTCTAGAGTCAGTCGGAGTCCTAGGCAAACATTAATAAATAAGTGTAATAGTTTGTGGAGCCCCCTAAATGGCCTGGGGCCATAACAGTTGCCTACAGGCCCTGGTGACAAGCAGAACCACTGATGGCATTAATGGTGGTATTACCATGCATGTTAAAGTTTTGAAACCTGAGGTCTTGAACAGAGATACAGGTAGTATAGATGAGAAGGAGTAAGCTGGTAAAGTAGTGAAGAGCTTCTGCATCAGTGTTAAACAAATATTTCTGCATGTGGATTAATTTAAGCAAACACCATAATTTATAAACTTTGATTAGAAAAGAAGAACAGACTAATCATCCTTAGTGTCATAAACATGATCATATCACTCCGATTCTGAAAGACTTACACTGGCTGCCAGTCTCTCAGAGAATTCATTTTAAAATTCTCCTCTTTGTGTATAAATCTTTACACAACCTAGCACCAGTTTACCTCTCTGAACTTCTTCACCCTTACTCTCCTTCCAGAACACTAAGATCTTCTGATCAGGCTCTATTAGTAGTCCCACACGTGAGGCTCAAGCACAGAGGGGCACGGGCTTTTGCGGTAGCAGGGCCTCAACTTTGGAATATTTTGCCTTTAGAGATTAGATTGGCACCTTCTCTGTCCTCTTTTAAGTCCTTGCTCAAAACCTATTTTATTTCTTTAGTATATTAATTTTGTTATATAGTAGTGTTAAACAGGTTGTGCTATTTTGTGTTTATTGTTTTTGGGGTTTGTTTTACGAGTATTTTCTGTGAAGCACTTTGGTCAGCCTGAAGGCTGTTGTAAATGTGCTATACAAATACATTGAACTTGAACTTGAACTAGTGTAATGCAGTGAATCCAACTGGAGCCTCTATAGTAGAGGTTCTTGGATGCTGCTGACCATCACATACTGGATGGATGGATGGATGGATGGATGGATGGATGGATGGATGGATGGATATGTAAGCCATTCAGTGTGGATATTTTTGTTCTGTGTATTTTTGGAACAGAAACAGAATCCAACAATAGTTCTTTTCTTACTCAATTCTAACACATGGTCGTTTAATGATGATATCACTGACTAACCAAAGAGAAATAGACCTTGGCCCGGCTTGGATATTGGCTGTGACTATGACGATGTCCTTGCTGGGTGGAAATCTAGAAAAATGAGACCATTAAGAAAGATAAGGGAAGACAGATGAAGACGAATAACACTGAGGAAGAGAGAGAGAGAGAGAGAGAGAGAGAGAGAGAGAGAGAGCGGGAGAGATGATCCAATGATGAGGTTTGATGGAGAATAGAGCAGACAGACAGTCGGCTATTCCTTTGATTAATTAGGCTTCATAAGGGCCGGTATGACCTGTGGAATTTTGATTAAGCCAACACATCCACCGTCTGAGTCACTGTTGCTGTACTGACAGCAGCGGCTGTGTGTGGGTTTGTGTGTGAATCATTGATGAGGGTGCGTGTGAAAAGCATCATGCAAACTGACAGGGTACTTTCTCTCCCCTGCGCTTCACACTGTCATGGAAGCGAACAGGGTATCTCCCCCTTCAAAACATCATCTAGATGTCTTCCTTCAAAAAAGTCCATAATAACAGTGTTTCTATCAATAAAAACCCACAAGCAGTTTCCATGAAGAAAGCTGAACTACTTCCAAAACATCCCACGTGCAATCTAGTCAAGATGGTAATCCAAAAATAGACCAAATATACATAGTTCATAATATACTTAGCAAAAATGCTTAGTGAGACTTGGATAGCCAGGACAAAGCCCTCAGACTCCTTCGAGGGGGAAAAGCATTATAATAAATAGGGCTTACTTTCCTTTACTGTATGTATAATGGGCTATTACGGGCTCAAATAGTTAAGGCTCTGGCTTATGCAACGGAAGGTTATGGGTTCAAGCCCCAGCTCTAAGCTTTTGAGCCCATGAGCAACTCTTAACTCCATCTGCTCTTTTATGGCTGATCATGTGCTAGTACTGTATGACATAGTATCATTAAATCATTTAGACACAGACAAGTGGATTTAAATGTATCTTTTGATGATCCAAAAGACAAACGGCCATACAGGAAGATATAGACAGAAAGAGGCGGATTTCTTTCCAGCCAAGACAGATCGATTAGCTTCTCAAATAATGATTGAATGTTCAAAATTTCTTTAGATGAAACAAACTAGAAGAAACCAGACTAAGCACACATCATCCACTCAACCTACATATTACAAAGGGTTCCAAGGTGGTCCTGTTTCACTGTATATGGTTTTAAAGGATGGAGCTGGCTAACAGTAAGGCCATTGTCTCTGTTTACTGTGCTTGCTAGTCAGAAGAAGGCACAGCAAGATCCCAAACTTGAAACACTTGACTTGCTATAGCAATCATGAATGGTGCTGCCAATGTGTCTTACAGTAAGCACATTTCTCAGTATGTCTAAATAATTTTTTATGCCTGTGATCAGAGTACAGTACATTCTATGAGCATATGGTAATAGAGGTAGTAAGTGGTACATTCTAATGTTATTAGTGTATGTACTATATTTTCCTTGAATAAACCAGCACATACCATAATATAACATCATAACTCTGAAGTAGTTCAGACATTACCATGATAAACAACATACTAGGGGAGTACTAGGGTAGGTACTATGATAAGAAGTATTTTGGTGCGTACCTCAATACTTTGGTGAATACCATGGTAGTATTTTGGTGCGTACCTCAATATTTTGGTGAATAACATGGTACTTATGATGACTACTGGCTACCCAAGGAATTTAATAGACATGTATGAACATATTGTGCAAACATACCATACTACTGGTATGATACAGTACAGGCAGTAGGGCGTTGGTGGCTCAGTGGTAGGTTTTGTGCCTGCCATGCAGAAGACCTGGGTTTAACTCCCACCCAATTACCAAACCCCAGCCACTGGATGCAGTGCCGTTTCCAAGCCCGGATAAAATGATGGAAATCTGTGCCAAATTGGGTGTGTTTCAAGTAGTCCAATGTGGCTACCCTTGACGGAGCAGCCAAAAGACTAAAAACATACAGTAGAGGCAGTACTATAAATTAGTTTTGATACTAGTATGTACTATACTGTATCAGCAAGTAAGTAGCATGGTACTGACAAAAATACAATTGTACAGGTACAGTACCACGAGACTACCAGGGTACCTATGACATAGTGGAATTTCTTATGGGCAGTAACATGTTCAGCCAGAACTAGGTGATGTATTTCTGTTGGTCATGGATTCCTGCAGTACCAGTCAAAAGTTTGGGCACACCAACTCATTTAATGGTATTTTTTCATCCTCTATTTAATTTCTTCTACATTGTAGAACAACAGTGAAGACATCAAAACCTTGGTAAACAGAATGTTTCATGTTTTTGCACCTTTAAAGTAGCCAGCATTTACTTTGATGACAGCTTTGCACATGATTGGCAGCACTCAAAGGATAAACATATATAGGAACTTCTTTTAGAAGGATAAGAAAAAATGATTCTGGGTGACTTCCTCATGAAGCTGGTTGAGAGAATGCCAAGCATGTACTGTACAAGCCTTCACAAAGCAAATGACAGCTACTTTGAAGAATCAAAAACATAAAAGATTTTGCTTAGTTTATTGTTCTTTTTTTTTGACTTACTACAAAATTTCATTTATTCTATAGCTTTTGTATCTTCAGCATTGTTCTACAATGTATAAAATTGTAAAAAATTAAGAAAACCCTTAAATGAGGAGGCTCGGACAAACTTTCATCTGCTACAGTACAGTATCTCCTCAAGCAGTATTCGGAGAGAAAGAGAGAAGAACAGAAACGTACTGTTTATTCTTAAACAATTTATTGGCTTCTATAACATCAGCCACACTTAATTCTTAAAGAGGGTCTTTAGTATTGTGGAACTTTATCTGTTCAATAAAGAGTGACGTGATCTTACAGCTTTGCCAAATAGCATCTAATCAACAAGAAGACTTGGTTAATGTCACTTTGCTTTCAGAGGTTTTAATGGCTCTGTGCTCTGACAGTGCTCTAATGAGTTACAAGACCTCAATAAGACCCACTCAGAACAAACATTGATTTCCCTCCTAACAATCCCAACAATCTTACCAATTCGAATTTCAGCCAAATCCAGATTTAGGAAATGAAAACCAATTAGACACATCGAATATATGGACTGACTTGGGTCTATGATCATTCAACTGTCCTTGACCGACTTGACTTGGTTGTTGGTGCCAGATTGACAGGTTGGAAAATTTCAGAAAACGATATTCTGTTGGCGTTTTCACACATTCATATTCTTGAGAGTTTACACAAAATGGTGCCAAAAAGAAAGAAAAAAAATCCATGAGCAGCTGTTTTGCAGAAAGAAATGCCTTGTTGTTTGGAGACTGGCGCAGAGGGGAACGGCCAGACTGATTCGAGCTGACAGGAGGGCTAGAATTACTTTACATCAGTAGCGATCAGAAAAGCATCACAGAATGTGCAATGAACCCTTAGGAAGATGGGCTACAACCCCAGAAAACCACATTATGTTCCAGTCAGATAAAAACAGGAATCTGATGCTGCAGTGGGTACAGGTTCACCAAAACTGGACGGCTGAGGTTTCGAGAACGACCAGACATTGTTTTTGTAAACGTTAACTTTTGACCTGTATCTCCACAACTGTGTGCATTGTATTACTGCTGCTAGACTGTAGTCTGTTTGGAGAACTGCCTGTATGTGCAGGCCGTATTGTAATATCTTTATGAAGCGCTTGGTGATTGTGATACTAATTTGTTCAGTTATGATGTTCCGAACAGGCGCTCAACTCTCTTCAGACTGAATCACAAAGGATATGTTCACATTACAGAATAAAGTCACACAGTTAATATTTTTGGGTCAAATTGAATTTGCATGTCATGAGGGTTCAAATTCGTAATTACAAGTAACTTTTATTTGACTCCGACGTCTCATTCATTTCAAACAATGGATGTTATTTTTGTAAAAAAGTATGCTTGAGATTTTGCTCTGGAGGATGGCAAGCATTTATTTGGCCGTATTTGTTGAGGTCAAAAGAAAGGAAGCCAGACCCCTCTCCTTCGCTCCTTAGCTGTTTTATCAGGTACTGCAAGCACTGCTATGAAATCCCAAAGCTGTCAGTGAGACTTGACGTTAGCGCCCCATGTACAGTATGTGCAGAGACGAAAAGTTGTGTGAACTGCCGCTTCTTATTCATTTCACATGACCAAATCTTCAATATTTATCCAATCCAGGACCACATACGAAATCTGATCTAAAAAATCGGATCTAAAAAATCAGATTTGTGTGTTCAGACAGCCATAAAAATCAGATCATTTTAGGTTGAAGCATCAGAATTGAGTCACTTGACTACGGTAATGTGAATGTAGCTAACGACACCACTTTCAGCAGGAAGTCAAACAGCATTGTGGGTAATATCCAACCCTGCTACTCAGAGAGAAAATTAGATAAAAACATCAACTCATTATTCCATTCTAAACTAAATCTTAGATCACAGCCATTGAAGGTCACATGTTCAGCCATTCAGGGTAATTTTTTTCTACAGGTTGTACACTCTTTAATTGCAAATAATTAGCAACCTGATAATGGAACAGTGACTACAATATATTTTAGGGTAAGAAGAATTTAATAATAAATAAATAAACCTGATCACTCTTTGATGGCTGGTGGTTAGTATAATTAGTGTAACTGCAGTAATTCGAGATAATAAAGTATTTAAAACAACAGGTATGATGTATAGAAGAACATATGGCATTTTTTATAAACATAGGTTTCAACTTGTTTTGACTTAAAAATTATATGAAAATGGAAATGGATACTACCCTGACCCAGATCAGAACCAAAGTCAGACACCCAGGTTCCAGTATTAAGATAAGACTCATATGGTGTAATGGGATGTCCTGAATTTCACTTATTGATAGAATCAATTACATGAGTAAATGAATTCCGTACTTATTGAACACAAAATTTAAATATTTTAACGAACCAAATCAGTGGGTAAACAGATAAACATTTAAATACCAGGCACTAAAATGATAGACTGATGATAAAATTAAAAGAACACTGCTCCATCATTAGCGGATATAAAAATAAATGGAGCATTTTGCATTTTAAGGCGCTAACATCTCCTCACACATGCTGTGAGCGAGCGAAACTGTTTCACCAAGCGCCGCAGTCGATTCCAACATATTCCAATTTTTTTTTTTTCCATCAGGAAAGCCCGATATATGAGCCAACGTACTAGTCAGTTCCAGCGCTACATGTTTTTCTGCATCTGAATGAAAAAGATCATCTCAGTGTTCTTTTTGTTATTTTGTGAAATAAGCAATGAGTAGGTTCTAAAAACTGGCTCTGAATATGATTAAAAATGGTTCAGTTACTGGCAGGCAGTTAAGAGTACATTCAGTACAACATAGAGCAAAAAGTGGTATGAGGAACAACATTTATCTCAAGATGTGCAATTACTCATTACACTACAGTACATTCAGCATTGAGCAAGTTAAAGAAGCATCATACTGTATAAACTCTAAATAATTTTAATGCTTCTCAAATCATATGCATGATAAATGTGGTTATTTCGCAAAGGAGCCACAAATATTACTTAAATAAATTGAAAGAAATACATGACAGACCATGCTGTTTATAGGATCTTAAAAAAACAGTGGTGTGATCAAACCCCTTATCTTAATGTTGTGGAACATCCACACAAAAAAACTTTAGTTTTGTTCTCACTCATACTATGTCCTAGCAGTTATAAACACTCGCTTCCATCAGCCTTTCTTTTTTTCTCTCTTAGTTAAAAACTAAAATGCAGCTTGTCATGTCAGTAAGAAAGTGGATGAAGAGCCTCTGAGTGGCGCAGTGCTAAAGCGCTCGCCCTATTATCCGGAGATCGCTGGTTCGAACCCCGGGTGATGCTGTTTTCCTCTCACAGCCGGAGGCATAGAGAGAGCTGATTGGCCGAGCTCTCTCAGGGGGGAGGGATGAGAGGTACTTGTGCTCTCACATTAATCACAGCTCTACAGCCAATCAGGGGCGTCTGTGAGCTCGCGCACACGGAAGGAGCGACTAGCGCTTTCCTCCGAGTGTGTTACTCCACCCCTAATGGTGCGTGAGGAAGCAGTTCAAAAAGATGTGGTTGGCTGACGTCACGCGGTTCGGAGGAAACACGTGATAGTCTTCGCCCTCCTGACTGAGTGGTAGTGGTAGCCTTAATGCGGAGCCCCCCTAGCGACGGGGAGGAATTGGCTACGACTAATATTGGGGAGAAAATTGGAAAAACCCCAAAAAATTATTTATAAAAAAAAAAAAAGAAAGAAAAGAAAGTGGATGAAAACGTTTTCTTTGTTAAATGACATTTTTGTGACTTTGATTCCTGGCTGATTATTCATAGCCGGGAATCCTAGAACCTGCACTCAGAGGGAAAGGTTTCCATTTTAAGATTATAATCATTACGACACTAGCCAATGATTAAAGTAGTGGATAGCACAAAAGGTTCATTGATTAAAGTATATCTACCATGTGACCTATATATATATATAACACAAGTATACCTATTTATCTTTCTCTATCTCTCTTCTTTCTCTTAAGCTACATGTCACTACTGAGCTACCAGTATTCCTGAACACCTCTACCCTGCATGATACATCCAGATCCTGTTCACTCCTGCTGAGGACAGTCCCACTTAGAAACTATGAAGAGGGATTTAGATTTAGTTTGATACAAGCAGTCGATGTGATCAGAACTCAAATTGCCAACAGTTTTGTATACTCAATTCTCTATTACAGAACACTTGGTAACCTGTACAATACGATCATCAATAATATTTCTAAACGTATTAATCTTGTCATGCTACCATACCACAAACCTGATTCCTGGTTAACGTTACACTACATTGCTTTCTGCGTCTCACCATACTGTACACATGGTATACCTCGCCTTGTAGTTTGGGTTAATCTTCGTTGCTTTCACATTGCAAATTAGAAAATTAAATCCATTCTTTTCTGTTATCTAAATAAATCCACTAACATATACATGGACAGTATAAAAGGTTGTTTAAACTCGGACACGAGATTTTCCTGGGGCACAGCAGATCAATACTGGGCTACGTGCCCCGGTAAAAAATTCTCTAGCGACGCCTGTGATGGATTCCCTACTGAGTCTGGTTCCTCTCAAGGGTTCTTCCTCATGTCATCTGAGAGAGGTTTTCCTTGAGGCTGTCACCCCCGGGTTGCTCACTAGTGATAAATCGATAAAGCTATAAACGTGTGTACTTTTACATTTTAAAATCCGTTGCAGAATTAAACAAATGCCTTTGCATCACGACTATGTCCATAGTTAAATGCTCTATGCAAGTAAAATTGAGTTCAATTGAATAGCTCTTGTGTCTGTTACATCTTACATTTAGGCATTTGGCAGACGCTCTTATCCAGAGTGACTTACATTCTTATTTCATTATACATCTGAGCAGTTGAGGATTAAGGGCCTTGCTCAAGCGCCCAACAGTGGCAACTTGGTGGTTGTGGGATTTGAACCTGGGATCTTCCGAACCGTAGTCCAATGCCTTAACCACTGAGCTACCTCTGGCCCCTACACCTACTACATCTCTCCCTAACGGCGTGTCAGCAGCGGTTTGAAAAGCTGTGGTCGGCCGGCATCACATGTCTTGGAGGAAGCACGTGATAGCTTTCGCTCTTGCTGGTTAGACAGGTTGGAATTGGCTATGAATAACTTAGAGAAAGAATTGCAGGAAAAGATTACGAAGTTTAAATCCCTTATAGAACCCATGCGATAAAAAAAGAACAAGTCCATCAACATAATCCTGTCAATTTATCATCAGATAATCTTAACTATAGAAGTCTGATAATACAAACTAGCTAAATATCTAGCAGCCACAGTACAGGCTGGGGTGAAGCCTGGAGTGTGCAGTGGCTGGAGTTCGGGCTCTCAGCGTGACGCGTGAAGGCTTTCCAGGAATTTAGATTGACTGCTTGAAGCTGTCTGATACTAAAAAGTCACCTTATGAGTTTAGAAATATCGAGAGAAATGTCAAGAAGAAGGTTTGAAGTGTGTTGAGTAGAAAGGAGAGATGTATCTTCAAAACTGCTGTATATAGGACTGTATATAGGACATACAGTAGTGTCAAGCGAAACAACAAAAAAATTATTTTAGTGAAAGTACAAGTACTTCAAAAGCAGACTTAAATGAATTGTTGTTTTTTATTTTAATTCCCACCTCTGGAGCTCTGGCTACAAAGCAATTAGTTGATTCTGCATTTGAACAAAATTTCAGTCTGGTTATATTAATTAATGATTACTTAACATTAACAATAACTTTGGAGGATAGAGAGCGAACGAGTGGAAAGTGGATAAGACACAGAGAGCGTACTGTAAAGCTGAGCCACATCACGCTGGGTTTATTGTCTCATGCATACAGCATGGGTATCACAATAGCAAATTATGTTCTCTGTTTCTCAAATCACATAATCTCTTGTTCTGTCATGGAATGTAATTAGTGTTTTTTTTTCTGTAAAAGAGGTCTATAAGAACATAATCTGTACCTTATAAATATTCTGTAAACAAACAACTGGTATACCAGATCATAATAGCTTGGGATGGGAACGATGCAATATTATCAGAATTCTAATCTAATGATGTAATTTCTATTGTGTTTTGTTCATATCACAATTTTGTTACCATTCTAAACAAACGTTACAACAAGTAAATAGTTTAGTGCATGCCCCCTGTAAGATTTTAACCTATAGCAGTGGTTCTCAAACATTTTCTGTCATCCCACACTTAAGCGGTTGGGCGAATTTTCAAGCCCCACTTGTCAACAAAATGATAACGAAATCGGCCAAGTTTACTGTTTATTGAAATATCAATTTCTAAACCAATAAGATCAAACAACACCAAGTTCAAAACCGAGAAAATACAAAGAAGTCGAGTGGCTTATTAACGTGACTGGGGTGTGTTGTCTCTAAGTGTCTTCCTAATTTGTCTCGTGCTGTCTGCTGCTAGTGGTTTAAGACATAAAACACACACGGGTCTCTCCTCTGCCCCCACCATCCCCACCATGAATCCAAGCGCAACATACAGTACTGTAGGCTTCATCATGTTTTCCTTTCGGCTGGCTTTTTGGTTGATTAGGTTGATAGTGCTGAATCGCCTGCATTTTTGTGGTCCATGTAACATATGTAACCATTGACGTTATTATGCCCGCTACATACAGTACAGTACGCTACTGACCTGGTTTGCGTCCGCGGTAAAGTTAGTTTTATATTCACATATTCGCATTTCCGTATTCAATAGCTGCGTAAATAAACCCTCAAATAAGATACCCACATACATTTCCTCTATACTGTACATTGTCTTTAAGCTCCACCCGCCTTAAATTATACATGTTTAAAAGCATAAACACAATTATTCTCTACGGCGCAACGAATGATTTAGGGATCATCGCAAAATGACGCACACCAACAAAAAGCGTAGAACGATATTGATCTTTGTTTTGTTGCCACACTGGAAACTAGAAATGCCAGAGTAGTACTGCCTGATAAAATATAAATTATTAACAAAAATGCAGAAACATCAGCATACACATCGGAATAAATGAAATTACATATATAATACCGAATGTTTCCATATATATTGTTCCTCTGCAATCAACATGCCGACGTTAAACCGTTATTGTTGCACTATGGTTCCACTTTTTCTCTGATGTTATTTTAATTTAGTTGTATTAATGATCCATTTCTTTGCGTGTGATTGTTTAGTTTCGAGTGTCCGATCTTTATTGTCAATAAAGAAAAGCATGAATTAGAATAGGTACTTTCCTATTATTTTCCACTAATTCGCACCATACTTTGAGAACCACGGACCTACAGTATAGGACCAGTAAGGTTTTGCCACCTTAAATGTCAACACTCACTCACTTTCACTCATTCTCTATATGATTTATTCTGTACAGCGTCACAGGAAACCTATCCAAGGGAACTTTAGGCAAGAGGTGGGGTACACCTTCGATGGGGTGCCAATCCATCATAGGGCACACAAGCACACACACATATTCTCACACATTCACTCACACACTACAGGGAATGTGAAAACACCAATTAGCCTACTCAGCATATCTTTGAACAGTAGGAGGAAACCACACATACACCAACCTCAGGCAGGCATCGAACCCCTGAACCTCGAGGTGTGAGGACACAGTTCAAAGCACTACACCAACTGATTCTGTAGTCACGAATTGTATACAGTACGAACATATATACACGAATTGCCACTTGAACTAATCACAATACATAACTGATTTTTCCCTCATCTCCTGGATGCAGAGCAGTTGTAGAAAAGTCAGTCCTCAGATTCCGATCAGGTCCAGACTTCAAAAGCAAACATCTGTTTCTGAGATCACCATATGGCTAGTGAGCTGAAAGCTGAAACTAAATCTAATTTTGGGATAAAGTAATGCTTCAGATTTTTGGGGGGATACAAGTATATTGTTTGTTTTTTTTAATTTGTTAAGGAAAAAATGCTGTTTTTTGGAATTCAGGTAAAAGCTGCTAGCTAGTGTTGATCATTAATGCTGTAGATTATGGCTCTAAACATTACGTAGTGTTGAGTGATGATGTGAAAGACGAAAGATGGTATGGCTGTCAGGAACTTATGAGCATCATTCTGATGATCAAGCTTGGAAAAAAGATAATCATAACTAATAAGAGAAAAATTAATACTACAATGAGTAATAAAAAAAAACGACTGCAGTAAATTGTGATACTCAATAGATATGTAACGCAGTTTGTTGTTGGCCTTTCAGATGCTCCTGGCAAAGGGGTTGCCACAGTGGACCATTCGATCCTTATACAAGCTTGGCACACGTTTTATACCAGATGCCCTTTCTGACGCAACCCTCCCATTTTATTCGGGCTTGGGACCGGTACTGCATCCAGTCGCTGGGCTATGAACGTTGACTGGAAATCGCCTGCCTAATGCTGTGTAGGTTCATCTTGTGTCACCAGAACAATTCAGAACCATCAAGGAATGGACTGTGTGCGCTGTGGTACAGTTTGTGGCACCAAGGTTTTAGCACCATTGAAGTTGCGAAGTTGGGCTTCAGATTGAGATCTGGGAAATTTGGAGGCCAAGTCAAGACCTTGAACTCTTCATCATGTTCTGCAATACATCCCTAAATGAATTTGCAATGCAGCAGGGTATTATCCTGCTGAAAGAGGCTACATCTAAGTGCTATGTGTTAAAGTAACACAAATGAATGCTAGGTCCTGGGAATTTCATCAGAACATTGCCCAGTGCATCACTCTGCCTTTACTGGCATGCCATGGTGCCATCTATTACCCAGGTAAATGAGGAACACACCTTGCTAAATGAAAACTTGATGCATTAGACCAGTCCACCTCCTTTGCTGGATTGCTCCATGATCCAGTTATGATGTCCATGTCTCCATTGTAGGAGCTTTCGGCAGTGGACAGGGGTCAGCATGGGCACTCTGATCATTCTGTGTCTAAAAAAAATCACAGGCTTCTGATAGGTTCAAATCCGTGCATATCAGAAACTCCACAGAAGACCTGCCATTTTAGAGATGTTCAGCTCTTACAATGTGGCCCTTTGTCAAGGTCTCAGATCCTTATACAGTACACGCTTGTATATTGTTCCTGCTTCCAGCACCTCAACTTAGAAACCTGACAGTTCACTTGCTGCCTAATACTGTATATCCCACCCCTTGACAGGAGTGAACGGTAGGAGATAATCAACGTTATTCATGTGTTTTTAATGGTACGTCTGATCGGCGTAGTTTAAATTATTGAGAAACTGATCAGGCTGTTTCTAAGCAGAGTTGGAGGTAGCAGAGCTGAAGTTGTTGAGGTTCTCCTTGGGAGTGACCAGGATGGATAGGATCAAGAATGAGATCAACAGAGGGACAACCCATGTGAGATGTTTTGGAGATAAAGTCAGAGAGGCCAGATTGAGGTGGTTTGGACATGTTCAGAGGAGAGATTGTGAATATATCGGTAGGAGGATGCTGAGGTTGGAACTGCCAGGCAGGAGGTCTAGAGGAAGACCAAAGAGGAGATTTATGGATGCAGTGAGAGAGGACATGAAGTTAGTTGGTGTGAGAGAAGAGGATGCAGAGGATAGGGTTAGATGGAGGCAGATGATTCGCTGTGGCGACCCCTGAAAGGGAACAGCCGAAAGACAAAGAAGAATGTGGTCCGACAACATTTTTTGCAGTGCCGAGTGGGATCTCAATCCCAATGCACACTGTTAGTCTCAACCAGAATCCTCTGTGAACCTTTGCGACAAAGAAAAAGAAAAAGATAACCACATATTTGTAGCCTACATATTTGTAATTGGTCACATTCCACAATCCACTTTTACCCTGAGGATAGAAATACTGTGGTGTACACTCAGCATCATTTAATAGCAATGAACTGGATGAATTAAAACCAGGAAATATTTTTGTTCAAGCCAATGCTACGGATTGATTTTCGTAATGGCTTGATGTATTGGTTCGTTTTTCATCAAGAGCCCCAGCTTATCCGCGAGCCTGAGCTGCAGGAAATCGCCGAGCCGACAGCCTGCACATCTCTCTCGGAGGGTGCGTCAAAATGAATGAATAAATATAATTTTTTTTTTAAGTGACCTGCTGGAGACAAGGAAGAGGCGTCTGTTTGTGCACACTCTCTATAATTAGCCAGCAACTAAAAAGGGTCTCTTGATTTAGTGTCTGCACTCCGCGGCTTTGTTTCTCTCACCTCCTAGGGAGAGAGAAAGAGAGCAAGAGATACGGAGACAGCAAAACAAGAGATCTAGGAGGCAAAGAGAAACCGACAGACAGATAGAAAGGAAACAGTGGGGCGCCTCATTTCTCCGGCAAGTATTTGGCAGGAAATGAAGTGGATCGGCTGAATTAAAACTTGTTGCTGTGCCATTCGTGAAATCTTTCTGTTTCATCTGGAGCTGCTTTTCTGTTGGATACCCAAGGGCAACACTAGGTTACATTTCTTTTATTTTTATTTTCCTTTCTACCTGGTTCTACGTTTCCATCTATCTATCTAGGAAACTCTGTAGACCAACTAGGGACTGTGGAGGCCAATGATGACCAAAGTGGAGGCCAATGTATTTATTCGACTGTGGCAGGACCTTTGGTCAATATTCACACACACATTAAGGGCAATTTGGGAACACCAATTAGCCTAATCTGCACGTCTTTGGACTATGGGAGGAAACCGGAGAACCCGGAGGAAACCCACAAAGCACTGGAGGAACATGCAAACTCCATGCGCACAAAGAGAGTGTGGAGAGGCAAGGTGACAGTACTGACCATTAAGCCACCATGCCGCTTTCTACTTTTCCATACCTACTGTACCTTTTAATCACTGGATCTTTTAAAAACCTCAATCTAAGCACAAAGACACTTGATCTCCATACGGAAAAGACTCCATAAATCTGACCGCTGACAGCTTTTCAGTAATGAATGTACGATGTTAATGGTTCACTGAAGCCTGAAGCGTTTTTGTCTCACAGGATCCTGAATTAACATTTGGTGGATCACTTCCCATAAAATGTGTGCGTGTCCCATTTAACACAGCATGCGCACATCTGTTGCAGCACATTGAAAATTTTTACTCCTTTTTTTTTACATTCTTTTTTTTTTTTTTTTTAGCTTATGTGAGTGAATAATATGAGAGCCTAGTAGACGTTATTGTACCGTTAATGGACAGAACACAAAAGGGCAGCAATTTGGATGTAATGAACATTTAATGATGGTAAGAAAAGCAAAGCAGAAACTCCTGCCTGCAAAAATATGAAAAGGGTAATGGATAAAACATCAAAAGGATGAACTACACTGTCTGCAATACAAGTAACCCAGTGAAACATCATAAGCACAAAAAAATTATAAATAAATAAAAAAAAAACATCTCATGACGAGGGATTAATTGCCAGTGGTAGGTGAGAAACAAATCCCCATAGAGACAATGTTGTTCAACTATTCTCACATAGCAAGGCATACTGTTGCACATAAGTAAATAATAAGAAGAATTAAGTAAATAATGAGAAGCATGTATAGGTGCTTTCCATATACTGTAAATATCCAGATCTGAAATAACACCAGCTTCCCTACAATTCATGTCAATACCTAATAGGGATGAGAATCACCAGACACCACCTGATACCATACTGTCACGATGCCAATCTGCCGATTCAATTTGTATTGCTTTTCTCTAAGTACCGCAATTTTATAAATATTTCTGCTATGAGATGAATTTTGGTTTAGATTTTTTTTTACGATTCTATCCAAACAATTTGCTCCCGCCACACAGGACGCTGTGCTGCCATGCCAAAGTATGAACTGTTTAGACTGCCCAACCCAGTGGCATGACAGATGATCTGCAATATACAGTATTGCCACATATATAAATTAAACATTTTTTAAAAACCATTGATTCTTCAGACATTGTGGTTGCCACCAAAAAGATTTGCAATACATAACTGAGTTGATTTTCCCCCCATGTGTTGTATGTATACTAGCTAATATACATCATTTAAGATCAACTAGCTACAACAGGTAGATCTCAGCCCTGGTCCTGAAGGAGCCCTGCCGTGCAATGTAAGCACATTGCAATTTGTTGTTATTTCAAAAATAGAAATAGACACATTTGTGTGTTCATTACCATCTGAAAGCATGGGGTGTGCTGGTGAAGTGGTGGTATCGTGACTTATTCGACTAGTAAGCAGGAGGGTGAAAATGCAAGAATAAATGTGTAAGTATATACTCTTTCCTATTTTAATTGCATGATTACTACAGTGTTTATGTCCATACAGTATATCTACAGTACATGTTCATCAGTAGTTCAAATGCGAACGATGGGTGTGCAAATAAACACAGGACTATCTGCAGACTGAAACTTTGAATTAATTTCATTTCATTTATTTATTTATAATCTCACCAGCACTTCAGCACGGTCAAGCAATTACTGTTGTTGGAAAAATCCGACTGTACTGTATGGTGTCATTAGACTTTTTATAACAGCTCACCACAATGAAGACATGTGGGGAAATTCAACCAAGACGAAGAGGTGCAAAGTTTGGTGCACTGTGCATCTATCCGGTGCATAGGGCTCATTTCCATTAATTTGCATTAATCAAATTAATTTAATCACACAGCACTAGTTAAAGGAAAGCTGTATTCACTCGGATAACAATGTCCTCTACTGAATGGTGCGAATTTGAAAATGCATACTGTTACAACCTATAATACACTGATTAGCTATCACATTAAAGTGCCCCTATTACGCCATTTTAAAGGTTGCTAATATTGCTTAATGAGTCCCTTAAAACAGGTTTACATGTATGCAAGTTCAAAAAACACTTTAGTTTTCTCCAAAAATACATTTAATTTTACCCCATTTGTAAATGATTCGTAAACGAGCAGTTCGAAGATTCAGTCTGTCTAAACCCCTCCTTTCCGTGAGCCCTCACTGCTGTGATTGGACAGACCGTGTGGTCCTTTATGATTGGTCCACAGCTTGTGTCAGAAAAAGAAACGCGCATTACCATAACTGACTGACCGCTCTGGAGACTGGTCAATACATAGAAAAGATGGCGTCGGTTTTACCGTATCAATTCGAGCCGGATTCTGACGATGAAACGGTTAAAGTGGCGCTAGCACGACTGGAGAAGGATGTTTCTCAGTGGTAAGTGTCATATGTTAATGTAACAGACCTAATTTTTTATATTGTGCTAATGTTAGATGCACGGGCTCTCGTGATGTGCATATGTGTGTGTGATGCATTTATCCACTCGGGGCTTGCCGTAGAAGGGCAAGGGGCATGAGCACTTCCTTCTCTGGAGTGTCGCGAGTGTTAGAGTTCAGTTTTGGTGAATGGTGGAGAGTAAAGGATTTCAAAAAGGATTTCATGTGCTCTCGTTTTTATTGTTTTGTTTATACAGGTCCTTCTCAAAAAATTTGCATATTGTGATAAAGTTCATTATTTTCTGTAATGTACTGATAAACATTAGACTTTCATACAGTATATTTTAGATTCATTACACACAACTGAAGTAGTTCAAGCCTTTTATTGGTTTAATATTGATGATTGTGGCATACAGCTCATGAAAACCCAAAATCCCTATCTCAAAAAATTAGCATATCATGAAAAGGTTCTCTAAACGAGCTATTAACCTAATCATCTGAATCAACTAATTAACTCTAAACACCTGCAAAAGATTCCTGAGGCTTTTAAAAACTCTCAGCCTGGTTCATTACTCAAAACCGCAATCATGGGTAAGTCTGCCGACCTGACTGCTGTCCAGAAGGTCATCATTGACACCCTCAAGCAAGAGGGTAAGACACAGAAAGACATTTCTGAACAAATAGGCTGTTCCCAGAGTGCTGTATCAAGGCACCTCTGTGGGAAGGAAAAAGTGTGGCAGAAAACGCTGCACAACGAGAAGAGGTGACCGGGCCCTGAGGAAGATTGTGGAGAAGGACCAATTCCAGACCTTGGGGGACCTGCGGAAGCAGTGGACTGAGTCTGGAGTAGAAACATCCAGAGCCACCGTGTACAGGCGTGTGCAGGAAATGGGCTACAGGTTGCAAATTGTGCATGTCATTCGGAAATCAAGCTGCCAGAGTCTGGAGGAAGACTGGGGAGAGGGAAATGCCAAAATGCCTGAAGTCCAGTGTCAAGTACCCACAGTCAGTGATGGTCTGGGGTGTTTTATCAAGGGCAGGGTCAATGCAGCTAGCTATCAGGAGATTTTGGAGCACTTCATGCTTCCATCTGCTGAAAAGCTTTATGTAGATGAAGATTTCATTTTTCAGCACGACCTGTCACCTGCTCACAGTGCCAAAACCACTGGTAAATGGTTTACTGACCATGGTATTACTGTGCTCAATTGGCCTGCCAACTCTCCTGACCTGAACCCCATAGAGAATCTGTGGGATATTGTGAAGAGAAAGTTGAGAGACACAAGAATCTGCAAAAGGATTCCCGCCCAAGTATTGAGTGCATAACTGAACATAATTACTTGAAGGTTGACTTTTTTTGTATTAAAAACACTTTTCTTTTATTGGTCAGATGAAATAAGGAAAATTTTTGAGATAGGGATTTTGGGTTTTCATGAGCTGTATGCCACAATCATCAATATTAAAACAATAAAAGGCTTGAACTACAGTACTTCAGTTGTGTGTAATGAATCTAAAATATATGAAAGTCTAATGTTTATCAGTACATTACAGAAAATAATGAACTTTATCACAATATGCTAATTTTTCTGTATTACAAAGTGTTTAAGCGAACCTGGCATGAATGCTCGGTCACATTAACAAGAGCGTGGTAACGTTAATTGTAAGATGGCGGGCAAGTTGTTTGCGACGTAGAACGTGGGCGGACATTATTCAAATATGTCACGTAGTGACGTGGATCCCGTTTAGGCGAATGTGAGTCGACTCACAAAGAGAGACAAAAACTTAATTTATCGTGCACTGTCGGCGTCGCAGATAGTTTATGTTCACATACAGCTACATGACGCTCTGCATGAAAGATCATATTTGAAAAAGCATAATAGGGCTACTTTAACACTACGGAACATTAACACTGATTATTAGTTAAATACCTAAAATCTGTTGGCAGGCTCATGGGCACAAAGGCTTACCCATGCCTGAGTAGAGCCAACTCCAATCCCAAAGGAAAAAAGCCAACGCAGTACCAATCGCAAAGTCCATGTTGGCCATGACAGAAAGGCACCAGAACACCCAATGCACCACAGTCTGGCGCTCATGGAGATCTACAGATGAAGATCCCAAGGCAGCCAACCCAATTCAATAGAGCATGCATGGAATGTAAAGGTTCGTTTTTTACACAGCACCAGAAGGATCCGCTGCTAACATCCTGCTGCCAAACACCACAGCAGACATCCAGAGGCCCTGCAGAGCCACACCCTGGGGAACAGAGCTGCCCTGTTGTCACAAGGGTAAAATACACAATACTGGGCATGACGTTTTGCATTTTAATGTAACGGCTGATCGGCTGATGTATGCACAACACTTCCTGTGAAGTGTATCATTGACTGACTTTGTTCACTGTTTATACTATTCTGTTTTTTTTTTGCCATTGTTTGTTCCTGGTTTCCACATATTTGGCTTTGTCTTGTTCTGGTTGTTTGCTGATTGTCTAAGCACCTGCCCATTTCTGACCTTGCTCTTGCTTAACGTTTTATTTATTTATTTAGTTTTTTGACTGTCGGCTGAACTTTAATAAACCCCAGCTGCACTTACAACCGTCTCCACCGCCTGGCCATTCTGTAAACTGATTTATTACTACCAAGTGGGTTATTTATTATTCGGTTAATTCGTTATTTAGTATGGGCGAGTACCAAAAATCATGCACTCGTATTCATGCTTGGTCTGAAAAATATGTTACTGCTGCATTATATTGCTTTGTTTTAGTACACTGACTATTATGTATGTCTTTGGCCTTATTTTACTGCAAACGAAAATTAATCAGACCACAGACGGCTCCTGCAGTGAGAGACTTCACATTCAATTATGGTGCGTGTGTGTGTTTGTGTGTGTGTGTGTGTCTATGTATGCCTGGCATCCAGCCCTGTGGCCATAGTGGTTTGAATGCTCGAGGCATAAACAAGCCAAACGCCTGACCACAATAACCACCATCGGTGTCATGTTCACATCTGCGTGTGTTGCTTCAAAATGGCCTGGATGCAGCTTCCTCCATTACTCACGAACAAAGCCGGGCGCGACTGCAGAGTCGTTAATCTGACATGGCCACCAAATCGAGAGCCGTGCTTAGAGTCAGGGACGTGAGAGCTTTATTGAAATCGAGCCGCCGGTGATTGTCCAGACTCGCCTCGAAGGGGGTGATCTTATCTGACACAACATCTGGAAGGGTTGCAGGAATGAATAACACGTATGCACACTTACACCTGTTAACGCGTATTCACTTTCCCCTAAGAAGGAACAGAATACTGACGACTCTGATTTCCATGTATATATATATATATATATACAGTG
The DNA here is from genome assembly GCA_030522415.1 of Channallabes apus. NCBI lineage: Eukaryota > Metazoa > Chordata > Actinopteri > Siluriformes > Clariidae > Channallabes > Channallabes apus. The sequence continues at coordinate 50,906,066 of CM060105.1, forward strand.
GTGTGAAAAACTATTTGCCCCCTTCCTGATTTCTTATTCTTTTGCATGTTTGTCACATTTAAATGTTTCTGCTCATCAAAAACCGTTAACTATTAGTCAAAGATAACATAATTGAACACAAAATGCAGTTTTTAAATGAAGGTTTAAGTTATTAAGGGAGAAAAAAAACTCCAAATCTACATGGCCCTGTGTGAAAAAGTGATTGCCCCCCTTGTTAAAAAATAACTTAATTGTGGTTTATCACACCTGAGTTAAATTTCTGTAGTCACCCCCAGGCCTGATTACTGCCACACCTGTTTCAATCAAGAAATCACTTAAATAGGAGCTACCTGACACAGAGAAGTAGACCAAAAGCACCTCAAAAGCTAGACATCATGCCAAGATCCAAAGAAATTCAGGAACAAATGAGAACAAAAGTAATTGAGATCTATCAGTCTGGTAAAGGTTATAAAGCCATTTCTAAAGCTTTGGGACTCCAGCGAACCACAGTGAGAGCCATTATCCACAAATGGCAAAAACATGGAACAGTGGTGAACCTTCCCAGGAGTGGCCGGCCGACCAAAATTACCCCAAGAGCGCAGAGACAACTCATCCGAGAGGCCACAAAAGACCCCAGGACAACATCTAAAGAACTGCAGGCCTCACTTGCCTCAATTAAGGTCAGTGTTCACGACTCCACCATAAGAAAGAGACTGGGCAAAAACGGCCTGCATGGCAGATTTCCAAGGCGCAAACCACTTTTAAGCAAAAAGAACATTAAGGCTCGTCTCAATTTGGCTAAAAAACATCTCAATGATTGCCAAGACTTTTGGGAAAATACCTTGTGGACCGACGAGACAAAAGTTGAACTTTTTGGAAGGTGCGTGTCCCGTTACATCTGGCGTAAAAGTAACACAGCATTTCAGAAAAAGAACATCATACCAACAGTAAAATATGGTGGTGGTAGTGTGATGGTCTGGGGTTGTTTTGCTGCTTCAGGACCTGGAAGGCTTGCTGTGATAGATGGAAGCATGAATTCTACTGTCTACCAAAAAATCCTGAAGGAGAATGTCCGGCCATCTGTTCGTCAACTCAAGATGAAGCGATCTTGGGTGCTGCAGCAGGACAATGACCCAAAACACACCAGCAAATCCACCTCTGAATGGCTGAAGAAAAACTAAATGAAGACTTTGGAGTGGCCTAGTCAAAGTCCTGACCTGAATCCTATTGAGATGTTGTGGCATGACCTTAAAAAGGCGGTTCATGCTAGAAAACCCTAAAATAAAGCTGAATTACAACAATTCTGCAAAGATGAGTGGGTCAAAATTCCTCCAGAGCGCTGTAAAAGACTCGTTGCAAGTTATCGCAAACGCTTGATTGCAGTTATTGCTGCTAAGGGTGGCCCAACCAGTTATTAGGTTCAGGGGGCAATTACTTTTTCACACAGGACCATGTAGGTTTGGATTTTTTTCTCCCTAAATAATAAAACCCCTCATTTAAAAACTGCATTTTGTGTTTACTTGTGTTATCTTTGACTAATAGTTAAATGTGTTTGATGATCAGAAACATTTTGTGTGACAAACATGCAAAAGAATAAGAAATCAGGAGGGGGGCAAATAGTTTTTCACACCACTGTATATATATATATAATTTTTTTTATTTAAGGTCATTGTGAACTTACTGGATGCAAAGACAACCAATAATGAGTAGAACAAGCTAATAAACATTAAAGCAGACATAATGCCAGCTTTATAATGTCAGTATACCTTTTAAATCTTTATTGTAGCTGGGCTAGCTGTTCGGGCACTTCAGTCCTTTCTGCAGTACATTACCACATCAAACCACGTTACAGCAGCCTTCAGATCAAAGTAGAGCTAATTAGGAGAGACCTGCTGTGCAAAACATCATTAATAGGGAAGAAAAGAGGCACTGCTCCAGCTTCTTTACACACACACACACACACACACACACACACACACACACACACACACACACACACACACAAAGCTCAGTGGTACAATTAAAACAAAAAGTCACCTACAAAGTAACTATTAGTATAAAATGTAACTATGTTCATTGTTGCTATATTGTTAATATATTGTTCTACTATTAAGCGCATGTGTGTTTAATATCATGGCCTAGAAAAAAAAATCCATGTTTAAACTTGTTCACGTAAGCTGCACGTACGTTTTATTCATATACAGGGGACTAAATTTTTGTTCTTCACACATGTGGGTTTGTTAGGAAGTTGGGGTCAGAGCACTAGGTCAGCCTGGTCCAATACTTTAGGTCAAGACCCTGGCTCAAAGGCCCAACAGGGGTAGCGTTGTAGTACTGGGGCTTGAACTTATGATCCTCTGATCAGCAGCCCAAAGCCTTGATCATCACTTCCTTACTAAAAAAAACCCACAATAAAAAGAAATCTAGGAATATTAAAAAGTCAGATATTGTATTTACTGTTCTTCTTTCAGCTAAAATGAACTAATCAATTCATATTATGAGATGTTTTTCCAAGGAAACATAGAAGTCTGGAAACCAGCAAGTAGGTGGCATTGGACACCAGAATGAATATAATGTATATATATATTTCTCATTTGTTAGTCAGCAGTGTGATCAGTATTGCTATAAACTGGCTTAGGAATGAATCTGTTATTCATCAGACGTGCCAATATTTTATATGGTTATAGATATTGAATATAGTTGAAGAGTAATATTACATTTTCCAGTTACAGACAGTATAATATTGGATCCTCCATGTCGTCACCCGTAGCTGTGAGAGTTCTGGTTGCCGCCATCTTGGCAGGAGCAGACTCCACCTAAATACCGATTAAAGGGTGGAATGAATGGAGCTTAGCTGAAACACGACTATTGATCTCAGTTATCATAGCTAGCTTAGCTTTAACATAGGTAACTTAACTGAGGTGACCATAGTTAATTTATATGCTATGGATTGAATGCTGTAATCTTTACGCTCACTCCGTCATGTGTCAACTTATCACAAGAAATGTAGAAGTTAAACTGTAACAATTTCAGTTAGCCTAAGCGATGTATAGCAGACAGGTAGCGTTTTTGTAGCAGACTCGGTTTGTGGCCCAGTGGAGATTTGTGGAACTGCACATTTTTCCCCTTTTTGGCATCCTTTTTTTCAAATAGAGATTCATTTAAATTACAGTGAAACCTCAGATTACGAGTAACGCGGTTTACGAGTGTTTCGCAAGATGAGCAAAGATTTTTAAGCAATTTTGATTTGGAAAACGAGCATTGTCTTGGTTTACGAGCACCGAGTATCACGTATCTTGTTTTGACGCCGAGTGTCACGTGAGCCAACGGTTTTTCTCTCTTGTGCTGCAAATTGTGGGTAATCGTTTCCGCTGCTGGGTATTAGTGCTTGTCTCTTACTGGTATAATCAACATCCGTGCACGCGTGTACTGTTTACTATAACACTGTGACCATGTGTGTGTGTAAAACATATTTTATTTTGTGTTCGGAAGCACGTGTGTACAGCGCGTATACCATTTGCTATAACACACGTATGCGCGCAAGGAAAGCAAAATAAATTCTCAATACACAGGCTAAAAAAACATTTTCTTTCTCAGCTCATCGCTGTGTGTGTGTGTGTGTGTGTGTGTGTGTGTGTGTGTGTGTGTGTGTGTGTGTGTGTGTGTGTGTGAGCGTAATTTGACACTGTGCTGGCTACAGTATGGCTACACACAGCCGGCACAGTGTCAAATTGCGCTCGCGCACACACACACGCGCACAGACATTAAGTCAAGAGACACACACTCTGCTCTGACACACACAGAGGTAAAGTGGCGGTTCATTTGTTTGTTTTACTTTACAGCAGTGATTCTGTCAGTTTGCGCTCACGCGAGTGTCATTAGTGATGTGCTTTGCTATTTTTTCAGATAAAAGTGTCTCTCGAATGCAAGATGTAAGCTAGGATATAGAGCCTGAGTTTTCTTCTTTCTTCAGTAGTTTTTTAGTTGGATTTAAGTGCAGGATCCACCCGAAGGTTTGTACTATAGCCCGACAATGCAGCAAATAAAAGAACGGACATTGTCCATCTGATCATTACACGAGCATGAATTAACTGGCTGTTACGCTGTCGGGAGCAACATTAAAATAAAGTGGAGAAGCTTTAATAATTTGGAAGAGAACAACAATCTTTCCGTTAATGTGTGTGTGTGTGTTTTCAGACGAGAGGAGAAAGTTTTACTATGTAAGATGAGAAGGGGGAGACAGGAGGGGCTGATAGCAAGACTCTTCACTTACTCTAGCCTCACATACACACACAGCGCCTGCATGCACAAACGGATTTATTTAGGATTTATTTTTACTTTTTTTAAAGGTAAAGTGCAGATTAATTTGTTTTATTTTTACTTTATATTTTGTATTAATTATTTTTATATATTTATTTTTTTGGTCTGTAGAACGAATAATTTAAGTTTCCATTATTTCTTATGGGAAAATTAAATTTGGTTTACGAGTGTTTTGGAATACGAGCCCACTTCTGGAACGAATTATGCTCTTAATCCGAGGTTCCACTGTAATTTCTTTTTTTTTTTTTTTACAGATCTGAAATGGACTTCTGTTAGATATACAGGTTTTAGAACATCATTATATTATCCTTTAAGAACCCACATTCTTTCTCACATAGTTGATAAGATACACAAACACAGTGTAGCATGGCTGCTAACCTTCATCCTCTCTATGGTAATGCGAAACTAAGCTACTGGCTGATTAATATTTTTAAAAGCTTCAATCACTAAATATTTGAAGTAGTTGCATTTCAATGGTATGCTTAAGGGATTTTATAGTCCCCTTGTCATCCAAACACCCCCCTAAACGCTCCCAAAGCACTAGTTCTCCTACAATAAGTTGTGTTGAATGCACTATGTGTTAAATCCGGCTTGTGTAAAAGGTGCTCTGAGCAGAAAGAGCTTTCTTTTTTATGTCTTTGTGCAGTTTGTCCAGCACATCTCTGCGGTGATAAGAAAACCTTGCCTGAGGACTAGAATAGACTAGGTGCCACTGTGTGGGAGTCAATGCACACATGTCCGCTATGCTTTTCAACATTGACCTCTCCCAGCCCAAGGATTGCTCCATTTTTTTATTTTTTTTTTGCTCTCTCTATCTGAGTATTGATCACAGGAGATGTCTGTCAATCAATCTTATCAGCTCTGAGCATGCTCAGTTTGTGCATCACAGACAGGCCTGGGGGATTCAATATGGCAGCACAGGTCCTGAGTGAAGGATCAGATATATAATCACAAGGCCTAGGGAGACAAAATATGACTGTGTGGGTGTGCGAGAGCGATAGAAAGAGATAGACAGATATCTAAAGAAACATTCGGAAAGTGAAAAACTGAGTCAGTTTAGAAGTTTGAGTTTAGGTTATGAGTCATTGTCGGTTTGCCTTAGGTTTGAATGTGTTTAAGTGAATGTGTTTGAGTGTCTTCGAGAGGATCTATGCTATCTGAGGGGAAATGGATAAACATTAATCCACCATTTATGTTTTATGTTTCAAGCCAGTCAGATTGATACAGTAGATAGTCAAAAGACTATATAATATACTGATGATTCTGTTAGTTTTCTGGTTGAATATATGACTACTCTTCTTACTGTTGAAACACCCGATTTAGTCCAAATTTCAATCTTGTTTAACACAATTTGAGGTTTCGTACTCCTCCTTCTTCATCATTCCATCCACTTTATGCAATGCATCAGTTCCAATGGCAGCAAAACAGATCCAAGGCATGATGCTACCACCACCATGCTTAACAGCTGGTACACTGTTCTTATGGTTAAATGCACCACCTTCTCTCCATCAGAAAGCTTCTTTTTGGTCATGTTGTCAAATGAAAGTTTTAGTCGAGCTTTAAAGTGTTGACTTGGTGTTGAATGGCAGCCTTTTAGCCCATGGTGGTTAGCTTTCAGTAACTGGCATGTCTGTGCCATTGGGCGGTTCCAGACTTTTTACAATCCAATTAGTGGTAGTTCCTGGACAATCCAAGGGTTCTACTTTGGGTAGAACAACATGCCTCCAAGCAACATTCTGACTTGTGTTAATCTATCATAAATCTGCACCTTGGACTTTCAAAGTATACTGTGTGTTGGTCAGTCCAGTGAGTGCAGTATTTATACTGGCACAGAAAATCTGCCATCTTGGAAATCTGTCATGTTGAGAGGCCTTGGGCTTGGCAAATTAAAATAAATTTCAGGACTTACTTAATAATCTTAGTACATGCATGTGTATTTTTCGTTATGTATGTATAATTTAGGCCCTGTGTTGATATCAGAAAACCTGTTAAACAGACAATATGTTAAACAGTGTGCAATTATTGGACTTTTCTTTTCTTTAATTTTTTTTTATTAAGATACTTTTTTCGCCCTAGAAAGAGAAATTTAAAGAAATCATTGAAAGCCCAACACTAATTCTGTGTGTGTAGTGTAGTGTAGGTTCTGTAACGAACTTGTCGCAGGTGTAAATACATACATACATATGTATGTACATAGATAAATACATACAGTATGTTTGTATTTAATAAATGAGACAAATGAATGAATACATATATTTATAAACAGAATCTACACCAAGGCATACTGAAGCAGTTCTGAAGACTTAAGGTAAGTAAGAGGGCATAAAACATTTGCATTTTAAGCTCTCAAACTGGACTAGTCCCCTAACAGCTTCATGAAGTTTTTTTTTATGTTTGTGGGTAATGTGGTGTCAAAGGATTAATATGAAATTTAGGAATTCTGCCAAAATGCTAAGGCTGAAAATCAGTAATGCATAATAGATTTCACGTGAAAACATATTAAATGCCAGTTTTATGGTTCTTTAATTACTTCCCTATACATTATGCATTAAAGCGCCAAGTCTTTAACTGTAGCGAACTGAAAAACGTTTTTTCAGCTGATAAAATTAAAGCATCCAAGAATCCAAGAATAAGCACGGCCAACTGCTGGGCTCTTACCTCTGCAGATATTGCCGTTGTCGGGCTCAAAGCCAGCCTTACAGGTGCAGCCACCGATGGGCACCATCCACTCGCCATCACCGTTGCAGTAAAGTTTGATGGGCACGTCAGCCTCTTCTGAGTTTGGGATGCAGGAACCACGAGCGATCACCAGCGATGTGCTCTCAGCACCAGTTGTAGTCTCAGGAAAAACTGCAAAGTTCTGCACAACGCTCGGGCACTTCTTGTAGAAGACACGCACGGATAGCAGTGACATGCATGCTCCGTAGTCCTGGAAGGCCAGGTAGAAGCCATTTTTGGAAAGTGGCCCAAAGCTGCGCACCTCCGTGTTGACTTTCATGAGGCGTCCACCGAAGTCCACCTGAGAGAAGCTCTCGTCGGCAGCAATGGTGTCCACTTTGAGGTAGGGCGCCTCTGTCCAGAACGTGGCCCCCTTGGTGGCGATCACCTGGTCGCTCTCGTAGTAGTACAGGTTGAATGTCTCTTTGCAGGAGCCGGGGACACGTGGGATGCTGCTGCAATCGCGTACTGTAAAGCGCATCTCCACGTACACGCGCTGGGCAGCGCGGCGGCGCACAAACGTGGTCACTAACCAGTTGTTTTGGCTTGACTCGAACACGTTGCACACTTGGTACGTGCGGATGGTGTTTAGGTTCTCATCGTAGCCGCTCACCTCCTCCCACTGATGATGCAAAAAAATAAAAAAACACACACACACACACACAGAGACAAAAAGCTTGGGGTTAGTCAAGGAGACTGACATAGAGTAATGTTCAGCACTGCTTTTTTTTATTGGTCAGCAGGAAGCGCCATCAAGCAGTCATGCTCGGCAGTTTGATTGCAAACAAAGCAATAACTGCTGTTCTCGTTCTCCCATTCGCACATTATGAAAATGATAACTGCTCTAACATTGTTACACGCTCACACTCAGTTGTAAAAAATAAGCCAAGGTGACTGGACTTGGGTTAAATCCTTATAGACATTTGGCAGCTCGTCCAAGCAGCTTAATAAGTGCTCAAGGTGACAGAACTGATCAAGCCTATTGCATGAGTGACAGAATGATTGGAAGGAAAATCCTCTCACCTTGACTTTAGTACTACCACAGATTTGAAATGATCGGGATGACCACCAGCTTATATAGTAGGAGTGTAATGCGATGCCACTGCCTGTATCTGTTCAGCGCTTCAATTCGTTGTATCTGTATTTAGGTTGAAACCAGAAGTCACCATGGTGTTTGTTTGTAGCAGCCTGTGATTTGTTCTAATGTATTTAGTTGGTGCTATTTCCAAAAATATGATTAAACTTACGGCTTAATTTAAAGCCCACCATGACCCTGACCAGGCAGTCACTAAAGATTAATGAATTTATCTTTTAGTGAGAGTTCATGTTTAAGACTTGTTTAGAAGTGTCCCATGAGTTACTGGTTCCAATGGACACCACTCGTCTCAAACGTATGTCGGTGGCACATTTTGTCAGTTATTATATTATCTGTCTTATAATTATTATTCATATATCTGCTGATTGTAAATAACAGATGTGTTCACTTATATGCTTATTTCATACACAAGATCTGGCTTGATTTGGAAAGTAAACAGCATTTAAAGTGTCATTTTGAAGAACCTGACTTATTTTTTTATTTATTTATTTATTTATTGATCTGATTGAGAAAGATCACCAGATAAGTGTTTCTACTTGACATTTACAATAACCTGTAGCACTGAGTTGGAAGATCTGAGAGGGTTTGTTTTCTTCTTGCATGATTTGGGGCAGCTGCAAGTGCCATTAAACAATATGTGAAGCTTTACCCAACATAAAGACGCACATAAAAAAAAGGTAAGAAATTAATTTAAAAAAGAAATCTGATATGTGTAGGTAATAAAAGTAACGAGCTTAGTATTGCACTATTGATGCCATTTCAAAACTTATCTAATGAGTATTTACTCCAGTCACAGATTAGGCATTTTTAACATCCTTAATGGGTCGAACAATGCTTTCAAGATAAATGTAAATTTCCTAAGCTTTTCTCTTTATTCCCACTTATTACGATTTATAATACCGGCTAACTTCTGGGGTTCCGGGATTCAATCACAAATAGCGTTAAATGGAAAGCTACTGTAGTGCACTATATAGGGTGTATAATTCACCCACCTACAGTAATAGTGTCCTTGCTCAGGGGTTAGAGAGGGATTTGCAATTCAGCCTTGAGTTGGTTAGTTAAGTTACTGTATAGCCAAAAGAGGTGAGGGGAATAAACCATGGATACAACCATGTTTGGTCTTCCAAATAGCATGAAATGGAAAGCTACAGTATGAGTATGAAATCTCTTATTTCACAAACCAAGTAGTGCCCTTGAGAGTTAGACGGGAATTTGGGAATTAACCTTTGTTAGAATCTAGTTAGCTTTGTAGTTTGCATTACTCATGAACAAATGATTCAGAGAAAATTTGGAATTACAGTACTAAGGAGAAATAGTGTTATTTATGATGACAACATTACCAGATGTGTGTTTTCTTGCTGGAAATGCTTCAATGACTGTTCTTAAACGTGGCTTTTGGCAGGTACAGTACCTGCTCTCCCCTTTAACCGGTACTGCATACCGACTTATTTTCATCTATGCTGCAACCAACAATTAGTGTAATTAACATTTGTCATAACACCTGTGATGCAGAGTGCTACATATAGTTAAACGTCAAAGTGCTGTTATTCCCTAGAGCACCTCCCACAGAAAGATTGATCGGTAAGAGCTAACTGTTGTAACTGTTCATGGGATCATCTTGAACAGCTAGTTATTCTTCCATCAAAACCATCATTACTGCATTTCTTATTAAATTACTCAGTTACTAGTTTTTACAATAAAACCTATGGAAGGTATGCAAAGGTACACAGTAGTACTGTAGGCAGATCAGGACAGGAAAATAAATTATTTCTTCTATTTGATCATATGGTTGTTAAATAGTTAATGTCAATTAGTTATGTTGTTACACTATGGCACTTTATGGTAATTTCACATGCTCTTCAAGATTCAAGTTTCCGGTTTAAAACCCATTTTTTGGGGGGTTTAAACTACTTAAAAAAAATCCTTAATGGCTTCATAGTGTATCTATGTTCATGATCGTGTGATATTTTTCACATTTCAAATAACTACAGATTAGTGATGTTTCTTACTGAGGCATGCCCAATTTGTGTCCAGTGTATGCCATGTATACAGATCTGGGTTTTGACATGTATTCACTAATGTCAGGTGGTTAGAGCAGGTAATTGGTGCATGTTGCATGGTTGTGCTGTTTCAATTTCATCCTGCTTTTGGGTTGTTTTAGGCCTTGTTTAGCCAGCAGGAAAATCGGATTTGTTTCAGAAATCTGATGTTTAGGACTGATTGTCCACGCTGGTATACTGTATGAAAGTGATCAGACAGCAGCTCTTTCTGAAAACATGGTTAATATACCGTAGCTGCGCATCCAATTCAAACGCATGGATTGAACATACTTGTGGTAATTCTAAAGCTTAACTTAAATAAATGTATACATTTTTATTCCCATCTCCCCGTCCATACTACGTGATCATGTAGAGTTTATTGATGTGTTGTAAGTGACACAATGGACAGCAGAGCATTCAGACTGAGATCTTTAGGTACATCAATCTGATTCAATTTGAGTTATTTACATGTTTAGTTATGCTCATGCTCATACAGTTATTTACACTGAACATGTTTTAATTTAATTAAGGTAATGGCGGGGGGGAAAACTAAGTGCATCGTATTGGCAGCGGGCGTGGTCGAGCATCAGTTGTGAATGGATGAACCGTGTCTGTCTACTTATGTGTGTCTCTGTCAGTGTGAAAGAGAGAGAGAGAGAGAAAGAGAGAGAGAGCAGCATAGTTGGCAGAGCTTAAAAATCACATACCCCCCCCCCCCACACACACACACACACACACACACACACACACACAAGTGTGCTACGGGGGCAGTAAATATAAATGTGCACCCAGAGCTCTGTTGACACTCCGCCCTCCTCCACACCTATCCACACAGGTTTCTACAATCACTAATTAAGGCTTTTTTTCCTTTTTTTTTTTCTCTTTCAAAGCAATCCATGATTGCACTATGTACTCCTCTACGTTCGCAGTGCGGGAGTATAAACCGAAGTGACAGCAGTGATGAAGCTGCCGAGTTAAAAGCCACTCAAGGAACAACAAAAAGACAAAGATGTCACGAGGTGACAGGAATAATGAAGCACCCGAGTGACAAAACTGTTTGAAGATTGCACGTGTCTAATCTCATACTTGACATTAGGAATGATCAGACTGACAGAAGGAAAAAAAAAACATTTTTGTTCTGCCAATGAGACACAAGCAGAGCCAGCGCTACTGTACCTGTGCATTAATTCTCAAATTATGAAAGTATATATTGATTCAATTTCAGACTTTATTATTTTATTGTTCTTTTTTATTTTATAAATTTTTTTTATAATTATTGTTCTGAACTCTTTATGCAATATTCATGCCAAAAGAATCCATTAAATAAATAAATGAAAGAAATTTTTAAATATGTAATAAATATAATATAAAGTATATAATAAATATAAAATGCATTATATAAATAATAAATAAATAAAAATCTCCAATGTCTATTAGAAACTTCAAGTTAAAGCAAACTTATTAAATCACCTTACAGACAATGAGTCTGTCACAAGCATGCGCCGGCAGATTATTCCATGCTCTGACCCCCTGGGCAGGAAACTAAGCAGCTCCCATACACTCCATACATTATACAGTACACAATCAATTATGAGTAGATGCTTGGCTTCTTTCCTCCCTTCTCACTTGGCAAACCCATCCAATAAATCATCAATGTCCGGCTCTTTAACAAGCTCTGACTCAATGAGCAGCAGTGACAGCACATTGAGTCTTCTCAACATGTTCCTTTGAGTTTCCTTTAATCTGATTCATTAGGGCAAAATGAATGTTCTCTGGCTTCTCTTCCATTTTTTTTTCTTAAAGGCTTTTTACTGACACACTGACATCTATGTTTATGGTTGTAGTTTTTCCCTTGATTCAGGTTAAAAAGGTGCGTACAGTATTAACATATTAACAATTCCATAGATACACAGTGCTGCGTAAAACTCTTGAGCTACACCTCATTTCTTAATATTAAACACAATTATGGATTTTTTTTTTTAAACTGGGAAAATTTTTCTCTGTGAGCTGCTGCAAAGTGCCTGGCGGAAAAAAAAAAAAGATTTTTTTTAAGTAACAACCTCAGCAGCAACCTCATTTCCCCTCTCGTTTATTGAAACCACTGAGCATCACCACTATACTAATCCCCACTCTGATCATCTTTCCTCATCTGCTCCTGTTTTTCACAGGTTTATGGCTCACGTTAGATGTTTTTTTTTTTTTTTTGGTATGCTAGAATGAATCAAATGAATCATAGAGGTCACTGTGTGGCTTAACATACAACAACATTCCTGAAACTGGTCAGGTACAGTACAAGGACTGGACTGAAAATTAGAGTCAAAAAAGTCATTCGAGAAACCTTGAGAAGTATTCCACAAGACTACATAAAATAGTATATAGTACGTTCTTAAAAAATAAATCTCACTTTAAAAGAATTTTCTAAACATTACGATTACAGTCAGATTTAGATGTAATTCATTATATGTAATGGAACAGAAGCTACATGAAATACACCTAATTTATTCTGTCCGAGTAAAAGATGGTTAAGTTATATACAGTAATGCATTTTTTCGCTTCTCAGGCTCAGTCAGGAGAAACAGATATTTAATCTGTCACCAGACAAGGTTAGTGATATGTGATAAAACTTTAAGTATTCCACATGGAGGCTTGGCATCGGATTTATCACCAGGATTTAATTTAAATTTTTTTATTTTTTCAAGATTTTCTCCCTAATTTAGTCGTGTCCAATTCCTCCCCGTCACTAGGGGGCTCCCACATTAAGGCTACTACTACCATTCATGGAATACTATCATGTGTTTCCTCCGAACCACGTGACGCAAGCCGACCGCATCTTTTCAAACTGCTCGCACATGCACCGTTAGGGGCGACGTAACACACTCGGAGGAAAGCGCTAGCCGATCTTTCTGCGTGCGCGAGCTCACAGACGCCCCTGATTGGCTGTAGAGCCAATGTGGGAGCACTAAGTACCTCTCATCCCTCCCCCCTGAGAGAGCTCGGCCAATCAGCTCTCTCTAGACCTCCGGCTGTGAGAGGTTACAGCATCACCCGGGAAACGAACTCGCGATCTCCGGATGATAGGGCGAGCACTTTACCACTGCGCCACTCGGAGGCCCATCACCAGGATTTAAACGAAATAAATAAATATTTGTTAAAAGTACACACAAACAAAAAAAAAATCTAAGAACTTGTTTGTATAATTCTTCACAAAAGCAATAATTTCATAAACAGGTGCCTGCCATTATGCATCTGTATTGGGAATGGCAAACTGTGGAAGTACTGTATGCTATAAGCTCACTGGACAACTCATGGGAAGGCCATGAGTTCAAACCCCAGAATTGCCAACCTGTTACATTTGAGCAAGGTGCGAAGTTTTTCGCACATTTTGGACATTGCACATTTATGGTCATTATATCTTCACATTCATGCACACTCGCCAGACATATCTATTTAAATTCGATATCACTTTCCACACCAGTTTCCATATTTTCCATAATTTGTACAGCCGTATTATCTATATTTTGTACGGATCATTTGAATTAGAATTTTATTTTAATTTGAAGTTTTCAAATACTCAGTTACAGAAATGAGATACAGTCCGGTTTATACGTATTTATGCCCATGAAGCAACCTCTTCCTCATCTCATGCTCCACTCTCAGCAGTGCTCCGCCTCACCACAATACTGACACCTGTTTCTCATCTTCTGCTCATTATACATTCCCTTTATACAACTCTCACCCACCTGCTATAAGAGCAGTATTGTACTTCTTATATGCTTTTGTTATGCCAGAGATACATTTGGTTATTCGTTTCCATGCAAGTATGATTGCTTCCCGTTCCTTCTTTACATTACCGTCTGCTCCGGGTCCTACAGTATGTCACTTCCTCATTGGTTCATTATTGTTGCATTTTTTTTTTACCTTCCACATTTTATTAATAAACCCTTAAACTATCCACTCTTGTCAGTTACCTTTACATGGTCTGCAGCATTTTATGTCTATACAGTACATCTATACACGCATGTTGAGAGAAGACAGCATACCTACAGTATGGAAGTGTGGGAGTGCAATATTCTGTAAGTAAGTTCAGACTGTCTGTGAAATCTCAGCTGCATGATCTGTCTTTTTGTTATCAAAAGTATGAGGATCACATAGGGCTTTGGAGGTGAAAATGACTGCATGTTGTGCAGTAGGTATCGTGGCAACATTAAAACCCGATTGAAAAGAAAAGAAAAGAAAAAAGAAAGACTTGAAATGTTTAAAACATTCATTCTCTTTCATTTTTAATAATGGTATCGTTTGTTTTTCTTGTTGTGTTAAAGGACTACTCGGGATGGCGGCTATGAAAACTGGAACAGAATACAGATGAATGCATGCCTTAATTGTTAAAAAACAAACAAAAAAAACTGCATTACCACGTGACTGGCAAGCACGATCGTCTTAAACTACGGCACAAAAGAAGAGAATTTACCTGGATTGATGATCTTGTACACTAAAATACTCTACAGCAATAAATTACACAAATAGGCTAATATGATACAGATGTTTAAAAAAAAAAAAAAGGAACAATATTTATACCACAGTTGTCAAGACCCCGGTCTGATCTTTAAGATTTAAATCTTTTTTCTTTTCTCCTTTCCTCTCTCCCAGTGTTTACATGTCTATTCTAGCACATGGTGTTTGTTTTGATCCTTCGCCATGTGCTCGTGTCTGTGACATCACCACCATCCCTCCCACTTCCTCCCTATCACTCTATCAAGATGATTTCACTCACCTGTTCCCCTCGTTTTCGTTGTAATCAGTCGCCCTATTTATTCCCTCTTGTCCATCGTCCTGTGTCAGATCGTTGTCCCATGTCGCTAGCTGTATCGCCTGTCCGTTTCTTGTTCTGTCTAGTCCTGTATGTAGAGTTTATTTTGGCTCCAAGCCAGTATCCGTCGGTCCTGTTTTCCACCTATTTTTCCCTCCTCTCTCCCGTGGTTTTTTGTCCTTTTGCACCCAGGCTGGATCCTGTTTTTCTTTTCTGAATTTGCACTGCAGTTTCCCGTCCCGCAGCCGGCCGGCTCTTGCTCTTCTTCGCGGCCGTGCAGTTCAGCGGACTTCGGTCCTATCGCTTTTTCCCCTTTTGGGACGTTGGCGCGCCTGGGTTTTGCTTTAAAGAAAAGAAGAAAGCAGTGCAGCTTGTTCCTGATCTTATTTTTGTATTTTTTTTTATTTATTTATTTATTTATTTATTTATTTATTTATTTATTTATTTTTTTCCCTTTTCTGTCTGAGTCAAGGCATATCTGCAACCAATAAAATCTTGAAGGAGACCTGCACTTGTGTCCGTTCTGATTCCCTAACAGAACGATCTGACCAGCATGGACACAGCAGGTCCAGACCCCATCAGATCAGCAGTAGCCCAACAGGGGGTACTCCTAGGCCAGCATGAGACCCGCTTGACCAGCACCACGAGAGAGGTCGAGTTCCTCGCCACCCAGGTGGCAGACCTCACGGCGCGCATCCAGGAACTCCAGCGGGAGGCCGCTCAAGCAGGTTCTGTCCACCTCTCCTCACGTCACGATCATGAGCCCCGCTGCAACAACCCACCTCCCTATGATGGGGACCCTAACTCCTGCCGAGCCTTCCTGACACAATGTTCGGTAGTGTTCGCCCTCCAGCCGCGCACATTTGCAGCAGAAGAGACAAGGGTGGCATTTGTTTTGACTCTTCTTACAGGCAAGGCCCGTGAATGGGGAACTTCTGTCTGGGAGTCCAGAGCCCCATGTTGTGACTCATTTAACGAGCTTCGACAGGAGATGTTGAAGCTTTTTGATAGGTCCGTCAGAGGACAGGAAGCAGCAGACAAGCTCGCACGACTCCGTCAGGCAGGTCGCTCAGTCACAGAGTTTGCCATTCAGTTCAAGACCTTAGCAGCCTCCTGTGACTGGAATGAGGCCGCCTGTCGGGCAATGTTTCGGGCAGGGCTCGAGGAGGATATCCAGGATGAACTGGCCACTCATGACCTGCCCCACGACCTTGAAGACCTCATCGACCTGGCACTCCGCATCGAGGCTCGTCTCTGTCGTCGGCACCAGCGCCGGATGGTCCGTTCTTCTAGCAGGGTGGAGGGTTCTAAGCCCCCTGTGGCGACCGTTGACCTGCCAGAACCTGAACCCATGCAGCTGGGACGCCTCCGTCTAACACCCCAGGAAAAACAACTGCGTCTGACCAAAGGCCTGTGCCTCTATTGTGGCAAGCCAGGCCACTTTGCCGCAGCCTGCCCAGCAAAAGCCAAGGCTCACCAGTGAAGCGGGGGATCCTGGTGAGCGCTATTCCTTTTTTACAATCCCCCTCCTCTCGCACACTTTTATCTGTCTTAGTTCAGTTTGGGGAGACTTCACAGTCATGCTCGGCCTTGGTCGATTCAGGGGCTGAGGGCAATTTTATGGACAGCTCGTTAGCTGCAAGTTTGGGTATTCCAGCTATTCCCTTGCCTGAACCTATCCCTGCCCGGTCCTTAAATGGGACCTTAATTACTACTGTTTCTCACCAGACACCCAAAGTTAGCCTAGTGGTCTCAGGCAATCACCGTGAGGAGACCACGTTGTACCTTCTGGACTCCCCTAGTGCTCCTATAGTGTTGGGGCACCCCTGGTTGGTACAACATGGCCCTCACGTTGATTGGTCTGGAAATTCTGTCCTGTCTTGGAGCCAAAATTGTCTTGCTTCTTGTCTTGGTCCTGCCCCTTTTTCTGGTTCTGTTTGTCCTGTGTTGCAGGTGGAGGTTGCTGATCTGTCCGGGGTCCCGGCGGGGTACCACGACCTGCGGCTGGTGTTCAGCAAGTCCCGGGCCATGTCCTTGCCTCCTCATCGCCCTTATGACTGCGCCATTGAGCTCCTCCCAGGCACTTCTCCGCCCAAGGGTCACTTGTATTCCCTTTCAGGTCCGGAAAGAGAGGCCATGGACACCTATATTAACGAATCACTCAAAGCCGGCCTCATCCGCCCCTCCTCTTCTCCTGCGGGTGCGGGGTTCTTCTTTGTCAAGAAGAGAGATGGTTCCCTGCGTCCCTGTATTGACTATCGTGGGCTGAATGACATTACCATTAAGAACAGGTATCCCCTCCCTCTTATGTCTTCAGCTTTCGAACTTTTGCAGGGAGCCAAGGTCTTCACCAAGCTTGACCTGCGCAATGCCTACCACCTTATCCGCATTCGGGAGGGAGATGAGTGGAAGACAGCTTTCAACACACCCACGGGACACTTTGAATACCGGGTCCTTCCGTTTGGTCTGACCAATGCTCCTGCTGTCTTCCAGGCCCTGGTCAACGATGTGCTGAGAGACATGGTAAATCAATTTGTCTTTGTGTACCTAGATGACATCCTGATATTTTCTCCCTCTTTGCAGGTACACACTCAGCATGTTCGCCAGGTGTTGCAACGGCTTTTGGAGAACCAACTATTCGTGAAAGCGGAGAAGTGTGTCTTCCATGCAAGGTCGGTTTCGTTCCTGGGGTTCGTGATTTCGGCGGGTGAGATCAGAGCCGACCCTGCTAAGATAAGGGCGGTAGCTGAGTGGCCAACTCCTGACTCTCGGAAGGCTCTGCAGCGGTTCCTGGGGTTCGCCAACTTTTATCGGCGTTTCATCCGGAACTTCAGTCAGATGGCTGCACCCTTAACAGCGCTCACTTCTCCAAAGGTACTGTTTAAATGGAGTAATGAGGCCCAGGAATCCTTTGATAAATTAAAGTCCCGGTTTGTCTCTGCTCCTGTCTTGTCTACTCCAGATCCTGAACTACAGTTTATTGTTGAGGTGGACGCTTCAGATGTTGGAGTTGGTGCGGTCCTGTCACAACGCTCTCTTCGGGATGGGAAGGTGCATCCATGCGCCTTCTTCTCCCACCGCCTGAACCCCACTGAGCGGAATTACGACATAGGTAATCGGGAGTTGTTGGCAGTCAGACTGGCTTTGGGTGAGTGGCGTCACTGGCTGGAGGGCGCAGTCCAACCATTCATGGTCTGGACTGACCACAAGAATTTAGAATACATCAACTCGGCCAGGAGACTAAATTCCAGACAGGCCCGCTGGTCCCTTTTCTTTAGCCGTTTTAATTTTACACTCTCTTACAGGCCTGGGTCTAAAAACACCAAACCGGACTCCCTTTCTCGGCTATTTGAGACCCCTGAGAAGGAGACCTCCGTCGACACCATCCTGCCCAAGGGCATGGTGGTGGCTGCGCTCTCATGGGACGTCGAGAGGGAGGTTCAGGAGGCCCTGCAAAAGTGCCGTGTACCCAGAGGGGTTCCAGCGGGCAAGCTGTATGTCCCTTTGAGACTGCGCTCCAAAGTCATCCAGTGGTGTCACTCATCCAGACTGGTTTGTCACCCAGGAGTTCGGAGATCGTTGGCCTCCATCCGTCAGCGATTTTGGTGGTCCACCATGACCAAGGATGTCAGGCAGTTCGTGGCAGCTTGCTCAGTTTGCGCCCAGAACAAGAGTTCACCTTCGCCTCCCGTTGGTCTTCTTCGCCCATTACCCATCCCCGCCCGCCCGTGGTCACATCTAGCTCTTGATTTTGTCACGGGCCTCCCCGAGTCAAGGGGCAACACCGTCATTCTCACGGTGGTGGACCGCTTCTCCAAAGCAGCCCACTTCATCCCTCTCCCCAAGCTCCCCTCCGCCAAAGAGACTGCTCAGGTGGTGGTTGACCAAGTATTCCGGATTCATGGTCTTCCGGTAAACGTGGTCTCTGATAGGGGCCCACAGTTCGTCTCTCGGTTTTGGAAGGAATTTTGCAGACAGATCGGGGCCTCAACGAGTCTGTCATCTGGATTCCACCCCCAGACCAATGGGCAGTCTGAGCGGGCTAACCAGGATTTGGAACGTGCTCTCCGCTGCCTGGCATCCCACAATCCGACCTCCTGGTGTCAACAGTTGTCCTGGGTAGAGTATGCCCACAATACTCTACCGGTTTCTGCCACAGGTATGTCACCATTTCAGTGTTCTGTTGGCTATCAACCCCCTCTGTTCCCTTCACAGGAACCCGAAGCGGCAGTCCCGTCTGCCTTGGCTTTTGTCCAACGTTGCCGGCGCACCTGGAGAAAGGCTAAGGAGGTCTTGGCCCGGACTAGTAGACGGACCAAAGCCGCGGCCGATCGCCACCGGACTCCTGCCCCTAACTATGTTTGTGGTCAAAGGGTATGGCTTTCTACCAAGGACTTGCCTCTCAGGGTGGTCTCGCGCAAGTTGGCTCCCAAGTTCATTGGTCCGTACCGGATCACAAAGGTCTTGAACCCAGTGGCGATCCGGCTCAAGCTTCCTTCCACGCTTGGTCGGGTACACCCAGTATTTCATGTTTCTAGGGTTAAACCTGTGTATTCCTCACCTCTTGCCCCTTCTGCTCCGACCCCCCCTCCCCCTCGTCTAGTGGATGGCTCCCCAGTATACACTGTTAGGAGGTTGCTGGACGTCCGTCGCAGAGGTCGGGGTTTTCAGTATCTAGTGGACTGGGAGGGCTATGGTCCAGAGGAGAGGAGTTGGATTCCGGCCCGGGATGTTCTGGATCGGGCGCTGGTCGTGGACCTCTGTCGACGACGAGGTGAGCCCCTCCCTGGGGGCGCCTAGTGGCGCCCATGGGGGGGGGGTACTGTCAAGACCCCGGTCTGATCTTTAAGATTTAAATCTTTTTTCTTTTCTCCTTTCCTCTCTCCCAGTGTTTACATGTCTATTCTAGCACATGGTGTTTGTTTTGATCCTTCGCCATGTGCTCGTGTCTGTGACATCACCACCATCCCTCCCACTTCCTCCCTATCACTCTATCAAGATGATTTCACTCACCTGTTCCCCTCGTTTTCGTTGTAATCAGTCGCCCTATTTATTCCCTCTTGTCCATCGTCCTGTGTCAGATCGTTGTCCCATGTCGCTAGCTGTATCGCCTGTCCGTTTCTTGTTCTGTCTAGTCCTGTATGTAGAGTTTATTTTGGCTCCAAGCCAGTATCCGTCGGTCCTGTTTTCCACCTATTTTTCCCTCCTCTCTCCCGTGGTTTTTTGTCCTTTTGCACCCAGGCTGGATCCTGTTTTTCTTTTCTGAATTTGCACTGCAGTTTCCCGTCCCGCAGCCGGCCGGCTCTTGCTCTTCTTCGCGGCCGTGCAGTTCAGCGGACTTCGGTCCTATCGCCCCCTGCTGGCCGCCAAAGGAACTACAGCCTCGTCTCCTGGTTAAGGCCCCTTTTCCTCTACGGAGTGGTTTTTGTTTTTTCCCCTTTTGGGACGTTGGCGCGCCTGGGTTTTGCTTTAAAGAAAAGAAGAAAGCAGTGCAGCTTGTTCCTGATCTTATTTTTGTATTTTTTTTTATTTATTTATTTATTTATTTATTTATTTATTTATTTATTTTTTTCCCTTTTCTGTCTGAGTCAAGGCATATCTGCAACCAATAAAATCTTGAAGGAGACCTGCACTTGTGTCCGTTCTGATTCCCTAACAACAGTGCGGTGATTTTATTTATTTTTTTGGTCAGAAGTTGCATAACAGTACTGTATTTCTGACTTTAACATGAAATATGGTTTAATATTAATACAGATCTTTTTATATACTGCTTGGAAAAAAAGTCATCTCAGAAGAGGCATATTATCATCCTCCATCAAGCATGTGATGATGACTGAAAATGGGTTAAGAACTGTCTAATGCATTATTAAAACCCAGAAACAACAACTGAGAACTGTGAAATCAGAACTGGTACTATTGGGATTGGGAAAGCTGTGTGGCAGTAAGAAAACCACTTTTTGTTCAGGACTGGATTTTCAAACAAATCAAGTTTCTACCTGAGACTCCAATAACATTAAGTTATTAATAAGTTAAACACATCATCTGTTATATTGAACTTCCAACTGCAGATCAATCCGCGCTATCCATTTTCACCCAAATGAAGATGGGTTCCCTGTTGAGTCTGGTCCCTCTAAATGATTCTTCCTATCGTCCAGGATGTTTTAACTTGCCACTGTCACCTTCGGCTTGCTCATCAGGGACAATATCATCATTTTGATTCATAAATATTTTCTCACATTTCACACAAATTCCCATAATTTTCTTTTTCAAAGGTGCTTTGAGATAATGACCATTGTATACAAATAAAATAAAATTGATTTGAATATTTATTTATAGTGGTTCAACTTGCTATAGAGCATAAAAATGTGTCTTTAAGGAAGTGGATAAATGTGAGGCATGTGGTCTGATGAGTTCAGATCGAGCCTATTTCAAATGCATCACGGGAAATAAGGGAAGGGAAGTGCATTAAGCAATGCACACATCATGCTTGGTCAGGGATAGGTCTCAACAGCATTACATGACAATAAAATGGGTACAGGTTATCTTATAAATGCATTTTTTTTTCTGAATGCACAAGTATATTCTAGGACTCATGTTTAAATTTGCGAAAGAGCCGTTCTGAGAATATGAGGAATCATTTTCACATGTTATATTTGTTCTTTGACACTTTTTTGCAGCAAGGCGGCATTTACATCTTACTGTTTCTATAGTAACAAATAGATAATAAAAAATTTATACCGTTAGCGAGACCATAAAATAAGCGACACTAAGAACGAACTTATTTAAACTGTTAAAATTTCTGACATTTCCAAACTTCATTTATTAAACATTATAATCGCTGGCACATTTCAGACTGAAATCCCCAGCTATTATTACAGAAAAAAAATTTTATTACATAGTGAACTTATATGCAAGTAGCTTCCTGGAGACGTAGGCGTGGTTAAATTTCACTCTTGCGTAACCTGACCTAGAATGCGATTGTGTGAATGTTTGATACTGAAACTGAAAAACTTGTATCTTTAACCTTACTGCAAAACTTTTATTGTTGGAAAAAAAAAAAAGGCCTAAGCTGAACAAGAATTCCTAATGGACCCTAAATGCTTTTTAACCTAATCTCCTACACCAGCTGCACAGATGCATCATTTTTGTATTATTTATATTATTATTTTTATTTTCCCTTTTTTATTTCAGTCCACATTCTCTCTCACACACACACACACACACACACACACACACACACACACACACACACACACACACACACACATACACACACATAGACATTCTTGGCTTTCACATGCACTGCCATGGATCAGGCACATTAGCAGCTTTGATGTGAAACAAATTCATAATTACGTGATCTCAAATTGAAATTAGTGTGAACCAGAGGAGACTATAGCAGTGAACCGTGTCTATCGAGCATCGTGTTTAAAACACCATTCAGCTCTGTGGAATGTATGTGCTAGGGAGACAGAGATAGAGAGAGAGAGAGGGAGAGGGAGAGGGAGAGAGAGAGATATGTGAGTCTTATTTTCAGATTGCTGTTTATACTGTTTATATTATTAGTGTAATGTGGAGAAATACATTTGCACAGCAGTGATGATACCACTCCGATAACACATTTGTCTTCATTCACTGATTGGTTTACTCATGTAAAAAGGTAAAAGATACACAAAAAAACTACATAAAATGGGGCAAAATTTGTGTTCTTTTTTTTTTTCAGCATAAAGTAAAAAAATTCATCCGTCGATTTTCAAGGATCAGGCGTTACACTGCAGTGAGCTCCGTCATTCACGCCGTGCTTTAAAAAACATTTTAACCATTCAAATGTTGCACTGCAGATAAGAGTATTATCACCGCACTGTGCTTGAAATGTCAATCGGTTTTAGACCTTCATTCACCAGAAATGTCATCAAAAGTCCCGGTTTGACTCGAACAGCCCGTGTGTCAATTTTTTACTATATATATATATATATATATATATATATATATATATATATATATATTTTATCTTTCTTAATTATTTTTTTTAATTCATCAAAGTACTACTAATACTATAGACACAAACACACTGTCCTGGTTTGAGCGAGGTAGGTCTTTTGATGTCATGCTCTCTGACCGTAGCTGTCTCTCTGATAATGGGAGCACTGTGAGATCACCTAATGGCCTGTGTGTCGTGCCAAGTCAGTGTGTGAAGTTCGGAACGGCTGCAAAGGCACATGGGTAATCAATCTGTTTTTAACAGAATTGGGGCTGGGGGGAATTATTAAGAGAGTGAAAGAGAGAGAGAGAAAGAGAGAGAGAAAGAGAGAGAATTTGTGTTGATTGGCTTAAAGTTTTTGCAACTTGTTCAAATTTACTGTACATTAGCTTCTAGATATTCGTTCCATCTGAGAATCCAATTTTTCAGTGATTTTTGTTGTCCTAATGTAATATCTAATATTCTTATCATTTTTCTTTTTCCTAATACCCTGCTATAGCTTGACCCAAATGTAACATCAACAGATTTTCAAAGAATAATTATTATGTAAAAATTTCAGCAAACTGCTTCAAAAGGTTTACATGATGACGATTCGTTTGTCTACTGATTATAATCAGTGCGATGGATTTTACTTAATTGTGTAATCCAAACAAATCAATGTGGCGAGAGTAAGCATGCACAAGCATTGGAATGAACAAAAGAGTCTCGGTGATGAGGCTTTGAACAAATAAAGCCATGCTGAAAAGAGATTGAAACTCTATCCTCATAACAATGCACACAGCCCAAATAAATCACATTTACTAATAATAATAATAATAAAAAAAAAAAGATAATTCCTAACTTAGCTTAGGAATTACAACTTGTAAAAAGAAACACATGAAGAAGATATATGTAGATACTATACTATATATATATATCCGTCACTGAGAGTAAGTTAACAGTTAACAATTAAATTAAAGTAAGAAATTAGAAGGGTTAAAAAGGAAAAAAAAATCAAATAAATGATCATGCTGACAGCGGTAGTACATTCCGCTAATTCCTTTATGTTGCAAAATCACTCCGGCTTATGATAAGTGCTGCGAATTTTTCATAATGTCAATTGAAAATGAAGATGGATCTTCCATTTACTCCCTATATCTGTTAAACCCACTGTGAGAACTGAGATGGAAAGCGCACACCATTAACCCTCAACCCTGCAAACAGTTCATCATTTTAATAGTATGAAGTGTAGAAAGAAAGAATCCTGAGGTATCTTTAGCAAATAAGAAACAACCAAAAAAAAAACATGTATAACAGTGTAATAAACATGTAATAATACAATTACTACACATCATAACAGGTAATAATTAATCAACAACCAAAAAACCAAAGGTATTTTGCAGAAAGACGGCTGGTAAAGGAAGAAAATTGGAAAATGAAATGAAGATCCTGGATACGAATGGAATTGAGAAACCAGTGGTGTGATGATAAACGAGTTTGCAGAAAGCCCAAGTCCAAATGAAAGCCTTTTTTCTCTCTCTCTCTCTCTCTCTCTCTCTCTCTCTCTCACCATCTCCCTCCATCCGAAGTGCGCCTCCACCTCCGCCCCCTTGCCTCTCCTCACTAATGCTAATTTATCAGCATTACATGGAGCTGTCCAATGGCTCGGTCATTAATCCAGTGGAGTCTGGGACCCAGGGGCCGTCAGTCTGGGGAGTGTCTTCTCTCCGTCTGCTCAAATGACTGCCATCGCTCAACAGCCACACGCCCCCACCCCCCAACCCACACACACACACAGCCTAAGGCACTTCACATCTCACACCTGCTTTTGTGTGTTGTAGCCAGTGTGCACACACATACACTCAAAAATTCATATATTGCAATAATCTTTCAAGACAATATTGGGTATAACACAAAAATGCATACACCTACACAGAAAAACACACACTAGAGCACACTCATATTTCATCCTAGTCTAATAAATGCTTTGTGTGACATTCCTGGTTATTGGGTGTGGCAGCAGTGCTCATATACACATCCACAACTACACTGGCACACAATTTTTTTTTATCTTTCTACAACAACAAAAACACACATTTCCACTCACCTTAGTTATTTTTAAACAAAACAAAAAAAAGTACAATTTAAATAGAACAATGCAACTGGAGTGTCATGCATGTTAGATTTAAGGAGTAACATCCATTCATTATCTGTACTGCTTATTCTGCATTGAATTTAGAGAACAAGACATGCACTATGGGTCACACACCCAGTCATACACTATGGGTAAATTGGAAGCACCAATCAGCCCCATGTCTTTGGATTGTGGGAGGAAATCGGAGCACCATGAGGAAATCCACCACGCACATGGAGAACATGCAAGCTCCACCCATGTAGACCCAAAGGCGGCACTGAAACCCTCGGCCCTGGGAGTGCGAGGCCACAGTGCTAACCAGTATGCCATTTTGAACTCAAAACTTACTAATGAAAGATTACTAAGATGAGCTAGAAGAAGGGGCAAGGCTTATTCAGGGTTAGGTGATATCAGAAAGTTAAACCGTCATTCATTTCATTCTTATATTGATTGGTTCATCTGCCATTTTTATTGGGGGACAAAGTAAATTCTTTTTAAGGCTGCATGTTAAGTGATAAATCATCTCATCATCTCATCGTCTATACCGCTTTATCCTGTTTTCAGTATCCCAGGAGACTTGGGGCATGAGGCGGGGTACACCCTGGACAGGGTGCCAATCCATCGCAGGCACTCATACATACACACACTCACACACTCATTCACACACTACGGGCAATTTGGAAACGCCAATTAGCCTTTGGACTGTTGGAGGAAAACTGAGTACCCAGAGGAAACCCACTAAGCACGAGTAGAACATGCAAACTCCATGCACACCGAGGTGGGAATCAAACCTGGCTAGGAATCGAACCCGGACCCTGTACTGTAGATGCAAAGCGACAGTCCATACGAGTCAAAATTATTTAATGAACTTACAAATGACTAGAAAATTATTAAAGCGTGAATTTTGTCTAGTATATTTTCGTATAGTCTAGTATAACTGCTATAATTTCATACAGTAAGCTCATTAATGTAATACAGTATTTGTGCTAATGGTATGAAGACCAAGGGTAGATGAATCAGTAGCCCAAGAGCCCTGAACAAGAAATTCAACTCATACTGTAGATCTCCACCAAAAAAGATTTTTTAATTAAATTTACTTTTAAAAGTGCACCTAATTAGTCCCATGTAATTAAACTGAGTTACAATAACACAGTTTGTATTCATAGACCTAACAGACTCGATCATACAAAGTATTTTCGAAACCTTGAATAAAATTAGATACTTATCGGAAATGAGAATTGAATCTTGGTAGCTGGCATTTTGTGACAATCATTTTGTGCTGGTCTGAGGTCAATTTAATAAGATAGAATTTAATTTGCTGATCGAGCTCACCCTTTGAAATTACATCTATTAATATCTGTAAGTTTAGTAACTCGACACTGTATCCATGACATACACATATGCTGCTCTATAAACACAGGTGTGAGCAAAAATAAAAGGGCAGCACAAAGCTGTCATGTAGTATAACTCTTATGGAAGCTGGATTCGGTATTGACTTGGACTTAGTGGTATTTGTATGAGGGTTGTCTCAGTCTTAGACGTTGATCTCACAAAATATTATGGACTTTCGTATAACTGGCATTCTTGACTCCAGCGCTATTAGCTTTCCTACTATAAAATGAAATCCCACTTTAAAAAGGATCCTGGTTGCCTTCGAATATATTTTACATGCAATGCAATAAGATGACTTAAGATTGAGCCAACTAAACTGAAAGGAAAATCATATAAATAGTTTGACAGCAAATTATCATTCTCTAACACGTATGGTTTTCTATGATAAAATGTTTCATTGAAAACTGCTATAAAAGAAATTTTATTTAAGAAATGTGAAACATTTTGAGTAAAGTGTGACTCATCGAGTCATCAAGAGCCAATCCCGTCGCTCCTTTATCTCACATGATCAGAGAAGAACTGATACTTCCTGTGCAACACAACAGCTGATGTGAGTGGTACGAATGGGTTTAAAGGGTTTTTGGAGAATGTTGAAGCCAGGAAAAAGACGTCTAGGTTCTGTTACTGCAGTTGCAGTCATTCCAGTAGTAAGAAATTGCAGGCTGATACATTCTGTTAAACAGGACAGTATTCAGTTTGATGCTATTTGAATGTGTGATACTGTTGCGTAAACGCTGTGGGGTAGCAGAGAAATAACGTTACAAAAATTTTAATATGCACAAGTGATTTGTGTACAAGAAACATGATATGCACATGCTGTGCATGTGTGTGTGTGCGTGAAGCTATTGCATACAGTAGTTTTGTCTGGTTCTGCCCGCTATTATAAACCTTAAGGAACTATTACCTGTACTACGATAGGGAGCCGTCATCATGTACTGAAACAAAACTGAAACTTGTAGACGAGAAGTCTGTTTATAATGTTTCTCATGATTTTCCTTGTAATTACAATCCTTGTAATTAGAGGGTTAGTGCACGACAAATCTAATTTGATGCCACTGCTTTCTGTTTGACCCTCACTACAAAATCACAATCAAAGAACGAGTTGGCTATAGTTTTAAATTAAAACTCAACCAAGATATTATTGATACTAAATTGCATACTTAAATCTGGAAACACAACTGATTTACCCATTGTGACAAAACTGTGATGGATTTATAGCTTTCTGAAAAGAAAAAAAAATCATACTTGTATAACAGTCACTATCCCAGGAGACTTAGGCCTTGTTCACACGAGCGTTAAAATGGAGCGTTTTTCTGGCGTTCGTAGCGTCCGGTGAGCGTGGATCAAGTGCCGAGGGTTTTCTACACATAGGAATTAATAAGAGTGTTCACACGGGCTTTGGTGACGTGCATTTGTCCAGCTGCGCGTTTATACGGTGTCAAAAAAAACGTTGCATGCAGCTTTTTCTTGGCGTTCAAATTCCAACGAACGCAAGGAAAACCCGTCTAGTGCGTTTTCTTCCGTCCATTTTACGCTTCGGAGAACCGGATATATCCCATGATCCTACATGCTATACATAGGGAGATGTGAAAAAAATAATAAAAAGCTTAAAAAATAAAACTTGCGCGGAAATGTTCGCATTTCTTCATAAACCACAAAAAACGTCCTTTAATCCGACATTGTGCAGTCAGAGGGTGAACCCAGTAGGGCGGCAATTTTTTTCTCTCACTACTGTATGTCGCAGTATTATTGTTAAAATATTTTTTAGATGTTATATAAAAATATAATAATTTAATTAGAATTTTTAAAACAATAAGATTAATGTCTAATATAGCAAAATGGTCCATATTAAATGGAGGCACCTCAAATAAAACGACAAGGGCTTTCATATCCAGTTCCCGACACACTGCCCCCCACAGGTTAAACACACAAACTACAATTTGGGCTGCAGGCTGGCGTTAGACAGATACAAACGAACGCCAGTGTAGAAGTCAATCGAGCTCCACTACAAAACGCAACATAAATGTCTAGGACGTTCAGAGCTCGTTCGTTTATCCAAAAATTTTACGCCTGTGTGAACAAGCCCTTAGGGCACGAGCTGGGGTACACCATGGACAGGGTACTTGTATAACAATTTAACAAAATAATTTGGCATTTGTGCTTTTTATCACCCTTATGACTCAAAGAAAACATGCACAAAATATCAGTTTTAAATACTTTTCTCAGGAGTTCTCTCATTTTGCAGTCAAACTGTTCATATTTTGTTCCTTTGTTCTGTAATAATGCACTTAACTTGTTTAAGTATTTGTTATTATAATTTGCTTCCAGTTTTGAGGCCAGTTGGTTATGGGAATCCTTTTTTCATTCATTTTCTGTACCGCTTAATCCTGTGTTCAGGGTCGCTGGGGACCTGGAGCCTATCCCAGGAGACTTCGGGCACTAGGCGGGGTACACCCTGGACAGGGTGCCAATCCATCGCAGGGCACACACACATACACACACTCACGCACACACCCAATCACACACTACGGGCAATTTGAGAACGCCAATTAGCCTAACCTGCATATCTTTGGACTGTGGGAGGAAACCGGAGTACCCGGAGGAAACCCACCAAGCACGGGGAGAACATGCAAACTCCATGCACACAGAGACGGGAATCGAGCCTGGCCGGGGAATCGAACCCAGACCCTGGAGGTGCAAGGCGACAGTGCTAACCACTACACCACCGCGCCGCCGTTATGGGAATCCAAACCATGTAACTAAGTAGCTCTATTTCTTTTTGTCCATGGTAATAAGTTGATGTTTTATTCATTCCTGGAAGTGCTACACAAAATGATACAACTATATATTTGATGTACAACTGACTGCACAAGTCTTGCACAAGCTAATCCTTTGTGTTCATGAATTTGCATGGGGAACATATTGAACAGGGTATGTTTCGGAACCAGAGTGTACCTGACAGAATATCTAGGACATTTGTGAAGGGGAAGAAAAGAACAAGGGACTGCACAGTCTGCTGCACATAGTGCACTAGCGTTCATTTCTCAGAGCTTTCCAACACCTTCAGGGTTTATTCTCCTCACATTTTGGCTGGTTAAAATTTTAAATTACTTTCATCTGTCTAAATTACACTAACTGACAATTGCCAGCTCAATGCTAGTTCTAACAGAAGCAGAGTATATGTGTCAGTGGAGCAATAAACATAAACGTAATACCAATGCTGATATTCAGTACAACAGCACTCCCTCTCATGTGACTATTGCTTAAATAGGTAATACCTTTCATATTCTTATTCATAAATTTTTATTCATTTACTGTTCTTAAAGCTTGTTTGTTCTAGAGTCTTCAATTATGAAGTATTGGGTAACTTATTTGTGCGCCGGTTATTTGTGTGCAATAATTACACCATATTAATACTAGAGATAGAATTTACTAATAGACATTTCCTGAAATTTACCATCCAGAATACACTCACCTAAAGGATTATTAGGAACACTACTAATACTAATGGTGTTTGACCCCCTTTCGCCTTCAGAACTGCCTTAATTCTACGTGGCATTGGTTCAACAAGGTGCTGAAAGCATTCTTTAGAAATGTTGGATTTGTGGGATGCACATCCAGGGCCCGAAGCTCGCGTTCCACCACATCCCAAAGATGCTCTATTGGGTTGAGATCTGGTGACTGTGAGGGCCATTTTAGTACAGTGAACTCATTGTCATGTTCAAGAAACCAGTTTGAAATGATTCGAGCCTTGTGACATGGTGCATTATCCTGCTGGAAGTAGCCATCAGAGGATGAGTACATGGTGGTCATAAAGGGATGGACATGGTCAGAAACAATGCTCAGGCAGGCCGTGGCATTTAAACAATGCCCAATTGGCACTAAGGGGCCTAAAGTGTGCCCAGAAAACTTCCCCCACACCATTACACCACCACCACCAGCCTGCACAGTGGTAACAAGGCATGATGGATCCATGTTCTCATTCTGTTTGCGCCAAATTCTGACTCTACCATTCGAATGTCTCAACAGAAATCGAGACTCATCAGACCAGGCAACATTTTTCCAGGCTTCAACTGTCCAATTTTGTTGAGCTTGTGCAAATTGTATCCTCTTTTTCCTATTTGTAGTGAAGATGAGTGGTACTCGGTGGGGTCTTCTGCTGTTGTAGCCCCTCCGCCTCAAGGTTGAGCGTGTTGTGGCTTCACAAATGCTTTGCTGCATACCTCGGTTGTAACGAGTGGTTATTTCAGTCAAAGTTGCTCTTCTATCAGCTTGAATCAGTCGACCCATTCTCCTCTGACCTCTAGCATCAACAAGGCATTTTCGCCCACAGGACTGCTGCATACTTGATGTTTTTCCCTTTTCACACCATTCTTTGTAAACCCTAGAAATGGTTGTGCGTGAAAATCCCAGTAACTGAGCAGATTGTGAAATACTCAGACCGGCCCGTCTGGCACCAACAACCACGCCACACGCAAAATTGCTTCAATCATCTTTCTTTCCCATTCTGACATTCAGTTTGGAGTTCAGGAGATTGTCTTGACCAGGATCACACCCCTAAATGCATTGAAGCAACTGCCATGTGATTGGTTGATTAGATAATTGCATTAATGAGAAATTGAACATGTGTTCCTAATAATCCTTTAGGTGAGTGTAAATAGTCAATAACATTAGCATGTACATACAAAACCATCCACTTGCCATCTTGTCTGAAATATTTTCTAGGGGAAACAGTATATTATGTTGTAGATATACTGTACTGTATGTACTGTAAGCATAATGTTTCATTGCAGAGATTCTGCAGTAATGATCGCACTGTCCCAAGGTTTTGGAGAAAGCGCTGTCATTCCACCGGTGGTGCACCTACTTAATGTAATCCTGTACTCTACTTAAGTACTTTTTTTGAAGTACCTGCACTTCACTTTCAAGTATTTACATTTCGAAGGATTTCTTCTTCTTCTTTTGTTTAGTTTTTATATTACTTTCTACTCCACTATACAGTCATGCCTTCTCACTTATGAGTGGAAAAAATCAAGTGTTCAAGTATTTTTTCTTTTGGGGGAAAAAAGTTGCACTATTGTCACCTGATGATTATTATATCCAACTGATGCACTGAACGTTTGCCAGCATCGATGCCTTATTTAGACCACCTGATTTATGAATGGTTTTAGTGTGCTTAATGAAAATAAATAAGTAAATAAAGATTTGCAAGGGATTCAGAATTTTTATCAACATGCTTACAGTATGCAACCACTCTCAAAGATACAGAGAGAGAGAGAGAGAGAGAGAGAAGGTATTCTCACGTAGGATTTCTGTACTTCTTGCACCAGTGCATTCTACTGTACACTTAGAATGTCGTGTTTAGAATGATAATATACAGTGGGGCACAAAAGTATTTAGTCAGCCACCAGTTCTCCCACTTAAAAACATGAGAGAGGCCTGTACAGTAATTTTCATCATAGGTATACCTCAACTATGAGAGACAAAATAAGAAGGAAAAAAAAATCCAGAAACTCACATTGTAGGAATTTTAAGGAATTAATTGGTCAATTCCTCTGTAAAATAGGTATTTGGTCACCTACAAACAAGCAAGATTTCTGGCTCAGACCTGTAACTTCTTCTTCAGAGAGGCTCCTCCGTCCTCCACTCATTACCTGTATTAATGGCATCTACAGTATTATCAGTACAAAAGACACCTGTCCACAACCTCAAACAGTCACACTCCAAACTCCACTATGGCCAAGACCAAAGAACTGTCAAAGGACACCAGAAACAAAACTGTAGACCTGCACCAGGCTGAGAAGACTGAATCTGCAATAACTAAGCAGCTTGGTGTGAAGAAATCAACTGGGGGAGCAATTATTAGAAAATGGAAGACATACAAGACCTCTGATAATCTCCCTCGATCTGGGGCTCCATGCAAGATCTCACCTGTGGGGTCAAAAAGATCACAACAACTGTGAGCAAAAATCCCAGAACCACACGGGGGACCTAGTGACTGACCTGCAGAGAGCTGGGACCAAAGTAACAATCTTTACCATCAGTAACACACTGCGCCGCCAGGGACTCAAATCCTGCAGTGCCAGGCGTGTCCCCCTGCTTAAACCAGTACATGTCCAGGCCCGTCTGAAGTTTGCTAGAAAGCATTTGGATGATCCAGAATTGGGAGAATCTCATATGATCAGATAAAACCAAAATAGAACTTTTTGGTTAAAAACTCAACTTGTCATGTTTGGAGGAGAAAGAATGTTGAGTTGCATCCAAAGAACACCATCCCTACTTTGGAAGCATGGGGGTGGAAACATCATGCTTTGGGGCTGTTTTTCTGCAAAGAGACCAGGAAGACTGATCCGTGTAAAGGAAAGAATGAATGGGGCCAAGTATCGTGAGATTTTGACTGAAAACCTCCTTCCATCAGCAGAAGGTGAAACGTGGCTGTGTCTTTCAGCAGGACAACGATCCCAAACACACCGCCTGGCCAATGAAGGAGTGGCTTCGTAAGAAGCATTTCAAGGTCCTGGAGTGGCCTAGCCAGTCTACAGATCTTAACCCCATAGAAAATCTTTGGAGGGAATTGAATGTCCGTGTTGCCCAGCGACAGCCACAGCGACAGCCCCAAAACATCGGTTTCCTCCCATATCCCAATGACATACACATTAGGCTAATTCCCAAATTTGTCACAGTGTGCGTGCCCGTGCCCTGCAATGTATTGGCATTCCATCCAAGGTG
This sequence comes from Channallabes apus, assembly GCA_030522415.1. Lineage (NCBI taxonomy): Eukaryota > Metazoa > Chordata > Actinopteri > Siluriformes > Clariidae > Channallabes > Channallabes apus. The sequence continues at coordinate 50,939,240 of CM060105.1, forward strand.
CACCTCGTCTTGTGCCTTGGGATAGGCCCCGGGCCCTATGAGACCCTGTACACAATAAGTGGTATAGACGATGAAGATGAAAAATAACATACAGTAATCTCGCTTTCATATGTCCAGTCCAGTCTCCAGTACAGTTTGGATATTTTTGGTCTGCTCAGCTCATTCAATTAACCTTTTAAATGCCAGGTTCAGTGCATGTGTGTAAGTGTTGGTGAATTGTAAACTGCGAAAGTCAGCCAGAGAGAGAGAGAGAGAAAGAAAGAAACAAACAAACAAGCTACATCAAGTAGATATATCATTTTGCACATGACAGGGAAAAAAAAAAGTCCTATATGGAGCAAGAGTGTAGAGGGGAAAAAAATGACAGCGGCATTACATAAGGAGTCATCTTTGCCATAATGGAAGAGCCAGTGTTCCAAACATCAAACAACTCCACAAGGATTTTAAAATAGCTCTGTGTGTGTGTGTGTGTGTGTGTGTGTGTGTGTGTGTGTGTGTGTGTGTGTGTGTGTGTGTGTGTGTGTGTGTGTGTGAGCGTCTATACTTATTGCTGAGAAATATCAGATGTAAGAGGTGCATTATTCAGGAGCTTATGGAAGTAAAGAACAACAGAGGAAGACCTAAAGAGAATGAAAGTGCAGAAGAATAAAAGAGTGGTATCTGTGTACTGTTTAATCTTTGCCCAAATACAGATTGTTTTGCTGTCTCTTTTTCTCCTCACATCCCTACAATTCTCTTTTCATCTCACTTTCTTTTTTATCTCTCTTTAGCTTCCTTGCTCTTACTCTCAAGACCGCTTAAGATGATGAAAAAATACAACGGGAACAAATCTCCATGATCCACCGTCATGAATCAAAGTCTCCCCGGCACTGCCGACTTGTAAAAATTTCATGTGCGAGGTCATTTCCTAGGAAGTTCGGTGTTCATATATCAGAGCACTGCCGGCACACCACGTAGACACTATACGCACACACACATACACACTCCGCTGTTTCAAATACACGCATGTCGACACTTTACGGACACACAAACCTCCTAAATGTAGCGGCCTGCGTGCACACCATCATGTATATGTTAGGGATCCTATCGTTATGTCTCTTGACAGAGATAGAATAAAAAATTTGCCAAAGATATACACATTGGACGGAGCAGAACAGAAATAGCGAGACAGAGGCAGAGAGCGAGAAAGAAGAGAAAAAGAAAGAGATAAATTTCTTTCCACACTCCTCTGCTCAGTCCTCTTAGGAATTCAGCATGCCATCCACGCACCCATAGAACTCTTCATCACAGACAGACTGAGAGAGAGAGAGTTTCATTCTGTGGGAGAGAATGTGTATAATGAGTGTGTGTGTGTGTCTATGAGAGTGGGTGTCTATTAGTGAGTTTATTTGAGTAGGTGTGTATGAGAGAATGGATCTGTGAGAGAGTGTGTGTCTACAAGTCTGTGTGTCTGTGTAAGTGTATATAAATCGGTGTTTATGATGACGAATATGTGTATAAGAGAGAGTTTTTATAGGAGAAATAGGGTGGGTGTTTATGAAAGGGTGTGTTTTGGGAGTGTGTCTATAAGAGAATATCGTGTGTGTCCATGGTAGAGAGTGTTGATGATAGAGTTTGTCTAGTGTAGAGAATGCAATACGAGACCGCGTTTAGGTGGCAATGTGTTCTATAGGAGAAAATGTAGCTATAAGAGAGAGTATGTACAGTACATGGGACAAAGTGTGTCTATATACAGTCAGACGATACACATATGGCAGGGGGGGTGTCTATGAGAGGTTTTTCAATGTGGAAAAATGTGTCTATGGGAGAGAGTGCATATATGGGATAAAGTGTGTATATAGGAGAAAGTGTGTCTATGGAAAGTGTGTCTATGGGAGAAACTGTACATGTGGGAGAGGGTGTGTCCGTGGGAGAGAGGGTGCGTCTGTGGGAGAGAGGGTGCATCTGTGGGAAAAGGTGCGACAGTGGGGGAGAGGGTGAATCTGTGTGGGAGAGGGTGCGTTTGTGGTAGAAGGTGTTCATATGGGAGAGGGTGCGTCTGTGGGGGAGAGGGTGCATCTGAGTGTGAGAGGGTGTGTCTGTGTGGGAGATGGTGCGTCTGTGGAGTTGCGTGTTCATATAGGAGAGGGTATATATAGCAGAGGGTGCGTCTGTGGGAGAGAGTATGTCTGTGGGAGAAGGTGCGTCAGTGGGAGAGGGTGCGTCTGTGGGAGAAGGTGCGTCAGTGGGAGAGGGTGCGTCTGTGGGAGAAGGTGTTTATATGGGAGAGGGTGCGTCTGTGGGGGAGAGGGTGCGTCTGTGGGGGAGAGGGTGCGTCTGTGGGGGAGAGGGTGCGTCTGTGGGGGAGAGGGTGCGTCTGTGGGGGAGAGGGTGCGTCTGTGGGGGAGAGGGTGCGTCTGTGGGGGAGAGGGTGCGTCTGTGGGGGAGAAGGTGAATCTGCGTGGGAGAGGGTGTTCATATGGGAGAGGGTGCGTCTGTGGGGGAGAGGATGAATCTGCGTGGGAGAGGGTGCGTCTGTAGGAGAGGGTGTTCATATGGGAGAGGGTGCGTCTGTAGGAGAGGGTGTTCATATGGGAGAGAGTGCGTCTGTGGGGGAGAGGGTGTGTCTGTGTGGGAGATGTTGCGTCTGTGGAGTTGCGTGTTCATATAGGAGAGGGTGCATATATAGCAGCGGGTGCGTATGTGGGAGAGAGTATGTCTGTGGGAGAAGGTGCTTCAGTGGGAGAGGGTGCGTCTGTCTGTGGGAGAGGGTGCGTCTGTGGGGGAGAGGGTGAATCTGCGTGGGAGAGGGTACGTCTGTCTGTGGGAGAAGGTGTTCATATGGAAGTGGGTGCGTCTGTGGGAAAGGTGAATCTGTGTGGGAGATGGTGCGTCTGTGTGAGAGAGGGTGCGTTTTTGGGAAAGAGGGTGCATCTTAGGGAGAGAATCCGTCTGTGGGACAGAGTGACCATAATAGAGTCATTCAATAAGAAAATGTATCTATAATGGAGAGAGAGTGTGTAGAACGTGCTAGAATGTGTGTTTATAAGGAAGCCCGTCTATCAGTAAGTGTGTACATAGGAGAGAGTGGGTCTATGAGAGAGAAAGAGAATGTATGAGACAGAATTTGACCTTTTTACCTTTTTACAAAAAAAAGAAAGACGGAAAGAAATGAAGACAATGCCTATTATAGAAAAAAAGTGAGCAAGAGAGTGAGGGAGAGAGAGAGAGAGCGCGAGAGAGAATTTAGAATTTGTATGCATTCGTATATCAGCCCTCTTCTCTCGAGCTTATTAAAGATTGCTCTCATGGTCACTGACCCAGTGATGGAACACAAGCAAGGTCGTGTGTGGACAGACCATTTTCTTTTCGTTTCTTTTAAGAGCCCAGTCCTCTCTCTTTGTTTAATGCAAGCGGTATGCCTCAAAATTTAAGTGCTATTTTTTGTTCAGTTCATATGTTAGGATGATAACCTTTATATTATCCCTAATGTCATATTACATAACAGCCCTAAAGTAACATTTCAGCTGTTTCATGACAACTTGTACTTAATAATTTTTAAACACAATGCTTGCTGTCTCTCTGTCTGTCTCTCGGTCTGTCAGCATTTATGCGGTCAAAAAAAAAAAAAAGTCTTGCTTAAGAGTGCAGAAGGCCTTGGCCACACTTACACACAAACGTACTCACATACAGACGTTTTTCTTTAGAGACATGCCAACATGAACGCATACAGTAGTGTAGTATACACTCATATCTCCCAAGGTTATTTCGAGTACATGAAAGCATGTACAGCACACAATGCCAGGCAAACACTTGTGCCAATGCAACTACACACACACACAACTCTGGAGGAAGAACCAAAGGCAAGTGTGTAAATCAGACACACTGAATGCTGCATATGCCATGAAGTTCAGCACCACTCACAATGTCCATTACAGGTTCAACTCTCTCTCTTGGATGAAAGAGGCAAGCAAGTGCACTCCATTAACACCACTGCTGTTGCCAAATGGAACAAGGCCTTCAGAGTGTTACTGCTGCGCTGGAGCATAGCCACTCTGACTCAGAAATGTGCATTAGAGCTGGGAAACGACTAACCCAACACAAAAAGCATGTTTTTTTTTGGCCTCGCACTCACACAGACTCACACAGGTTTATAATGTCCCAAGGGTTAAAGTTGACTTAAGTACACTTGGCCTTGAACGGCCATCCAGGTTCTAATTATGACTAGTAAAAGTCGGAGATCAGAAAGAGCTTGGAATGAATGCTTGTCTTTGCTGTGGATAGGCCACTAAACTGGGGTAGTTGTGCGACTGCACGAAATGAATGATCTGAATAATAATCTGAATCAGTATCTAAATAAACTGTAGACTACTGTTTCAATGATACCATGCAAATGGTACAAATTACAAATTATCATATTATATATATATATATATATATATATATATATATATATATATATATATATATATATATATATATATATATAGTGTAACTTTTTAAACAAATGCTTCGCTAACTAAACTGTCCTTGAACATTTGTTTCATAGTTAAAAAAATTCAGCTTCATATTTACATAAGCAAGCACTAGCATACTGTGAGCATGTATTCTTTTTTCTGGCCTCGAACAAGTGGGAAGTAGAACGTTTCAGGTCAGAAAATACATAGGCCTTCAGCTGTATACAGAGTATAAGTGAAATGGACTACTGCGGAGGAGTTTATTTATTTTATGACCAGGTGGATTTTATTTGTGTTCGATCTGACCACCCCAGGTGTGTGGCTAAAACCGAGCAAGCAACGTTTAAATTTAGGAAGGAAAAAATAGTGTTGTTGAGAAAGTGAGGTTCATTGAAACCAGGCAGATTAAAGATTGGAAAAAGACCTGATGTCATCTTTGCAATCTTCAACTGCCATTTCCTACTGCTTCCTACTCCCGAAGTTTCATCAGGCACAACATCGAATGCCAGGTGAACTGAATAGCAATGATTATTAATTCTATATCAGTAAACTGGTGACAAGATCATGGGCACTCAAGGCTCATCCATACCTGCTCAACCTAATCCCACAAAAAAAAACAACAACAACAATATACTGTAGTAGAAATTTCTAAAAAAATGTCCACGCTGCCCAAGATAGAAATGAATTAGAACACCTAGAGCACCAAGCCTGCTGTGCATGGGGCTTAGCGTTGACGCAGCCACCAAGTTCCCCAGATAGCAGTCCATGGGATGCATCAGGCAAACAAATCTGAAGCAGTTTTCCACAGGAAGCCCAACCGCACAACACACAGCACCTAAAGGAACCACTAAGCACCAAGAACCAGAGTGTCCCACAGTACACCACCCCAGAGGTCTTGTAAAGTCATGGCCACCGGCACCAGAGCCATCCATGGCACAACATGAAGACAAAACCTAGGTTGAGTTATGGCTGATTGATGTAGGTGTGTGTTCTCGGTTTTAACGCATCGTCGTGTGATCCTTGTCTGTAAGAGGTTTGGCAATTCTGAAGCATGCTGAGTTGAATGGCATGCTAGTAAAGCTCACTCTGGTTTTCAACACAGTTAAAATATGCAGTAACATGATCACTGTTATCACTGCTGATCTGCTCTGCCACTCCATTATAAGCCAACATGTCACTGCGTTATTGCACTCAGAGATGTGGGAGGTAGATGAGAGCGAGATGAAGAGCAATGCAGAGAGAAAACGTGATTCGATGCAAAGAACGACAATCAGACGCCTCCTCTAAGTCAGGGTGTTGTGTTTGAGTCCGTCATAACGGACTACCTGTAAGAGTCCATTAATAATATAAATAAAAACAAAAGCGGGAGACCGACCAAATGTAGGAATCCGATGATATCCGTCAGCGCCCAATGTTCCTCACCTTCTATCACTTTACAATTTTTTTTCCATTCACAATGTGTGTTTTGTGTTCCAGAGGAAATATGAACCATGATGTGATTTACCGGGACTTTCTGATAGGTGCATTTGACTCATGCGGAATTTTATATCCGCTTTCTCTGGTTTCGTTTGTGATTTCATAACCTAATGTCATGCAAACATGAATCCCGATAAGCGTTACAAAATGTGTTTTGTCTTCGCTCAAGTGTAGAAAAGCTACAATCACCAAACCCAGCAGTTGCACTAACTTTAAACTTTCATGACACTTTCTCAGTTTGTCAGAATATGAGGTGAGAATTTTTTGGCCCTCATTCATGCAAACCATTTTTCTTTGACAAACACAGTTCAAAAAGTTCAATTTGAAAAATGCCATAAACTTCCATTCTTTTTGAGCAAACCACCACACGCATGTCTCATGACAAGTCAATCAGATCGCTTATGTTTGTCACACATAATCCCTGCACAAAACAGGTGCTGCCATGAGTGACGTAAATGTGTCAAATGGATTTTTGGAGAATGTTTAAGCCGGGAAAATGATGTTTTCTTTCTGATACTGCCATTGTAGTCATTCCAAATAACAGCGACGGTACTCCATGCGCTGCTTAACACCTGCTATACATTCTGGAAAAACAGGATATTATTATGCAGTTTGGATGTTATTGGTACACCATGCTAAATCCTCAACACAATTCTGTGGGATACTGTAGTGTAAGCACTGTAGTAAGTCAGTTACAGTGCAACCTGTTGTTACATCATTGCAAAGACACACAAACCTTGTGGACAAGAAATATGAGATACTCTTTGTTTGGTTCTTTTTGTAACTTTTGCTCTGTATTGGGATTTTTGAACTATGTTATAACTTTACGGGTTCATGGATTCGCATGATTTTCAACAATTTTCGTATTTAAAAGATTTCTGTGTAACAAAACTTAACATTTTTTTTTTTTTTGCTTTCATTTGCTGCCCTTACTTTCTGTTTGACTCACTGCAAAATTACAATCAAAGCATGAGGTTCAAATTTAACCAGTGTATTATTGGTACTAAATTGCACACTTAAATAACCTCAAACTGCAGACTGTTTTGTCCATAATGGCAAATCGGTGGATGATGGAGTTATAGTTTTTTTTCAAAATCACGAAAAACACAACACTCACACATACGTAACCCAAACAATTTTACAGAATATTTTTTCCATTTGTGATTTTTTATTACCCAAAGAAAACATGCACAACATATTCTCTATCAGTTCGCAATACTTCTTGCTTCATTTAAAAAAACAACAACATATTTTTCTCAAAACTGCCAAAATAATGTTCTCTTTTTGCTCTCAATATGATTAATGGGTTATTTACTGACTCGTACACTACACAGTAATAAGCCATGTTCCAATTTAAATTATATATGTGTAATATGTGTGTGTGTGTGTGTGTGTGTGTGTGTGTGTGTGTGTGTGTGTGTGTGTGTGTGTGTGTGTGTGTGTGTGTGTGTGTGTGTGTGTGTTTGTGTGCGTATGCAATGCGTGCATGTGTTTGTGTCATTTTGACATTTTGTTTTATTTTATCATTGCATGTTTTTATCTTATCATAGATTTTTAATAAAAGTATTTTGCAATGCCTGTGGTCTAGGAAGGGGATTGATGGCTGAAGAATTATTTGAATATAAAACAAATATAAAATTACATATCGTAACATATATGTTATGACCTGACCTCAACCGACAGAACACCTTTGGGATGACTTACTGTACTGTATAGCGTAGACTGCGAACCAGGCCTTCTCATCCATCATCAGTGTCTGACCTTACAAATGCGCTTCTGGAAGAAAGTTAAAGCTAAAAATAAGATTTAATGTAAGCTAATGAGATTGAATGTAATCAGTGATATTATTATTTCAGGTTGAAGCCCATATACAGCACATGTCTGCCTGTCTTTCTGTTCGGCAGAACTATATGTTTAACTTATTAATACAAATTATAAAAAATAATAGTATTAATACAATATATAAAAGTTTTTATTCATTTTTTAAGGTTGAGTAACTTATGCCTTGTTTACTCTTAGTTGTACTTCTTTCAGCGTCAGTCAAATACACTCCCTGTTTTATGTAGATTATTAAATCATGCAAAATTTTTCATAACATCACTTTTACTCAATGTTTACATTTTTTTCGCATAACAATATACTCTCAGTTTAGGTTTTATACATGCCCTTACCTCGGACCGTTGCGTATATGTTTGCTAATGGATGGCGTTCCACATCACTGCATTAATTAGCACAACGGTTTCAGAACATATGAGACAAACTGGTTTTAAACTACCCACAGGAAGAATAAACAAACATTGATATGTCCATGCATCTTTGAAGGTTCAGTTTTCATAGTGTACGTTGTAATAACCAAAGGATTTAAATACCAAAGAACTGACAAAGTTGCATTAAATTCTGTCCAGCCGGTTTTGCGTGATGCTGTGACCAAATCGACTGGACAGAAATACAGACAGACATACATTTTTCTGAGACTGGTTTCTTGTCGTCCCATGTATGAATCATGATGATAAAATTGAAAGGGCAAGTTCTGACCAATGTACAGTACAGACAAAACCTTTCATTTATTTATGTAGATGCAGAGCATTGCTAAAAGATTAGTATCCACAGTCAACACAGTTATTAGGATCATTCTTAAATGTCATTAGGACCAAGATTTTTTATTTTATTTTTTAGATTGGCCAATATGACAATATACACTGATCAGCCTTATAATTAACACCACATAACATTAACACATCACTTGTCCAGTACATGGACCATGGGCACCCAAGGCTCTGTTGTATACCCAATGCAGCACAACTCGTTGAAAAAAAATCAATGATAGAAAGGCACCAGAAAATCGCAGTTTCCATATTCCGATCCATATACTAATGTCTAATATAAAATATTCTTGTTAGACTATGTTGATTTAATCAGTCTGGAAAATAGCTCGGTTCTTCTTGTACTGTAAATATCAAACACAGCGGATTGGGCAGCTTTCTCTGAATATTAAGTGCAGCTCAAAGTATTCTCAAATTTGTTATGTAAGAGGAAAAAAACAAACCTGACTATTACCAGAGGCAATACTGGACTCACTTTATTGTTTTCTTGTGAAACTTGTGCAAAGTGTTCCAACTTGCAAGCTGTGGACTGCAAAATGAAATAACGTTTCTGGTGGAGTCAGCTTTTTCCCTCCAAACATCAAGCATTCAAAGGAAAACTCTAATCCGACCGTACGTATGAAAGAGCATCGAGGAGAGACAGAAATGAGCGAGTACTCTAAGAGAGAACATGGATGTTAATTTAGTATTAGAAATGAGTCTGAGCACAGAAATAGTCTAGAGCGATAAATTTACCTCATAAGTAATGGTGTGAAAAGGTTTATTGAGAAACTCCATGGGCTGAAAGCTAACCCAACCGCAAAGTTGAGTGAGTTTCAATCTGTTCGTATATTACAACAAATTCATGTCTGTTCAATTTTATGCCATGAAATAGAGTCCAAATGAGAAAATTATTGCAGGAAAGCTCTGGAGCCATCCATTGCTATTTAAAAAACAGGCTGCAGAACAGCACTGAATGAGAACTATTCATATAATCTCCTTTAGAAAAAGTATGCTGGATGGAGAAAAGCAGGCTGAATAGAGAAACGGACTTGCGTGTTGGGGACACACTTCTTTGTGGTTGTGTGTGTATGAGGGTCATAGTTAGCTCCTGGGGAAGTTAACATAATGTGATAAAAAAAAATGCAAAAAAAGAAAAACTGTGCTCTTTGTGACTCATTTCATTTTTAATTTTCCTTCATTTTGTGCAATTTTCTTTTGTAACATTTCTGAATAAAGCAGGTTCTAATGACCTAATAATACCTGGCACGTTGAGAGGGAAAGGTACAACATGACACGATATCGTTACCTAATAATATGTATTAGGTAACGATATTACCGCAACTGGTGGACGAGAGTTAGTGTACTGTAATTAAAAGCGGTGAAAGTAATTTTAAATTCTTTAATGTAGCCAAAGGTGAGGAGAATAAATCATGGAGGTGGACAGTCCTGAAAAACTTGTGAGATTTACTATTACCTAGTAGTGATGGGTCGTTCATGAACGATTCCTTCTTTTTGAACGAGTTTTTAATGTGACTGAGAAGAACGAGTAGTCTCCGAGAGTGATTCGTTCATTTTCTATTAGGCCCACATGTGCAAAGCATCGCAAATCCTCCATAGATTATGTACAGAAATGAGTAGTTTACCATTGGGGATTTTGTCCGAATCGTTCGTTCTTCGTCACGTGACTCCCATAGACTATGGAGGGCAATAGATTCAAAAGAACAAACAACTCAGACTGGAAGATATGAACGGTGAGCTACTCATTCTGTTTATCATAATATGTCCTTAGCTGCATAGTAATATTTTCATTACTAGCCAAAAATTGTGTATATAGACGTATTGGTGGTCTGTTTATTGAAACTGTAACATTTTATTTTATTTCTGATCAACAGAACAAAATGAACTAAATCACTCAAAAATGATTCATTCATTTTGACGAATGAGATTCAAAGAACCGAGTCACTAAAATTATTCAAACTTCCCATTACTATTACCTTGAACAGAATATTAGCTAACTTTTAGGATTCTCAGGTTTAATCCCAAATGCTATTAAATAGAAAGCTAGTGCTCTATGTACAGTATGGTGTACCATCACTTGTTTCACATAAAGTATCAAACAGTGCCCTTAAGGGCTATTAGAGGTTAGAGAAGGATTTGGGATTCAGCCTTGTTTTAGAAGCTCGTTAGCTTTGTAGCCTGTGATAGCCAGAAGCAGAACGACGCGGACAGTTCAGGGGCACTTCAGAATGACATAGAAGGAGACATGTGTTGTTTAAGATGACATAATGTTCAGATGACATCAGATGTGTTTTCATGTGAGAGAAGAACCGAAGCTGGTAAAACATCAATCTTTCTTATTAATGCTTAAGTATTAAATACACCTGCTTTAAAAAAAATACATGCTTTTAGTAGCTAATAACATCCAATTAAAATGTCAACACTCATTCTTTGTTAAATTACATACAATAGTAAACGACAGGGTAGGCTCAAGACAGGTATGTTCTAGAGAGTTAAGAGGTCTGCAGGTGAAGCACCAGTGTCTTATAACTTTACAGCCTAACTGCTTAGTTCTCATATTTATTGGTTAGATAAAGAATTGTGGCTAATTAAAGAAAAGCAAGCTGGCTCTCTTATACTCTAAAGGCCAGTTAGTCTGAGGTTTCACTGAAAATCCATCTAAAGCTCTGATCAGCTTCATCATACAATGAAATAATCTAGACCTGATCTCTTCCAGGATATCCCCGCCCAGGACAACCTCGCCCACAGGACACGAGGAGTCACTGAACAGTTCGATAAAGATAAAAATGATGTCATTTATATGCTATGGATTTTAGAGTCACTAGATCTCTACCCAGAATTAGATGTTTAGGACTTTAGGTGCTATATAGTGCTCTCAATCGATACCATTAAAATACCTATCGAGTATTTTGGGCTGCATTATTTGAGTACTTTCGAGATTCCATAGAAAGCATATTACCTTTGTTCTGATTACAATCTAATGCAGTACGTTTTTAAAATGGCAAAGAATATTTATATTATAACTATATGTCTAAGCAAAGTGTAATCCCTGGTATTGGGCAACTTTTGGACTCAATTAAAAAAAAAATTCTAAATTTCAACATTTAGATTTTTATTCTTTTATTATAGACAAAGCCAGTCTAGAATAACAGTGATGTACAAATAGCTATCTTATTTAACATGATTATCTTAAAATACTTTAACAAATTCTCACTTTATTACCATATTTCTCGTAACAGGGTGAACATGGTTGGACATCACAGACTGACTAGATAAAGGAGAAAATAATGACTAAATGGAGGAGTTAGGTGTTTACCATCCAGAACATAGCAATGCTCAATATGGTACCTTATTTACAGTATTTAAGAGACATTATTCAGAAATTTATAAATTTTTATTTGTATATTGATTTTTTCTATCTTTTTTAGTAAAAGCAGTTTTACTAAATAAAAAATAATAATAATAATAATAAAAGAAGAAAATGAGAATGAAGTGTGTGAGAGAATATAGTGAACGATCATATTGTTTCTGATGAGCAAGCCAAGGGAGATAGGTGCAAGGAAAGACTTTTCACTACCAAATTAGATGGTGGATCATAAATTATGGGACATACAGCAGGATTAAAGCATAACCTTTAAGCCATATTAAACTTTTTAAACCTTTTTAATGATTATACCCCATATCTCTACAAAATAAATGAGCAAACAGGCTCCAAGAGACATGGAAAAATGTTGAGTGCCTGATAAATAAAACCAGTGTTAAATGAATAAAAATATTAATACAGCTCAGATTTAAACGTTAAATACTTTTGTAACACTCTTTTAGAAATGATATTGTTTAATATTTTACATAAGAGATACCATTATCTGTACTGGGGACACAAAAGGAAGCAAAGCGAAGGAATGACCCAAATACATGTACATAATGCATATAAACTAATCATCCATATTTAATAACTAACTAACAAGAAGCTTACAAAAAATATTTACAATACAAGAAGGAACATATTGCAATTCCATTCTACAGTCTTTTGTAAACGGTTGCTGTTTAAAAATCGAGAAAAAACATGCTCATTCATTTAATGTTAGGAAAATACAAGCGAAATCAGTTGCTTGCAGTTGCAGCTTTCACAGTATGCTCCTGAAAGCTGCTCTGTGAATAATGAGTCGAGGAATTGTCAAAAATGAAATTTACACAAAGATTAGGGAGGGTTTTGTCTCTGCCTTTCTTTCAGAAACGCCTCATTTCTCTAGGATGTTTATCCGGTTTTATTATTATCAGTTTGTTTTAACTAATAGGCCTTGTGTATCACCCGAAAAATATTATACTGTATATTCGCATACCAAATAATAATATTAAAAATAGTACACTAATAACATTTACTTTGAATTATACTATGTGATTTGAGACGCATGCTTTGTGTCAGCTGTCATGGCCTATCACAACGAGACTTTTCAATACTATGGGCTCTTGTTATACATTTTCTTTCACCGGTGTGCTATGAACAAATAGATGTGATTAATATGAATATAAAGTCTGCACTTTGTTCTGTGTGTCAAAACTGGGTTCAATGTTTCACTGTATAAACAAAATATAAAAAGAAAAAGTAACTTTTTACAATACAAGACCTCTATAACTTTGAGTTTTACTTTTATGACTATTGGACACTTTATATTATACTACAAAAAAAAAGGAGCAGGTCAAATCTGTTTGGTAGCTGTGAGTACAGGGAGAACAGAAAGCTGTGTCCATTAACTGAAGGGCATACACACACACACACACAAAAAGAGAAAGAGAGAGAGAGAGAATTCAGTCTCGGTAGACAGTATAAAGAGAAGAACTTAAAAAGTACAGAAGTAAAATAGGAGTAGAGGACTAAAGTAAAAAGATTTTGACAATAAGTCCTAGGAGAGGAAATTATAAAAGGAAAAAAGGACAGATCATGAAAAGCAGTGTGAAAAGGAGTGTGTATTAGGAGCAGAGAGACACTGATGAGTGAAGTTTAACGGGCATGACTGGACCTTTTTTTTTTTCACTTCAGCTTGAGCATGAGTGCTCTCTCTCTCTCTCTCTCTCTCTCTCTCTCTCATTCTTTACCCAGCTTTGGGCCAGGATTAATAATAAATGGTTTACAGATGGTCAATAAGAGATGGACAGGGAAGGCCAACTGGGACGCTTATTGATGTGAGGACAACCATTAACTCATCGTTTTTCATATTAAAGACACCTGTCAATCACATCACACACCTTAGGGGGGGACAGCAGAGATTTAGGAGGCGCGTACATTTACTTTTGCTTATAAAGTAAAATCAAGATGACTAAAATTTTAAGAAGGTTTCCTCACCATCTATGTCTTCTTGTCCTTCTTCACTGTTTTCTCTAAACATTCCGGTCCTTACAAAGCCAGAGGCCTGGAAAGTCCCCATATCCCTGCCTCTTGTTCTCCTCTATTGACATTTACTCAAGCCTGAGATCTCTTCACACACGCGCACACACACACACACACACACACACACACACACACACACACACACACACACACACACACACCCACACACACCCACACACACAGCCGTTCCCAACATACCCGTGTCTGTCTCGGTAATTCTCTTTCACGCCTGCTTGGCCTGCTCCCCATCCGGAGGTCAAAGGTCAGCTGCCTCTCCTGCAGCACATATTTAATTCATCAGCTCGCCTCATTATGTGCCGAGTGTGTGCGTGTGTATGTGAGGGACGGAGGGGATTTGAAAGGAGGATTTAATGAGTGCAAACGTGTGCAGTAAAGCAATAAGACTTAGCTAGAGCGATGGGGAAACAAGTATGTGTGCTACGAGTGCGCGTGAGAGGCAGAGAGTGAGCTAAGAGAGGATTATGTGTCTTTACCTCCACACAATATAAGGAAATATATCTGAATACTTTTGGGAAAAGGGATATGCAATGAATCACCAGATTATTAGCTGAACATATCCTTTTCAGAACTGCATTCTGGTTATTTTTGCAGCCTAAAAGATTTAAAAGGGAAAATTTGCAAATCTTACGATGTCCTATGGGGGGAAAAAAGTAATACATACAGTACATGAACACTACACAACTGATTAGCAACTACTTGACTTTGTGTAATTCTTTTAGAGATTCAAAACTGATAATAGAAACATACAATCTGATGCGTTTTGTGCATTGAAAGTTGGCTAGCCTTTGTGAATTCGTAGCTAGTTACAGTATGATGTATGCTTTGTTAGCTAGCCTTTCATGTCTCGTTAGCTAGCTTCAATAATTTATTAGCCAGATTTTGCCACGTGTCAGCTAGCTAGTGTCTATGATTTGTTAGCTGGCTTTTACGATCTGTCAACTAGCTAGTATCCATGATTCATTAGCTAGCTTTTATGACTTCATAACTACCTAGCCTCTATGACCTCCCACTGTGACGACCCATAAAGCATCCCTGACCAAATAAATAAAGACTTACACCGTAACATGGTTCTCCAATTGTCCTCCTTTTTCCTTTGTCTCTGCCTTTCGCTCTCTTTTATTAATGACCCAAAGAGGTTCATCCTTTTGATATGTTGAAACTGCAGACATACTCTAGTGAGATCTTCAGAAAAAGACATTTTTATAGCCAGGAAAATAAAGATTAACGAATAAGACTACCAAAAATGTTTGGTTTTAAAATCTCAAATCAATTAAAAAACAATTAATTATTAAATATTATGAAAGTTGAAGTCTATTGCCCTGTTATTGAACATCAAGCTTCTTTAACCACTTGTGTCACATCTTCTACTATGATTATGTTGTATTAATACAAAAATTCAAGTTCAAAATTTTAAAATTAAAATTATATAACAGTATAATAAGAAGTGAAATGCTTATATGACTTATATGTCCATGACGTAAAAGATAAAAAAAGAAAAACCACCACAAATGAAGTTTTACACTAGAAAAGTACAATTAAACTAAAGATAAAGCTTTTATTTTATAACTTGAAATTAAGTTACAGATATGTGCATTACATTGGAGTCAAAGCGTCTATGATTAAGTTTAAAATGCGACATATAAAAAGTATAAAAGTATATTAATTATATAAAATAGAATGTGGGCATGACAGCAGAAGAACTGTATGATTTGAAACAAGAGTATGAAATGATCTATACAAATAGAATAGATTCAGTTAATTATCACATGTACCGTACAGCACACTGAAATGATTTATGAGATGTGTATCAGCAGCAGGGTGACCTAAAGTGCAAGATAATATTCATCTTATGTGCAAATAAATAGTGTGCAAAATGAAATATGCGACATGTGGGAAATGTGTCACATGATCCTGGTGTGTTAGCTGGAATGTTGGGTGTGTGCGTGTTGGCTTGGAAAAAAGCAAATCTGATCAATTTAGTATTTTTGGGTGTATTACCACGTCAATTTCCACTATGAAGTACTTTGAGTAGTAACATAATCTCATGCAAAATCAATAGAAATGAAAAATGCTGATTATTGATAATATATCATCAATATATATATATATATATATATATATATATATATATATATATATATATATATATATATATATATATATATATCTTTTTTTTTTATTATTTTTTTTATTTTTATTAATAAATTAAAAAGAAAAGACATAACCGCCGGCCCCTCCCATGACCCTATATTAGTCCCTCATTACTTTTCATAGGAAATTTGCAGAGCAAATGTTCCAGTTTAGGTGAAAATCCCAAGCTCGCAACATTTAACACAGCTTATCAGGTGCGGCAGACGAACTCACTCATTAGCAAACTCACTTGTGAATTTGTCACATTTGCAGCATTCACACAATTAACAGAATAGAACGTAAAGAATGGGAGCCGTAAAAAAAAAAAAAAAAAAAAAAACCACCAACAGTGAATATGTGAAATTAGATTAAATGCAAGTCTCTGACTTCTCTTCCTTTCTTTAAAGAAAGCAGCGTTGTGCTCACTTAATGAATCCACATTTAAAGTTCCTATCAGCCACCAGCAGGCACGATTTTATTCAGTGCCGTAACCAGTGACTTTGAACAGCCGTACTGCAGACGCACTTGCTGGCTTTATGTGTGGTTAAGGACTTGTTTTGTCGCATACGCTGGAGAGAGGTGACAGGTGCGGACTTGAAGAGCTGCTTTAAGAACCATCTGCTGCTAATCAGAGAGGGAAATAAAGCGAAGAAAGGTAAATAGTTCAAAAAGTACACCTTTTTCCTAAAAAAAAAAAATAATTATTATTATTTTTTTAAAAATTAGTGGTTATACTTTCCATGGGGGCTGTGTGTATTATGACCCATTAATAAAGTCATAACTTTATGAAGTATTTATGAATGATTTTGTAAACTAGCCATTATGAAATGTTACCAGAGTGCACAAAGAATGTCACACACAGATAAACAACTTATAAGACTTACAGGACAGTCTTCCACCTCCATGTTTTTTTCTTCTCGCCTTTTTGCTACATAGCACCAAGAATTTAAAACAACTTACACCTCTGAGTGTGTTATAGATGTGACCTTCATAAAAAGTGTTACTCTTGTTTTTTTTTTTTTTTTCCAAAAAGCATTTGATCATCAAGACAAGAACACCCTTAACCTTTTAAGGCCAAATGTCTCAGAGGCACCAGGTTTGTGTCATTTATTAAAAATTATTATTTTTTTTTTTTTTAACAACAGAGGCTTTTTTTTTTTTTTTGCTCATCTGGAAGATCAAAACAAAAAGTTCATCCTACGAAGCAACTGCAAACATTTTAAACACGTTTCATGTCAGCTAATTCATTTTTAATTAGGATATTTTACATGAAGAACACAACATAGAAAGAAATCTAGACATGACCCTTGGACATGTCAAATGTGTGTCATGTTTCAGTAGCTGGACAGTCGCTGCTATTTATCATCGATGAGCTTAAAAATAAAGAAATTCAAAGTAGAGCAAGTCTAGACTAAATGTGCATTTTCACTTCTAAACTGACATTAACTTTGTTTTTTTATTTGCTGATCTGTTTTTAATTCACAAAGAAAGCTTGGACCTTTTATACGTAAAGGTTAAAAGCTTTCTAATCAGTATGTCTAACATTGTTAACTACCATGCATTCTTTGTTTGTTCGTAATTCTCCCTGCTTTATGCTTTCCAGTATATTAAACTTTGTAATGGACAAATGGAAACCTTGACCTTGAGGCTAGTTCATCCTCAACATATTTCTGAAGTGTTTTATTAATACTAGAGTCCATCAAAACATAACCCTATCCATTTTGCTACATCTTTTGCTTCACTTGCCATCCACTTAAAACACACACTGTAACTTTCTAAAGGCTGTGAACTTGTAGCATTCAAATTGCTGTCAGCGGTGTTCGAATTACACAGCGGCATTCGGGGGAGCCCTATTTTCAGGTCTGCACCATGGCTTCTCAAGTACATATAATACATATAACTGCACAGCAGAGCGGTCAATAACTGGGTTACTGTGAAAAACAAAAATATTACTACTGCAGGAATTTAATACCATAGTACCAACATCATGAAAATCAAGCAAACAAAAAAATTTTACATCCCAGGCAAACAGCATAGACAAAAATAACATATTTCCGCATAATGCAATTTCTGTTATCTCAATTAATGACCTATAGTCCATTCAGATACCCTGCCCACTCGATGACGAAGAGTTCAGGTGGAAATCTGGAGTGCATTGCCACGATGCATGGAAGCCACAGCAGGAGTAGAAACACAATTGTGTTTGATTTTTATTATTGGAGTCTGATATTCAGAAAATCTAAAGTAATCCGTGACTAAAAAACACAACATTAACATACGTATATATATTTTTATGTATTTTAGGAACGTACGAAAAATTAAATGTAACCTATAAATCAAAGTGGACATTTTTTGGATGAGCTCTTAAAAATTGCCCACTTTATATGTCAGGAACTTATGAAAAATAAAATATAACCTATAAAACAAAGTGGACTTTTTTTTTTAAGCGCCTAAATATCTCATCGGAGGTTTTCAAGGGAGCTCATGCCCTTTTCAAGGGAGCCAAGTTCCCCCGTAATTCAAACTATGGCTGTCAGTTTTAAACTGCCTGGATGAAATTCATTTCATTTCATATGTAAATTTAACCAAAACAGCTAGACTCTGTTTCTTTCACCCCTTTGAACAATTAAAATTAAGGATTAACCAGGGTTTATGCGGAATCAGCTCCTGCCAAGATGAATGGATGGATGGATGGTCCAGTTCGGACAAACCCCCTGTAACGTCACATATAGGCTTTGTGAAGAACAATTTTGAAGCTCAACTGCAGGGTCTCTGGTTGTCATCATCTTGCCATTCCGTTGTGTTACTATGTTTGCTACTGAATATTTGAAATTTCCCATGGAATCAATAAAGTATCCATCCATTCATCTTGGATGGACCCTGGTTAATCCTTAATAGTTCAAAGGGGTGGAACAAACAGAGCCTAGCTGCTGGTTGGAACATGCATGCTTAGATAGCTAAATTAGCATTAGCTTACAGTAGCTAAAATGCTAGTTAATGCTAATTAAAGTTGGTTAACATTAATTAATATGCTTGCATTACTTTTCATTTATCTGGACATGTCAACTGTACAATCTTTGGTCTTCGCATGTCATACTATGTGATGTAAGCCTAGTGCTTGCATGGTCATGCAATATCATGTGATTTGCAACTATTGCACACCTGAGCAATTCACTTCTGCACTGAGACATGTTTAATGGTCATGCTCAGGCACATTCTTCTGTGTCGCGGTAATACGGTGTAATCTGTACATTCATTGCCAGCACCACGTGGCATCTCCAACATAACCAGAGCTAAATAAAATGATAGAAGACATTTTGTTTTGACATGTAGGTTATTCATTTCGGTATTAGAACTAAAATCAGGTCTAATGAGCACCAACACATCTGAGGGAAAAAATGCATCCTTAGTTTAAACACCAACCGACTTTAGAGCCTAGATTGCTGGACTGAATCTTCCTCAAGTCTATCCTCTTATTTAAATAAATGCACTTAGAAAGTGGGTGTATTTACGCATGTGTGTACGTTTCCAAATGTAAGCCGACAGCATGCTGTATTGTATGCTACATGCTTCCCGTTCCCAATTCTCTGCCTGGCTTTCGCATTCATTCTTGTGTGACTAACACATTGTCTCTGTGGCACCATTATATTCAAGCAACTCAGTAAAGAAGCAGAAGGCTTTCTTAGATATTTCGCTCCATTTGAGTTCGCCTTTAATTGCCTGCGCCGTATCACATGAGGGACTTTCTCGGCTTGTCGCTTCGAGTTCATCTTTACTTCCCGGCCCACGATGCAACAGAGGCGGTATGTTTACAGTGATGACACTCAAAAGCAGTAATAGAAACCCTCCCATAGGAGCGTGTGCATATGCTCTCTCCTGTAAACCTGCAAAATCAAAAACTCAATACATTCTTTCTTTCACACAGCACAGCGATTATCAAATCTCTCTCTTACTCTCAAACACAAATTGTTCTCCAACACGTACATGAATCCAGTGACTTTTTAATGGCTTGTTCATCAGGTTTCAGATTAATATGTATTCAATACATCAATGATTTCGTCATATTTCTTTCATAAAACATGAAAATGTTAAATAAATAAACTAAAATCCAAGAACAGTTGTTGAATTCCCAAAAAAAAAAAAAAGTTTCAGGCACGATTTGCTAGTTAAATTCTGCACAAGGATTTACAGAGGACCTTGCAATGTTTTTAATTCAGGGTCTAACTAAAAACAATGGTTCTGGTGAGATAGTGGTGAAGGACTGATTTTTAGTTTTAGAAAGCAAATTGCTTTCTCTTTCACAGTCAGCATCACTCTCACCCCTGCTTACATTATCTCTTTAGGGGGAAAAAAGTGACCACACGAGACCCATGAGGCACAGCAAAAATATTATTAGAAGAGGCTGTCAAACTGAAATCTTATGAGAAAAAGAAAGACCATGTTAATTAACACTGAAGTTTGGACACTGCACTTTGCTTATTCATTCAACCATTTATATTCAGTAGCTGGTTTATCCTGGTCAGGGTCATTGTGGTTTAACTTGGTCGTGTCTGCTGAAGCAGAACCACACGCATTAGATACACGCAATAGACTCTAAATGTCACTAAATAACTGACAAAACTAAGCTGATTAAGTTCCTATGTTTTTAAAATGTTACTGAATGTATATGAATTCATTATAGCAAATCTACAATATATAGGAGGTCCAAACAGAAAAAGCCCAGCCTTTACCCTTGCTCATTCATGTAAATATCAGGGGAGTGGTGGCTCAGGTGGCTAAGGCCCCAGATTAATTGAGGATCTCAGGATCTGGGTTTGAGCCCAGCTGCAAATTACTCGGCCACTGCATGCATTGCCGGTCCCAGGACCAGTTAGAACTACTGAATGGGAGGGTTGGGTCAGGAAGAATATTCGGCATAAAACCTGTGCCAAGTTGTGTATGAATCAGATGATCCGCTGAATCCGCTGAAAGAATACAGTATTTCAGTGGAACCTCGGATTACGAGCATAATTCGTTCCGTAAGTGGGCTCGTATTCCAAAACACTCATAAACCAAATTAAATTTTCCCATAAGAAATAATGGAAACTTAAATTATTCGTTCTACAGCCCAAAAATCTTTACCTTTAAAAAAGGTAAAAAATAAATCCCGACAGATAAGTGTTTCCCGTTTGTGCGTGTGTGTGTGTGTGTGTGTGTGTGTATGTGTGTGTGTGAGAGGCTAGAGTAAGTGGAGACTCTTGCTATCAGCCCCTCCTGTCTCCCCCTTCTCATCACAGTAAAACTTTCTCCTCTCGTCTGAATTAAACACACATTAATGGAAAGACTGTTGTTTTCTTCAAATTTATTAAAGCCTCTCTGCTTTATTTTAATGTTGCTCGCGACAGCGTAACTGTAGAACAAATCTCAGGCTCTATATCCTAGCTTACATCTCGCATTCGCGTTCAAAGACACCGGACTGCATTACACTGCATTACCCACAATGCATCTCTCGCACTGGACTGCACTTCCGTAAACAGCGGTCATAAATCAACGTCTCTCTCCCGCTACACTATTTAATCTGAAATTAGCAATAAACATCGCTAATGACACTTGTGTGAGCGTAAACTAACAGAATCACTGCTGTAAAGTAAAACAAACAAATGAACCGCCACCTTACCTCCGAAAAGATTTGCGACATAGAGTTTCTTCGTAATGTGTGTCTCTCGCGCGCGCGTGTGTGTGTGTTTGTGCCGGCAGTGTGTATGAATCCCCCTTCAGAAACAGTGTCAAATTACGCTCGCGCACACACACGCACACACACACACACACACACACACACACACACACACACACACACACACACCGCGATGAGGAAGAAAATGGATTTTTAACCTCTGCATTGAGAATTTCTTTTGCTTTACTCGCGCGACCACATGTGTGTTATGAGAAACGGTACGCGCGCTGTACACACGCGCTTCCAAACACAAAATAAAAGGAACCTAGTTGTAGCCCATCTGCCTTAAAGGTTGACCTCTGGTGCATCTGTGATGCTTTTCTACAAACCATGGTGGTAAAGACCGGCTATCTGATTAACTATTCCCTTCCTGTCTGCTCGAACTAATTATATTTTTTTTTGACCTCACTCATCAAAAAGACATTTCCACACACTGAATTAAAGCTCAATATATTGTATACTCACTGAATCAGCCACTACACAAGGACACCTTGATAGTATTGGGTTGGAACCACTTTTGTCTTCAGAACTGCGCTAAGTAATCATGGCAGAAACTACACAAGATGCGGGAAAGGATTCCTTAGAGATTGTAGTCCTCATTGATATGATAACATGCCACAGATTCATTGGCTGCACATCCATCATGCAGATCTCCCACATCCTGAAGGTGCTCTGGTGACTGTGGAGGCCATATGAATTCATTATCATGATCAAGAAACCAGATTGAGATGATTTTAGCTTTGTGACATAGCACATCATCCTGTGGTCATAAAGGGATGCACATGGTCAGCAACAATACTCAGATACTGTATGCTGTGGCATTTAAAAATGCTTAATTGGTATAAAGGGACACAAAGTGTGACAAAACAAAATATATCCCCCACACCATTACACCACCACCAGCAGCTTTCAGGCAGAAAGAATCCATGCTTTCATGTTGATTAAACCAAATTCTGGCACCCGGTGTGGTCTTCAACTGCTGTAGCACTTCTACAAGGTTTGACGTGTTCAGAGATGCTCTTCGGCAATCAGCCCAAAACAGTCTGACCATTCTCCTCTGACCTCTGGCATCAATCATGTATTTTCACCTAGAGACCAGACATTTACTGAACCACTCACTCACAGAACATTCACTGTAAACCCTAGAGACGCTTGTGTGTGAAAATCCCAAGAGATCTGCGGTTTTGGAAATACTCAGACTATGTTCAAAGTCTCTTGAATCACCTTTGTTTCCTATTCTGATGCTCAGTTTGAAAGTCAGCAGATTGTCTTAACCATGTCTATATGTCTTAATACATTGAGTTACTGCTATGCTATGAGATATTTGCATTAATGGAATGTCCAATAGGTGTGCAGACTATTATAAAATTGTAGGAATGAGTAAAGGTGCAGGTGTTTCTATTCAAGTGGCTGGCGAGTGTACAGTATGGATAATTTAGGGAGTATCTGCAGTATCCTTCATCAGCTATGCAAGCAAAGTGCTTTTGAGGCTGTAGGAGGTGAAACCAGTGAATATTTGAAATGGCTGGTAATGAGTGTTGTCAGAACATGACATTCATTCCATGGGGTTCCAAAGTTCCCAGAATGTAGATGAGCACTTTCTCCCTACATTACAACAACTAGCAGTGCAATCTGGGATGCCATTAATGTTACAGTGATTGCTGTTGAAGTGTCTCGCTACTAGAAAGTAGAAATCCTTCATACTGATGGTAGGAAAGTGCTCGACAAAACAATCATCCACTCTCCTCTTGGTTTCTCCATTGTATAGCTGATTGCATCTCTTTTGCACGAGAGACAATAAACAACTCCTGCCTTCATGCATGAGAAGTGAGGAGTCACAAAAAAAACAAAAATGAAATAAAAATGTGATTAAGTGCCAGTGTTAATAAACTTGTTTGTGGAACATTTAGAACAGCTGCATGCAAGAGTGCTTATTGTCTAACCCTCCTTGGTTGAGGGTGCAGATACTATAGATGTTTTTGTGTGTGTTGTATGTGTATGCATTTTTTGTTTCCATACTTTTTTATATTGTTTCTAAGCTACTTTTTGAATGTAAAAATGAATGTAAAATTTTATGTAAAAATGAATGTAAAAAATGAATGTAAAATGAACATACTGTCGAAATAAGTACTAACAGGCAGTTTTTATTTGTTTAGTTATGTCTCGTGTTAGGGGGTGTATGCATTATGTCATAGGAGAGTGAGTGCTGTTGTACTGAATATCAGCACGGCTGTGATCATATAGTCTGGGGGACTCATGGACGTAGAGTATTAGGGTGAACTGGTATGTTTAGATGCTGTCTTCCCCACTCTCATTGATAACTCAGGTTTGTTGACAGTGAAGTGATTGTTTGCTTTACATCTCAGGGAGCCCTCATGTTTGTGTTTCCTGTGGCTTTCCCTTTTAGTTATGCTGTTATAATTAGTCCTGTCAGAGTCCCTGCTTGCAATAAATATACATTCACATTATACATTACCTGTACGTGACTGTGACCATACCTAACTGTTCTCTCTCCCCTATCCTGTTCTCTCTCCCCCTCCCTCTCCTCCCTCTCTCTGTTCCCTCTCTCTGTCGAGCTACACATGTGGTTCCTGAGCTGCCAGTGATCCTGACTCCCTCTGCCCTCTGGACCTGTCTGACTCATCCTGGTGCCCCGCTTCTGGTTGGAAATCTCATCACATGGATGCCCCGTGTGTCTGCTTGGGATGCGTCCGGTGTCTGGAGACGGTTTCACTCTGCCATGAAGACGGTTCTGGACTCGACTGACATTGACAGCTGTTTCTCTGAGGACTTGACTTGGTTGCAGTTGCTGGATAGTTTAGGACAGGAATTTCCTACAAGTCTAACTGAGCCTCCAATAACTACTGTACCTGGACTCCATATTAACATCAATTAACATCAACTGTTATAGCTGAACTGACTGCCACCTAAAACGCAGTATGAATGCAGATCATTTCTTGCTTTCTGTTTCACCCAAATGAGGATGGCTTCCCTGTTGAGTCTGGTTCCTCTCAAGGTTTCTTCCTATTACCATCTCAGGGAGTTTTTCCTTGCCACTGTCGCCCTCGGCTTGCTCATCAGTGACTATCTGAACATTCTGATTCATACACATTCACATTCCATACAAACTTTAATAATTATTTTGATTGTGTAAAGATGCTTTGCAACAGTGACAATTATTAAAAGCGCTATACAAATAAAATTTAATTGAATTTAGTTATGTGTTGTGTTATATACTGTTTATGCATTATGTGTCTAGAAACAGATAGACATTTATGTTTAAATAATGTCATATGAAGAGGGAGTGCTGTTGTGATCACAGATGATGGCACAACCTCGAGTGTAATATTATATTGCAACAAGTTATAATCTGTTGATAGATTCTGTAAAAGCAATTCACTCCAGAACTAAAGGACCACTGCCCTGCACATGTAAGTGTTTTCCCTGCTCTATCACACTTACCTCAATTAAGGAAAGGCTGTTAATTTGCAGATTACTTCAAGCAAGTGTGCTTAGAGGTTAGAAAACACTTATGTACTGTAGCAAGACCAAGTTGAGAAGCACCTCGTTTCACCCCATCAATAAAAGCTAACTAGTAGATAACCTAACTGACTTCCCTGAAAATTTGTTATAATGCATATAGTATACAGAACACCCCTAAGCAATATCACTGTACCACCTTACAGTAATTGTATATCTTCGAAGTTGAATAGAACGCTAACAAATCCTAGTACACCTTTCTGTCAGTACTGAGATTCTTTTTTCTTCCCCCAATACTTTGTATGTTCAACTTTGCTTTTGATAACAGACTCACTCCTACTTGGCATGGAGGATTCAAGTGTTGCTCAAATACAGTATCTGAAGAGGTGTTCTACTATTCTACAGGGACTTTTTTTTATTATTATTATGATTTCAGATGCTCTTTGCCGAAGGGGTTGTATTGCTCTACCCTTCTTTTTAAAAACACTAGAAAGGTATTCTACTGGCTTCAAGTCAGATGACATACTTATTCAAGCCAGGTCACAGTTTCACGTTTTCCTTCTTTAGAAACTCTTGGCAGTGTGCTTTGGATCGTTATTATGCTGGAATCTTCCTCTTCAGATACGTTTCTGGGGAATAGGATTCATCGTGTCAGCCAGACGTTCATGGGGCCATCTATAAATGTCATCTTCTCAGCACCTTTCGCACTCACGCAGCCCCGTATCATCACACTCGCAGCTCTCCACTCCACAGCTTGATTCTCAGGACGACGCATTCTGTGTGGTAGCCCTGGCCGGGTTCATTTTCAAACACGCAGGACTCCATCTGAGCCGAAGTAATTTATCTTGGTCTCATCTGACCGAAGAATGTGCTCCCAATATTCATCAGGTTTCTTGAGCAAAGTTTAATCTTGCAATTTTGCGCCACAGAGCAGGGATGTTTTTTTTTTTATTCAATGTCCTTCAGATTGTCTAAGATGTCATCGAAACTTTAATTTCCACTGATAACCTTGTTTTTCAGAGCTAGGCCTTGGCACCACTTAAGGGGGGCACTGTGGCGCTGATTAGTGCCACTATGAGTGGTTCAAAACATCCTCAATAAGGCTACGACTGTGTTTCAACTGATTTTTAGTTGATCACAGATTTCACTTTATACTTTCCCATCTTAGTGAAGTTTTATAATAAGAATTTTTTCAATGTTCCCTGGCATTCTTTGCCATGCGTAACCATGACGCAGACATTCACAGGAGGTTCTGGCGTTTATAGATCATTTGATTCCCATTCATGGAGAAGGGTTAACTGAAAATCAGAGGTGTGCTAATTTTTTTAATGAGCCGTCAGTGACAATCTTACCCGAGGTGGCTCAGAGGCCATTGCAGTCGTTTTCATGATGGTTCAGCGAGTGGAATGCCTGATTCTTGAGAATTGATGGTAACTTGTCAGTAAACTTGTGGAAGAGACACATCATGAGCGGAAATATTAAGTTTAATATGATTTTTTTGACATTGAAAATTCATGCCATTCTGAAACATTTAGCCAATGATTCATTTCAACAGGTTTAAGGTTCAGTATTATGCAAATAAGAAATGCAAATGCTAAATATAAACATACATCTTAAATGTAAATGTTTAATTGTGGAAGCTAAATGTTTCATTCATATGCTAATTGCACTTGCTCTCTATGAGTTTTGCGTGACTGTGAATAGAAAGCTCTACAGCGCTGCCGGGACTGAATTCTTTATGCTGTTGCTGGATTTACAGTATATACAGTATGATGTCTACAATTAACATGGAGATTTATATGAAATATTTATGTTAATGATGTACTGAAACTCAAAGCATAAATATTTGTGATTTATATATCATATCATATCTGTACTTGTGGTCAGAGTGGCGAGTGCGCTCACAAAAGCAGTTACACAGAGGTCCAGGATGGGACGGGACGAGACGGGACAATATGATGTGATTAACAATCATATCATAATTATATCATATAATCTTAAATACCGTTCATTCTGTATACAGGGTCAAGGAGGGCCCAAGGAACTTTGGGCATGACACACACACACACACACACACACGTATACACACATATATACACATATACACACACTACAGGCAATTTGAGAACACAAATTAGTCTGATCTGCATGTGTAACCCCCTGTATAAAGACCTGTGGTGGGAATTGAAACCCATTGTACATGGAGATATGAGTGCTAACCACTAGGCCTTCTTGCTGACTATATTATATTATGTTACACTGTTATATCAAAGTTTTTCCAAATGTTTTAATAAATATCTTTGAAACTCTTATACAGTATTCATTGACGAATCTATTGTATGTGACAAAAGCCAAGAAAAACCCTAACCTCAAATGAACACCTTGACAAAAACACAGCTAAAATACAGTTATCACAGTAACCTTGTTCCAGTATAATTAAAACAAAATAGACCATTTTGTGTGTGGAAAAGCCTTGTTTTTTTTTTTAAGTAGGTTGTAAAAAATGTTTGCCTTAATAACTTGTGTCTTTGCGATGTTTCTGGAAAGACTCACCAGCAGGTGAATTATTAGAACCCAAAATGAGAACACCAAGCAAAGTATTTATGCTTGGTCTAACAAACACTAGATATAGTGTCTCTAGTAAATACTAGAGATAGAGGAAAATAGTTTTTTGCATGGCAATTCATGTATCACGACACTGACTCTAAAATCCTTTTTGTATTTACTTAATTTTTTTCACCTCAGCAAGTGAGGTGGTAAAATGTTGCCGTTTCTCTATAATCCTACAAGTGGTGAACTCTAAACTATTCACACATTGCCAGGAAGCACAGCACCTTGTTTGGTATGATAAGTTTATTTTGAATTGTAACAAAATCTGAAAGAAAAAAAAGTTCTATTTGATCAGGATATTTATAAAATCGTGATACTAACATAATTACAATACAAATTGAATCTGCAATTAGATGTCGTGACAGTAGCCTATGGGGCGTTTTCCTGTTTTTTCCATCCCTACAAAAAAAAAGTGCTCTAGAAATAGAAATATTAATAGAAATAGCAGGAATGAGCAACCGGAGAACTCCTCCAAAGTGAAAAGAAAATTTTTTTATAATAATTTGGCATGGTTTACTTTTCACCATCATTATTAGAGTGATCACTTCAACCACTGCACATCTCATCAGAGTGTTATGAAGCTTGGATCATCTGCTTAACAACTCTTATATTAAGACCCATTATTATTTACATTCAGGGCATTTTCATTTCAATCAGTCTTTCCTGCTGCGCTCACACACCTGATTCAGTTCATCAGCTAATGATCAAAGTCCTCATTACGCTTAATGTAGTGATGAGAGCGTACCTACTGCAGAGATGAGATTTAGAGAACTCTGGCCTGAAGCCAACACGGTCTCTTGATCGCACATCGTTGGCAGAAAGTAAACTGTTATGGAAACTTTATAATTTTAACATCAGTTTAAAGCAAATTGCAGATTTAGCAGCTGTATCTGCATGTACTGTATGAGTAAAGGAGCTTTCACATTATGGTCTTCAGCATGGATTTCAGGACGCTTAACCCCAAAGTCTGGTTTGTTTGCATAATGTGAAAGCTCTATGAACATACTGTTCCTGGGTACGTATTTAAGTATGGAACAATAGAACTAATGTGAAAGCCGGTAAGCAGGAGAGAAAGAGCAGGAGGAACAATTCTACTCGGGAATGGTACAAAGCAACTGTTCCTTAACATCTGGAACAGCTGAATTTATCTCACCAAGTGGTACAGTATGCCACTCATGTCGTTTGTATTTTGTCTAATATTGTTGTTTTTACTGTAAGTTTGTGAGTATTGAAGAATATAAGACCACACACTGAATATGATTGTTCAGACGAACTTTTCAAGACATTTGGATTTTTTTTTTTTGTGTGTGTGTGTTACACAGTATTTTTTATAGAATTGAAAAAAATCGAACTAATTGCTACTTGTGCTTTCATTGTCAACATCTTGCATAGTCATAAGACAAGAATGGTTGTCTGCCACTTTGTCACTTGTTATTAAGTCATTAATTAAGCTCATTTTCAGCAAGTTTTTGTTGCCAAACGATGAAAAAAAATGAATAAAGACTTTTTTCTTTCTTTTTTACGACGATTTTAGGTTTTGGATGATGTGTTGAGTCAGTTAAAATCACAGCCTACTGCGGCATAAATACCTTCAGGGAAATACATCAGAAAACCATGACAAAGCACATCTATTTCAAATCTGGCACAGCAGGTTGGTGCATAACCCTCATAACCCTCATAACCATACTCCACTGACAAATTCCTGCTGCAACCTTCCCAGGTTCTAACCTTGGGACCAGCACTGCATGTAGGGGCTGGGGTGTAGGGGGCGTAGTGGTAAGGGTCTTGCCCAAGGACCCAACAGTGGCAACCGGCCCTGGTGGGACTCGAACCCCTGACCCTCCAATAAGCAACTCAGAAGCTCAACTGCTTGAGGTATCACTGCCCCATTTTTTTGTGATATGGCCGGAGTCATGTTCTCATCTACAGTCATGTGAAAGAAAGAAAGATGAGTCAGCACTTTTTCCAAATTAAAACTGTGAACAGTGTGAAGAGTGGTCTTTCACCCACCACTCGAGCAAATGAGATCAACCTGATGGACCTAAAACTCAGTGTTTAACATTTCGGCACATGTCACGTAACAGGTGTACGTCACGTTTCTTGGATGTATTTAGATGAAAATTGAAAGAAAAAATTACAACTTGATTTTGGCGGTGGTCATCCATTAGGGAGAAGTTTTTTTTTCTTTTTTTTAAACAATTTAAATAACACATTTTAAAAAATCACATTCATACAAACTTTAAGAACA
This sequence comes from Channallabes apus, assembly GCA_030522415.1. Lineage (NCBI taxonomy): Eukaryota > Metazoa > Chordata > Actinopteri > Siluriformes > Clariidae > Channallabes > Channallabes apus. Next base: position 50,969,346 of record CM060105.1, read on the forward strand.
AAGAGCAACTTTAGATCATATAATAGAGAGTGAGAAGAAGAAAGACAGAGAGAGAAAATAAGTGAGCTTGCTATAACTCAATGAGCTCACTTTAGCTCTAAATGCTAATCTCTCTGTATCCCTACACCGATTTCTCTAAAGCTCGGCTCTGCCTTGGCTCCATGCCTTTAGCTGGGTTTTGCGGACTCTGCGGAGCCTAAGTGCCTTCATTATGTCATTAAGTCACTGTGAATGAGGCTGGATGGAGAATAATGACTGTGCTGATGAAATAGCATGGGGAGCTTCTCTCCACGATGCTCTGATGAAGCGGAGAGAGCAAACAGAGGAGCCGACACACTCTCTTGCCCACATGCACGCACTAATATCGCTGCATTTACATTCAGCAATAACAACACCTGGAGAGCGTAATCATTTTACTGTGTTATTTTTTTTTTAAAGGTAATCCAAAATGATTTAATGACTCATTCTGTCTCATTCTCTCCTAGACTCTTTCGTAGGTTATTGTGAGAGGTAATAGAGCAGAACGCAGCTCCCTAAAAGCCTTTTTTTTTTTTTTTACAACAAAAGCCAAGAAGTAAACAATTTCCAAAGGCTGTAAATAAATAAAGAGCTACAACTGGGGAAAATGACACTTTTATTAAAGTGCTATTAATAAGAAATGCCTCTTCAGAGCGAGCCATAGCATTTGGCTGCATTTACCTTTTACCAATAAAACGCAGCTGTAACATTTTCAGCTTTATTAAAATTGGGCAATAGACGCGTCTCTCCCTTTCTCTCACTCTCTCTAGCTCTCTCCATCTCACACACATACACACACATACACTTAAGGAAGTTGATTAGATATTTCAGTGTTAGATTTTGAGAGATCACAACTTGGCCATAGCCATCTGTGCCGGGAGTCCATAAGAGCAAAATTGGACGTGCTCTACGTGTAGGAGGGGCGGCATACTCTCTCCCGCCACTAGCCAATCATGGGTGTCTAAGTGCTCTTTTATGCAGAAGAGGGTGAAAAGATTTGGTTGGCTGGCGTCAGGTGTCTCAGAGGAAGCATGCATTAGGCTTAGCGGGAAGCTGGAGGATGGGTGGGAATTTGCCAAGACACTCCGGCACTCAAACACGCACTTACCCCTGATGCAGGGTATGCTGTCCAGCCGAGTTCAGCTGTGGCAGTCCGTGTGTCCAAAATCGTCTCTGTAGAAAAAAGAGAAAGAAGGTTCAAATTATGTGACACTGTTTAGTGAAAAATTCTTCATTCACAATGTAGAAAATCCATTTAAGCCGTTTAGGGATAAGGGCCCCTTGCTCAAGGGCCCAACAGTGATAGATTGGTGGTGGTGGGGTTTGAACAAATGTAAACTATGTGTCCACATGAAGAATTAATCCACACTCCAATTCATTCATTTGTCTTTTACACTGCTTATCCCATACAGAGTCTATCCCAGCAAATTTTGTGCAGGTGGGGTAACACCCTAGACAGGAAGCCAATCCATCGTAGGGCACACATGCACACCCCACACTACAGGATGGGAAACCTATCGGCCTAATCTGCATGGCTCCGGGAGGAGACCCACCAAGCATGGGAGGAAAATCAGAACTCCAGGCACACAAACCCGAGGAGGGAATCGAAGCCTGAAACCCTGACGCCACTGCGCTGACCACTAAGTCACAGATGTTAAAACTAATTAAGGTAAAAAGGTTTTACAAAAGGTCATTAGATGTATGAGAAATCCTTGTTGAGATTCCTATGAGAATCCATTGAGATGTCGTAGTTACCGCAGATCAATTTAAATTCAAACACATGTGGCCCACGCTGGATGCCTTTAATGACAACTCTTCCCAATATAACCTACCATGTTACCAGGAGCACTTTACTCAGCATGCAACCACTCAGCCGCTGGGAATGGCGCACTCTGACCAGGAAGCAGTCCACCAAGGAACCGCACATGAAAACAGATCAATCATAAAAATACTTATACCCCTATCTCACCTACGCAGTTTCGCGCGGTGGCCGTAAGTGCGCTTCATCATGATTCACCACGAGTTTTTGGCGCCGTCAGTACATTTCCATCTTTCCGTGCGGAAAATTAAACGTTAAATTTTTTTGCTGGTCCTCGCGGAAGCTTGCGGTTCTTACATAACTTCGCGGAATGCCAGCGGGCAATCGCGGCGACTCGCGGTGCCTAACTCACCATCTCACCGTGAGTCAAACCGCATTAGGTGAGATAGGGGTATTATATGTGACTCACCACATCAGGTATTAAGTTGCATTTTGGGTGATTTATGCATAGTTTCAGATTCCTGCTTCAATAAGCTGCATTTTGTTACCATGCTTCCACTGTATCAGGGCCAGTTGCTGAGATATGGCCAATGCAAGACGACCTCTCATAAAAAAGTCTAAATTCTATTTATAGAATATTTAAATGAGTATTCCATAACGTGGTAAGATAGAGGAAACCCAGTCTCATTTTGACACCAGAATTTCGGTGCTACCTCTAAATATAACTTCCCCAGCAGTGTGGTTTTATAGCAAAACAATAAAAACCTACCACAGCTCAACAATGTTTAGGACCAAATGTGTCTCAATTGTTGAAGGATCAAAAAGATAAGATATTCATCAACAGATTTTTGCAGTTTTCCTATCGTCCTCTATTGGTCATAGCACAAAACTAACCTATGCGACTTAACAACTGATGTAATATGTACAGTCCAATGGGTCACGTGTGAAGATGTGCGTGTTTAAATGCCTGAGTATAGATTTCACACACAAGCCGGGTGATTATTCCCCTTTGAAATAGCGACGGTTTTCCGTAAAGCTTCAACAAGCGAGTGGACAGACTGCGTGTCAGTGTTCGGCTTTTCTTCGCTCTTATCAATGGAGATATCTGTCAGTTAGAAAACTCTCTAGAGACAACATGCAGTATTTTGAGATAAGAGTGTTTACAGACTAAAAGGGCATAGACAAGGCAGCACAGGTCCCATTACACACATACTCATACCGCAAACACACACACACACACACACACACACACACACACACACACACACACACACACACACACAGTCTTTTAAAGTTAAAGTCAAGTCAGTACTTATTTATAAAGCCAAAAATCTTAAGCACACATCAGCAGTTTTTATGCACACCAACCGTAGGCTGCTATCTTGACTTTTGACTGCATCATTGTTTTGCAAGATGGCTGCCTCAAATGAAAGATCATGCTTTTTTTGTTGCTCATGTTGCTGTGGTTATTATAAGCATTGCTTGTGCAGGTCATCATGCATTAACAGTAAAGTGTGTGTCCATGAGATGCATGGATGTACTAGTGTGGGCACTCGGGGCAGAACAAGCCATGGATTCAACAGAGCAAATGGTGAATAGCTAAGAAAGAGAAAGCATATATACAGTACTCTTTATCAGCAATCTGTTTTGGCTCTGACTCACCATCTATTGGTTAGAGGATTTAATTCGGATTCACAAAAGGTAAGCCGATGAGGAGCTTAGTACGTGAAGTGTACCGCTAGCCATGGGCACTCTGTGAAGATGTGGAAGCACTTCCTGGAGATCTTATAGATGCGGGTGGGCAGGGTACACTCTGGGCAGGGTGCCAGTCCATCGCAGGGCACGCACACTCAATTTGGGAACGGCAACTAGCCTAGAAACTCGCTCGCAAATTTCCATACTGTAATATGGAGTTTGAAAAGCATCCAAAATTACACCCTTGTCCATTTCATAGAACAGATCTCAGACGTCAAGTTGATTTTTTTTCCTTTGTTTTGATACCCTTTTGGTGGCATTCCAATTGAATGTTACGGGAAATTACTGTTATTACTGGTATTTATTTGGGCACTTGTTATATACACACGCATTTACGAGTATCAACAGCATGTTCCTGAGTGTCCCAGTGGTAATCACACATTGTTCTCACTGCAATGAGCAGAATTCTAATCCCAAGTTAATAGCAACATTGTACCAATGTCTGCAGCGTTGCGATGATGAATTAACGGCATCACAATATTTTGCCAACCAACCAACTGGCTTGTGACTCAAAGGTTTAACTGCTGATTTAACAACTCTTACTAACCTCTACTAAGAGATTGCAAGAAATCATTGCGAGGTAAACTACAGTAATTGCTATGTCTCGGTGGTTAAGGTTCACATATACTGTAAGTACAGTAGGTTGTGTGTTCAAATCCCAGCACAAACAAACTGGGTTATTGAGGAAGGCCTCACAGCTCCTGTGTTGAGTGTGTTAGTGTTATGCCAAGTAAGATCTTTACTGTTTTATAGCAGTTTCTTAAACAGTTAAAAAAAATGTATACAGTGGAAGTAGCTAATAAGACCGAGCAGTGATGATAAGAATATTATCTTAAATAATAGATAAAAACGTTTATCTAGTTTTTCTTGCTGAGCCGTCTTATAGATTGAATGAGAGAATCAGAGCAGCCTCAATAGTGTGCTAGAGTCGCATCAGATTTCAATAAATAAACGAATAAATCAATAAAAACGTTTTCCGCGTCCTGTTATAGTACTGTAATTGCAATCCGTCGGAACGCTTTGCCGGCTCTGCATCTGAACGTTTGACACTAGCTGACGACCCCTGCAGTATACGTGCGTAGGAGAGTAAAAGCAAACGCCGCTAAATGTGCTGAAAGTCGCTCCAGTTCAGCTTGACATACAGCGCCATATGAAACGCCACATCAGTCTCTCATCGCTGTCAGAAAATTCTCATCTATGGTACGTGTTGTAAAACAGCTCATACACTTGACATCAGCAGCTGTAAACACATCTGCCATGTTTCACCAGCGAGTGTGATATTAAATCTGCAACGATTCCATACTCTTACTTTCCTGTAACATAAAAAAAGGTACAGCATGAGAAACACAATGATGAGCTTTTCAGCGGGCAAGACAAAAAAAAGGCTAAAAATAGTTATTAATCTTGCTGAGATAAGATATAATTATATTATAAAGAGTAAAATAAGGAATGCTTAGCCCTTAAATCCATGAGCATTTATAGTCTTTTTATTATCATTATTATGAACATTTTATTGCTATACTTTAATGAACATAAACGGACTTCAGGATCGTGCAATACAGTTAAATAGTGTTAACTGATTTTATTTCATTTTAATCAACTATATAAACATAGAATAAATAAATCAATTAAAAATAATGGTACACCCTGGATGGAAGGCCAACCATCGTAGGGCACACACACAAACACACACACACTCATTCACACACTAATGGCGATTTGTGAACGTCAGTTAGAGTAATCTGCATGTCTTTGGACTATGGGAGGAAACCTACCAAGTACGGGGAGAACATGCAAACTGTATACACACAGACCCCAAAGGGTTGGAATACAGTAGAAACTTGGATTTCTAGGACCATAAAATAATAATACGAGCATTTTGTGAGTTCCTGATGCCAGACACCATGCCCACCCCCAGAAGCCCTGTTGAGCCACGCCTCCAGGGGCGAGACGCAAAACCTAGGGATTTTTTTTTTTATGGTAATGTTATTGCTGTTTGCTGTATACTACACCATTTTCCACAGCAACTAATGAAAACTAATTGAACAGGCCAAGTGAAGCATTTATTAAGAATTTTAACAAGCGAGATAGATTTTGTTGGATTTCATTTAAACGCAGTCATGAGAAAAGTTGCAAGTGCTCTCATCCGTTACCCCAAGCCTAATCGTTGCTAACTTTTCCTTTCACTTGACTCATTAATTTGCAAGAAGGCATCAGCGGCTGCACTGGGAAGCATTTGGAACGATCGCAGGCTGTGATTGAGATGAAACGGCTGCTTGGTTACTGGAGGAGATGAAAGGTGGATCGGATATCCAATCATCAGCCCTCAATCAATAATGGCTTCTTATTAGAGCCAATTAGAGAGGAGCTTCAATGGAGAAGATGCAGGCACGCACCAATGCCCAGACACACACACACATATACACATACACAGTAATAAACATGTGTCATCGGAGAGTGCTTAAATTCTGTGTGGGGGTTGGGCACATGTTATTAAACCTCTGGTAGCCTGGTTCACACACACACACACACACACACACACACACACACACACACGAGACATAACCATAATTTCATTTCCTCTTGAACAGCATGTGGTTCGACTGCTGCCACTGAGACTAGATATGGTAAGACCTTGACACATCAAAGCTCTCAAGGGGACATGGGTGCTCCAGGGAAATCATGGCAAATTACAGCAAATGAACGTGTGTGTGTGCTTTTGTGTTAATTTGTGTGTTTGTTCCTTTGTGTGTGTGTGTGTCCCATTTCATTACTCCATTTAACATGACCCTGTCTACCGACCCTCCCACTTGGATCATGTCATTTACTGTAGAAAGGGAAAAAAAAGCTCAGTTTGAATGACAGACAGACACACACACACACACACACACACAAATGCCACTGGGTGAATCCATCAATCCAAAACGTCATTGCCAACATGCATTTAAAGGAAATAACCATTTATAGATCTTGGAAGCTGTGCAGATTTGTGCTACTTGCTGTCACTCAAACGAACACAACATCAGCCTCCAGTAGCTTAGGATAAGCACGTCAACGCTGATGTTTAAAAAAGCAACATTAACACTACAGAACTAGAAGCCTGTCAGGTCTCGGTTTATTATTGGTAGATCTGTCCTAGAATTCATTAATTTGTGATGAATTACTCAATCAGGACAATGAAGCTAATTGAAAAAGTGGTAGAAAAGGTAAAAAGGTGCAGTATGCAATTACAAGAGCGAGTGAGGTTAGTTAGTAAAAATCTAGCACGATTCCTCTTCAAGTAACTGTCAAATCTCTGAATCTCTTTCATATAGCTATTTATACCAAAGTGCTGTTGATTTCTCGATTATGATTATTCAGAATGTGTTGATTCATGTTCTATACATATTCCAGCAGCTCTGGCAAACATTGGCAGCTGTAATTCATTTCAATTCAATCACAAGTTTACAAGCATGTGCCAACTTCCAGGTGCTTGTATGGAGTCCCACATAATCTATGTCTAATATTTAACCCTTTAACATTCTGCTCAATTTTTTCATAGAACACTATATCTTGTTTAAAAAGTTGGACTTAACCCTGTTTGAGTCTTCTCTACCACTTGGTTGAGGTAAACTATGCAATAGTATGTTTTTTTCAAATTCTTAGAAGTATACCATGAAAAGTAGAGTCTATCTAATGTACAAAAAACATTTGTGTTGTTGCAGCAATATAAACAGAAATCAGTCTTATCATTCCAGAAGACTTCTGGGGGTGTGCGGCACCAGGACTTTAGCAGCGGATCCTTTGGGTGCTGTGGGTTGTTGATTTGGGCCTCCATGGATCTGACTTTTTGGTCCGGTGCATTCCATGAATTCTTAGTCAGATTAAAATTTAGGGAATTTGGAGGTCAGATCAACAACCTTGAATCATTTGCGTGCCCATATGCAGCAGGCTGTGATGCACTGGGTGTTCTGATACCTTTCTATTGTGGGTGGCATTGATTTTATTTCCATCAATGTGTATAATGTTGACTTTTCGGATCAGACCTGACCTAGAGAAACCTTAGGTGGCCACACACACACACACACACACACACACACACACACTTACCAATAAGAAACATCTCAACCGTTTGGAAGAGACCTACATATTGACTGTTGTTGTTATTGTGTTAAGGAAATAAAAATGTACAACAAAGGGTTAATAACCTATTATAATAACCTACAGTATATAATTACTAACACTGTAAATATTTCTGCAATGTGTAAAATTTATGGAAGTCGGTTGTCTAACAATGCTGTGACAGAAATAAAGATAGCTGGTAATGATGAGGGATCAGCTGTTTATAGCCGTTTACAGCTGCCTATAGCAACCTATAGCAGATGTTTACAGCTGCTACTGTATAGGCACTCTAGCAGAAGCTATTTACTATAACTAATATGTCTTTTGGAATTTCCACATTAAATGCGAACACAATCAGTTAAAAAAGTACAAGGTTAATGCATTACTGGCAAATAAATTGTGATATAAAAGAAGAAAGTACCTCAGGGCATGGCGTTATTGGAACTTAAACAGTCAATGCTGGGGTGGGAACACTAATTCCTGCACTAGATCACTGAATGCTTTATTTTCCTACAACATCACAGCAAAACGAATCGTGTGCACTTTCAAGGTTGTTGAGAATTCAACAAGACAGCATTGCCTTGATTCTATTTATGTAATGTTAAATGTGTACATGGCAGGTCAGCGAGAACAGATGTGACATGTTAAATAACTCATTAGGAATGCAAGCTTAATGGTTAAGATTTACTTTTGGACATGTTGGGTCTCGTGCTGTGTGAGCATGAGAAATCATTTATCTCTATTCTGAGGATATAATCGGCATTAGGTTCAATTATCAAATGTCAGTTTGTTTAACCAGGTCTCACATTTCCTTTCATTTCTGCTCCTTACCTGTACGTCACTATTATTTGGGGAATTGGTGAGCCGTTGCTTTAACCATATTAGCAGAAAAACACAATTTTAGAGTTCAGTTAAATCTAATATTCATTTTATTCATTCATTTTCTATACCGCTTAATCCTGTGTTCAGGGTCGCGGGGGACCTGGAGCCTATCCCAGGAGACTTCGGGCACTAGGCGGGGTACACCCTGGACAGGGTGCCAATCCATCGCAGGGTACACACAGATACACCCAATTATTCATTTTATAGCTCGCTATTTATTGCTAGTATTGCTAACGAAAAATACTGTATCTACATTTAAAATCTGGTATTCTACAGATGCAAACCCTAAGCAATCGCAATAAGTAATGAAGTATCGGGAACAGGCTTTTAGACAGTGACACGGATTCCCCCTACCAGAAAGTGGGGAGTGCATGTCAACAAGGGCATGCTGTCTAAATTAATGACACCCAACTGCCCTTGAGTCACAGCCTGTTCAGAAACCACACTCGGTCTCTTTTAGACATGACGTCTTTGCCTTCTCATTCTCCATCCCTCTCAGTTCTGCTCTTCTTTCCTATCTTTCTTTTTTTCCCACTCTTTTCCAACTTGCTTTTAAAAAGCATCATTGTACAATTTGGCCTCGTTTCGCTCATCCCCGTTTCAACAGTGATAAAACCACGGCGTATGAAATTCTCTCTAATTTTACGATGTGCATAATAATGAGAAGTAATCCTTTAAGACTGAACACTGGCAAGATTGAACATGAGCTGCCTGGAACTCTACTGGAGTAAAGGTGACATTAGTTTTTTTTTTACTTATTATTATTTTAGAGTTAAAAAAGAACATTCTTTTTTTTTTCACACTTAAAATTCATGAGCTTTGTTTTAGAATATCATCTGGGTTGGACACATAATAAATCGATTAGCTAGTCCAGCAGATAAGACAAAGTGCTAATGCGCTGCCCAAGCCCAAAGCGACACCTAATGTAATTTAATTCAAATAGCATGACAATCAGATTAAAAGAAAATGTTACTTGAGCCTAGCTTGTGTCTTCATTTATCATTGAGGTTTTTAAATCGGAGGTAACTTGTGT